>CM067221.1:111122885-112322885 GCA_034190945.1 Octodonta nipae | reverse complement strand
TACAATGAAACTTTTTTTATCCAATTAGTTTAATTTTAGTTAATTAGTTAGTGGTTAGTTTGTAAGTATATACCAGCCTACGAGCAGGTAGCTTTGTTACCTTGTAGGATTTACTATGTAAATATGCGTGGAATGTATCTGGTAAATAAATAAATAAATAAACATATATGTACACATATATACACATATACACACATACATATATATTTTATTAAGATAGGCTGTTATGAGTATTCGGTTGATTTTGAGCATAAATGAGTTGAGATTTTTGATAAATAAAAGAATTTTTGTTTTGTAGATAACAGTTCGCCGACAACTATTTTAGTGTATATCATACATATATAGACTCAACCCTTATACTCATGTGCCGTCAATTTTTTTTTTACATAGGAAACAGTAAAATATTATTTTAGAAAGATTTTTACATACTATGATAAGGAGTATGGTCACGCCTTATGGTCTATGTCGGGTTCAAGTCAAGTCGAAGGTAACTGCTTGCTGTGCTAAGCTAATTCCTAATAGTTGTTGTCTAATCTGGGTGCACTTCCATCTAGTTTTGTACTTGGGAGGTCCGAATAATCCGATGAATCCTAATATATTATTAGTACCTATGGAATAAGTACTTCCGGGAATTACATCAAATATGTTCGTTATCCTGCGGAGTGGAGTGCCTGGATCCGTAGCATAGATGTGTTGCCATTGGGATGTCTTCTTCTGTTCGCAACCTTTCTTTGTGCAATCTTTATTGCGTGAATCTGCTAATAACTGAAAGGTGTGGGTTATCTTGTTGTCTACATTTAATATTTTGGCGGCTAGTTGACCTGCGGTGCTAGTTGCTGGGTTAGCAATCTGATCACTTAGGTAGTTGGTTGAGTAATCAGAACTCGCATCATATGTTCTGCATTCGGTCACTATGCGGCTTACGTCTGTAATCAATTCCTCGGGAATGGTTTTCTCTATTTCGTTTATTCTATCTTTAACGTTATATCCGAGGATCTCTGTTTCACGGGTTGGATCTGTGGTCGTCATAATCGTGAACACTGGTATTAATTTTTCTTCTTTAATGGATGGATCCAGTGTACGTAAATATGGGACTAGTCTGAACCTCAAATACAAGTATATTGCATAAGCCCCTAATCTATAGAAGTCGCCGTATTCTTCAATTGCTAATAACATATAAAGAAATTTTGGGTCTTGTAAACATAGTTGAAGGATGTTAGTACTAAGACCTATCCTCTCTATCTCTGTGTTCGCTTCATTTAGCAAAGGTGTAAGTAAGTGAAGATCTGGGTAATGTACAAAGATACACCTCTCGTCAAGGAAAATCTTCTCTCCTCTGGGTGTTCTGAATGGTAATAGATAACGAAAGCTAGAACGCATATCGTATTTATAGGCGTACTTCTTGCTGCAAGTGTGGCGTGGGATTACATCCCTGCTGGTTGTTCGGAGAACCGCTGCACAGTTATCACATCTTGTGAAGATGCCCTCTGGGCGTGTACTGGCATGACTGATTCCCTCAGCGAAGAACACGTTTATTAAATCTGTTACGTATTCTAAAGGTACGTCGCACACTGCTGCTACTACTTTGTCTTCCTGTCCAGTTAGCACTAATTGTCGAAACTCATCTTGCCCTGCCACTGTTAAACTCTGATAGCACGTTTTCAAGGTTTTAAAAAGTTTACAGTCACATTCCGTTCCGGACTTAGATCTAAAGAGTGTATAGTTTATGCGACGCGTGCCTTCGTTCGTAAACTGAGCAACGTACGCTCTATACTGTCGTTGTTCTGGATCTTCAAGCCGCTGGATTCTTGTGACATTTCTCCTCCAAGTTGAAAAACTGATCAATGGATGTTCATGCTGATAGTGTGACATGTTGAACTTGAAAATTTACAAAAATACAACCGTTCATACCCTTCACCCGTAGTTAGATCGGAAGCATCGTATCCACAATCGTATCAAGCGGTGCTACAGACACAGATCATACAATAGAGGCTACAGAGTGTGCGGAAGGAGTTTCCGGCTAAGAAGCCGATAATCCCTCTAACCATTGGAGGCGCAATTAAACATCCAGAATTTCCAAAAGATAGATCCCCAGGATTACCGTGGAAGGAATTAGGTTACAAAACAAAAGGTGACGTCATCTGAGATCCTGAAGCAACTGGGAAAATCTTTCGTTTATGGGACACTATACAGGATGGCCGACAAGGCGTTGGTTTACCAGATACATGCACCTTCTTTAGAGCACAAATCGCCTTATGGATTCCATATTCCAACAAGATAATGCTCGGCTTCATGTTGTTCGAGTTAGTTTAACCTTTTTTGACGAGTAAACATCTGCTCTCCCGTTGCTATAGTAAACCAAAAATCAGTGCAAAAAATGGCAGAACCAATCAGCATTTAGTCTGTACCTTGGCTACACTCTTCTTATACGCACTCTGACCCTCTCTATTGTCCTCTCTTTCTAGCATTGGCACGATATTTATGAACTACAGGCTATCTCTAGGCTGTAGATGCTCTAAGGGTGTAATTTTAGTTAAAGCATAGAATCAATATAATTTGACTGTTTTATGGACTATCCACCAAAGTCTCTATCTCTTTATTGTATGATCTGTGGTCTCTATTCTATTGTATGATTTGTATGATCTGTGCTGTGATCTGTGCACTGTGCACCAAATGCACCAAAGTTAACAGGTTTTTAAGCGCTAAAGTAATAAGTTTTGTTTACTTCAGAAAAGTGTTTTGATTCGATGTTACTCAAGTTTAAAAATGGAATTAGCCCAGATAATTAAATCACTAAAAGACGAGCTCACTTGCCCGATATGGTAAGGTATAACTCATTTTTGTCGCCTTAATAACTAATCAAATCAACATTTTAGCCTGGATGTAATTCAAGATACCATAGAGTTTTGTTGTGGACACAAATTATGCAGTGATTGCTATTTGAAATACAGATCTACGAAACTAGTATGTCCTGTTTGTAAGGCGGTGATGAAGAGACGTTCATCACTTTACAAAGATGATTATATAAATAATCTGGGACAGTTTGTGTTAACATTGAGTAGACAGTTTGAAGCTCTGCATAATTGTAAAAGTAAGTCATAAATGGGCGGTTTAAAAGAATATCAGCTAGTTGTTATTTTATGCCATGTTTACTGAAAGTCTGTTTTTACAGACAATTCATATGATTGAACTGAAAGAATTTGTGGGTTCGAATCTGGGCCTCAGTTTCTGAGAATGTATGTTTCTCTAATTGCTTTGTGGTTACTGAAAAATTATACATTGTTGAGACTGATTTGAACAATACTTTGAAGGCTATAAAATAAAAATTCAACTCAAAATGTAATATTTATAAAAACCATACACATGGGCATCCCAAGAACCTTAAGTTATTATATATAGCTGGAAATAACACCAGCCCTTAAATGTTTTGTATAATAATGATTGTTTTGTTTTTTAGATATGTTTGAGTTATGAAATAACCTTTTTTGTTAATTGTAGTTGAAGAATTAGTACTACCAAAAAGAAACAAAAGAAACATTAATCCAGAAGAAGTTTCAGAAAATTCCCTAGCATCTACCTCAAAAACCAAAGGTAAAAAAGTAGTGAAGCCATCCACTACCACTCAAGAAGATGCTTTTGATAGACTTTTGAATGTTCAATTAACTCAGCATTCCTTAAGAGTCAACAAGGGTGGACGACAACGGACATATACAAATAAGAAAAAACTACAGAAGTCTGATAATGTTGATTTTGAATTGTTACATTTTGAAAATGATAAAAACAAACAGTTGGTCATACAGTGGTTGCAGGATACAAGAAATAAGTTTGATAGATTGACACAGACACAACATATCATTGACAAGGATGATCAGTTAGATGAGTCTATGCTACCCAATTATTTACCCTCAGTGTCGCAAAGGAAAACCCTTAATGTCTTTATAAAGCCAGTCAGTATCTGTAGGAAAGGCCGTTCGAGGTCAGTGGAGTTGGAACGAAAGAAGTCATTTAAATCTAAACACTCTGAGTGTTGTTCTGAAATTTTGGAAAATTACAATATTGAAGATATGAACACAGAGGAAGACAAAATCGTGGAGAAAGCTGAAGAAAATGTTCTGATAAATTTCATCGAAGACGATTTCTTGGATAAACTAGAAGCGGAACTCGACCCTCCGCAAACGTCGAGTCGTCCTCGAAGAACTTCAGAGAGTAATAGCAAGTTTAGTCTGAATAATGCTGATACAGGTTGGGGTCGAATTACTGAGATGAAGAAAAACCTGAAGAAGAAGAAGAATTCGAAGGTACCAAAACAACTTAAAATCATACTCAAATCAGTACAAACGTCAAATACCAAGGTGGTTAAAGATTCTGTGGTAGCAAAATCAAGAGCTGACTCTGTAGGTGATGAAGTCAATAATGAGGTGAGTTGTGATTTTACTAAAATAATACTAGGCTGCACTTTTACATTTAATTATTAAACTGCTGCTATGTTGGCCTTGTTTGAGCAGGGAAAATATCACTTATCTGAATTAGTAACTTGGACTAAATTTATATTTTACCTCATATTTCTCCTACCCTCTTTTTTTATCCCATTTATCTTACTAGTTTTTAACCTACAATTCCCCCAAACCTTTAAGCTTGAAATAGCTTGTTAGTCTGAAGTTGGTAGACACTGTAACTCATTCCTCGAAGTGTTCTTGGACTTCCATCATCTTGAAGTGGTTGATCTCACAACATTTCAATAGCTGTGTCACCTGATGACGATAGCAGATACACAGCATTTGAAACGTTGTGAGATCAACCACTTCAAGACGATGGTAGTTCAAGAACACTTCGAGGATTGAAATAGCTTTCTAGTTCCATATGAATCTTCATTTTTCATTTACCTCCATAATAAATAATTAAATCTGCTCCAGGGTCACTCATTGTTCTGCCATCTGATCCTTATAACTCTACTCCTTTTAATTCCCTATCTAACCTCCAGGTCTCTAGGCTATATTCTATTATTCTTCCTTCTTCCACGTTTGTCTGTCCCAATTCTTTTAATTACATTTTCACCAACTTCAAACTTTGTGCACTTTATTTTTTAACCTTATAAAAAACAATCTTAACCTATATAATGATCTGTGCAAACTATTTTCACAAGATAAATGAAAATGCTACCAAGAAGACCTTCAGAATTAATTTTACCAAGTCAGTCAGTAATACTCAGTAATATTAAACTAAAATTTATCCAGTGAGTGTTAAAATTCTATTGTGTTATACATTTTAAAAATATAATAAAAAATACTACATTTTAATCTGAAAACCATGCAACAGTTTGTTATACATTGTTTTTATTAACTTAAAACTGACTTAAACAAGCAACTTAATTAAAAGGCATGAAATAATTTTTTGCCACAACAATTAAATACTTTTTATGAAGTCAGTGCCAAGCTAAAATGAAAATATTTTCTGAAGTACATTTATAAATATAAGATGTACTTCACACTATATAGTAGGCAATCTGAGTGGCATCATTCTTTAGGTCTGTTAATTATACTGACATTCATTTAATAGTCTCCTCTCCACGTAATCTTATAATAAATTGGTATACAGTTTTAATTGATATAGCATAATAGGACGTAATATTCAATTCTAATAATCTTTGTCTGATAACAATTTGAGTTATAATTAAAAAAATATATTCATTATCAAACCTGGTACACAATTTGGAAAAGTGACATGAAGATTTATTATACAATTTTAAATGATGTGGCATAATTAGATGCATTTTATAATTTTAAAAAAGAAGAATTTTATATATTATGAAAAATAAAGGTATTTTACTTTTAAGCAAAATTCATATTTGCTGACAAACCTCATACAGAGTTGAAAAAGTGACATGTACTGATTACAGTATACGTTTCTGACCATGCAAATTTTTTTATGAAGAATAATTTTTTCTCTAAATAATTCTAATTAATTAACTGACATTTATTTTAATTCATTTCCATTCAACTTTCAATTTACTACAATTTTTAGTAATACAGCACAATTGGATGCAGTTTTCAATTCTAATAAGCTTTGTATGATTACAATTTGAGATATTATAAAAAAATAAAGGTTTAAACAAATTTGATACATTTTTTCAAATAGTTGGAAAAGTTACATAAGTACCTATTATACAGTTTTTAGTGCAATGGCATAATTAGATGCAGATTTTAATTCTAATTACTTCTATATTAATTTTAGATATTAACAAAAATAAACGTACTTCACTTTTAAGCAAAATTCCTTGTCTACAGTTAAAAAAGTGACATTACACTCTAAATACAGACTTCACTTTGAAGCTGATAAATTGACATTAATTTTGATTAATTCAATTTATTTACAATTTACCCCAAGTTTTGAACAGAAACATTTTCATACCACCACTTTGCGATCCCCTGGATCCAGTACAAACGGTCGTTTGCGAATAATCGTTGAACATAAAAAAAACATAGATATAGACGAATTGAGAACCCCCTTCTTTTTGAAGTTGGTTAAAAAGTAGTCTCTATTATTTTAAATTATTTTATAAACATATTTGCCAACTATCATTAGCTCATTTTTCTGCAATTAATAACACCTCATTACTGTTCTTTACATTTACTTCGCATTTTGCAATTATTGTGAATTTTCATTTAATCTTTCAGATGGAAAACACTGAAAAAAATATTTTGAAAGCAAGAAAATCAAAGGAAAATATAGATGAAACAGAGGCAAATAAAGAAAATCAGGATAATCAAAAGTATGCAAAAAATACCACAAACCTTGATGCGACTAATAATGAACAAGTTACAACTAAAAATACCAGTTTGTATAAAGATACCGACAATATCATTGCCCAGCTAGTTGGAAATACGAATGACAACGAAGATTTCGACCCTTTTACTATTGCTACTCAAAAAAATTCAAATTCGAGAAACAATAGCAACCTAGAAAATGATGAGACTGATGTCGCACACCTTGATATTCCGTTTGGGAATCCCACACAGAAATTGAACGTAAATATAACGAAAAGTTTTGACGAAAACGTTGAAATTGATGACAACATAACACATAAAGTTCTTGAGCAACAGTTGGGAAATAATATTAAAGATTTCGTTAGAATTATACAAAATAATTCTGTTGAAGACATGAGGAAAAAGTTAACATTTGTTATGACTCATATAAAGAAATTGAAGGATCTGACAACGCAAACAGAAGAATTGGGTGCGGCTGAAGTCGGTGTACAAACAGAACAAACTGTTGTAGATTGTGCGGTTCAAACGTGTGAACTCCAAACGTCCCATGTTTCGATTCAAACAGAATGTGAAATTATGGACAGAGGTGTCCAAACAACTTTGACCGAGAACAGTTATTCGAATAATTCGCAACAGTTTTTAAAAGAAAACATGAAAGCTGAAGCCAGTGGCATCACTCAGGGAACTAAAAAAGCTCTCGAAAGTTTTTTAACGGAGCCCGAGATTGTTGTGTCCAACACGTTGAAGGAAGGCCAAAACAAATCGACAACAAATACTTCGACTGTATTGAAACTCAAAACGCAGAATGAAGTGTTTTCCGCTGGTTTTGATAATTTCAGCTTCGACACTCAGGACTTGGCCAAGCAGTTTTTGACCGGGAAAAAGAGCGGGAAGAAAGCTGAAGGTGCTGGTGATAAATTAAAGGATGTTTCACCAAAAGTGAGCAGTAGCGAGGATACGTCTCTACAGGCTTCGAAGGTATGTTTTTCGTTTCATTAGGATGTATCATAAGTTTTAGTATAGCGGTCACATTTTCTTGTATGCACCGTATTTTTAAGACGCAAAAACAATGTAAAAATCTCAGATAAAACAGATATTGTTAATTTGTTTGGTTATTTTGAGTGTTCGATAATCTTGATATTTTGTATTTTTTACTCGTCATTTGGAAATTAAAGTCCAAGAAGGTATCAGTTATATGGATTTTTTGAGAGCACTGTGTCCTACCTGAACTTGAAGGTATAAGATTAATGTCTCCATGTTGATAGTTTTTTTTATCTTTTAGCAACCGAAAATTAATGTTGAAATATCATGTCTTAAGTCTGAGTTTTTCAGGGTTTAGTTTTTGGTGTCATATTATTCCTGATTCTTGTTAATGACCTTTTTAAACTCGAATATAAAGAATTTTTATAAGCCATTGACCTTAACATGTTCTCTTCTATATTCTCAGTGTAAGAGTTTTTCGGCTTGACGATATATTCACGGAAAATAAATAGGTACAGGTTAAATGAAAACAGCAAAAACTTTAGTGATTTTTTAACAACACAGCTTATCTTGAATACTTTGGGGTTGGACTTGGTGCTCAGGATAAAACATGGGTGCCGTATATCGTTTTTAAAACTGTTAGGAATATTTACGACAAGTGGGGTGCTAGGAAAAGGAACAATCTGAAATTCGACGTACCGATAGTTTGGGGATCTAACATCCACATTGGTGACTGTTTTCTATGACTAGTAAATATTACTGGAATAAGCTGACACGACCACAATAAGTGGACTTATCCTGATTTAGTCTCTCTGGATTTGAGTATTGTCACTCTGATTAATCTTCTGATACTACTTTGCTGTTGAGATATTAGTTTAAACATGAAAATTGGATCAACTGTTCTGTTCTCCACGATTTATGGCATAAAGGCATGAACCATCTAAGGGGCTACTGATGAAAGATTTAACACTTTGAATGTGTGGATATTTTAGCTTGTTTGGGAGAGTTGTTGGATGATGGAATTAGAATAAAAGTCAGTATAGGAAGAAATCCAACATGCAAAGAGAATCAGAAAAAAACTAATTGACATTAGACATACGAGAAACAATAACAAAATTTCTGTGCACTTTTAGTTTTTCATATTGCTCGTATTGCTTGACTCCGTCATATTGGATCCCTCAGCTTGAATTTGGGAATCTGACTGAGTTTTTTAATTAGCGCACCTGAAAACATACTTATACTCGATGCGTCATAAATTTCTTTTTAATACGCTTTTATTAGGTTCATCTGTACGTATCTATGTAACGGAAACTTTGAACGTAATTTTCAACAACTTAAAGAAGACCCATTAAGTTGAAATTTGGCACACGTGTCAAGGGCTGATGACAATACAATTCTTTAAGTTGAATTTTCCCGTTTGTTGTCTTTTTGTTACTGTTCTTGCCTAAATAAAAATTCGTCTATTAACTACTGCCATCTAGTTGGAAGTAGCAGAACTTGCTTTAATGAAATGGAAAGGTTACGCAAACATGAAGTAAACTTGAAATATTAAAATTTACAATTCTATTGGCAACTATTTATAAGAGGAGAGTTATGCAAATATAGTGAAAGGCACCCCACGCTTTTTACTCTGAATCGAATTATTCTGTTAATAACATAGATTTTATTATATTTTTATTTTGAGGTAATTAATCATGATTGATTGTTCGACTTTCTACTGCTAAAATATAAACTGTTCATAATTAAAAATTATTTTCTACTGTTTAGTTCGTTTTGCCACTAAAGCGTATTTTTTTAGTTTTTTTTTAAACTATAATTATATTAACCTTTTTGTTTTTCAAACTTTAATCAACCAGCTTTTTAAGATCATGTGACTCATCAAATCTGACCATGGATTCCCATTAGACCGTATTTTTCGTAGCTATTTCGTCAATTCCTCACTTTTTGACCTGTTTTTTTCTGGGGTTAGCAAGGCGTGATAATGTGTTGGCTCGTCGTGATCAGGAGAGCAGAGAGTGGAGACTACTTTTTTTTTTCTGTGGGAAAAAATAAGGTGTTAGAGTACAAAACTTTGTGTTTATACATTAATAAGTCTGTTATAAAATTAATATGATGATTATAAACTAGTCTTTCTAAATAGAATCACTTATAGGTTAATATTTTCTCATATTGTTATCACAGTTGAGTTTTTTTTATAGGAGTCCAAATTAGTGTGCACCATCAATTCGGATCTGGAAAGAAAAGTGAATAGAAAACTTGTATTTAATCAGAAAGAAAGGACCCCGAAAAGAAATCGAAACTCTACTGACAGCGATACCGATGAAGACATACGACCAAGACGGAAAAAAAACCGATTCATCGACAGCGATTTGTCGGTGGAATTTGAGACTAACGATAAAACAATTGCTTCACCGAAAAAGGCTGGTTTAACATCTGATAGTGAGAACATTAATTACGAGGTAAATATAACATTTTGTATCTTCACATATCTTCTTTACATGTTATAAAACAAAGTTTCTTTCTGCCGTCTGTCCCTCTGCACGCTTATATCTTTTAAACTACGCAATGAATTTTAATGTGATTTTCATCAATAAATGGACTGATTCAAGAGGAAGATTTATACATATAGTTTAATATTGTTTTGTGTTAAGTTGTTTCAATATGGCGAAAAGTGTTCAATCAACTCTCGGGGACCGTTACGAGAGCTGCCTTTTATATTTCGGGATTGGACAACCCTAGTGTTGCAATCTGACAACTGACAGCTCTATCGTAAAGTTTGACATTTCTGGGGTTATACGTATTCAGAACGTTTTGACATACGAGCGCTATGTGTTGTTTACAGTAACTTAAAGGATTCATCTCGGCTAAAAAATGGAATTAAATCGTGAACATTTTCGTGCGATTATTTTTTACAACTTTCGACGTGGATTAAGTCAGCAAGAGTGCATGGATGACCTTAATTTAATTTCTGGCTATGAAACTCCATCAAGGACCACTATTTATCGATGGTATGGTGAATTCAATCGAGGTCGTAGTTCACTCCAAGACGAATTTCGTGAAGGTCGTCCAAAAACAGTTGTTGTTCCGGAAACCATTGATGCTGTGCCCGAACTGATATTGCAAGATCGTCATGTGACCTATCGTGAGATTGAGTCAACCTTACACATTAGTGGGACCAGCATACATTCAATATTGCATAAACATTTGAATGTCAAAAAAATTTGTTCGCGTTGGATCCCACACAATTTGTCAATCGTTAAAAAAGAGGCTCGTCTCGATTGGTTGAAAGAAAAGCTCAAAAAATACGATCGATGTGCTTCAAAATACATTTATGACATAGTGACAGCTGATGAATCGTGGATTTACGCATATGAGCCCGAAAGTAAACAGCAGTCGACTGTATGGGTGTGTCAAGATGAGCCGAACCCAACAAAAGTTTTTCGCGCACGAAGCACTTCCAAGCAAATGATCGCCTGTTTTTTTTTTTGGAAAAACTGGACATGTCGCAACCATACCACTAGAACAACGCAGAACAGTCAATTCTGAGTGGTACACAACCATTTGTTTGCCAGTTGTCTTCCAAGAAATCAGGAAAACCAACCGCCGAAGACGGATCACTCTTCACCACGACAATGCGAACTCTCACACATCGGCTCAAACAACGGCATTTTTGACCACTCAAAACATCGATTTGATGAGTCATCCGCCGTATAGTCCTGACTTGTCACCAAATGACTTCTTTTTATTCCCGTACGTAAAAAACAAACTGAGAGGTCAACGTTTTCCGACACCTGAAGAAGCGGTTGCCGCGTTTAGAATGCATGTTTTGGAGATACCTCAATCAGAGTGGAAAAAGTGCTTCGACAATTGGTTCAAACGCATGCAAAAGTGTAAAGATCTTCATGGGGAATATTTTGAAAAACAATAAAGCGATTCTCGATGATTAATATTTGTTTTTGTTCTCTAATCCCGAAATATAAAAGGCAGCCCTTGTACATGAGAGAGCATGACGCATCAGTTGCATTCAGTATCGACGTAAACACGATATGTGCCGTTCTAAGACGTTTTAATGTTAATTAATATTATGACGAAGCGGGCGCGGGCCAGCTAGTTTATCTATATATGAGCAAAGAACACTTTACATTGGCCATGTTGTGTCATAATTTGTTCCTCAGTGTCATTTCATTCGGCTATTTTGTCGTCTGTATTCGTCCACATAACCTACCAACTGAATGCGTCACACTTATGCCCTGATTTTAACATTTTAACGCGAAATGAATACCGACATCTAGAAGTTTCAGCGAAAACTATTACCCCTAATCCCTAATCGGTAGTCGTATAACACGAAAGAATTTAAAATTTATCAAAGCAATTATGATATTATCTTTTCGAGATGTGACAGCCCATTGAATGCAAGACAATATATTGTTTCTAGTCGAGACCCATTATCAGTTACGCTTTTCTCAACGGATTGAAATCTCTAATAATAACTTAACGGATTTCGTACATAAAATTGAAGTGAATGTCGACATCTAGTAGTTTTAGGGAAATGGTCTCACCGACACCCCAATTCGGGAGCCATACTGGGTTCAGAGTTGAAAGTAAATTCTTATACATTAGACATTAATGAATTACATGAGTAATTTGTGGTCATCCATTACTCATTAAAAAGTGATTAATGAAAGGCCTTACATTACTCATTAAACTATTAAGGAGTAGTTTGTGGACCCTCAGTACTCATTCAAAAATAAAAAATGAATAATGAAGGATTATAGATTAGCAGTTGTTACTCCATGGAGTCGTATAATCACAGTTATTAACTGTTGAAGAGTAACTTTTGAACAATGGTAAGTTGAAGTTATAAAAGCTTTTAAAACTAAAGATTTCAAATCTCTTAAAGAATTCGTCTTTCGTTTTTCAAAACCTCTGGGGTGTGGTGTTGATCGTTAACAAGCGGACAAATCGTATTATGGCGATCTATATCCGACATTATTTTTATTGAACAACAAAATAAAAAATATTAATAGGAGATAAAACATTTGTGGACCTCAAACCACTCACCGAAGCTGTTGTCGACGGAATTTCAAAAATTATTTTACCCTTCTCAAACCAATATTGTTGACACATTGATGAACAATAACTTCCCGGAAAACAATGTGAATTCAAAAGAAAATATTTGCCTGTTTTTCTATAACACTAACTTATTCTTTGCAGTTTTCTGATTTTTGGAAATAACACCAGAATTGCTGGAAGGTCTGTCTATTTCAAATACTTCAAACGTCTAAATAAGATCCCGTTTTTTATTTTCGTATTTAGTTGGGTCAGTTTTTAGTGCCATTGAAAACTGGGTCTGATTTAGACCCTGAAACATTTGAAGTATTTGAAATATACAGGCTTGCCAGCCAATGTGGTGTTATTCCCATAAATCTAAAAAATACATACTAAGAAACTAAAAATAAATACGAAATACGAAGAGGGTATTACTCATTAACAGAAAAAATAATTTCTCATTAAAAAAATCTAAATTAGAAAAGTAATAATGAGTAATGAAAATCGAATTCATACTCATTAAGATAATAATGAGTAATACCACGGCAATGCATTGAATAAAATAATGCATTTTTTTAACTCTGTGCATAACTCCTATATATTCCTGTGAATCCTAGGATAGAAATCGTAAAAAAAATTCCGTGGTTAACTAAAACCTATTATTGCAATTATGATTCTATTTCTTTTGAGATTTTACAACCCATTGAGCTCAAGATAATATAGTTGTTAATTATATCATTGTAAGTAAATAAATAATTATTCGTGATTTCAGTCAGTTGAAGGAAGCGCAACTGATGAAGGTTCTCGAGTAAAAACATAACACCACAATTGCTATTTCAAATACTTTCAGGGTCTAAATCAGACCCCGTTTTTTAATTTCGTATTTAGTTGTGTCAATTTTTAGTGCCATTGAAAACGGCGTCTGATTTAGACCGTGAAACATTTTTAGTATTTGAAATATATAGGCTTGCCAGCAATTATGGTGCTATTCCCAAAAAAAATGGAAAAATACATACTAGAGATTAATCGTTAAATAAAAATAAATACGAAATAAAAAGTGGCTACATTACCTACTCATTAACAAAAAATAAAAAATCAATAAATAATGGAAAAATATTCATTTAGAATAAAAAGTGAGTAATGTAAAGGAAAATTCATTGATCATTAAAAATAATAGTGAAAATTAAATGATGCTAAATAAAAAAATAATAATGAGTAATGAATATCGAATTCATTACTCATTAAAATAATAATAAGTTAATAAAATAATACATTTTTTCAAACTCTGTGTATAACGCCTATGTATGTATCTCTGTGATTCCTAGGATAGAAAACGTCAAAATGAATTCGCTGGTGAACTAAAACCTGTTATAGCAATTATGAAACTATTTGTTTTGAGATTTTACATCCCATTGAGCGCAAGACAATATAGTTAGTTGTCAGTTGTATCATTGCAACTAAAAAACTAATTATTCTTGATTTCAGTCGGTTGAAGGAAGCGCAACTGATGAAGGTTCACGTGTAGAAACAATGTATTGCCTTGCGCTCAATGGATTGTAAAATCTCGAAAAGGTTGAAATACTTATGCCCTTCTAGTTTTTATATATTTTTTTATCTCCGGGTAATTTTTTGGTAATTGCCTCGGTAGACTTTATTTCGGTTACAAATTTCAAATACATACTTATTTTATAAACAAAAATTGAAAAGAGAAAATCGCAATGAGCATACTGAATAATATACAAAAAATGTATTTAAATTAATTTGAAATAGACTAGAAATAATATTATTTTACTTCCTAGGAATGCCTTAATCAAATCCTGAAAAATTATGATGAATACGACACGAGTCCCACCAAAATCCAATCTAATAAATCGACAATAAACGACAGAGACAAATCAACCCAGAACTTGCTTAAACGTTGTGACGATATTATCGCAGAAGTGAACAGAAACGTGGAGAACCTGACTAAAAAGATGGCATCCAAAGATGACAACGAAAAACCTTCCACGAGTCGCTTGGATGACGACAATAATAACGTCGAGGAGGTGAAGACTTTAAGTGGAAAATCGTCGAGAAAGTCTGAATCGCAATTCTCCGATGTGATTGGAGAGACCGAAAGTCTTGGGGTTCTACCCAAAAGATTCAAACTCGATACAGCTCCGAAGAAAGGAAAGATCTCCACTAAGCCTAAAGGATTGGTTATAAAGACTCCAGAAAAACAAGTCGATACTTGTGGAGAACTGAATGACAGCTTTGACGAAGAAGAACTGGAGCAAATATCTTTAGTTGAGAAGAATATTGCTGAGCCGACATCCAGGGTTAATATTTTGGCCAACGTGAAGGTACAAAGCGGGACAATAAAAGAAAAGTGTGGAACTGGTAATGATAACGAAGACGATCTATTTTCCGATGATGACGTAGTCGAAACCACACCGCAAAAGAGGACGTGGTAAGTTTTTTAAAAATAGTAATAATATTTTCAATAAAGCATAGTTACACTTACACTGCACAGTTGATTATGAATTTGAATCGTCGGTTTGCCAGGTTTGTTGTGACCAACATTATGACGTCGTTTTTGGTTTTTGAGGATTGAATTACTCCGTTTTTGCTTTAATTTAATCTAGAATATTTTACTTGATTATATTGAACCTTTAATTTTTTTACACATTAGAAGCATATGTCTCGTTTATGGAAAGATCTGTATGTTTAAATCTGAAATGTGGCGTTTAAAAAAATGGAGGCCGGTACTGTCCTCGTAATTTATTTCATGAAAGGATTCCTTCTGTCTCCCTCTGGTGTTGGAAGTTGGAAGGAATAAAAGTTTCCATCTGGTGTCGAACGTGAGAACCGTTTTGCCTTCTAATTTCGTCGGTGCTTGTCGCTGAGTGTGAATTCATAATATAAGTGGCGTTTTCTCTTTACGGGTTGAAAGCCGACTATTAGTCGTTAAATATAATTTTGTTGGCAGTTTATTTGCTAGTCCCACCAAAATATTCATTTTAAAAAAATTAAAAAAAAACCAATTTGTATTCGTCATAATGAGCCCTGTGATTTGATATATTACATGACCCGTTAGAAACAATTATAATTTTTTATTTTCCATTTAATTCTATAATTTACCCCCCAAAATGAATATTAGGGGGTTTTCCTTGTTTTTCCAGTAAAGTTCAGGTAAGGGGCTATACCGCCATTTTTAAAAAAAAAAATTCCAGTATCTGGTTTCGGAGATAGGGGGGGGATGGGTAAAATTTTTTATATTTTTGTTAATATATTTTAATTAATTAATTTAAAAAATATGAAAAAAATATATTTGTTTTCGTTGTAATGAGTCCTTTCATTTGATATATAACATGATGCGTTAGAAACAATTTTAATTTTATATTTTCCATTTAATTCTGTTATTGCCCCCCAAAATTAAAAGTAGAGGTTTTTCCTTATTTTTCCAGTAAACTTCAGGTTAGAACCTATAAATCATTTTTTTTTCAAAACTTTACGTTTTATAGTTTCGGAGATAGGGGGGGATGGGTAAATTTTGGTATATTTTCGTTAATATCTTTTTAATTATTATTTTTTTAAATATGAAAAAAAATATATCTGTGTTCCTCATAATGGGACCTTTCATTTGATATACGACCTTTGAAAAAAAATATTTTTAAATTTTCATTTAATTTTATAATTTGCCCCCCAAAATTAATATTAATGGTTTCTCCTTATTTTTCCTGTAAAGTTCGCCCAACGAACTATATTTCCTATTTTTTTCCAAATTTTAGGCTCAGTAGTTTCGGAGATCAGGGATCGATTTTTTTAGTTTTTCCCCCCGGAAGTACCTCTAAAATCAAAATTTCTTCATTTACGATATACACTACTGATGGGGTCACCAAACTATACATTGATACCAAATTTCAACCTCTTCCATCCAGTAGTTTAGGAGAAAATTGCTGTGATGTGACAGAGGCAGAAATCCTGAAGTGATATATAAGGGTATATTGTATATACGGAATCCTAAAAAATGAAGTAACTGTTGAAATTGATTTAAAAAGAGGTAGAATCAAATATGTGAGCATATGTTGTTATGTTAATCTTTCATAAATTATATACAATTATAAAATAAATAATTTGAAGCATTAATATTCTGATAATGAATGAATGTGTTCTGAAAAAAAAATTAATAAAAGTTGAAGTAGCGTACCGGTAACATTACAGTCTATGAGGGTGAGAGTCGTGATATCCGAGGTGTGAGAATTTTTTTACTTTGTTTTATTTAAATAAATAAGTGCAGAAATTCTTCATTATTAATTATTTTAACATGAATTAAATAAAATATTTCTGAATTTTCACTATCATTAGAAAAAACCTTCAAATTTACATCATCATCTACACATTTCTCCGTTATTAATTAACATATACAAAATTTGGCAGCAAGTCATTGTTAATCGCTGAATACAATGGTTTGATCAGATTTTGAATAAAATAATCCTTAGTGTCATATCTAAAACTTTGTTTTGAAAACCATGTAATGAATCTCCAATTTTTAGCTTACCAGAGTCTGACCCTACAAACCTACTCGACAAAGACGACTTAGACCTTTCTCAACAAATCGAAGATTTCGACTTGGATCTTGCTTTACCACCACCCCCAGCGTTCCAAGACGACTTTGGAGATTCAGACGACGAAAAACCACCCGAGATGTCGTCAAATCAAGTCACAGTCGTCGAACATCCTTCATCTAGGTCTAGAATCAACCTTTCGTCTTTAACACCGGATGACCTATCTCAGTTTATCAAGAAAGTTAGCCCCAAAAAGGCGGAAACGTCTTTTCTGAATCGAAGCGTCAAACAAGAGTTAATTCAAACTCCTGAAAAGTCTACCAGATTTACAAGAAACAAGTTTAGTCATAGTACACCTCACGGCAGCCATATTAACATCGAAACTTTGGGATTTTCCCCCATCGGGAATGAACGTAACCTCATAGAAACCGCGAAGTCTTCGAAGAATAACGTTTTGACAGTTGTACCTAAAGAAACTACACCCAGGCAGAACCTCATGACTAGTACACCGAAACAGAAGAGCATCTGGAATTACCTGAAAACTACCCAAAGCAACGACAATGAAGAGCAGTTATCCAAATCGACCAAAGGGAAGCCTTGTCTGGCTTGTACCAGGCTAACCAACATTCAAGTTATGTCGATAACACAGCTAACTAACAAGAAACTGGCCACCTATTCTGCCATATTCAATTCGGGTGTGACGCACATGGTTGTTGCTGTCGATGAGAGAAATTGCCTTGTAGATTATACCGTAAAGTTTATGGCAGCTGTGGCGGCTGGAATATGGGTGGTCAGGTTCGAATGGGTGCAGGAGTGCCTGACTCACAACTGCATTGTACCGGAGGTGAGTTTTTCTGATTTATACTATTTGTGTTTTATATGTTTAGTCTAATACTATAACATGGGCAAGGTTTGTTTGTATATACGTATGTGAGTGAGTTCTGGAAAACGACTTCAACGATTTTGATGAAATTTTTCTGTTTGGAAGTTTCGATGGATAGAAATTGATTGGTCTCATCTTTGGGAAAAATCGTTTTATTCAGAAATTTGAATATTAAAAATGTTACTTCAAAAGTTCAATTTTTATTGCAAGAATGGATACGATCTTCTGTAACTAAAAGGTAGCGCGTGCCGAGCCGCTCTATACCCCGATCGCTTTGCTTGAGTGTGTTACATCCTAATATTCTGTCCCCTTCATTATTTAACGCGTGCCATTAAACGAGAGATATAGGATGTTATCTGTTTAATCAAACTTAAAAAAAAATTGTGCTCTACGCAATACGGTACCTTTTGTAATACATTACATTGCCTAGTATCAACTTTTCTTATGCTATATAAGTTTCAGTGTATTTTTGATTTTATTAATTATATAAATTTTTAGGAACCTTTCGAAGTTTTTGACGACAGCGGAGGTACGGGTCCAAAGACGGCGAGACTGATGAAAAACGAAAAGCCGCTGCTAAGAAACTTTAAGTTTTATTGTCCAGAACTGTTCGTATCTACAACTAGACAAGAGATAGAGGTATAGTTGGTATTTTAGTCACATCTCGTTATTATAGATGGCACATCCCATTGATTAAGTTACTAGTTTCCTTTCTGCCTGTATGCAGAGTTTTCACTAACAGCTAGATGTAGACTAACTAATATTTTAACTATCATATACTAGTCTGCCAATTGTACGAGGTAGGACCCAAAAGACAGTATTGTTATTGTTAGTACTGGAACTTTTAATCTTTGATATCATCAAGTGCTCCAGGTGAAACTGTTTTGACCGTCTCCAGATCATCGGAACACTTCCGTTCTAAATTTTTTATCACTCGAAAAAAGTCTCGTGGGGCTAAGTCTGGTGAAAACGAATTGATGGTGAGCGATACACCATCCCTGACAAGGCAAATAGCGGTTCACTTGTAAATCCATGTGATAGAGGGCGTTGTCGTGAAGATGAAACCAGTCATCTGAACGCTAAAGTTCCAAGCGCTTTCTCCGAAGACGTCTTATAACTTTGAAAAAGAGCTGATTAACAGTCTGGTCAGTGGAAAAATTTACCGATGGACAATTCCACGAACACCAGAAACGTTAACCTACAAACTGACTGCGTAAAGTTATCTACTAACCCCATCTAGAGGAATAACTTTGTAGAACAACTACGGAGGGCAGCACGGTCTTAGGCCGGTATTTTTGGGTTCGCCTAGCATTTTACTAAGCTCAAAAATAGAATTTCAGGTTAAAAAGAAAAAAGTGCTAGTTTAAACAAAATCATGTATATAAAGCGGAAGCATTAACAGCTATTGCATTATTCTGATTTATATATTCATTATAATATTTATGCAGAGCGTTTTACTTTTGGCATATATATTGTAAAACCATTTCTGTAGTATAACTCATGAATAATGCATTCATAATTTACTTTATTATGTTCTTTTAACCTTTTATTTTGTAGGCAATTATAAAACAGTTGGGAGGGAAGGTGGTGTCAAAACCTGACTATCTTCAAGAGCGTGATGGTAGAATTCGATTAATACTCACAGAGGGGAGAACAACACAGGATTTTGATATCTATGAAAGTAAGTGTCTTAAAATCCGTTTTTACTTTGTTGTAAGCAGCTAGAAGACACACTCTGAAAAACTGGCATTTTTGACACTAGAAGTTTTTGACCTTTTTGGACATTTTACAAATTTTTGACATCTGACATTTTTGACATCTGACATTTGTGACATATCTGACAGTGTTGATATTTTAAATGTTCTGACAGTTCTGAAAATTTTGAGTATTTTGACATTTTAGACATTGACATTTTTGATATTTTTAACATTTTTGACATTTAGGACATATTTGGCATTCTTGGCAATCTTAATATTTTTGACAATTATAACATTTTTAACGTGGTTGACATTTTTAACATTTAATTACATTTTTGAAATTTTTTATGTTTTTGACAACAAATCAACTCAATTTTTGTTTCCTTGAAATTGATTTTTTGTATAAATAATAGAAACCCTCATTGCACCCGCCCGATCCCATAATAGAATTTTCATAAAATGTTTTGACAGTTCTGACATTTTTCAGTATTTTGACATTTTCGACATTTTTGGTATTCTTGGGAATCTTAATATTTATGACAATTATAACATTTTTAACGTGCTTGACATTTTTAACATTTTTTTACATTTTTGAAATTTTTGACATTTTTTATGTTTTTGACAACAAAGCAACTCAATTTTTGTTTTCTTGAAATTGATTTTTTCTATAAATAATAGAAACCCTCATTGCACCCACCCGTTCCCGTAATAGAATTTTCGTAAAATGTTTTGACAGTTCTGTCATTTTTCAGTATTTTGACATTTTAGACATATTGACATTTTTGATATTTTTGACATTTAAGACATTTTCGACATTTTTGGTATTCTTGGCAATCTTAATATTTATGACAATTATAACATTTTTAACGTGCTTGACATTTTTAACATTTATGACATTTTTGGCATTTTTTACATTTTTGAGATTTTTGACATTGTTTATGTTTTTGCCTACAAAGCAATTTTTGTTTTCGTGAAGTTGAATTTTTTTGTAAATAATATAAACCCTCATTGCACCCTCCACATAATAGAATTTTCGTAAAATGACAGGTCACGTTTCTATTAATTTGGATATCTTTTTTTCAGAATGGCTAGAAACGTACAAAACAGCAACTGTAGACATTGAATGGTTAAGCAAGTCGATTGGTCGTTACAAAATTCTCAGCATCCGACCTTACATATGGTGCTCGGATGATAATTTAGCCGAGTTTGATTATCCGAACTACTTGATAGAACACGTGCCATTCAGCGATTCTGAACAACAGTAAAATAGAGTTTATACCTTGTGATTTTTATATATTTACTCTTTAAGAGAAAATGTGTTTTTTGTTATGAAGTTTATTTTTTTATATACATATTTTTTTAAATATTTATACCCAGAAATGGTAAATATATATATTTGTTTACTTTGATTTTTGAATTGATGCCTTTTACTAAATGCCGTTTTGTGTGAACCATAGATCAGTCCTGTAGAACTGTAGAGGGGTGTTGGAGTTGGCCTACGCTATATAATAATTATTTCTGATAGATTTTGACTCACTTTGTAAAGTAGAGTTCCATACTTTAGCCACCCTTCATATGCAACTTTTTCTAACATTCTGTTAAACACATTGTATAACTATAATTTTGCTTCTACCCATATTTCAGGTATTCCATAAAGTTCATGGTCTACTTTTCATGACCATTTTTTTTAACATTTATTTGATCCACTTTGTGAAGCTATAATTCTATGCCACCCTCGATTTCAACCATCTTGTTTATACAGCTACTTGTGGGTTACCCAATATAAGATTTTTGTACCACTCTGTATCTATATATAAATAGGCTAAGACAAAACGATTAGGTACCATTTTCTCCTCTGTTTCTCAACCGATTTTCTTCATTTTTGTTTTGTTTAGTAGCTACTGACGACCTTCAGTGCAGAATGCTAATATTAATTTATAATATTGGTTCATTCATTAAATAAAATATAATAAAAATTCATTATTTACGTCAATAATGTCAATGCCAAACAAATGAATGTGCCGCGTGCCGCTGCCGCCAGACTCAAACCATTGAGTAATTATATATAGACAGACCAATGCTATTATATACTTAGAGCATGTACTTCTGGAGGTGGCATGCAAGCGTTGTTATTGTTTAGTGGGTAAAGTAATCGTTGAATATCATAATTATACAGGACTTATAACTAATAAAATAATTATATAGGGAAGCCCATTAGCGGTTGAATTTACAGGGTTCTTGGAATAGAAGGTGCAGTTAAATTACAGTTATACAGGGTGGTGCAAAAAATGTTATACATAGATGCATATACAGGGTGGCGGAAATGGAAATGCAACATTTCGTAACCCATAAGCAGTTGTATATATAGTTAAGATGAAATATAGGGTAAGAGGAATTATATATATATACAGGATGGTGATAAAAAATGTTAGAATAGGAAATGATTTATAGAGTAGACCACGAAGAGTTCCATATATATAATGATTGAAATATAGGTCGGAGTAGAATTATAGTTACAGAAGATAATTAAAAATTTCATAAACAAAAAGAGTAAATATGGTGAGTCATTAGGCAGTGGCATATACAGAATGGTTTACCCAGTGGTTGAAAAATGTTAAAAAATATGCGTGGTCCATAAGCAATTGCATATACAGGGTGGTGGAAATATATAATGAGATGGAATTATTATAATGAGGATTTTAATAAATGTTAGAAAATTGAGTGCAATTATAGCTATACAGGGGTGTTAGAAAAAATAAATATGTAGGGTAGCCCATTAGCAGTTGAATTGTTGTCATATTAAATTAAGAATTACGAGTTTTTTTTCAATTCTATGAATTATATCTGAAAAAAACTTGAATTTCGTTACTTATTTGTAGAAGCGAGATGTAAGACCGACATCTAGGACTTTCGAGGAAACTATCACACAGAGGTTCCGAATCCGTTCCGTGTAATTGCCGCTCTCCCTTAAGTCTTAAGATAGAATGTCACGATAAAATTTTCAGGTTACTTAACCTGCCAGAGATATTGACACAATTGGTCGAATTTCGACCACTGGGCGACAGCTAGTAAGTATAAATCCCCCTATCCCCAACATATTTTACCCATACTACAACTGCTTATTTGCCACCCTATATAACAATTTTATTCTTTTTTTGACCCGCCTTGTTTAACTATGATTCTACTTCCATCTATATTTAAACGATCCTGTATATACTGCTGCAAATTAGTTTACCATTATAACCCGTTTTAGAACCATCCTGTATAAACATAATTTTACTCTGCAAAATATTTCAATCACCCTGTATATGCATCTGCTTAGAGGCTACCAAATATAACATTTTTTAAACACTTAACTACAACTCTGCTCCACTCTATATTTCAAATATCTTATCTTTGCAACTGGTTATGGAATACGCTATATAACTATTTTTCTGATATTTTTTGAACCACCCTGGAAAGTATAATTAGACTCCACTTTATATGCAACTTTTTCTAACATTGTTTTAATCACACCGTATAACAATAATTCCATGTTTCATATATTGCATACATGCAACAGCAAATTTTCTATTCTAAAAAAAAATTTCGAAAATTTCAACCACCTAATATATGCAACTACCTAATGGCCACCCAGTATAACATTTTTTGTACCACCCTGTATAACTATAAATCATTAATTTCCAATATATTTCATCAAAACTGCAATTGCTTATGGGGCACCCTATATAACAATTTTGTTCAATTTTTTTTGTATTATCCTATATGTATATCTCTGCTTGGATAACATGTTATCCACCCTGTATAAATATAATTCTACTTTACTCTTTATTGAACCATCTGGTATATGGAAATATTTATGGCCCACCCAATATAATATTTTTGAACCATCCAGTATAACTCATTCCACTCCCTCTTATTTCAACCATATTGTATATATGCAGCTGCTTTTGGGTCACCGAATAAAACTTTTTTAATGATTTTTTATCACATATAATTCTACTTCGCTCTCTATTTCATTTCTAATATTTGGTACATGGGGTGAAATCAATAGAGTAATGTGTTACCAAACATTGTAGAAGTTTTTTCGCTATATCTACCGTTTGTGTCAAAGTAGGGAGATAAAATGTATACCAGATTTTAAAGCTAAGTATAGGTCTTGCAACAAAAAAAGATTCAGCAAAATCAGTTCAGTAGTTCTTACGTGATATCCGAACAAACAAACAAACAGACAACTACTAATTTATAATAGGTATAGATTCCTTAAAGGAGGCGAAATGAGGGTAGCAAAGTTTATCTATATATAAATAGGCAAATACAAAACGATTAGGTACCATTTTCTCCTGTCACTCGACCGATTTTCTTCATTTTTGTTTTGTTTAATAGCTACTGACGACCTCCACTGCAGAATATTAATTTATAATATTGGTTCATACATTAAATTAAATATAATAAAAATTCATTATTTACGTCCATAATGTCAACACCAAACAACTGAATGTGCCGCCGCCGCCAGACTCAAAACATTGAGTAATTATATATAGAGGGACCGATGCTGTTATATACTTAGAGCATGTACTTCTGGAAGTGGCATGCAAGTGTTGTTATTGGTTAGTGGTAAAGTAATCGTTGTATATTATAATTATACCGGGCGATTCCAGATATGTTAGAAATCTTTTTTTTCGTGGGTGGCACATAAGCAGTTACATATATAGGGTGTTTAAAATATAGATTAGAGTGCAATTATAACTAATAAAATAATTATATAGGGAAGCCTATTAGCGGTTGAATTTACAGGGTTCTTGGAATAGAAGGCGCAGTAGAATTACGGTTATACCGGGTGGTGTAAAAAATATTATACAGAGATGCATATACAGGGTGGCGGAAATGGAAATGCAACATTTCGTAACCCATAAGCAGTTGTATATATAGGGAAGATGAAATATAGGGTGAGAGGAATTATAGATATACAGGATGATGATAAAAAATGTTAGAAAAGGAAGTGATTTATAGGGTAGCCCAAGAAGAGTTCCATATATATGATGATTGAAATATAAGTCGGAGTAGAATTATAGTTACAGAAAATAGTTAAAAATTTCATAAACAAAAAGAGTAAATACGGTGGCTCATATGCAGTGTCATATACACAATGGTATACCGGGTGGTTCAAAAATGTTAAAAAATATTATGCGTGGTCGATTAACAGTTGCATATACAGGGTGGTGGAAATATATAATGAGACTGAATTATTATAATGAGGATTTTGATAAAAGTTGAGTGCAATTATAGTTATACAGGGAGGTTAGAAAAAATAAATATGTAGGGTAGTCCATTAGCGGTTGAATTGTTGTCATATTAAATTAAGAATTACGAATTTGAACACAAATAAAGTCCTATGAATTATATCTAAAATTTCGTTACTTATTTGTAGAAGCGAAATGTAAGACCGACATCTAGGATTTTCGAGAAAACTATCACACAGAAGTTCCGAATCTGGATCCGTTCCGTGTAATTGCTGTTCTCCCTAAAGTTCTAGGATAGAATGTCACGATAAAATTTTCAGGTTACTTAACCTGCCAGAGATATTGACACAATTGGTCGAATTTCGACCACTGGGCGACAGCTAGTATAGAGAAATCGTACTCTAAAATTCTACCTTAAATAATTTCATTCTGGTAAGGCAGCTCTGTCCGTTTACCTCGTAAAGGTAATTGACATAATTATCGTTTGGTCTTATGCAGTGAGATTTCATAAAACCACCATTTTTACTAAAGTAATTTTTTCGTTTAGTACCATAACAATTCGGTAGATGGCGCCGAGCAACTTTTACAACACAGTATGGTTTTGTTTTATTATATCAGACTAATAGATATCATACATACATCTTTTTGAATTATTCAACATTAATTGGTAACTACTTAATCTCTACCTCTATTGACCAACAACCAGAGTTTGATGACAAAATCAATATTAAAACATAACTATTAAAATCCAGATTATTTTATTATACTTCCTACAGTCTTTTAAATTCCAATGTGACATCTGGAGTATCCTCTCCCAATACACTAGCAAATGTTTTTCCGCGTGAATAAAAACTTTGGTAGCTTATCCTAGCTGCAACTTTGAATCCGCACTTTTTTCCGATTTTCTGAGTAATTGGCGATGTGAAAAGAACGCCTACAAGTTTTGGAATAGGCTCCAGCGGTAGTTGCTCATCATCTACAGGCACTTTGACATTTTCTCCTTTCGCTAGTCTTTTTGCGAGTGCGACGGTAGTGTTTGTCAAATCAGTACCGATTCCTCTATTCCGGAATTGGGGAAGGACTGCCATGAACATAAACTCCAGAAGACAATCGACGTTGCACAGTTCGAAGAGATCGCATGCCTCGTCGGCTTTCTTCATGAACATTATCAGTTCTTGAGATGCTAGGTGTTTGCAGGTTCTGGCGAAGACTGCGAAGAATGGTTCGGATTCGGTAACCTTAACCTAGAAATGGTAAACATTTTATTTTTTGCAAATATAAAATAGTAACAAATGGGATAAAGATTGTTAATTCAATGTGTCTCGGATAAAAGCAACTTCATGGGGATTTCCGAAACGGCATGAGATATAGAGGGGCTCAATGAGAATAAAGTTGCTCTATTTCAAGCCCAATCAGGTGCTGTATTGAAATTTAAAATATCTACAGGGGTTTTCAAAATATCGAGTAAAAGGCCTTCTAGATTTTTTGCAATCATAGCCAACTTTGTTATTTCTTATATTTCTTATGGCCGCCATATTGGATTTATACGTCATTGAACAGGACATAAAAAAAATTTGTCAACAATGTATCTTCGGATATGAAAATGTAAATTTTTTACTTAGTTGGGTGTGAAACAAAATGCCGTGTTTGATATCATAGCTGTGTACCTATATCTCTCTGCCAAAACATTATTTATTTGGTTCTACGAGTATCTGTTAAGAGTTTAATATTTTTCAAAATAAATGTTATATTTTTATAAGTAATCTAGTTATTAGCGCATTTTTACAATTAAATAGCGGATATGTATGATTGTTTTATTTTGTGCATCAGGAACGCTGAACGAGCTCAAGACATAGTAATTTCAGCGATATCCTGTAAGACCGCAACCAGGTTTGCCGATGTTCAAAATGTCTAGAAATAATTTACTTGCGTATGCTTCCGTTATACGAGGGCTGCCTTTTATATTTCGGGATTAGAGAACAAAAACAAATATTAATCATCGAAAATCGCTTTATTGTTTTTCAAAATATTCCCCATGAAGATCTATACACTTTTGCATGCGTTTGAACCAATTGTCGAAGCACTTTTTCCACTCTGATTGAGGTAACTCCAAAACATGCATTCTGAACGCAGCAACTGCTTCTTCAGGTATCGAAAACCTCTCAGTTTGTTTTTTTACGTACGGGAATAAAGAGAAGTCATTTGGTGACAAGTCAGGACTATACGGCGGATGACTCATCAAATCGATGTTTTGAGTGGTCAGAAATGCAGTTGTTTGAGCCGATGTGTGAGAGCTCGCATTGACGTGGTGAAAAGTGATCGCATTGTCGTGGTGAAAAGTGATTCGTCTTCGGCGGTTGGTTTTCCTCATTTCTTGGAAGACAACTGGCAAATAAATGGTTGGGTACCGCTCAGAATTGACTGTTCTGCGTTGTTCTAGTTTTTCCGAAAAAACAGGCGATCATTTGCTTGGAAGTGCTTCGTGCGCGAACAACTTTTGTTGGATTCGGCTCATCTTGAAACACCCATACAGTCGACTGCTGTTTACTTTCGGGTTCATACGCGTAAATCCACGATTCATCACCTGTCACTATGTCGTAAACGTGTTTTGAAGCACATCGATCGTATTTTTTGAGCTGTTCTTTCGACCAATCGACACGAGCGTTTTTTTGAACGATTGACAAATTGTGTGGTATCCAACGCGAACACATTTTTTTTGACATTCAAATGTTTATGCAATATTGAATGTATGCTGGTCCCACTAATGTGTAAGGTTGACTAAATCTCACGATAGGTCACATGACGATCTTGCAATATCAGTTCGCGCACAGCATCAATGGTTTCCGGAACAACTGTTTTTGGACGACCTTCACGAAATTCGTCTTGGAGTGAACTACGACCTCGATTGAATTCACCACACCAACGATAAACAGTGGTCCTTGATGGAGTTTCATCGCCAAAAATTAAATTAACTTCATCCATGCACTCTTGCTGACTTAATCCACGTCCAAAGTTGTAAAAAATAATCGCACGAAAATGTTTACGATTTAATTCTATTTTTTGGCCGAGATGAATCCTTCAACTTACTGTAAACAACACATAGCTCTCGTATGTCAAAACGTTTTGAGTACGTATAACCTCAAAAATGTCAAACTTTACGATAGCGCTGTCAGTTGCCAGATTGCAACACTAGGGTTGTCCAATCCCGAAATATAAAAGGCAGCCCTCGTAGCAGGCCTACCTTTGGATGACAGAAAATGTAAATTATTTTAAAAAACTGTTTTTCACTCAGTTTGGTGTGAAACCAAGAAATAAAATGTCGTGTTTGATATCATAACTATGTACCTATATCTCTCTGCCAAAATATTAGTTATTTGTTTCTATTTGTTAAGAGTTTAATATTTCAAAATTAATGTTATATTTTTATAAGTAATCTAGTTATTAGCGCATTTTTACAATTAAATAGCGGATATGTATGATTGTTTCATTTTGTGCATCAAGAACGCTGAACGAGCTCAAGATATAATTTCAGCGACACCCTGTAAGACCGCAACCAGGTTTGCCAATGCTCAAAATCTGTAGAAATAATTTACTTGCTTATGGTTCTTTTATAAAACCTAATCGGAATATTGAAAATCCCTGTCTTCTTCAAATGGAAAATAACATTTAATTACCTAAACCAACTGCTCAGAGAAAATCCTCATTTTACGGTTAATGTTATATGGTCTGAGGAAAGTAGATTTACAAATTGCGGGGTATTTAACAGACAAACCAATCGTGAGGTGCGCCACCAAGTGAGCTGAGGTTTTAAGGTATGGCTAGGATTCATAAACGAACACGTTTTATTTTACATTTTTTATGATAGTTTGACTGCTTCTCCATATCCTGAGATTAGGTTGAACAAACTTTAGAAAATTTGTCACTTCAAACCAACGTGTGGTTCCAGCAAGATGGAGCACCTCCACACAATAACGAAATAACTGAATCGGAATGCGAGCTCTGGTTTCCTGGCTTGCTCGCCCGCCGCACCTGATGCCTCTTAATTTTTTGCATTTAAGAATACTTAAAGAATATAGTACTTATATTGTTGACATTTGCGGCAGTCGTTGATCGAGCCATTGAAGATATGCTTACATAAATGGTTATCGATGTACATATATCTCTAACTGATAGAAGTGATAAAAGAAGGAGAAGAGTAAATTTTTACCAAACGATGCAATCTGTTCAACACTTTCATTCCAAACACCAGAAATGATGCAAATCCGATATTATACAAATTATAAATAAAATTTACCTGCATTTTGTTTATTGCCACCCCCACTACTGTTCCTGTTGATATCTCAACGGCAACCAAAGAAACACCGTCTTTAAGTGTATGCCTGACCAATTCGTCTGTCTCCGTTTGGGCTTCTAAGTCAGTCGCTAAGCCGACGGCTCTTGATGCACTTTCGTAGGGGTAAAACGCTTCGTGTAACGTTTGAAAAACTCCCTCGCTGTGTTCTTTGTGGTAGTACGACTTATATTCAATGGTACCTACCAAAAATGCGATAATTAATTAAGTTGGTGGTTTGATTTGATTTGAGAACTAAAGGTGGTCCCTTTAGGAGGCTTAGGTTAAGTTCGCTTAGGACGATTATGTTATAATTTACAATATTCCTTCACAACGTAATTTATAAGAACTACTTTGTCAAGATAATAAGGGCTTCCTAATAAGATGACGCTCAATCACATCAGATTTGCTGATGATATCGTTATATCTCAGATATCTCATATGATTGCTCACAGGGGGGGGGGGGGTCCAGAGAAGGGCTTCTTATGCTAGGGGGAGAGGGCAACCTCGTACTAAATTTACCCAAACAGATGGGAACTTCTCAGTGGTTTTGGACAAATAGTCGATCTGTTTAAACAGAAAGAATTCTTTAAAAAAAATAGGAGAATACTAAATGCTATGTTAAATAAAAATATATCGTAAGTTTGAGCAATGTGTCCTACCACTACTCACATGCGGAGCTCAAACACGGACTGTAGTGCACAGATCAAACACAAGACTGTCGTGAAACAATTGATGAACAATCAAAGAGTGACACGTGGCACAAAGAACAATGAAGCACCAAATGTTGGACATAACAGTTAAAGTTCACTGAATATACACCTGTATAAGAAACATAAAAGAAATAAAAGACGTAGCCGAAGACATAGTGAAAATGAGAAGGAATTACGCAGACCATGTGACAAGAGATAATGAAGAAAAGTAAACCTGAGTTGGAGGTCACATGTGGGAGAGGAAACCTAGGGGACGCTACCTAATGCGACGAACCGAAGATACAAAAACTGGGCACAGAAATTACTTAAAAATTAAAAAAATGGACTGAGAAAAATTGTCAAGAATTTAGGAATATGTTTGTCCCCCAGTGGTGAATGAAAATAAGTTCACTAATTAATTTCGAAAAAGCTGAAAAAATGATCTAAAATCTACGGATAACTCTTCATCTATCGGACAAAAGCGGCAATTTGAAAATTACCTGGCCAAGTGTGAGTTGGATCTAAGGCTTCCATACCATATTTGAGATTTTTTCAAATTTAGATCAATTATATTTGTCTCTACAATTTGCTTAAGTTTACTTGTAATTTTTTCAAAATTATTAGCTAAGTAGTTAGGGAAGTAGGCATGGATTGGTTCAATTTTCTTATATTTTCCTAATATTTCTTAAATTATGATATTATACAAAAGATAACGTGAATCTATTTCTAAAAACTTGGCAATACTTTCGTCTATAACGTGATGCGATTGATGTTTAGATCTATTAATAGTTATTTATTTTTTCTAATTTGTCGCCCAAAATAAGCATTAAGATTTTCGATTATATTTTTCTTTAAACATTGAGTGAGACCTTATATTATTATTATTTTTTTAAATTTAATTTTTTAATACTTTTTTATTTATATGTTTTAACCTATATATTTTAAAATTATAAAATAGAACCGTTTGCATTTTACGTTTTTCTTACGTTTTTAATTTATTCCCAAAAATTAATATCAGATTTTCTTGTAAACATGAAGTTAAGCCCTGTACTTCGTAATCTTTTCAAAATTTTAAGCTCACTAGTTTCGGAGATAGTGGGAGGAGTGGGTCGGTTTTTGTAAATTTTCCTTAACATCTTTTAAAATACATCATATTAAAAATACAACAAAATATATTTGCATTTTTCATGCAGAGCACTTTTATTTGATACATTACGTGCGCTTGGAAAAGTTTCTAATTTGCCCCATAAAATTAACATTAGGCCCTATATTCTCTATTGTTTAAAAATTTAAGGCTTTATAGTTTCAATGAGGGGGGTAATGGGAGTTAAGATCAGAATTAGTAAATTTACGGTATTCTCGTAAGTGAATCACGATCTCTGTAGTTTCGGAAAATATAGGACAGACACTAAAAAATACAACCGAACATATAAAAACCGAGCTGAAAATTTGTAGTTACATATTATATTGTTGAACAAAATATAATGTAATTCGACATGTTTCCATCGTTTAATGTACCCGGCACACAAAAAAAATTGTCTGTACACCGGGCGCTACCCAACTACAGACATGTTTTTCGACCTGCTGAATACGAATTTCAAGTCCGTTTATGCCGTCCAGCCTTCAGTTTCGAGTAAATTGCAAAAAAAAACAAAAATAACGAAAATTCGATGTTTTGACAAGAAAAAAAAATTGAGGCTCTAAGAAAAGCATGATTATTATGTATTTTGATCTGTCAAACACTAATTTTTTCCTTTTCTTATTGTTTTCCCATCGTATCAACATGATATGACATCGAACACAAACAAAGTGTGGGACCCAGGCTGAATCCAAATTTGTAATCTGAATGCGAAAGCATTCTTCATAACGTTGTTTTAATCTATCTGAAAACATTCTACGGTTTTTTACCGGCTCAAACTTCCCACAAACGTAACAAAATATATCAGGATTCTTATTGCATAGATGGGAATTGCTTCTTGTAATAGTACACTATCCAGTAGCCAAGTTTCCCACTACTCTGCCAGATGGTTCTGTTGCCCACCGTCACCCCGAGGAGGTGCCCTGGTTGCAAGTACAAGCGATCATGCAATGAAATGAAGTCTACACATCCAAGAAGTTGATATCCCAACACGATGGCAAATTTTTACTAAATAAAAGAAATGATGGCAGAAGAGGTGTCTACTTGGTAGATCATTTGAGAATGAAACAGTACAATACCCTCGAAAAACCGTACAAAATCCAATTTGTGCACATTCTTGGATTTTAATCTTGTATTTTATAGATAAAAAAATACAAGAAGTTTATTTAATTGTGTTTAAAAGATTTTTTTCTATTTTTCAGCAGCAATTTTCTGCTATTTTATCAATTTTTTGTCGTTCTATGAATGTTTGAGGGCATTATGGGCCAAATTTATTGTAGAATCAAATCAAAAAGATTAAATAACATCAAAATTTTCGTCAATGCGGATTGACACAAATTTTTTATATCAAGATAATCCCAATTTTTCGTGATTTTTGCAATTTTTAAGAACTTTTTCCAACTTTTTTCGATTTAAAACAGCTTATGATTGGAGCACAATAAAAATTAGTGTTTGATAGATCAAAATACATAATAATCATGCTTTTCTTAGAGCCTCAAATTTTTTTTCTTGTCAAAATATCGAATTTTCGCTATTTTTTGGGTTTTTTTTCAATTTACTCGAAACTGAAGGTTGGACGGCCTAAACGGACTTGAAATTTAGCGGGTCGAAAAACATGCCTGTAGATGGGTGGCGCCCGATGTACAGACATTTTTTTTTGTATGCCGGTGGATCATTAGGGCGACAGTGGTGATTTATCATTTTTGGAGTGCAATAAAGCCACTGAGTACCAAACGGGTAAACACAACGCTATTATTGGTTGTACAGCTAAAGAAAATGTCAAATCAGTAAGAAAAACCAAAACAATTTGAAAATTCAATTTAATTTCTTGGACATTTTCATACCTAGGAACTTTTTCAAAACAATTTTAACAAAAATCAATTAACTTTCAAATAATTTCAGCAAGACTGATGTGGATCTGAGAATTATTTTCTCTTAAGATGAGAATTACAAAAAAAATGATTTATAAAACTTGAAGTCAAAATCATGGATGTTCATATAACTACCTATGGCCAGATTTAGATGGGCAAGACTTATACTTATGTGAGAATCGGCCTGTAAGTAGAAATGCACTATTAGTACTGCGACTGGGCAATTTCCCTGGAAAATATTTGCCAGTAAATCAATTTGTCTGCAAAACATTTTGACAGTAGGTTGAAATAGCATAAAAAACAAAAGTTCTACTGTCTCAATGTGTGATCTTGCCCAGGGGGTGAAAGCCACCCCTACTAGGGGCTAGAAATTAAAATCGTAAAAATAAGTGCAGAAATCGATATAGGGATGAAGTAAAAAGTTCCCTACAAACATTTTTCGAAAAATCAATACTTTTTGAGTTATTTCTGATTGAAAATGTTCATTTTTCGCTCAGAAAAACTCATTTTCGCCGATATTTCTCGAATAAGTAGAAATATTGACGTTCTACAAAAAAATTCTCTTAAAGAAAATGAATCTTATGAATAAAGGAAAAATTTGTTTTTCTTTAATTTATGTAGAGGCAACAGATTTTAAGATACGACTGATTGAAAGTCAGTTCTTGTCCGATGGCCTCCAAATTTGCGGCGTTTAACGTGGAATAACTCAAAAAGTTCGTGTTTTAGAAAAAATTTCACTGAACAGTTTCAAAAAATCTTCAAAATATATTAATTAGCATAATAATTGAGCTATGGTCAAAAAGCAGCTAAATGATTTTTATTTTTTTAAAATACGAGTACTACAATGAAACTGATACGAGGGCTGCCTTTTATATTTCGGGATTGGACCTAGTGTTGCAATCTGACAACTGACAGCTCTATCGTAAAGTTTGACATTTTTGAGATTATACGTACTCAGAACGTTTTGACATACGAGCGCTATGTGTTGTTTACAGTAACTTAAAGGATTCATCTCGGCCAAAAAATGGAATTAAATCGTGAACATTTTCGTGCGATTATTTTTTACAACTTTCGACGTGGATTAAGGCAGCAAAAGTGCATGGATGAACTTAATTTAATTTTTGGTGATGAAACTCCATCAAGGACCACTGTTTATCGATGGTTTGGTGAATTCAATCGAGGTCGTAGTTCACTCCAAGACGAATTTCGTGAAAGTCGTCCAAAAACAGTTGTTGTTCCGGATACCATTGATACTGTGCGCGACCTGATATTGCAACATCATGTGATCTATCGTGAGATTGAGTCGACTTTACACATTAGTGGGACCAGCATACATTCAATATTGCATAAACATTTGAATATAAAAAAAAATGTTCGCGTTGGATTCCACACAATTTGTCAATCGTTCAAAAAAAGGCTCGTGTCGATTGGTCGAAAGAAAAGGCCAAAAAATACGATCGCGGTGCTTCAAAACACGTTTATGACATAGTGACAGGTGATGAATGGTGGATTTACGCGTATGAGCCCGAAAGTAAACAGCAGTCGACTGTATGGGTGTTTCAAGATGAGCTGAATCCAACAAAAGTTGTTCGCGCACGAACACTTCCAAGCAAATGATCCCCTGTTTTTTCGAAAAAACTGGACATGTCGCAACCGTGCCACTAGAACAACGCAGAACGTCAATTCTGAGTGGTACACAACCATTTGTTTCCCAGTTGTCTTCCAAGAAATGAGGAAAACCAACCGTCTTCGGCGGATCACTCTTCACCACGACAATGCGAGCTCTCACACATCGACTCAAACAACTGCATTTTTGACCACTCAAAACATCGATTTGATGAGTCATCCGCCGTATAGTCCTGACTTGTCACCAAATGACTTCTTTTTATTCTCGTACGTAAAAAACAAACTGAGAGGTCAACGTTTTTCGACACCTGAAGAAGCGGTTGCTGCGTTCAGAATGCATGTTTTGGAGATACCTCAATCAGAGTGGAAAAAGTGTTTCGACTATTGGTTCAAACGCATGCAAAAGTGTATAGATCTTCATGGGGAATATTTTGAAAAACAATAAAGCGATTTTCGATGATTAATATTTGTTTTTGTTCTCTAATCCCGAAATATAAAAGGCAACCCTCATATATTTACCACTAGATTTTAAATTAAACGCTTTCCTTCTACAATTGACTGTTGAAATATTATAAATGCTATGTAATAACTTGTAAGTAATGTGGTACAATGTTAAATACTAGTTATTCTACTCGTTTGGATATAATTTTAGCCTAAGAAAAGTCTATTTTTATGTTTTACTTATTTTTTAGCTTAGGGGGTGGTTTTCACGTCTTCAAAATAAAAAGCACATATCAAGCTCATGAAGTTTTGATCTAGAGAGTTAAATGAACTTAATTCCCAATTTTCATAAAAATCGGATTACTGGCAAAAATTTTCCAGGACTTTTTTTCTCCCCAGTCACTGTACTATATCCAACCTTCTGACCTGCAGCATCAAACTATCCGATGTTATTAATAGAACCGAAACTGTTTTTGTTAGATAAGGATTACTTTGTTTCATTATATATAAATACATAATTTAAATTAACAATTTATAATAAATACATATTTGTATGAACTTTTCTAACATTAGTAGTTGTTCTTTAAAACAGTTTTTAAATAATAATTGTATTTTTAAAACAATCCAGAAGGCTGTTAGAGTCATTAATGCCATTTAATTCGCACTGATTAAACTAATAAACTATGTAATCTAATTTTCATAGACATCTTAACGAAACAATAATATTTTAAATATATGTACATACCGTCAGAATTTGTGCCCCATTTTATTGGTGCCATTTTTGCGAAAGTAGCGTAACTGTTCTTCGTATTAAGTGAATTGATTCTTAAGCACCGTGTCTTGCTGTGACTCAAAGCCCACTAAGATGATAACTAAAAGTTTCCGTTATCAAAATGGACAAATGTACCTTAGGAACAGACACTTAATAAATAAACAACGACTGGTTTGAATAAAAAACAGTTATAAACAGTGGCGTATGATTAATTTTGTAGATAATTAGAGTAATTTAAATAGTTTATAATTGATTATATCGATCAGCATATAATGAAGTAGTTGCACGGTGTAAACAAAATACGTTGATAAATTAACTAAACCCAACAAACAATTCGTATGTGAGGAGCAAGTCAAATATTAGTCGATTCTGTTTTTCTTGGCGCGTTATAGGTATAGAGAGTAAAAACTACTTATTGAATAAAATTATTTGTGGCCTTATTTTACAGAATTATGAAAGAAAGTAGACGTTACAAATAACAGTTAAAAACTTATTGATTGCTGAATTAATATTGAATTATTTATGTCTGACTCATCGAATTGAATTTTCTAGTTGCTTTTCCCAAAACTGACTGAAATCTCGACTAATAGCGACATCTAGGAGTGTCAGGGAAAACTATCTCACAGAAATCCCAAATCTTGTGTCCTATTGATAACATAGGTTTTCGCGGCGAGAGTCATAGCGGATTCTTTTTTTCCGAATTTGGACCGCGTAATTTTTTCGAATTAATTTATTTATATACCTAAACCGGGATATAAACAAAGTTTTCCGACGTTTCGTCCACACTTATAAGGGGCTTTTCAAGATGAGATATACAAATGTTACTTATCTTTTGGCGACTACTTTCGTTTAGTCTTTTCCTCACAAACACACGAGAATATTGGAGTATGAAATGGCATTAGGTCGTCTTATCTGATGAATCTTGATAGTGCTTGTGTGGACATGATGGCCGAAGAAGAGGTAGATAACGTCGTGTAGAAACACATCAACCTCAATTTGATGTACACCAAACAATCTCTGCAATAAATTTTACAGAGCCGATTCTTCCCTTCAGTTGATTGTTTGAAGTGTTATTCCTCTCAGTGTGGAATGATTTATCCATATTTGTCTAAGGTTATGAAACCACCCCTAACCTCTGCTTTATTGCAGTTAATCTACACCAAACAATTGACTGAAACATCCTCACGACACTGTAGCTTTACCACGTCCAAAGTTTTAGTCAATATGCGATGTACAACACTTTTTGAAATGTCTACCAGGTCTGCTACCCCGGACTCTTTCAATTAATGGTTATCCAATACCATTCTGTGGATTATCTTTACCTTTTCAAGTAAATCTAATTTCACAAAACGAAGGCCAATTTTTTCCACGTTTAAACCGCATTGCACTGTCACTTTGAACTTAAGCTTTATAAGGCTAGCACTTTCTTCTATAAGACATTCATTTAAAACGGCACAACCATCTATGTCAAGTAGGGTACTTCTGGTACGATTCTCGTAGAATTCAATTATCAAACAGTAAACGTTATGGTATGTGGTGTTATTGCACATAGAAGGAAGTCACCCTTACTCTTTGTTCGAGGCAACATAACAGCACATCGTTCTCTTCATGCATTCCATATTTCAATAAGATAATGCTCGGCCTCATGTTGCCCAAGTTAGTTTAAACTTTTTTGAAGAGATCCATGTGAATCTGTTGCCATGGCCGCTCAAATTCCTAAATCTTTCGCCCATAGAACATGTTTGGGATATGATGGATAGGAGGTTCGGAAATATTCTCCAGTCCCTACGGGTTTTAGAGATTCTAGGACATGAAATATAGGTAGCTTGGGATAGTATTCCTCAAGAAGATAGGGACCACCTTTTTCAATGCTAAGACGTGCTGTGGACTGTATAAATAACCGCGATGATCAAATACATACACTATCTATGTAATTTTACAGTAGTTTTCGTCATTATCTACAAGGCAGGCTCCTACTTAACGATAAATTAGTCACATTTATAAGTTTCTTAATGCTAGTGTACTCCATAAAGATGACAGCTTGACTGAAGAGTAAAGGTTTGGTTTGTAAAATGAAGGCAACTTAATAAAATAAATAAATAATTTGGTCAAGTGCGAGATGGACTCGCATACTTAGGGTTCCGTACCACATTCAAGATTCGAATATTCCAGTTTCAGACAAGCAGGGAATGAGTGCATTTTATTATATTTACAGTTATATCTTTTAAAGGAAGCGTTTTAAATTTATAAAAAATATACACTTTGATTTTCCACACATAGACTTTTTATTTTATCTGCTTCAGGATTCGCTTGATTTTTATTACAATACAATGTATTTAATTTTCTAATTTGGCCCCCAAAAAGTAACATTAGAGTTTTATTTTACTAATAAACTTTCAGATATGCCTTTTATAATCTACTGTCTGAGTTCTGAGGCTCTGTAGATTAGAAGAAAAAAACGGCAAAATAGGTCAAAGTTTAAATTATAAATTATTAAATCTGTAATTCAAATTATTTAAAAATATAAATAAAATATATTTTTCAAATTTTAAATAGTGTAGTTTCTAAAGTGGGAATTAAGTCGATGTTTAATATTTTTGTTAATATTTTTTATACAAATGATTTAAAAATATGATATATTTGTAATTCACATAATGAGCCTTTTATCTGATATATTAGATGATGCGGTTGAAAATTGAATCTTTATTTTCCACTTAATTGTATAATTTGTCCCTAAAATTACTATGGGGGTTTTCTAATAATTTATTTTCCGTTTTTTTTTATTTGGTCTCCAAATAATAGAATTAGAGATTTTTCCTAGAAACAAAAAAATGAGGTCTTAGAATTTGGGGAATAACGGGGAGAACGAATTTTTAAAATATTTTTTTAACATATTTTAAAATATTCATTTTTAAAAAATTAAAAAAATATATTTGTATTCGTCATAATGAGCCCTGGGATTTGATATATTACATGACCCGTTAGAAACAATTATAATTTTTTATTTTCCATTTAATTCTATAATTTGCCTCCCAAAATTAATATTAGGGGTTTCTTCTTATTTTTCCAGTAAAGTTCAGGTGAAGGGCTATACTTCCAGTTTTTCAAAATTTTTCAGCTTATGGTTTCGGAGATAAGGGGGGAATGGGTAATTTTTTTTATATTTTTGTTAATATCTTTTAATTAATTTATTTTATAAATATGGAAAAAATATATTTGTTTTCTTCATCATGAGCACTTTTATTTGATATATAACATGCTGGGTTAGAAACAATTTTAATTTTAATTTTCCATTTAATTCTATAATTTGTCCCCCCCAAATAAATATTAGGGGTTTCTCCTTATTTTTCCAGTAAAATTCAGGTGAAGGGCTATACCTCCATTTTGTTTCAAAATTTTCCAGCTTATGGTTTCGGAGATTAGGGGGGGGGGGATGGGTAAATTTTAAATTATATTATATTTTTGTTAATATCTTTTAAATAATTTATTTTAAAAATATGAAAAAAATATATTTGTTTTCGTCGTAATGAGCCTTTTTATTTGATATATAACATGATGGGTTACAAATAATTTTAATTTTATATTTTCCATTTAATTCTGTAATTAGCCCCCCAAAATTAAAAGTAGAGGTTTTTCCAGTAATCTTCAGGTCAGTACCTATAAATCAATTTTTTTTCAAAACTTTACGTTTTATAGTTTCGGAGATAAGGGAGGGGGGATGGGTAAATTTTGGTATATTTTCATTAATATCTTTTTAAATATATTTTTTTAAAATATGAAAAAAATATATTTGTGTTCCTCATAATGAGACCTTTCATTTGATATATTACATGATGCGTTTGAAAAATTTTTAATTTTTAAATTTTTATTTAATTCTATAATTTGCCCCCCAAAATTAATATTAATGGTTTCTCCTTAATTTTCCTGTAAAGTTCGGGCAACGCTCTATACTTCCTATTTCTTTCAAAATTTTAGGCTCAGTAGTTTCGCAGATCAGGGGGGGAACGGTCGATTTTTTTAGTTTTTCCCCTTAGATCTATACACTTTTGCGTGCGTTGAACCAATTGTGGAAGCACTTTTTCCTCTCTGATTGAGGTATCTCCAAAACATGTATTCTGAACGCAGCAACCGCTTCTTTAGGTGTCGAAAAAAGTTGACCTCTAAGTTTGTTTTTTGAACCAATTGTGGAAGCACTTTTTCCTCTCTGATTGAGGTATCTCCAAAACATGTATTCTGAACGCAGCAACCGCTTCTTTAGGTGTCGAAAAAAGTTGACCTCTCAGTTTGTTTTTTACGTACGAGAATAAAAAGAAGTCATTTGGTGACAAGTCAGGACTATACGGCGGATGACTCATCAAATCGATGTTTTGAGTGGTCAAAAATGCAGTTGTTTGAGCCGATGTGTGAGAGCTCGTATTGTCGTTGGGAAAAGTGATCCGTCTGCGGGGGTTGGTTTTCCTCATTTCTTGGAAGATAACTGGCAAAAAATGGTTGTGTACCACTCAGAATTGACTGTTATGCGTTGTTCTGGTGGTACGGTTGCGACATGTCCAGTTTTTCCGAAAAAACAGGCGATCATTTGCTTGGAAGTGCTTCGTGCGCGAACAACTTTTGTTGGATTCGGCTCATCTTGAAACACCCATACAGTCGACTGCTGTTTACTTTCGGGCTCATACGCGTAAATCCACGATTCATCACCTGTCACTATGTCATAAACGTGTTTTGGAGCACCGCGATCGTGTTTTTGAGCTTTTGTTTCGACCAATCGACACGAGCCTTTTTTTGAACGATTGTGTAATTGTGTGGGATCCAACGCGAACAAATTTTTCTGACATTCAAATGTTTATGCAATATTGAATGTATGCTGGTCCCACTAATGTGTAAGGTTGACTCAATCTCACTATAGGTCACATGACGATCTTGCAATATCAGTTCGCGCACAGCATGAATGGTTTTCGGGAGAACAACTGTTTTTGGACGACCTTCACGAAATTCGTCTTGGAGTGACCTATGACCTCGATTGAATTCACCATACCATCGATAAATAGTGGTCCTTGATGGAGTTTCATCGCCAAAAATTAAATTAAGTTCATCCATGCACTCTTGCTGACTTAATCCACGTCGAAAGTTGTAAAAAATAATCGCACGAAAATGTTCACGATTTAATTCCATTTTTTGGCCGAGATGAATCCTTTAAGTTACTGTAAACAACACATAGCGCACGTATGTCAAAACGTTCTGAGTACGTATAATCTCAAAAATGTCAAACTTTACGATAGAGCTGTCAGTTGTCAAATTGCAACACCAGAATTGTCCAATCCCGAAATATAAAAGGCAGCCCTCGTACTTATCTGATGTGACGTTTCGATTCCTTATCAGAAATCGTTGCCGAACAATGTAGGTTGAAATAACTTACACAATATTATAGCTTGACCTTTTGGCAATGTCAATTAGTTGATTAATAGACTTTGAAGTTTCCTTTTTGATGTTCATGTGATAGGAGCCGTTGCTATGACACCGGTATCTCTACAGAGAGTGTTCCAATTTCTTTATTTTTCAACATCATGCAGGCACTTTCTTTGAGTTTTCTAGTTTTGGTGTGCTCTTCTTTAAGTAATATTTTTGTCTTAGTCTATTCCATTTTGTGCATACCATTATCCGTAGTATATTATTAGATACTACATTTTGATTTTCAATTACGTTACTAATATGTGTTTTTTCAGAAGGAGTGAAAACCCACATGAACACCCAAAATAACTATTCTCCTCAATCATTTAGAATCTACTTATTTAGCACTGGATTGGATATCTACAATCGTATCGGAAATCGTGCTAAACAAAAAATAGTCATACCCAGAATCTGTAGTAAACAAATACAACTATATCAAGTTTGTACTAAAGTTATTGTAGACCATTTGAAAACCTTCAACGATTTTAAATACCATTACATTCATTTAGTTGCAATTTGAGATATTATAAAAAATAAGCAAAATTGATATTTTTTCTCAAATTTAGTATTGAAAAAGTGATATGAATATTTATTATATAATTTATAGTGATATGACATAATTAGATGAAGTTTTTAATTCAAATTACTTCTGTTTGATAACAATTTTAGATATAAAAATTTCACAAAAATTCGATGTACTAGCACATTTCAACATATTTTGGGTTTGATCATAACTTTTTCTCTAAATATTATTCATAAGAAAGTATTCCATTTGATTCCAACTTATAAAGTTACACTCTATATAGAAACCAATTGAGGACATCGATCTTGAAGTTGATTAACTGACATTTAATTTGGTTTAATTCCAATCTAATTTTCAATTTATTAAATCCCAGATTCCGAACAGACATTCCTTTGCGAGAAATGAACTTTTTTTATATCTTTATGTTAATATCTTGTAAACAATTAATTTTAAAATTATGAAAAATATATACTTGCATTCCTCATAATGAGCCCTTTCATTTGATGTATTGCATAATGCGTTAAAAAATATTTTTTTAATTTTCGTTTAATTCTATAATTTGGCCCGCAATATTAATATTAGGGATTGCTTCATATTTTTCCTGTAAACAAAAAAATTTAGGTCTTATAGTTTGGGGAGTAACGGGGGGCATGGTTATTTTTTTAAATATTTTTTAATATATTTTAAAATATTCATAAAAAAAAATAAAACAATATTTGTATTCGTCATAATGAGCTCTGCGATTTGATATATTACATGATCCGTTAGAAACAATTATAGTTTTTTATTTTCTATTTAATTCTATAATTTGCCCCCCAAAATGAATAATAGGGGTTTCTCCTTATTTTTCCAGTAAAGTTCAGGTGAGGAGCTTTACCTCCATTAATTTTCAAAATTTTCCAGCTTATGGTTTCGGAGATAAGGAGGGAATGCGTAAATTCTTTTATATTTTTGTTAATATTTTTTAATTTATTTATTTTAAAAATATGAAAAAAATATATTTGTTTTCGTCATAATAAGCTCTTTCATTTGTTATATAACATGATGGGTTAGAAACAATTTTAATTTTATATTTTCCATTTAATTCTGTAATTTGCCCCCCAAAATTGAAAGTAGAAGTTTCTCTTTATTTTTCCAGTAAACTTTAGGTCAGACCCTATACCTCTAATTTTTTTCAAAACTTCACGTTTTATAGTTTCGGAGATAAAGAGGGGGGGGATGGGTAAATTTTGGTATATTTTCGTTAATATATTTTAACTATTTTTTTAAATATGAAAAAAATATATTTGTGTTCCTCAGAATGGGACCTTTCATTTGATGTATTACATGATGCGTTTAAATTTTTTTATTTTTAAAATTTTCATTTAATTCTATAATTTGCCCCCCAAAATTAATATTAATGGCTCATTATTTTTTCTGTAAAGTTCGGGCAATATTCTATATTTCCTATTTTTTAGTCTCAGTAATTTCGGAGATCAGGGGGGGGGCAACGGTCGATTTTTTTAGTTTTCCCCCTAGAAGTACCCCTAAAATCAAAATTTTTTCTTTTACGATATGTTCTCCTGATCGGGTCACCAAACTATACATTGATACCAAATTTCAACCTCTTCCGTCCAGTAGTTTAGGAGAAAACTGCTGTCTTCTAAACGTTGTTTGTTGCATATTCTTGATTACTTTTATGTTTTTTTTGGGATAGAAAAAGAATAGACTTTGAAACGTTTGTTTTTCCTTCAATATATGTCGTTTTTTTCGATTGTGGTGTTATTGGCCAAAAAAACATAAAAGTAATCCGGAGTGATATTATAAGGGTATCCGTATATTGTATATACGGAACCCTAAAAACATTTCGTCATTATTCAGTGTAATTTTTACTAGAAATGTATCCATCTTCATCACTCTAGAACTATCCAAAAGCGTACATGGAATTATATTTTATAATTAATATAAGAACTAATTATTTACCAAATTATCTACTATTAATTAAATTTGGAAGTCATTAATTACTACGACGGTTAGAATAACAATAAGCGCGATAAGAATTTTCATATAGTTTATGTAATTTACGAATTCTTAGAGATGTTTGTTACAGAAACCGTATGTGAATAAATGATTTTCTTTGTTGGCCTCAGAATATAGAGGTCACGGTTAATGAGAATAATAATTCTCTTGAAATACGATTATCGGACAGTTTATAATTTGAATTTGTGCTAAACACGTCTTAGTCGTTTCAGTATTCTTACGACGACAGTTCAGAAGCGAAATAAGGTAAATATTGATTCTATTTACATAACCAAAAGTATTTTCTATATTTATATATGACAACTTTTCCTTTGTTGCATTTTCCAGGTTTTTTCAAAGTTGATTAATAACTTGATTTTGAAAAATTTTGAAAAAATCAGGAAAATTCAAAACGATTCTTCAAATAACGTAAATATCCACTTTTATCTCAGCTTTTGCAAGTGTTAAGTATGATTACCAGGACAAGCCTCAAAAACTCATGGCAAATTGTAAATGAGCAATGCTTAAGCATAATCACCGTAAGCATCAGTCACATAGAACAGCAACTTACTTTACTACAAAAAAAAATAACTTAGCAAAATTTATTCTTAAAAAATACCGGCTGTACTCGTTGCTGTACCTCAGCCTAGTTTAATGGTAAAGAAAGGTGAGAGCATAAAATGTTTGTTAATACCTTGGGTATAATTAATGTATTGTTTTAAATATTTTCCCATCTTACATTTTGAGACTTGATATTTTTGTTTTTTGTTATCATGAATATCGTTGTTTTTTATCTTTCATATTTACGACTTTTCCGAGTTTACATTTGTTATTAATCAGTGAATTTTTCAGAAATAGTTCTCTATAAATAATCCTTCTCGTATTATTCGCACTTACGTTTCTATTCGTTTAAAAACAGGAACAATCAATCTCCCGAAATATTATTGATTTAAAAAAACGGCCCACCTGCCGCTGTTATATATAAATATTTTGATGTCTGTGTCACTTTGCACTTTTTAATTTTGTGCAATTAATTCTCCTTAAAAGTAACCGAAACCCCATTGCCCGTCTCCTATATAATTATTTAGTTTTCATGAAACAGCGAATTTCGTGTCTATTAATTTAAATAGTGAGTTTTAAAAAATACCTTGCCTTCCGATCTAAATAATGAGTTTTCGCCAAATGAATAAACTAGATTTTATTCATTTTGTGAAATGAGGAATATATATACCAATATTCACACTTCACATTCACATTCGATTTCCAAGATGTACAATTTCCCTACAAGCAGTATTGATCCCCTTGTTTTTCATCCAATCATTCAAGTTACACAAATATTTATTCGAGTATAAAAAGAAACAAATGTATCAATTTTTGCACCTACATTATTCTTGGTTTCCTAGAAGTAGTAAATTTCTCAAAAATAGTTCCCTATCTGTGCTTTTTCAGTTAATTGAATTTAAAGGTATCATTTTCTATTTAAAAAATAATAAATTTTCCTAGAAACAACTGCCACACCATATTCCCTCCTTGTAAATAAACATTTTATCAAAATAAAATATAGCCCTTTAACCCACTGCTAATGTAGCTTCCAATTAGTTAAAGAATTTTTAGAATCGGTTCAGTACTGTCAGAGACTATCCATTAGAATCAAACAAACCCAGAAACAATCAACAAATTTTACCTCTTTGCATATTAGTAAATAGTACCTGGGTGACCGAGCTTCACTCGCAAATTCAAGGTTTTATCATAAACATACATTTATCTAAATAATCGGACATTTGCTATGTAAACTAATTTAAACTCTCTATTACATAATATTTTTTTCTTACACTTTTTATTTACATGGCGTTACTACAATTCTACTGCTCCCTATATTTCAACCCCCCTATATGCAACTTCTTATGAAAAACCCATTCAAACATTTTTTAAATCACGCTACAATTCCACTCGATTCCATATTTCAACAACTCTGTATATGCGACCGCTTTTGGCCATTCTACAAACGCTCTTGTTTCCAAAATCTTTCAACTACCTTAATTATAACTCTACTTCGCCCTATGTTTCAACCATTATATATATATATATATATATATATATATATATATATATCCAAGTTGTTACAAGCTACGCTATAATTTTTGTAAATACTTTGTATAACTATTATTCCGCTCCACCCTATATATGCAACTTTTTATAGGCTACCAAATATAAGATATTTTAAATCACACTGTATAACTATAATTTCTTGCAACCATATTTTTAAACTACCCTGTATATGCATTTGTTTGTGGCCACCTATTGTATTTTTTTTTAACCACCATGTATACCTAATTATAATTCCAGTACATCCTATAATGCAACAACCCTGCAGATGCTAATAAGCTACCCTATAGGCATAACATTATATTAACATTTTTTTAGCGACCTGCATAACAATACTTTTACACCGTCCTGTATGCCATTTATCATTAATTTCTCTTAATTACTCATCCATGCCAATTTTTTCACCATGAAAACTTGAAATGTCTAGCTATAAAAATATAATGCTAGGAAAATATGACGGAGGCATAAAATAGTTACATGTTCGGAATATATATATATATATATATATATGTGTGTGTGTGTGTTTTAGTTGGTTTCCGGGAATTCATCCGCGTAGTTGATAACTGATCCCTGCCGGGAACGATGGTAAAATGACGACATTTGGGCAGAGTCACATCTGCCGTCTTCAGGACGGTTCGCATAATTCTCGTAGCCTTCTGCTTTCGCTTCTAGTTACTCGAATGAGTTTCGAGTAACTAGAATGAGTTTCGAGTAACTGCGTCCTCTTGGGTCTCTTGGTCCTGTGTGATCCTTCTTGTTTCCTCATCTATACTTGCTGCCGATTCCTCTTCTTCTTCGGTCCTTGATCCTCTGAATCCCTTCCAGCTGGTCCTTGTCTCTGTCTTGGTGACTATATTTACTTTACTTCGCCTTTATTTAGTTGAATTGGCACTCACTGGATTTTGGGAAATCTGGAGATATTCGATAATTATTAAGTAAAATTATTTCTGAAATTACTATTATTTAGAAATTCTCTTTTCTAGCAATAATAAACTATAATTTGACTTCCCACGTAGCCATGTCTATTAGAGTATCAATTTGTCCAGTTAGGAATGCACTGACGTGTGTTTTTGCTCTGAAACTTTATTTAGTATGATTCGTCTAAACTTACTACGTGTCAGGTAAACGTTTGCTTTAGCTTGCTTACTGCTTAGTAACTCATTGTATACATATGTTTCTTCTAATTAATTATCCTATAAAGACATTTAACGCACAGTTGATTGACTAGACCTTGAGAAATGCCCATAATTCGTTGGTAACAAAAGGCCAGGGAAATGAATTTTTATTAGTTCAAAATGATTTGCATAATAGACGTACGAGGGTTGTTCTCCATGATATGCACCTGAAATATTGACAGTAGATCGTCAGATTTACATTTCTAGAGTTTGACGGTAAATGTATTCTTCTTCTGGTATGCTATTTAAGATATGCACTATTGTTTTCCTGTACAGTTTTCATTATCTTAAGTATAAGTGATTATCTACGGTGGATATCTCTGCCAATATCTTGATTATAAATTGATCACACGATTGCTTATTCATAGGGCTTCACACGAGACGAGAGTAGGTCTCTCGGTCTCGTTAATTCCTAATAAATACATTAAAAAAAAAACAAAAACCGACTTCAAAAGAAAATTAACTAAAAAGCATGAAATAATATTTTGCTACAATTAAATACTTTTTATGAAGTCGGTGCCAAGCGAAAGTGAAAATATTTTGTGAGGTACATTGATGAGTTGTACTTAGCAACTTGGCTGTTCAAATTGTCACCGACTTCATAAAAAATATTTAATTGTAGCAAATATTTATTTCATGCTTTTTAGTTAATTTTCTTTTGAAGTCGGTTTTTGTTTTTATTAATGTATTTATTTTACAATTTTCAGTGACGCAATGGCTGTAATTGCTAATGAGTTACAGCTACAGCTGTAACCTTCTATTAAAATTTTTTTAACCATCCTTCATAACAATATTTATACTCCGCCCTGTATGTCAGCTATCATTAATTTCCAACTGCTATGAGCTACCTTACATAATTATTTCTTGCTCTTTCCTGCCTTGGCAATTTTATCACTTTGAAAATTTTAAATCTCTAGGTGTAAAAATGTAATGCAAGGAAACTATGAGGGAGGCATTAAATAGTTACTTGTTCGGAACATAGAAATACAATTTGTATTGAAAAAATGATTACAAGAGCAGTTTCACTCTCAAATCACCCTGTCTTGAAAGAATTTTTACAAGACGAATTTCACTCTTACGTAAGTTACCAAATCACCCTGTATTGAACACTTTTAAATTACAAATCCGCTATCTTGATTGTCGCAAACTGTCAATAACTTTTTTAAATAATTAATATCTCTGCAAAACGATTTTTCCAAATATGAGACCCTAACCAATCGATTTCTATCCATTAAAACTTCTAAATAGGCAAATTTCATCGAAATCGTTAGAGCCTTTTTTTGAGTAACTCATCTTATTTACAATTTACCGCAAGTTCCGAATAGTTAATACCAGTAACTCTATCAAATCTTATAATACCGGCGACTCCACCAAGACATAGAATATATGAAAATTCTATAAGAAACGATACAAGCTTTGTTATTTGAAAAAAAAATTCTGACCACTTCGAGATATCACGGGACTAATTCAACCTTTTTTCAATTTGTCCCGCCTTCCGAATAAAATTTTTCAAATTTTATAATAATACCGGCTCCTCCACCAAGGCACAGAGTATATGAGAATAGGTAAAAATAGTTTTTCCCCATTTTCTAAGAAACGGTAAAAGCTATTTTAATGAAAAAAATATGGGACCACTTCGCTATCCCCCCAAACAGGATCCTGTAAAATGGTCGAAATTAATCGAGCCGTTTCGGAGTAATCGGTGAACAAACATAAAAAAAACATAGATACAGACGAATTGAGAACCTCCTTCTTTTTGAAGTCGGTTAATTAAAAAATTAACTCTCGTTCATGTCTCGGTCTCATCTCGTTTAAGTTTATATAATGATAATAAATATTATATGAACTCAATAATAATTAATAATAAATAATTTTTTAAAGCTATATTTATTATGATATACAAAAAATGTTAACGAGTTAAATGTTTTTATTTTACACATTCTTAATTTTATCTTTTAAATTACTCGATGACAAATAATTTAAAGCTTGCATCACATCATCTTTCAATGATGTACCTACGCGTTTTTGTCAATTTTTGGTCACGCAGTTTAACATAATTTTATCTCTACAGAATACTTGAAACATTTCTTTTGCAAGATTGTTACCAAATACTTGAAATTTTGACCAGTTCTATTATATATACTTTCACAGATGTATACAATAATTGTTTACATTTTTACTACAAGGAATACAAGAAAAAACAAAAAAAAAAAAATTCTCCAGATGTACAAATTTTCAAAACATGGGTAATTAGAGGCAATAAAAGTTGTCCCTTAAGTATTGAATTTGAATAATGGAATCAGTCGTATATAAGAAAAGTTTACTGTTCTGCTGTAAATAAGCAGATGTGCCAGGTAGAAAATTTCGAGCCAAGGAAATCCTTTTAATTATACATACGTTTATTACTCTCCAGTTTAATGTAGACACATATAGTCATGGAAGAGGAAGGTAACCCATCGATCTATTACAAAAATTATTCAAACTTAAAATATAAAAATCTGCCAGGGTAAATATTTATGATAAGAGATACGTTACTATAAGAAGCGTTAACAAGTTAAAGTAATGTGAAAAATCCTACTTGGTTATTGACGCTTTCTAAATTTACAATAAAATATTCCACAGATGGTCACCAGATTTTATATATAGTAAAATATATTGTTTTCTAAGTAGACGTTTTCTAAATTTTCGAACAAAAACTTCATAAAATAAATTTAACAAGAGCAAAAACGAGACTCTTGGGTGGCACTGTATGTGATCTCGATTTAGCCCTAAATATTTTCCAAAACGTCTCGTTTTTGTGAGACGAGAACGAGACAAAATGAGAAAAATCTCAATCTCGTGTGAAGCCCTAATCTCGTCTCGTCTCTTTTTTGTACGCAAGAAAAAATATATAATATATTGTTTCTAGTCAGGGAACCTTCATCAGCTGCGCTTGCCACAAGAGATTGTCCCCTCGAACAATTATTTTTGCATTTGATATTTATCGGCAAATTTGTAGACGCGAGAGGTAAATACGACATTTAGGATTTTCGGGAAAACTAGTACACAGAGGTTCCGAATCTGGAGTCATTCCAGGCAATTGCTGTCAACTCTTAGATGTTGTCTTTACATCTCGCCTTTACAAAGGCTAAAAGTAACCTACTTCCATATGCCATAGCACACTATACTATAACGCCTACTGTTCGGTGTACATCTCGCTCAATATCACATTGAGGTTGACGCCTTTCTCCTTAATGTCGTCTAACCCTTCTTGGGCCATCATGTCCACTCATGCTGATCTTAAAAAGTGGTAAACCGTTCGGACACTTGCAAGATGGCGTTGTTCTCCTAACCACTCATCAGCCAAATTTCGAGTTGTCGAAAATCGGTCTCTAAAGGACATACCTCATTTGTGCCCCTTCAAGTTTCAATCCGACTATGGGTATTACCCAGCCCCACAAAAAAAGTCTTGTGCATCGGACCGGATCAATGTAGGCTTATGCTTTTGGGGCCGCTGAATCCGAATTCGGGGTCAGTTTGATCTCATCTGGTCAGGTTCAAGGTCAAGCCAAGATCAAATCCCCAAAATATAATCAAAAAATCTGAAAAAATTCATACATATGTTTTTTGTGTCGATAAATCCGAATCTAGAATCAGCTAAAGTGTTACTCCAAAGTCATACTGAGATATTTCTAATGTCAATGACATCGAGTTTTTTTTGTTCTAGTCTATTGTTTCATCTACAACGCAAGATCGAATTAACTTGAAAGAAATTAACGAAAAAAATTATAGTAAATTAAGATGTCTTTTAAATCGCTGGTTTATTTTTATTTTAAGTGTCAGTGTCGAGATCATTAGTTCAAATTTAATAGCCATCCTATACTATAAATCTACCAATCCCGAATACATTTCACCCAAATTGAAAGTGCTTATGGGCCATATTATATAACAATTTTGTTCAACATTTTTTTAGCATCACCTTGTATAATTGTAACTCTGCTTCACCCTATAGTGCAACTATCCTGTATATATTATTGTTTATTTGTCACCTATTATAACATTTTTTAATTAACTAACTATAGAACTATAGGCTACATAACAATTATTTTTGATAATTTTTGAGCCACTTCGTAAACTATAATTTTAGCCGGCCTTTATATGAAACTTTTTCTAACATTGTGTTAAACACAATATCTAAATATAATTTTGCTTCCCTCCATATTTCAGGTATTTCATATAGCAGAACGCCACTGTTCCTGGTCTACCTTATATAACACAATTTTTTAAACATTTTTTAATCCACCCTGTAAAACGATAATTCTGTTAAGCCCCGATCTCAACCACCATATAGTTAGAATTCTAGTCCATCCTATATTTCATCTATCAGGTATATGAAACAGTTTGTGGATATTACATTCCTTTATAATATTTTTTAAATCTTCCTGTATAGCTGTAATCATACTTTGCTACATATTTCAACCATCCTATAATATGCTACTTGAAAACTTGTGAACTACTTGTGGATATAAAACAATTTTTTAACCACCCTATAAACTATAATTGCACTCCATCTTATATTTCAATCAACCAGAATAAACTACTGCTTCTAACATTTTTTCCAACTCATTTTATCATTTTAATAATAGCTCAAGATAATTTAAATATCCTAACTGCTTACATACTAAATTTTTGTTGTATATGCAACTACTGATGACCCTAACAATATAACATTTTGTTATCCAACCTGCACAAATATAATTAACTTCACCCGTCTTTCAACTAGGTACCTGGTATATACAACTGTTTAAGTCCACTCAATATATCTTTTTCGAACCACCCCGTATAACTTCCCCCTTATTTCAACCACATTGTATATATGCACCTACTTACGGGCCACCTAATATACCTTTTTAATCAAGAATCCTTAAATATCTAATTCTACTCCGGTTTAAGTTTCACCTATACTTTATATGAAACACCCTGTAATTTGATACATCAGTTGAGTTGTAATTTGATATATCAGTTGATTTTTTTTAAAGCCAAACATGTTACACTGGCATATTCCTAATTATGAATAAGAGCTAAGCTGATTCAAGTATCTAATATTTGGTGCATGCGCTGGAACCAATTGACTAATTGTGTATTACGGAACATGGTATTAGTTTTTTGGCTATATCTACCGTTTCCGTCAATGTAGGGAGATAAAATGTATACCAGATTTTAAGTTAAACTATAAACTTTGCAACAAAAAAAGATTCAGCAAAACCAATACAGTAGTTATTACGTGATGAGGTAACAAACAAACAAATAAACAAACAAACAAACAAACAAACAAACCAACAAACAAACAAACGAACAAACGAACGAACGAACGAACGAACGAACGAACAAACAAACAAACAAACAAACAAACAAACAAACAGACAAACAGACAACTACAATTTTATAATATGATAGAAGATATAGATTACTGAAAAGTATTTTTCAGAGTCAGTGCTTTAAGCAAAGGTGTAACAACTGGGCAGTTGCAATTTAATATCTCAGAGTTGGGGTGGTTGGGGCTGAGGGGGTAGGTCAGGATGTATTAGTTTATACACCATTTTAGTTATACTTCGATAGTATAGAAAGCAGTTTGAAGCTTTATGTTAATTTGTTAAAAATAGCCACTGAAATTGTCACTCAATTGATTATTGTAGACATATATAGGACTAAAATTTATTCTTTTGTCCTAGTTGCGTCAGTCTCGTTAGTAACACATTGTTAATCCATTTTTTTTAGTAATTAACTGACTCATACAGATACTACTCATAGCCGCTTAACTAGACCTTGAGAAATGCCCATAATTTGCGCTACGTAACACGACCACATCACATTCATATCTAATCCAACAACTACCAATAAAATAAACTAATCCATTGTTTATTTACACCGATAATTAAAAACCCGAACCACTTCCAGTTACCGACGCATGCGCAGGATGCCCTCAACAGGTGAACGCGGCTGTCGCTATCAAGCATGGCCACACCATCAACGAGTTGTTTTGTTAGCTGTACTGCTGACGGTGTCGGTTGTTCTGCAGGATTGTTGCGTTAGCGGTCTAACGACATTCGGAAAACGGCCTGCAGCAGCAGATCAAACATCGCAGAGCGGTAAACGCCAGAAAGTCGGCAACAACAACAAAGTGATGGAACCGGCCTTCGCGAATGCGGGCAAGCAGCCTGGCATGGAAATCTGGAGGATCGAAGTAAGTCATGAAACTTAATACGAATATATTAAAAACGTGTGCTTTGACGAATTCAGAAGGGTCTGGATTTCCAGCTTTTTGGTGAAAATGCTCACGAAATCAATGAAGTAAAATGCAACAGCGTTTGCAGTTGAACATGTAAGAGACATTATTAAAATCAAGAAAGAATTAATTATTAGCTTTTTAGATGTTTTTTGTTCGAAATCACTTCACATACATATTTCTTATTTTGAGAGCTTTATTTAGAGATCTTGTTGAGGATGAAAAGTTGTTATGTATGGGTTTTTTCTCGTAACAAATCATAAATCCGGAAATTGTGGGAAACTATAGGGAAACGAAATTCCAAGAGATATATTTATTTAAATATTCCAGGAACACTATTGTCGAACTCCTGGGTTTATAGATTTTTTTAATTTCTGGTTATTTTGGTAGACTGGAAAAATTAGAACTGATTCATTCTAATTTTTCCAGGTCAATAAAATGATTGTTATCTACACTGATGTCGTACCAGTACTTAATGTGTTGTTCAAAACATCATTGTCATGCTCTTTTAATCGGGTTTTGATCCTATTACCACTTTGTCCAACATAAACTGCTTCACAATCTGTACAATTAATATTATAAATAACTGCTTTAACTGACTGATTGAATTTTTAATTTTGTTACTAAGTTTGGGAAAAAAATTGATTGATTTATATCATCAGCATCAGAATATAATCATCCAAAATTACTCATAGTAATCTGGTACAATGAAATCTTTAATATTCAGGGAACTTTTGTACTAATATTATAAAATATTTTACTGTTAGCTTGATAAAAATCTTTTGTTGGTATATATAAAATATTGTGATTTTTAATTAAACTAGCTGCTACTCCTACTAGCTTTAGTTTCTTCTTCTATTCGTTTTTCTTAATCTTTCCACAATGTTAATAAGACTAACCCAGTCAACAAGTGGGTCATCAATAAATAGCCAAAGAAAGTTATAAAATTAAATATATAGATTCTGAAGCTGTTTATATTGGACAAACTTGAACAGTGTGAAATGCCGGTTAAAAAAGCAGAAACATGATACTTTGAAATCTATACTCAGTTATTCCATAACTATTTATGGAATCATATTTACAGACAACCATCTTACTGATCTGGAAAAAATAGAAGTCATTCACTGGAAGAATAAGGGCAGAAAATAAAATCTACTACAACAACTAGAAATTAAAAGATGCATAAAAGTGAATCCACATTATTGGACTAATGATCAGGTTGTTTTTGTAAATATCCTCTTAATATATAAAATATTGGGTTCACAATAGGTCTGTAATAGTTTTCGGATTTATAGCTGATTAGGTTAAAAAACTAGAATATAAGCAAAACATAAGGAGTACATAAAACCAAAATTTATAAACCACCGTGTACATTGATCTAATAATTTTCATTAAAATCTGAATTAAGGAATATAATTTGGTTATAGTTGATTACCTAGGTTGGTATATTTATTATTCCTTGATAGTTACTTCAAAGTAGGAGTCGACACATCGAGTATTTCAAAAATTAGACGCCGTTCTCACCCGGAACCTAGCCCAGTTCATACTTACTAAATGTATCAGTTGGTTTTCGGGAAAATATCCGCGCACTTGATATCTGATCTGTCCTGGGATCGATGGGGAAACTACAACGTTTCGGTAGAATTACATCTGCGCTCATCACGTCGGTTAGCATAGTTGCCGTATACGTCTGCTTAAGTTTCATGGAATTTATATACTTTTGTGATTTGTTATGGGTGTTGGAAGGGCTTTAATTTGTTTGGCTTAGGAAGTATTAGACCCCACATTTCTTTATAAAAGTGATTTGTTGTTTCTAAATTAAAATAAACGCAGCAGAATTTAGTGTAACCTGATTCTAGTCCGATTAATGGGACAATGACTTTTGAATCACCGCAGATTTTAAAACAATAAGTATTATGTAGCAATTTTTTAAGCAGTAGTTTCATGTTGTCATGAGTTTCCAACAGCAGCATGATCTAAAGCATCTGCCAGTAACGTTTTAGCAGTCAAGAGTCACAGTGGCAAAATGAAATAAAGTTAAAAAAATTGTTCTCATCAGTAAGTGTGGCCAAAATTTGTAATTAATTACTGAGCATTCAATTTGTCAAAATTAGATGGCAAACTGCCAAACAATTTAAGATCATTGATTTCATGGATGGAGTGTCATATTTTCATTATACAATGAAAATTTATTACAGGTTACTTGACAAGTTTTTTACAAATCGGGATATTGTCCAGAGCTTGTTTTTTATTTAAAATAGCTTTACTTCTGAATTTTTTTAGTAAAAAAACTGGGTTTATATGGTGAGGCTTTGGGTTGGTTACAAAATTACCTAAGTAACCGGTATCAAAGAAGCAAGCAGACAATCAACTGTCAGAAATAATAGAAAGTAGTCGGGGTGTACCTCAAGGGAGCTTTCTCGGCCCTCTCTTATTCACTGTATATGTAAATGATATCTATAGAGTTTTGAGTAAATCATTTGTTAATTTATTTGCTGATGATACGCTTATCTGTGTTACAGGAAAGGATTTTAAAGTAATTGCTACTACAATGAATAAGGAGCTTCAAATATTGTATAACTGGTTGTGTGAAAATAAGTTAAAATTAAATACAGCTAAGACAAAATCTATGATAATAGGTTCAAAGACAAATTGTAAAAATTTTCTGAATACTAATCTAACTCTTCAGATTAATATATTCTCTAAAATGGTAAAGGAAATAAAATATTTAGGTGTTATTTTAGATCCACAATTAGGTTTTAATAGTCGTGTTTATTATTAATGTAGAAAAATAGGTAAAAAGTTAGGATACTTGCAAGAGATTTCAAGAAACCTTTCTAACACGGGGCGAAAATTTTCATACCATTGTTTTACCTCATTTTAATTATTGTAGTTCTCTGTTTAAACTGTAGCAAATATACTCCAAGAAATGCTATGCTACAGGCACTAAATTGGTTACCTATTGGACAGGCTATTAAAAAGGTAAATCTAGTGTTGATCTATAGAATGGATCATAGGCAACTACCAACTTACTTAAAAAATGTATTATTAGTTAAAAGTGAAGATTTTTATGGTTACAATATTGGATCGAGGCAAAATTACAATATTCAGGGGGTAAAAAGTGCATCATTACAAAAATCATTGCTCTTTGAATGTTTACAAGTTTTTAATAGTCTGCCCGAAATAATCAAATGCCCACCTACTTTATGTATTTTTAAAAAGGAATTATTTCGTTTTTTGTTTGATTTGAATATGCTAACTTTTGTTTTGAATGTATCTGTGTTTGTACTAGCTAAGTGCTAAATAAAGATAATAATTATTATTAAATTGGACCGCTAATTGGTCGGTACAAATTCTTCTCAGTTTGATGCTTATAAGTTTCATAATATTAGAATAATGAAATACCTTTCAATTTAAAAAAGTGTAGCCCAATTCCTTAGTGCTACTGTTTAGAGAATTTCAGAACTTCAGTGATTGGTAACTAATTACCCGAGAGAGTTTTATTTTCAAAATTTTTAAACAACATCCGAAAATACTAACCAATCTATTTTAAAATGTGCCGGGTTTGTTTTAATTATTTCTTATTCAGTACAGTATTATGAGAGTGTAGTAATTAAGTAAATTAACTTCAAAATTCTTGTAATCATATGATTATTATTAGTCATAGTTATATTTTGACATTATGAAGTTCCCATTGTGTAAATATGTACATTACATTTGTGTTCTTACTCTAGTGAAATTTATTGGTATATGTCACGAAGTGCTTTTATAAATTGTGGCAACACTCCATTATTTTACGCGTTAATTAATTTCTGAGGTCAAGCTCGGACATGTAGAAGTGCATTTCCGTTTTCTGTTTTCTTTTCCAAAGTGAATTTGTATTCTCACTACCTCACAAATATCATTTTAAAGAGTTTTCACACAGTTACTGATTTCACGGTTTGTAAATGGTTGCTACCATTGACCAAGGTAGAGAATATGATGTGTTCAATATTGTTGTACCACAAGCTACTTTCCTTGGCCCAATTTTATTTTAAGTTTATATTAATATCATTCTTAAGTGCTAACTGTACAATCATATATATTAACTAGATTTTTACTGTCAGTTGAGGGAAGCGCAACTGATTAATGTTCTCGACTAGAAACAAGATATTGTCTTGCGTGCAATGGAATGGACAATTGTAAAAATGATAGTATGATATGCTGATGAATGCGTCATGCTTTGGCTCTGACAACGACTGACAGAAGACTGCTTTGAGTATGAACCAAAGCTCGTAGCACCTAACAATGTGGCTATACAGTGTGGAACAGCCAAATGGAATAAATTCGATAACGAATAAAGGAGGGCTTATAGGGAAAAACGATTGGACACTTCGATTTGTGTCGTCATGTGACAGTGGCCAATACCAACTTTGTTATTTTAAATGCAAGCCCCTATATATTATTTATTTTTTGGATTCTTCAGAAAATTCTAGACATAATTCATATACAATGTCCTACACTTATCTTCAACTATTTCGGAAATATAAGTGTTTTCAGATTTATTACAAAAAGTTAACATTAAAAAAAGAAAATCATTTTATTTCTCAAATTCGCTACCTTACAATCAATACTTAATTCCCATTTAGCTCTTGATATTCAGATAGTAAGCAAAAACCATTCCTGCGTTCCAGGGGCGGATCCAGGATTGTCTTTTGGGGTGACTTGATCTCGTTTTGGGTTGGGGCTTGATGTCACTAAAGGTTGATTTTAGCACAATAAACACTAAACAGGGATACCACTCAGATGATTTTGGAGGGGCTTCAGCTGGGTCCGCTAGTGCTGCGTTCCTTTTTACTGATACGAACTGTTTTGTTTATTTTCGTCAACACTCATAGCCTTAGCACCTTGTTGTCTGCCTGCATGGCAGTGGTGATCAGTGTCCGGAGTTTTCCGGATTTGCAGCCAGTATCCCAAGGACCAATTAGCAAAATAGAAAAGTAGATTCTCGAGCTTGGTCATGTAAGGCAGATAAAAAAAGTAGCTGCCAATGCTTTCAGTGATAATACGAAATTGGATATTATGCTTAAGTTCAGGAAAATCCACATAATTCTGGTCGAAAAGCAACTTTAGCCACAAATCAATTTTTTGAGTATTAAAGAAAGTAAAATACATCCCTATAAAATGATGCCGAATCAGGAGTTCATAGAAGACGATTTCGATAGGAGAACGTATTTCAGTGAACAAATGATGGTAAAGTTAGATAACAATGTGATCCAAGTAGAAAATGTTTTGTTTTCTGTGATGAGACTACATTTACACTTCACGGTCATATTAATCGTCAAAATTGCTGCTATTGGTCTAATGAGAATCCTCACTGGATGACAGAGAGACATACGCAATATCCTGAAAAAGTTAATGCTTGGGCAGGAATATGTTGGAAATCATATCATAGGTCCCTTTTTCATTGATGGGAACTTGAATGGAGATACATATTTACAACTGCTCCAAAATAATGTCGTGCCAACTTTGACAAACTTATATCCTGATCCAGTTAACCCACAAGTTCCATCCAATACAATATGGTTTCAGCAAGAAGGAGCACCGCCCCATTACGAAATCTATTCAGCACGATTTATTCCATTTGGTTGTTCCACGCTCTATAATAATTTATTGTTCAAAAAGTAATACCTTATTAATATCACTAAATATTTATTTTTTATATTTGCTAAACTGAATAAGAGATATCAATATGGATTTGTTCACGTTCACAGTATTATTTCATTTCTCATTATTGTTTGGGATTCTGCATATTACAATACATTTCTACCTTTAAAAAATCTTCAAAATTATATATTAAAAATAGTCTCACAAACCATCTAAAGTTCTAGTCAATTTGGCCCCTCGACGATCTTTCTTAAGCTTCTGCCGATCAATGACGTATCATCAGCAGAGGATTACTTTATACTAATATCAACAACGTCATCCGTTTTTTGAATAAATCAAGTAGAAGAGATTAACAAGCAACTCTGAAAGATGAAGTTCTGAAAAACGTAGATCTATTTCATTATTTATGTTGCTCTGAAAACAGTAAAAATAGTTGGTACTCGATAAAAATAAACAGCGAACATGTTTGCAGCAAATATTTGTTGCGTTATTTGACAATACACAAGATGTTCGTATGGAAATTTGGGTTATACTTTGGTGTCATCCATTTAATTTCAGTTCTTTTGTTGCATTCTTCCAAATTGTAAGGGCATTTTACGTGTACTTTAATTTTACACAAAATGTACATGTGGTTTAAATCTGGACACCTAACAGGCACTTCAATGTCACAGCATCGTTTATTCCAGCTATCTGTAACTATTACAGCACAATATGTATTGCGCCATCCTGTTAGAAATCAATAGTAGAATCTAAATAAGATTTTTATAGAATTCGTTTGCTGATTTAGAAGGTTATCTATGGGTTTAAGTGCTTGGAATGTTAAATGCAGATTAAAAGAACATATAAATAATATTTTTATGAATAGAGAAATTAAATCTGTTAGAACGACTTGTAATTTAAAAAATCCCTAATTTAAAACCCTTGTATTCAACTAACGACCAGTGTTAGTCTGTGGTCATAGTCGTAATAGACAAAATAGTTTCTTCCTTGCATTAGATACTTCGGATAAACAACTACCATTTTAATCATCTAGACATTCTTGATAGTTTTTTTTTTCGTTTATCAAATATGTAAGTTTCTAATTTTAGCTTTAAGATGTATATTTGATCTCTTCAAAAACAATTAAGGTCGAAGGTTTCAAATGAAGTGCTAAAACACTGAAAACCTTGAAATTTGTCAGTTAATATTTTTATGAGATAAATGCTGCTTAGAATAACAAAAATAGCGATACATGTTGACAATTTGTGTATTCAAACTCTTAATCCCTGCATTTATACTGTTGTAAAAATATAAGTGGTATATTTTAAATATGTTGACCGGTTGTTGACTTTTTTGATAAATGGTATAGTGGGAGGATGCCAACTAACGCAAATAAAGTAGGCGCTATCTAAATCAAACTTTAATTCCTCCAATTTGTGAGTGACAACAAACACCACGTGATTCATTGACGTTGTTTTGTTATGGTTGTAAATATGTTTTTTTCTTTAATAATTTGAAAGCTTTGCCAGCATTGCAATATTTACATGATACAGTATGTTAATAATAGTGTTTGGTGTATAGAATTTCAGCCTTCTATAAGTCTACTGAAACTGAAAGAAAAAGAAACGTTCACTGGCTGGTGCCAAAATATTTGCCTTTCTTACTATAAATCAGTAAACCGAAAATTGACAACTATAAAAACGTTTTTCTTTTAATAACCGAATTCGAGGCATACTAATAGTAATGATACTAAAAAGTTAGAAATAATTTAATTGGGTATTTTAAAAGAAAAATATTATCTGTTCTATAAAACTGTATTTGAAGTTGGTGCCAAGTCTGAGAACTACATATATTTTACATAGGAATATAAACAACTTTATAAATAAACACTTTTTGTTATTTATTAATAAAATTAATAAAACTATTTATGGGCTTTTTTAAATATATTGTCACAAAGTTCGTGCGTTTTAATTACAAAGTTTTTACGCTCACTATTACCGTCTTTATTCGATTAAAATAAATGGCAATACATTAAATATTTACAACAACAACGATGAGTAATTCTCATCGCTTCGATGCATCGGTTCAACTCAACAACAATTTATTTTTCAGGATTGGCACCAACTTCAAACAGTTTTATAGAACATATTACTTTTTTTCGTTTAAAATATCTAACTTAATTGTTTTTTCACTTTTTAGTGTCATTATTGTTATTATGTCCTGAAGTCGGTTATGTTTTTTAGAGTTCCGTATATACAATATTCGGATACCCTTATAATATCACTCTGGATTCCTCCCTCTTTCACATCACAGCAATTTTCTCCTAAACTAATGGACCGAAAAGGTTGAAATTTGGTTTCAGTGTATAGTTTGTTGACCCGATGAGGAGTATATCGTAAATGAAGAAATTTTGATTTTAGGGGTACTTATGGGGGGAAAAACTAAAAAAATTGACCGTTCCCCCCCTCATATCCGAAACTCTAAGAAGTAAAATTTTGCAAAAAATTGAGATATAGGACGTTATCTCAATTTTACCGGAAAAATTAGGGGAAACCTCTACTATTAATTTTGGGGGGTAAATTGCAGAATTAAATGCAAAATTAAAATTAAAACTGTTTCTAACCCATCATGTAATATATCAAACGATGTCATTATGGCGACAAAAGATATATTTTTTTCATATTTTTAAGATAAATTATTTTAAAAATATTAACAAAACTATAAAAACAATTACCCATTCCCCCTACCTTATCTTCGAAACTATAAGCCGTAAAATTTTGAAAAAAATATGGATATAGGACCTCACCTAAACTTTACTGGAAAATTAAGGAGAAATTTAAGGAGCAAATTACAGCATTAAGTGGAAAACATAAAATTAAAATTATTTCTAACGCATCATCTAATATATCAAATCAAATGGCTCATTATGAGGAATACAAATATATTTTTTCCATATTTTTAAAATGAATATTTTAAAATATATTAACAAAAATATTTTAAAAAATTACCCATTCCCCCCTTTATTCCCCAAAATATAAGAACTAATAGTTTTTGTTTGCAGGGAAAATTCGAAGAAATCCTTAATATTAATATTGGGGTCCAAGTTATAGGATTAAACGGAAAAAAAATTAAACCATCATGCAATACATCAAATGAAAGGGCTCATTATGAGAAATACAAATATATATTTCTCATATTTTTAAAATTATTTTTTTAGAAGATATTAACAAAAAGATATAAAAAAAAATATAAAAAATTTTCATTTACCGCTTTATTTCCCAAACAATACTACTACCTAAAATTTTGAAAATAATTATGGCTACTGGGTCTCAATTAAAATTTATATGAAAAATTAGTAGAAACCCCCCATGGTAATTTTAGGGAAAATTTATAGAATTAAATGGAAAATCAAAATGAATTTACAAAAGTATCATGTAATACATCAAATAAAAGGGTCATTATGTGACTTACAAATATATAATATTTTTAAATCATTTGTTTAAAAGATATTAACAAAAATATTAAACATCGACTTAATTCCAACTTTAGAAACTACACTATATAACATTTTGAAAAATATATTTTATTTGTATTTTTAAATAATTTAAATAAAGGAGTTAATAATTTATTATTTAAAACTTGACCTATTTTGCCCTTTATCTTCAAAAATTCAAACAATACATTATAAAGTTCCCTTAAAGTTTATTAGTAAAATAAAATTCTAATGTTAATTTTGGGCGAATCATGAAGCAGATCAAATAAAAAGTGTATGTGTGGAAAATGAAAGTGTATATTTTTTATAAATCTAAAATCCTTCCTTTAAAAGATATTAGTGTAAATATAAGAAAATACAAGAATCTTGGTGGTATGCGAGTCCAACTCGCGCTTGACCAAATTATTTTTAAATTATTTGGTTTTTGCTTTTTGGTTAAATTACTTTTGTTATTTTAAAATTTATTTACAATATTTAATGATATAATGGCATAACTGAAATAAATCGGGTAGTTGCAACTGTCGGAAAACGAAATTTGTATAGTGTAGTCTAAAACAAACTACTATATCCTCATTAAATCTTCTCAGTCTAATATTTCACATGAAAGGAATACCCTGTATAGCATGTATTATCAGTCGTAACTAATAGATTCACTATTTTGATTATTTTGTGATAATGTAGTGCGCCCCGAATCATTTGCTTTGACGCTAATACCCGCTATGCACTCACACAATAATGCAATTTGATTCGGATTCAAGCGATACAAACAACAACAATATTGATCATCATCCAATTTGTGAATAGGCTAGTTTGTGGCTAATGAAGGTCACTATTTTTACCAACCAAGGTCAAGGTCAGACTTCAAACGATGATATCATTTGTTATGTAAATAATTTTGCTACATACTCTTATGTAATATTGTTTCTTTACTTTTTAACCGACTTCAAAAAAGGAAGAGGTTCTCAATTAGGTTGTAAGAATAGTCTTTTAGATTGGTCTCATATTTTTTTCATTTGCTTTTCAGTGGCATCACTTGCCTCTTTTTCGCAGAAAATAAAAAAAAACATATAACGATTGTAAATATGATGTATGTATGATGATGATGTAGCGTTATTCCAAATCCAGCAAGGAATTAATTGAAAATTAATTGGAATTAAGGCAAAATGTATGTTAATTAATCGCTTATATTATGAACTTAACTTGGATTATGGAATACTTTCTTGTTAATGACATTTAGAAAATAGTTAATCTTCATAAAAAAATCTACATGGTCTGAAATCTAAAACGAAATCATCACATACAAAAAATAATTTTCCTTAATAGTGAAATACCTACCATTACTTGATGAATTATAGTTAGATAAAGTTATAAAGAAATAATTTGGTCAAGTACGAGTTGGACTCGCATACTAAGGGTTCCTTACCACCTTCAAGATTCTTATATCCCAGTTTCAGACAAGCAGGGAATGAGTGCATTTTCTTATATTTACCCTAATATCTATTAAAGGAAGATTTTTAAATTTATAAAAAATATAAACGTTTATTTTCCACACAGAGACTTGTTATTTTATCTGCGTCATAATTCTCTTGATTTTTATAAAAATGCATATGAATTTTTACATATGAAAAACCAAACGTTTCAAAGTCAATTCGAACTTCGTTGTCAATGGCAAATTGAAAGTTTGATTTATGACATTTAAGTTGACATAGGAAAAATTTGTTGTTTTAAATATACAGGTAGCACAAAAATTCTATAGATCATGTATTATACTTAAACAACTTTCAAGTTGGAAGAATTTGAAAGAGTTGTCTTTAGAATTTATAAGTGGCGTTCCTAGGTACGATAGCGCATTCGCCAAAAATACGATTCAAGAATTCTGCTGTTTCAGTGATCCCATTAACATCATAAAGGAAAACCTAGGAAAAACCTTATGAACTATCCCGATACTGGGTTGTTCAAAAGGAGAACGCCATTAATAATTTCTTCATTAATTGTCGGTAACCAGATACGATTAAATTCTACAGAAGTAGAAGCGATAAAATCGTCTTCATTCAAAAGAATTAAGGCAGGCTCTTTTATTTTTCGTTTTGGATTATGTTGTTCTGTGTGAAGTATAGTTGAATTGTCAAATTGTAATTTTATGGCCTATGCATGTTCACAAATTTTTGATTTTTCAAGTTGTCGTTTCTTTATGTAATTCTTGTGTTAATTTATTCGTACGTTTAATGGTCTCGATGTTACCACAATATAAAATTTATTCCATTCGCAAGGAATCTTGTATATGCAGTTTCTTGAGTTCTGAATTTTGTTGGTTGGTTTTGTTTTCGATATTAGCGATTTCAGTGTATTTCTTGTTTGGAATCTTTCTGATAGATCTTGTATATATGATATAGTTGTAACTGTAATGTGCTTGTCTTTAGTAGCAGTATTAATGAAGAAGTTCTGAGGTGATTAGGAAGGTTTGTTCTCTGTTCAGGTCTGTATAACTCTTTGTTGATAAATTTTGTGGGATAATTGTTCCCATTGTTTTTTCTTTTTATTATCATTTATTTTTGATGTTAATTTATTTATTATTACACTATTCAACAGTACAAAGACAGGGACAAAAAATAGAAATATAAAAAATAAGGACAATTCGTTATTAAACATTATACACTAGATTAATAGAAAATGTGATTACTTTTTTTTTATTACACTTATGGAGGAATTAAAAATGTCTAATTTTACAGAGTTACAACTTTCACACATAAAATAGAGAGGTGAAAACGTTAAAATATTAGTTCTTGGATTTGGTAAATAAAATGTATTATCAGTACGCGAGCTTGGTCGAGGAACAAGCAGAGGTAATTGATGTAAAATGTCACTGCAATCTATTTGGTTTCTAAACAACTTTCTTAGAAAGACAACTGAGTGAACTCTCCTCCGATCGTGCAGACTAAGAAGCGAGAATCTCTTCAGTAGCTCAGATTGAGGAAAACCTATAGGAGGATATTTACTGTCAATTTTAAAAGCTAGAAATTTCAAAAATAGCCTCTGGATATTTTCGACCATCTCACTGTACTTATTATACTTTGGGTCCCAAACCAAAGCAGCGTATTCAAACCGTAATTTCACAAAGGCGTTATAAAGTAAAACCAGAGTGCTTGGGTGTGAGAAGCCCTCAGAGTTTCGAATTATAAAACCAAGACTTTTATAAGCTGCTTGTACAGTATTTCCAACATGCAAATTAAAATTTAATTTGTTATCAAAACTTACACCAAAATTTGTAATATTGTTCGGTCTTGACAAAGTAACACCCTCTATCTTGTAGTCCAAGAAAATAGGAGTTTGCTGTTTGGTAAAAGTCATGGCGTGACACTTCGATAAATTTAATGGCAGATCGTGTTTTTTTACACCATGCATTCACATTCTGTACCCTAAACAGTCGTTTACATTTTCTTTAACAGTATAGATTTTAATATCATCAGCATAGAGCAGATATTGAACATCAACACCAACAATGTCATTTATAAACAAGACAAATAATAATGGCCCCAATACGGAGCCTTGAGGAACCCCCGATGTGGACACAATTTCTGTTGACTTGAAACCACGGCACTCAACGTACTGCCTTCTATTTGTAAAATATGATTCTAACAATGTAGTAAGTGAGGGAGATACACCAAAATGTTTTAGTTTGGCCAGCAAAATGCCGTGATTAAGTATAGCGAAGGCTTTTGAAAAATCCTTATAGACAACATCCACTTGTTTATTTTTATCTAGATGTTTAGAAATGTAGTGAGTTAAACAAAAAAGGTTAATAATGGTAGATCTTTGTTAAATAAAAACATGCTGGTGTACTGTGATCTCACCTTGCAAGTAAAGCAGATTATGAAAAACCTATTCAAAAACTTTTGGCAAAATTACAGATAATAGTAATAGGTCTATAATTTTCATATTGCTTTTGTCTCATTTTTTCAGTACTGGACAAATCCTTGGCAGTTTCCAAACAGAACAGTTGGTCTTTGCTCTATCATATAATGATAGATATGAATATGAATAATGATATCACTTTTCTTTACTGTACGGATTATTTGTATTGAAATTTGGTATCTGTTGGTATGAGTGTCTATAAACCTCTGTTTCGAATGAACATTCTATTTTGGTTATTAATATGTCTAGGAAAGACAGTTTATTATGCTGTACAATTTCTAGGGTAAATTTGGTTCTTTGTTATTTATGTCATTTAATAATTTATCTAGTTCTTCAAGATTGTGTTCCCAAATTACGAAAATGTCGTCAACGTAACGCCACCAAACTAAAGGTTTATTTTCTTTTGATAAAATTACTTGTTGTTCAAAGTATTCCATAAATATGTTACTTAATGCTGGTGAGAGACAAGAACCCATGGCCTTGCCAAATTCTTGTTGGTAAAAGTCATCGTTTAATTGAAAGTATGTAGTTTTGGTGCAATATGTTAGTAGTTCCATTATTGTGTTTCAATTGATAACTGAGTTCGTTGACTTAATGAAAAGTCCCGTTCTAGTAGTTGTTTTGGAAACCTGAATATTGTAATAAAGGTTTACTATATAAAAACTTGATATTGTAAAGGTATTTTTATAATCTATATGAGACACTTTTTCCAAGAAATGTGCACTGTGTTTTAAATGAGAAACAGAACTTCCTTAAGTGGACGAATAAATTTTGAAGTTCATGGATAATTTATAGAATTGACAATGTTTACTTTTGCGTAATGGTAAACTCACAGCCCAAAGATTACTTTACTATTGTAGTAAATTTGAATCGAATGCTATGCCCCAATTATTGAGATTATTTACTAATGATAAGATATAATTCTTTATTATATAAATAGTCTGCATTACTCGGAGCAAATGAGGTACGTTTGCTGTAACATATTTTCAACCCACGTCTCCTAAAACAGTTCTGAATATTAATTAAATCTTTGTTTATTTTATATGAAACTACGTTCATCGAAAATATAATATAGCATATGTCAGCTTAAGTTGCAGTTGGCAGTGTTTAAGATATGTACAAATCAAAGTTATAAACAAATTAAAGTAATGGACTCAGGATCAATCCTTGTGGTACTCCTAATGTTACATACTCTATTTACTTAATGGAATGCGTCATATACAGACTAAGGCAGAGTTTCTCAAACTTTGCATCTGATAAATTAATTGTAGTTGGTTCTGGGGTTATTTGGCAATGAGACCTGTTCTTTATGAGCCAAGGACATTAAATATGGGTCTGAGATTCATCGTTAAGAAATGTGTTTGGTATAATATAATAAAAAATACCAAGGATTTTAATTTTCTTATTAAAGTGTGTTTTGATTCAATAAGATGGTCTCTTTCTTCTTGAGGAATACTATCCCAAGCTACTTACTTGTATTTCATGTCTTAGAACCTCCAAAGTCTGTGGGCCTGGTGTAAATTTCCGAGCCTTCTACCCATCATATCCCAAACATGTTCTATGAGCGAAAGATCGGGGATCTGGGCAGCCATGGCAACAGATTCACATGGGTCTCTTCAAAAAGTTTAAACTAACTCGAGCAGTATGAGGCCGAGTACATTCGGCTCCATTAACGTTGCGCTGTCATGATATCTCGACCAAAGATCAAAGTTGACCTAATTCAATGCGCAAAAGAGATGGGTAGCTCCGCTCATAATTAGGAGTTGGATCCGGATATGCATCCAGTTCCAAAGATGTACATCCAAGACCCGTGTTCGTCGGACTCCTATGGGTCCTGTTGTCTAATTGTGATTACCGGAGTCGGACTGCAGGCGGAGTGTTGCTAGCAAGACAGTATGGCGCAGAATTGTTGTTTTTTACCCTTTATATAATGAAATTACGAGAAAATATAATGATTTATCAAAAATAATAATTACAAATAAAAATAGCCATCTTTTGACAACTAAAACGATAAAAATATATAACCATGAACCAAAAATACTTCTATATAATCAAACTATAGGTAATACCGTTCCCTTCACTCCGATCCGCAGTTCCTAGTCCGCTATTATTGATTCAGTACCGCTCATGGCATGTTTCGATCCTTCATTCACACAGGTCCGAGGATGCGTGTCCTTCCGAACCTACACATCTCTAAACTATATTCAGTACCGCTCCTTGCCACTCCGATAGGTCCGCGGATCTGTGTCCGAATTGCTGTCGGATGTACATCCATCATTACCACTAGGTATGCAGGTCCGGACATGCGTGTCCATCCGGACCTGCCCATCTCTATTGCGCAATAGTTCCTCATACCAAACACCTACTGTTAGGTGTACATGTCGCTCAACATCAAATTAAGGTTGACGTCTTTCTCCTCGACGTCATCTAACCCTTCTGCGGCAATCATGTCCACCCAATCAGAATGGAGATTCATCAGAGAAGACGACGTGATATCATTGCACATTCCAATGTTGTCGTTTTCTGCACCATGGAAGTCGTTGCCGTCTATTCTTAGCGGTCAGAGGTAGCACAAGATCGGGTCGATAATGCTGCAGTCTAAAAGACCTTATACGGCGGTAAATCGTTCTCTAAAGACTGTATGTCTTAGAACTTCATTTGTGTCCTTCTGACGTCCTACTCTTCTCTGATTTTGGGTATTAACAAACCACGGTTGACAACATCTTATAAGAGTAGTTGGATTTCTGTTAGGGAATTCTCGAAATGAAAAACTCGCCTCCCGTAAACTAATAATTCGACATCATTTACTCCTTACTATAGCATCTATGTTTTACCAAAACAATATTAAATTTAAACATCTTCTTCAGAGTGTTGCGATTTCTTGGTCAGTGAATATTTCCACCTATGTCTCCTATACCAGTTCTGAATATTATCTAAATCTATGTTTACTTTATACGAAACTATATTTAGCATTGAAAAAGTAATATAGCATATCATCAGCGTAAGTAGCAGTTTACAATATTCAAAACTTGTATATAAATCAAAGCTATAAACAAAGTAAAGTAACGGACCCAGAATAAATCCTTGTGGTACATACTCCCAATGCTACATACTCTAGCTTTAGACCTACAGTTACTGAAATGGGCCTTATATAGGATATACTGTGTCTTTGATTATTAGAAGTGTTCTGTATGACCTGTCTCTCAAATTCATAGTTGAGAAATGTATTTCGTATAATTAATAAATTCAACTTATAGAGATGATGTTCAATTGTTAAATCATCAATATTTTTAGAGCTTTATAGGAACTTGAGTTGAGTGTTTTTACGTATGTATCTATCTATGTAACGGAAACTCTCAACGTAATTTTCACCAAGACACGTGTCAAGAGCCGATGACAATACAATTCTTTAAGTTTTATTTTCCTGCTTGTTGTCTTTTTGTCACTGTTTTTGCCTAAATACAAATTCGTCTATTCACTACTGCCATCTAGTTGGCAGTAGTAGAACTTGCTGTAATGAAATGGAAAGGTTACGCAAACGTGAAATAAACTTTTTAATTATAAATACTAAAGACATGCTTATGAGACTAAAATCTTAGAAAATAATTATAATATAAAAAAACTAAAAAATGCACATTAATAGTAAACCGAACTAAAAAGCAGATAATAATTTTTAATTATGAATAGTCTAAATTACAGCAGTAGAAAGTCGAACAATCAATCATGATTAATTACCTCAAGACAAAAATATAATAAAATTTAAGTTATTAACAGAATAATTCGATTCCGAGTAAAAAGCGTGGGGTGCTTGAAATATTAAATTTTACAATTATTCTATTGGTAACTATTTATAAGAGGAGACTTATGCAAATATATTGAAATGCACCGCTTTTTACTCTGAACCGAATTATTCTGTTAATAACTTAATTTTGTTATATTTTTGTTTTGAGGTAATTAATCATGATTGATTGTTCGACTTTCTACTGCTGTAATATAAACTGTTCACAATTAAAAATTATTTTCTGCTTTTTAGTTCGGTTTGCTATTAAAGAGTATTTTTTAGTTTTTTAAACTATAATTATTTACTCTCTTCGAGGTGTCATTCCTTTGTACGCAAGACAATATATATTATATATAAAAATATAATATATATTGTTTCTGGTCGGGAACCTTCATCACTTGCGCTTCCCACAATTGAATGTCCTCTCGAACACTTCTTTATGCATTTGATGCATTTCGTTAAATTTGAAAAATTTTATCGTGACATTCTGTCCTAGGAGTTAATGGAGAACAGCAATTACAAGGAACGGCTCCAGATTCGGAACCTCTGTGTACTGATTCTCTTGAAAATCCTAGATGTCGGTCTTACATCTCGCGTCTTCAAATATAATTATTTAGTACAACAAAGACATCAAAACCACTAGTAATATTGTTCCTACCTACTTATCATACATAATATATGTGGGATCAATCAGTGTACTACTGAATGGAATTATTCTGAACGGTTATTTTACGAGTTGAAGAAATAATTTTTAATGATTCAAGAGATCTATGTTTATATTTGAATGCAATAAAATCGTTGAATATAAATGTAGTTTTGTCGGAGGTCGATAGAGGACACTGACATAGAAAGCAGATTTATGAATTTCCACATGTGACACGATTTCATAAAGTTCGACAACTCCAATTGTTGACAAATATTCTGTTTACAAGTGGATTATTTACAGTTAAAAGTGAAGTGCTGATTTAATCTAAACCTTAAGCTTGACATATGCGATCACTTTTGCAATAAATACATCGAGATATAAAAAGATTTACTATAGATTTGTGGTAATATGTCGTAACTGTCCCAAACCTACAATAATGTAATTTCCCTTCGCAGGAAACCGCGATAAAACTTTATTAAAGTGCTTGATATTACTGCGATATCATTTTTATCTGGCATATGTTTTATGGATTGTTTGAAATGTACACAACAATATGATTTGAGACAAATATTTAACGAGTTCTGGCAATCATAAAGGTCTGGGATATATTTTTAGAAAATGAAGGCTGAGTGTTGATAAGAAAATTTACAAATTGGTAATTATGCAGTTTTAATATATCGGCTGTTGTATTTTAGAACGCAACGCATTTTTGTGTTAGTTTAAAAAAATTTGGCACCTATTGCATGCAGACTTCCTGGTCCTCTTTTAAAATTAATTAAATTTAAAATAAATTAATTTTGATGTACTAAACCATTTGATTAGTAAGTAATGAGCAGAGAGTGGAATTTCAAGTGAAAGGCTTCCAAGCCTATAAGTTAGCAAAACAAATCAGGTACGACTATACTCGTAATTCTTAAATATATAAAAAAAATATTAGCTCGGTGAAGCAAAATAAATAGTCTAGATCACAAGTTGATGGCAATCGCAAAAGAGATAAAAGTCCTAAATAACGCCTAGAAAAATCTATGTAAACCGTAGAAAAAAATTGTAAAAGTGATAAACAAATAAATATGAAAAAAGGTATTAGTTTTCGCTAATAATAGAATAATAAATATTAAGAATTAAGATATTTGGAAAAAAGATTCATTAACTAAAACATTAAAAAAATATATATAACCGACTTCCGCATATAACTAAAAAGCTAAAAACAATTATAACAAAATACAACTCTAGCAGACAAATAATACATTCAATGTTGTTAGGTACCTACACAGAAAGTAAAAAATTCAAACATTAAAAGGTGCTTATTATGTACAAATTAACTACCTACCAATCTAGTATATTTTTGAAGTCGGTGCCAAGCAAATCTAAAATCCTTCATTGCGTACTTATCTACCACTTCATCAAATGTGATTGTTGCTTGGCACCGACTTCAAAAATATACTAGATTGGTAGGTAATTAATTTGTACAGAATGAGCATCTTTTAATGTTAACATTTTTTACTTCCTGGGTAGGTACCTAACAACATTGAATATATTATTTGTTTGCTAGAGTTGTATTTTGTTATAATTATTTTTAGCTTTTTAGTTATAGTTATATGTTTTTAGTTTAGTTATATGTTTTATTTTCAACTTTTAGTTTTTTTGAAGTCAGTTAGTTTTCATTCTTTATTTTTTATTTTGTATGTAGGTAACATCGAAAGCCTCAACATTACACAATGATACATTTTCATTTAAATTGACAGGCAAATGTTTACGAATAAAATGTACTAGTACGAGTGAAATTAGTTTCTTCTTAATAAACGTTTTTAAAACAATTTATTTTCAAATAAGAAAAACTAATTATTACAATAGATCCGAACTAGACAAAAGCTACTAACAGAATGAAATCTCTATTACATAAAAGCGACAATATAAAAATAATGATTAAGCAAGTTGTCCGTGAAGCGGTATTAAATTATATACGAGTAATGGTTATAAATTATTTAACTCTTCCCTCCTTAGGAGAAAACAATACGGATGAAGGGTTGTTTTCGGAACTGTTCTCTGGGACTTCCTCGGGACCATTGTGAGTGTTTCTTCTTCTCCACCATATGTATATGCTGATAATGATGACTAAGCAAACTATACTGATTAAATAGTTTGGCAAGGTCCATATAACAGGGTGGTTTTCTATTGCTAAATTTTTCAGTGAATTGGCTTCTTGCTTTAGTTCTTTAATTTTGTCCAAATTGAGGGTATGCAGTGGTATTGGTTTTTCTTGGGTTCTGTCAAATAACTTGTTATTGGTTATTTCTGGAAGAATAAGTGGCTCTCCAGGGATATCAGTTTTGACATTGCTAAATGTTATTCCATTAACATTTATGCTGCAGTTTCGGGGAATTGACACTAAGCTGTTTTTCTTGATTAGAATCATGGCTTTTGTTTCGCAAGATTGGTATAGTTTAATGGCTCCATTAGCTGGGATGATTAAGATAAACTGATTGGTAATTTCTTCAATGATTGGCTGGTTCAGGGATGCTTTACTGGTATGGCAATTCGGTTGCTCTGCTTTCATCATTGGCAGAATGCAGGTGTCTTCTTTAATAGCTTCATTTTTCTTGCAAAAGAATGTTTGGTCTAGTACTGGGCAGATGCTGTCTTCGAATTGGTGCTGATTCGTGCTGAGTATTAGGTAGGGATATTCTGGGATAATTATTGAATTTTCTCTAGGTATGGGAATAAGGTGATATGTTTGAAAGTTTTCTTCATTTAGAATAGGTATATGAATTGCAAATATTATTTTATCATTAATAAATTTTACCTGAAGGGTAGCTAATTCATAATAGTACAAAGGGTTGTTAAAAGATTGTATTTTATTTGCGGGATAAATTTCTTTAAGATAAGTTATTAACTTGGTGATGTCAGTTAGAGAAATAACTGAATTATGAAGAACACCTAAATGGGCAAACATGATTGCGTTTTCTAGATTATCCAAGAAATTAATTAAATTTTGGCAATTTAGTATTATCTGGTCCAAGGTATTTGAAAGCGAGATATATGTAAAAATATTTCTGAGGTCTTTGCTAACGTTTTTTGACAGTTCAACAAATTTATTTTTGATTAGCATTTGATTATCGTATAATTTAGTTATCGTTTCATTATAATGGTCAATTAAATTTTGACTCAAAGAAGCTTGTAGTGTCAATTGATTTTCGATTGATTTTTGGTTATTTTGTAGCGATGTAATTTGAGATTGGATTTTTTCTTCGTCTTCTGAATCCATAGTGCCAAACAAAAATTTACTTGTTTTTCCTATTATATTTATTAAACCTCGTTTTTGCCTATTTCTTGGGCCTATGTTACTCATTTTATTTTGAACAACATTTAATAAATATTCAGCATGGTGTAGAAGGTTATTAAGGGGTGAATAAAGTTCGTTTGAATTTTTGCCGATAATAGTTTCGATATTTTTGTAGAAGTATTTTATATTGATTAATTGAGAATTTAGAGATGGTGTTTCAATAAAATGATAAAAGGTATGTTTTGTTTCAATTATTTTCGTTTGTCCTAAATTAAAAGGTAGGAGAGGGGAGTTAATTTCTTTTACTTGAATGTCTTGACCATTTATGGTCCTAAGGGTTATCAGGAGTATGAGAAGGACCCGGATCATATTTGGATTGTCCCTGTGAAAATTTTTTGAATTTAGTTTTTCTTGATTTCTTAATTTTTGATTTATGAATAATTTGATTGTTTGTAGTTTTAACTTTTATGCCAAGGTCTCTGAAGTATCTCGGATTAGATTTTTGGCGAATTGCTTGTCTATTTTCTACGTATATTGTTTTATCTTGGTCGAAGTTTATAGAGTTTTCTTGTGATCTGTTTCTGTTGGTTATAGTAGTAGTTTTTGCTTTTAAGTTGCTATCGTGAATTGTTTTGTAAAGTTCTTGCAATCGTTCTTTTCTGTCACTGACATAGTTGCTTAGTATTTTTTCGTCAGTAAGGCCAACGGGATCAAGGGTGTTAGTGTTACCTAATATATCATATGGTTTGTGTTTTGTTATAGTGGGAAAACTTTTAGATTTGCCTTGAATGAATATAATTTGATTATTATACGAGTTTAGGTTATTATCTGTGATCGGGATATTTAGGATAGGCTTTTCGGCGCTAGAATGTGCTGATCCATCATCACTGGATTTTTCTAGCATTAGTTCGTTTAGTTCTCGTCTGTCTTCTTCTGTAAGGGTAGTATTTTGTATAATATTATCGAGTTGTTTATCTAAGTCTCCAACGTTTACTACCATTGATTCATTTTCCATTACATTAACAGTAATATAATGTGTGTTTCGGTCAAGTCTAAAGTTAATAGGAATTTTAATGTTTTCATTACAAAGTATATTTCTGTTCAGGTCAATGGTTAGATTCATTTTTCTAAGGTCGTTTAACCCTATGAGACCGTCAAAGTGATTGTGGAAATTATATAAGACGAACGTGAGTTTATGAGGTGAATTAAATTCTCGGAAAGAGTTTATCTCGGCTGAGAACAAGGATTCGGTTTCGCCGACAGCTGTTTTTATTTGAGTCGAATGAGAATATATTGTCTCGGGAAAATATTTTTCTGCAGACGCAGGGTTTAAAATTGACCTCATGCTTCCGGTGTCTATTAACAATTTTAAAGGCGGATTTTTAATTTCGATAAAAGGTAAATCCGTTGAACATGAGTCAGAAAATATCTCATTTATGTCGTTTGGTCTTCTAGGCCAACTAAAGGAAAATTTTCAATGTCATTAATATCATTGTAACTATAAAAATCAATATTTTGTTGGTCATAAAAGTTTTCAGCTGAATGATAGTCGTTAACTGCGTTGTGTGGGATATTTTCTACGATGTTCATATAAGAAGATTGTTCTTGTAAGGGGAAACTTTGCAGTTCTTCAAATGAAAAATTCGGTGGTCCGGTTGATTGAAAATAATTATTAGGATAATTATTTTGGGGTTTTAGAGGTAGATAAGATTTTATGGTGTTATGACTTATTCCAGACATTGGTTCGGGTACATTTGTCGGAATTCGACCAGTGGGTTTAAAGACATTTTTTGGGCGTCCAAAGACTTGTTCGTTTGTTGTAAGCTTTCTATGAATAGGTCGTGGTTGAACATGAATCGGTTGACTTGGAAAAGGTTGTGGGTTTTGAAAGTTTATTGGTCTCTCAAATGAATTACTGAAGTTTGGTTTCATTGGCTGATTGAAATTTGGTTGGAAATTCGGTAATGATTGGGGGTGAAAGTATGATGGTTTGTAAAAATTGTTTGATTGATAATTTGGTTTGTTATTACCTTGGTTGAGCATTGGTTGTTTTTGTGTTTGTGGTATTTGTGTGGGTTGCCTAAATGTCGCTAAGGTGTAGTTAAAGTTGTTTTCCTCTAAAATATAATTAAGTGCTGTTTCAAGTGAGTCAGGTTTTTTCAATCTTATAACTGTTTGTAATGATCCAGTTAAGTTTCTAAAGTGTTCTAAGGGCAAGTTCGTCATACTGTCTAAGATAAACGATTTTAGTATCTGTATTCATTTCCGTAGAGTTATTGATTCTTTGTACTAAATGACTTCGTAAGATTTGAAGACGTTTTCCGAAATCTAATGGTGTTTCGCCTTTGTTGGGGCGAGCCATTAAGAGATCTTGCTCAAGACACTCCAAACTTCTTTTGTCACCAAAACAAGTTTGTAAGGCATCCTTGATTAAGGGCCAATTATTAAGTTCAGCTCTGCTGCCAACTAAAAGATTAGCATGACCAACTAGTTTAGACTGGATTACTTTAATTAGATAGCTTATGAAAAATGGATCAGGATTTCCTTCGTAAGCATTCATAAGAAAATCGCAGTTTGAAATGAATTGGTTAAGGTTATAAGAGTTACCATCGAAAGGGGTAATCATGTCAACATATAATTTTAGCATAGGAATATTAACGTCTATGGGTGAAGAATGAGATGAACCTTCTTGAGGCATGTTTGTAAGGGTAAGATTTCTATTGAAAACTTCAGCAAGAGAATCAATGTTCATGAAATATGGTTAATATAGATGACAAAATAGGTGCAAATATATGAAATATATATATAGGGAAACTATAAATTGTTATATTAAATACGATATGTTATATAAAATATAGCAAATAAAATATATCTTAAAACTAGATTGATTGAAAATATAGTTAGATACTTCGAAATAAGTATTAATTTTCAAAAACTTAAAATCAAAATCTTTATATTTTCTAATTGGACTCTAATATATTTTTGAAAATTCTTAAACAAAATTTATTTGATTATAGATCGATATTAAATATCTCTTTAATCATTATTTATTTTATTTCAAATTAAAATTTCTTAACCTAATGTCTCCTATTCGGGGAAACCTATTCTAAACTTTCTCCTATTATGGTAGAGGATGAAAGTTTGGAAGGAGGTACTCAGCACTTACCTTCCTTGATTCTGTAGTTCTTTTTCGTCCGGGGTACGACAGACGCTAAAGAGTTGAAACTCAAGTACAGCAAAACTGGAAAATCGATCTCGATGCCGTGGCTTTTCCGTTCTTGTACTGCGACTATCCTACTGACTGCGCCAGTGAAATTAGTTTCTTCTTAATAAACGTTTTTAAAACAATTTATTTTCAAATAAGAAAAACTAATTATTACAATAGATCCGAACTAGACAAAAGCTACTAACAGAATGAAATCTCTATTACATAAAAGCGACAATATAAAAATAATGATTAAGCAAGTTGTCCGTGAAGCGGTATTAAATTATATACGAGTAATGGTTATAAATTATTTAACTTACGCGTTGACTTAATAAGCCCAAAATATATTTATGCCTTATGGACCACGCCTGTAATCTTTTTTTAACTTTTTTTGACAACTCTGTATAACTATAGATAATTCCACTCCGCCCTATGTACGAACCATCCTGTACATACGACTGCCCACGGACAAGCATAAATTTGTTAGCTGCCTTCTGAAAACTATAGGACGGAGTAGAATCCATCCCATAATTACGGAGTCAAATTCGTCCTATATTTCAACCAAAGTATATAACTCCTTATGGGCTACCCCATAAATTATTTCATTTTTAACTTTTTTTATTATCGCCCTGTGTAACATTAATTCATCTCCACTCTTTATGCACCTTCTTATGGGCTATAAAATAAATAATTTTTTAATCACACTGTATATATATTCAACTCCAGCATATATTTCAACCATCCCGTATATGATTTGTTTACGTCCACATCAAGTAACAGTTTTTTAATCACCTTATATAATTTTAATTTCACATTTTTTCCAACATTTTTATACCACCAAACGTCCTCTCCACACTATATTCCAACCATCCTGTATATACGGCTGCCTGTGGACCACTATCATTCTATTCCGTCCTATATTTCAATCATTATATAAATGCAACTCCTTCTATCACTTTATTTTGTGATTTTGTTTGATATAACTAAACACCCTGTATATAAACGCACCAAATAGCAGTTTAGAGTTTGACATGTGTTGTCACTGAATTTTCTATTAGACCAGAAGAATGTGAAAACCAAAAGCACCGTATTCGCAAAATGGAAAAAATTGCATTTAAATAGTATTTGCCTGGTATACAAACAAAACGAGCTTGGTACTCATTGATTTAAGGAGCCAAAAATACTATGCTTTACTACCTATATGTATGAGATGTACACAGAAAATTTTCAAATTCGCAATTAAAACTTCCAGTGCCTAAAATTACCGCACTATTACATTGGAATTAAAATATAAGGGAATATCCGTCGTGTCATTTCGATGAAATTTTTGATAAGAATTTTGGAATTTTCGGCGATTTTCTGCAAAACTGCAAGTTGCACGTCGCAGAAAAGTATATGAGATCACCTAAGGATCTTCCTTAATAGATTAAACGTTAAAAAACTATACATATCCATAAGGAGTTTTCGAAAAATTACCCCTTTCTTAATTCCAAACTACTGAGTCTTGAAAGTTTATTAGTGAAATAATTTGGTCAAGTGCGAGTTGGACTCGCATTGTAAGGGTTCCGTATCACCTTCAAGATTTGCTGTATTTAGTTTTCTAATTTGGCCCCCAAAAATTAACATTAGAGTTTTATTTTACTAATAAACTTTCAGGGAAGCCTTTTATAATCTATTGTCTGAATTTTGAGGCTCTATAGATTGGAAGATAAAGGGCACAATAGGTCAAGTTTTAAATTATAAATTATTAAATCTGTTATTCAAATTATTTAAAAATACAAATAAAATATATTTTTCAAAATTTAAATAGTATAGTTTCTAAAATGGGAATTAAGTTGATGTTTAATATCTTTGCTAAACAAATGATTTAAAAATATGATATATTTGTAATTCACATAATGAGTCTTTTATTTGATATATTACATGATTCGTTTGAAAATTGAATTTTTATTTTCCATTTAATTGTACAATTTCTCCCTAAAATTACCATGGAGGTTTTCTAATAATTTTTCTTATAAATTTTTTTTATATCTTTATGTTAATATCTTGTAAACAATTAATTTTAAAAATATATATTTGTATTTCTCATAACGAGCCCCTTCATTTGATATATTGCATGACACGTTAAAAAAATATTTTTTATTTTCCATTTATTTCTATAAATTGCCCCCCATTATGAATATTAAAGATTTCTTCGTATTTTTCCTGTAAATAAAAAAAATTAGGTCTTATAGTTTGGAGAATAAAGGGGGGAATGGGTATTTTTTTAAATATTTTTTTAAATATATTTTAAAATATTTATTTAAAAAAAAATAAAAAAAATATATTTGTATTAGTCATAATGAGCCCTGTGATTTGATATATTACATGATACGTTAGAAACAAGTTTAATTTTTTATTTTCCATTTAATTCTTTAATTTGCCCCCCAAAATGAATATTAGGGGTTTCTCCTTATTTTTCCAGTAAAGTTCAGGTGAGGCGCTATACCTATTTTTTTGTTCAAAATTTTACAGCTTGTGGTTTCGGAGATAAGGGGGGGGGGGGAATGGGTAAAATTTTTTATATTTTTGTTAATAACTTTTAATTAATTTATTTTAAAAATATGAAAAAAATATATTTGTTTTCGTCATAATGAGCCCTTTTATTTGATATATAACATGATGGGTTAGAAATAATTTTAATTTTATATTTTCCATTTAATTCTATAATTTGCCCCCCAAAATAAATATTAGGGGTTTCTCCTTAATTTTTCAGTAAAGTTCAGGTGAGGAGCTATAACTCAATTTTTTTTCAAAATTTTCCAGCTTATGGTTTCGGAGATAAGGGGGGGGGAATGGGTAATTTTTTTTATATTTTTGTTAATATCTTTTAATTTATTTATTTTAAAAATATGAAAAAAATATGTTTATTTTCGTCGTAATGAGCCCTTTCATCTGATATATAACATGATGGGTTAGAAACAATTTTAATTTTATATTTTCCATTTAATTCTGTAATTTGCCCCCCAAAATGAAAACTAGATGTTTCTCCTTATTTTTCCAGTAAACTTCAGGTCAGAACCTATGAAAGTATTTTTTTTCAAAACTTTACGTTTTATAGTTTCGGAGATAAGGGGGGGGAATAGGTAAATTTTGGTATATTTTCTTTAATATCTTTTTAATTCATTTTTTTTAAATATGAAAAAAAATATATTTGTGTTCATCACAATGAGACCTTTCATTTGATATATTACATGATGAGTTTGAATTTTTTTTTATTTTTAAATTTTTATTTAATTCTATAATTTGCCCCCCAAAATTAATATTAATGGTTTCTCCTTATTTTTCCTGTAAAGTTCGGGCAACGTTCTATATTTTCTATTTTTTTCAAAATTTTAGGTTCAGTAGTTTCGGAGATCAGGGGGGGGGAACGGTCGATTTTTTTAGTTTTTCCCCCCAGAAGTACCCCTTAAATCAAAATTTCTTCTTTTGCGATATGTGCTCCTGATCAAGTCACCAAACTATACCTTCATACCAAATTTCAACCTCTTCCGTCCAGTAGTTTAGCAGAAAATTGCTGTGATGTGACAGAGGCAGAAATCCTGAGTGATATTATAAGGGTATCCGTATACTGTATCCGTATAAAGCAAAAATCCTAACCTCCTACTTTTGTTAACCAATTAGAAAATTAAATAAATATTTTTATAAAAATCAAGCGAATCCTGTAGCAGATACAATAAAAAGGCGCCATGTGAGAAATTAAAGTGTATATTTTTTATAAATTTATAATTATTTATAATTTTAATTTAAAGCTGAAAATTGGACCTGAAGCGGCCTGTGAAGACTAATAATTTTGTTAGGTTAACCAGCAATTACTTCGTATATTTAATGATCAACCCTCGTATGTACTGTTTATGCACTTATAAGGAATAACACCACAATACTTGAAAATGCTGCCTGTTTCCAAATGTTTTGGGGTCTAGGTCAGACCCCATTGTCAATGGCAGTAAAGGAAATATATGAACAAAATATTTGACAATAATATGTGACTGTGTGTATGCTCACAAACACAAGGCACACTGTACACTCAATGTTTGGGTGAGACATTATCACATCGTATTGCTTGATTTAAAAATTGTCGTAACCTTCTATTTTTCTCTTTGGAGCTTAAATTCGAACTACGATAAGAAAAAATCTGTAATTTTTTTAAATAGTATTCTTTTTTTACAGGACTTCAAGCCAGTACCCTATCCCAAAAATGACTACGGGAAATTCTACGACGGAGATTCTTATATCATTCTGAACGTAAGTAAACATATTTATTTTTATAATCCCGAGGAAATTTGATCGCTGAAAATATTCTAGTAAAAAAACAAATTAACAAGTTGGGTGGGTAATATAACGTTATAAATCTTTTAACGTGTTTACCCGTTTTATATAATCCGAAATCACAATTTCTTTCTGGAGTTCTGTCATATGTATTTATGAGAATGTCTAATCTCTACAACTGAATTTCCCTCCCGGTTTTCTGATATTATTAGAATAGTCGACTTGAAAGATCGGTTTATTTATACGCTGACACCGAAAAAACACAAGGCACTAATAAACTTTATGTAATTAATCAACGAAAATATTTTCGAATGACAGCACAGTTCATCACTCGATATATATAAAAAAACATAGTCTGGAGAACTATTTATAGAGCATGAAATGGAATAGATCTCAATTACAAACGTTTTGGGTTGGGTTTCGGTGTTGGTATCAAACAACTACATATTGTTATGTACTTCGTGGGTTCAATTTAAAAATTATAACAACTAATATGTACTTTCACTTTTCTAGAACTTCATTTACATTTAAACATCTGATTCAAATACAATAATAATCCCATATAAGCTAGTCGACGCGGTATCACTGAACTGCGATCGTGGCGTGCTTCTTTTATAATCCCCGTGGAATTCTCCAGTAGAAATCACCATCGTTCCTTCCGCTGCCGAGCCTTTTCGAGAATCGTATTTTTTTATCTTGAAGCGTTTGTTGTCGTGCTGAAATGACACAGGGTCGGCTTTGGGTAAATTTCGTAACACTGCCCCCCCCTTTAATTCTGATCGTCCCGATCAGAAACATCCCCTCCATGGTAGGGAGCGAGTCGATCTAAGTGAACCACCTTTAATTTAGCCTTGGGGTTTCGACGGATCCGGTAGACGACGTCATTAAGCCTCTTGACCACCTCGTATGGACCATCCCAGGCGGGTGTAAGCTTTGGGATTTACCCTTGCTCCGTTGGGGGTTGTACAGCCAGACTTTGTCCCTCTCCTGGAACCCGACTGAATTGGCCTTGAGGTCGTATCGCGTCTTCATCCGGTCACTGGTGGCCAACATCTGCGTTCGGGCTAAGTCGTGTATTGCCAGCATGTTATGTCGGAGCTGGTCGGCATAATCGTCGATGTCTTGGGGAGGTTCTTCGGGGGAGCCAAATGCCAAGTAGCATGGTAATCGCAGCTCCTTTCCGAATAAGACCCTGGCTGGGGTCAGGCCTGTACTATTATGTACAGCAGAGCGATATGACAACAGGAATAGGGGAATATGCTCATCCCAATCACGCTGGTTATTGCTGACGACCTTGGATAGGTGTTGTTCCAAGGTCCGGTTGAATCTTTCCACCATTCCGTCTGACTGTGGGTGTAATGGTGTTGTTCTCGTTTTCCTGATCCCCAACATCGGGCAGACCTTCTGGAATACATTCGATTCGAAGTTACGCCCCTGGTCTGAATGTAATTCCATCGGGACGCCAAACCTGCTGAATAGTTGTTCTACTAGCACCGTCGCTACCGTGGTTGCCTCTTGGTTGGGTATCGCATATGCCTCAGGCCATTTGCTGAAGTAATCCATTGCGACCAGAATGTATTTGTTCCCCCTGTCAAATTCGGGAAACGGACCGGCGACATCGATGGCAATTCTCTCAAATGGGACGCCCACATTGTACTGCTGCATTCTGCCCTTGGTCCGGGTTTTCGGGCCCTTACTGGCAGCACATGTGGCACATTTGCGACACCAAGCTCTGACGTCTTCGAAGTAATTCACCCAGTAGTACCGCTGGCGAACTTTGTCTAGGGTTTTATTCATGCCCAGGTGGCCTCCGGTAATTCCATCATGTACTTCGGTCAGGATAGCTGGTACCTTTTTCTTCGGAACTACCAGTTGGGACTTGGTTTCTCGTCCATCAGCGCTTTCCCAAACTCGCTTGAGCATTCCATTGTCTACTCTTAGAGAGTCCCACTGAGCCCATAACGATTTCAGCACCCCGGAGTATCTAGCTATCTTGTCCCATCGTGGCCTGGGTGCCCCTCTCATTTTGAGTGACAAGATTGGTTCGATGTCTGGATCAGCCATTTGGTCCTGTATGCACTGTTCCGTTGTCCAGTCTTCATTGGCCTGTACTCGGATCTGCCTGATGGAGATACCCTCTCGCTGTTCCGTCTTCAGACAATGCTTGCATTCTGCTCTACAGGGTCTTCTGGATAGGCCATCGGCATTATTGTGCAACCGGCCAGCACGGTGTTCCACCTTGAAGTCGTATTGCTGTAATTTCTCCATCCATCTGGCCAGTTGTCCTTCCGGTGTCTTCATGTCCAGCAGCAATTTGAGTGCGGCATGATCTGTTCGGATTAAGAAATGGCGACCATACAGGTATTTATGGAAATGGTCCACAGCCCTTATTATTGCAAGAAGTTCTTTTCTGGTGACGCAATAATTTCTTTCTGGCTTCGAGAATCCACGGCTGTAGTACTCGATCACCCTCTCTTCACCATCTTGCACCTGGGATAGGACGGCCCCCAAACCTGTGTTGCTGGCGTCGGTGTCTAAGATGAACTTGCCGGACTGTGTAGGAAAGGCTAGGATTGGGCTGGAACATAGTGCTGCCTTCAGTCGCCTGAATGATGTTTCGCAATCCTGATTCCAATGGAAGGTCTCTTTATCAGTGGTCTGCCGATGTAGAGGGGCGGCGATGGTGGCAAATCCCTCAACAAAACGCCGGTAGTATGAACATAGGCCCAAGAAGCTTCGGAGTTCATGTTTGTCTCTTGGAACTGGTCCAATCGCGGATGGCTTCTATCTTGTCTTCGTTGGTGCGGATTCCTGACTCGGACACTACGTGGCCCAAAAACTCTACTTCTTTTTGAAACAAGGAACACTTCTTCGGATTGAGTCTCAGGTTGGCATTATTAATTCTGGAGAATACTTCGCCCAGGTTCTTCAGATGGTCGTCGAATGTCTGGCCCATGACTAGAATGTCGTCGAGGTATACTAAGCACGTCCTCCATGTTAGCCCGCTCAGTACATACTCCATTAGTCTCTCAAATGTAGCGGGTGCATTACATAACCCAAAGGGCATGACCGTGAACTGAAACAGCCCTTTACTGGTGGAGAACGCTGTCTTCTCTCTGTCGTTTGCGTGCAGACCAACCTGCCAATATCCACTTTTTAGGTCTAGTGTGGAGAACCAACGGGAGCCTGCTAGTGTGGTCAAAGTGTCATCGATTCGGGGTAGTGGATAGCTGTCTTTCTTCGTGACGTCATTGAGCTTTCTGTAATCCACGCAAAATCGGGTGGTTCCATCCTTCTTTTTAACTAGCACGACGGGAGCAGACCATGGACTGATGGATGGCTCAATAACTCCATTTTGTAACATGGACTCGATGTTTTCTTCGACTGCCTGTTGTTGCCCCAATGGTAGTCGTCTAGGTGGTATTCTGATGGGCTGAGCCTTTCCGGTATCTATTCGATGCTGGATGATGTTGGTGCGACCGGTGGTTCCATTTTTACTGTTAAAAATTTGCCAGTGTTTTGTGATAAATTGCTTGGCTTTTTTTTGGTTCTCTGGTGTCAAGTGTGTTAAGTGGTCAGCAAACTGTTGTAGGAACTCTTTATCGGGCCCTGTCTCCTTCACCGACGCCTGGTACTCTTCTTCGCAATTGATGATGGTCTCTACTGGCTCGAAACAAGCTATCTCTTGACCATTGGTAATTCTGATGTCGTTGTTGGACAAATTGCATTTGTCTTTTTTCTTCAGTTTGATCTTGTTTTTGTTCAAATATTTTAAAATCATTTTCTCGTTTTTCTTCTAATAGTTTAAATTCATGTTGTCGTTTTAATTCAGTTTGGTCTTGTTTTTCTACAAATTTCGAGAATAATCCCTCAATCAGATTTTGTTGTTCACTTTTCATCGTGGAAACAAGATTTTCTAATTCTATTTTACGTTTTTCATCTATATTAGTGACAAGATTTCCTAACTCAATTTTAAGTTTGTCATCAAAAGATTTCACTAACCTTTGTTGAATTTCTTCTTGATGTTGTTTCTCCTTCTTGTCACGTTTTTCTAGAATCTGTGCAATTTTTTCGTCTATCTTTTCCATACTACGAGTTTCCATAAATCAATTTAGGATGTTAACTGCACTTAATCCTTCACTTCTAACACCAAATGTTATGTACTTCGTGGGTTCAATTTAAAAATTATAACAACTAATATGTACTTTCACTTTTCTAGAACTTTATTTACATTTAAACATCTGATTCAAATACAATAATAATCCCATATAAGCTAGTCGACGCGGTATCACTGAACTGCGATCGTGGCGTGCTTCTTTTATAATCCCCGTGGAATTCTCCAGTAGAAATCACCATCGTTCCTTCCGCTGCCGAGCCTTTTCGAGAATCGTATTTTTTTATCTTGAAGCGTTTGTTATCGTGCTGAAATGACACAGGGTCGGCTTTGGGTAAATTTCGTAACAATATTATGCAAATAAAATTGAATGGCATATAAACGAATTTGCAGTAACCTCCTTAAATTACTTTTTTTTTCAAAAAGGTTAAACCTATAGATAAATTGAAGAATATTTCAGGCTTTAATTGATGAAAGAAAAGTCATTTTAACTTTTTAAAACAACACTCTGGCGAATTTCATATATAAACTTGCAAATTGTTTTACGCAAAATTAAAAATAACAATAACTTTTTTTATTAAACTGGTTTAGTTACATAAATCGTATAAATTGGAGAACTATTTTCTCATAAGTACGTAATCACAAAACAAAATCATCGGACTTGTTATGAAATTCAGTGCTCTATTTTGATATATTTGTGTGGAATAAATTTATTTAATTTCTTATTTCTTCACCAAGTACTACCAAAGAAAATACATTAACATCATTTGCAGTCTGATTTTAATATAATTTAATTTATCTGATTTGCAATTGTTTCAGCACTTTCTATATAAAAATGTCATTAAAATATATAAATATTTAAATTTAATTTATATTTTTTCCGGTTCCTATAAAAATCTTTATTTCATTTTCTATGTAAACATCAATTTCTATAAATTATAGTGCTCAATTTATTTCTTATTACTTAGCATTTTCTAAAAAGTCATTAAACTGAATTGTTATTTGATTTATATATAGGTCATTTTATTTGCTATTTTCTCACCAATTTCTATAAAAAAGTCATTAGAACTGTTGATTTTAATAAAATTTGTTTTATTTTATTTGCTATTTCATCAGTATTTTTTAGTCTTTTAAATGATTTTCTGTTCATTATTTCAATAATCTTTCTTGTTATTAACGGGAGTAAAAAATGTATAGATCTTAAGTTCTAGTTATAATTTTATTAAAGTTTTTGTTTAAGCTTGTCCCTTTTTTAATTTGTTGTTAAAATGTCAATATTTTAGTTCAACAGTTGAATCGTTAATACTGTTATTAATGTACTCAATAAAATGACTTTACTGTTGATTGACGGTTGTTTAGCAGGTTTTTCCTTAGTTTATGATTTTTCTTATTTTGAAATTGAACATAAAAGACATTGATTTGGTAGATTATTATTATTCAGAATTAAAATTTTTTACTTATTTTTTTTAGTTATGATATAGATATATGTTTAATTGTAGAGGAGATATTCAACCCTTGTTGTTGTATTAATTGTATAAAAATAAATCGATTCTTTGTCATCTTATTTAAATTGATTACTGAGACAAAATAAAAAAATGTATTTCATTCAGACGATTAGAAGTCAAAATTTTGGATATTTGGTAAATTTATCAACATGTTTTGTTTAGAAACAATTATTTACAACATTCAAATGTCTTTCCAAAAACCAGCCAGCACTAACTCTTTTGCAGTATTGCGTCGTGACATTTCTTATGGTATTAATATTTTTACCTTTTTAGAGAGTTTAACATCTTTTACATAATTAAATTTCTCGAAGATTGTAAATTTTACCAGCCATCTCAGTAATGAAAAGAATAAAGAGGAGAAGCCCTATATAAACTTCCTTAACATAATCGTTTCTCATTACTTGGCAGGTGCTTCTGTATTTTGGGACCAGGTTATGCCTATTATCATGTTGTTGCCATAGTTCTATCTTGCAGTAGGGCATTTTCTTGGACTTAAAATACCACTGGGATAATATTGATGGATTTCTGTGGTACATTTATCATTTACTAGCAATCACCGATTGAACGAAATTCGACCAAAATCATTGTTAAAAAGTGGAAGATAATATACCTATATAAATTTGCATATTTTCAACATTTTGTTTCTACTTTTATACACTTTTGTGTTTTCTTTACAAAATAGTTCAGTACCATTATAGTTACGTAAAAAATATTTCGGAAAGGATATGAGTTTCAGTTTTGTTGTCTTACGGTTCCAGTTAATGTACATATACGACGCTAAGGCATATTCAATAAGCAAAATAAAATAACGGTCTGTTCCTCAATAAAAAATAATATACACATTTCCATGCCATCATACTATTATTGAATAAATTAAAAATACAAATTCACTTCAAAACGTCAATAAAAATCAAGAATTTATAAAAAGCCTTGATTTGAATTATTAAAAAATATATGAAATAATTTTGTCCTGTAGTGGTGGAAAGTTTAATGGCGATAGTTCAGCTAATATGGAATAGATGGGGCAATAACTGTTATTAACGGAAAATTTTGGCCGTTTGATCCATTTTTTTTTTATTAATAACACTAAAGGCCGTCAATTAGCAATTAAAAAACTCAAAAAAAATTGGTTCACAAACAGAAGGAAATGGTACCGAACTCTTTGGCATTTGCATATTTATATATAGATTTTTAATAAAACGCACTTATTTAAAGTGTTAATATGTTCATTTTAGGTAAAAGTCATTCACCCTGTATTGAGAGGCAGGATTTTGCAGGAATGGTATATCAAATAATAAATTTATATTAAATATAATATTAAGTATGAAGATGCAGTATAAATAACTACGATATAGAAGTACTTACATATTAGTACACCTTAAACTGCAATGTATGTGTAATGTCAATAATTTCAATTTAACACACAAAGTTCGAGATGACTGTATTATATCAAAAACACAAAGAAATACAATGCACTTGCTGTTAATTTATTTTAAATAATACTTTTTGTTTTGGCATTTTTTGTAAGTGTATTGAAATTTAAATCTCTCAAATAATACATTGATAATTTTCACATTTAATGGAAAAGGTACATTAACCTCACGGCTAACAATGTTATGATATGTCAAACTGAAATCAAAATAATCAAATTTGCTAAAACAAAGATGACCCTGAACATTAGAATTATTGCCATGATGTCGGATCCAATTATTTATCTTAAATCTCACTAATTGTATTCATATCATGGGCTTTGTAATCTTAGTTAAATTGTATGAAACTATTGGCTTTTAAAATAGAAACAATATAAATTAATTAATATAAATTATGTTAAATGTTAAACTTGCGAGTACTAAATAAATGGTTATTATTATAAAATATAAATTTTTATGCGTAAGATCTGAATAGCATGATAATGTGGAATAACTTTCGGAACCGATCAAAATTTGTTAGTTTTTTGTTTAAATTAGTTTGTTTTTCGAGTCAATCTATTTTGCGATTTTCTCTCCAAGCAATCTGGCGGCACTGTTTGGCATTCAAAGTGTGGACGTAACTTATGATTTTTTTATTTTATTTAATGAATGAAGCAATTTTACAAAAAAATTAAGCGTTTATGCACTGAAGGTCGTCAATAGCTACTAAATGAAATAAAAATAAAGAAAATTGGTTGTGGGACAGAGGAGAAAATGGTACCGAACTGTTTTGTCTTTGCCTATATATATATATATATATATATATAGATGACACTATCGTCTTGTCATGTTCTGGCCCTTGTCGTTGCAGGAACATGTCTCTATTACACAGGTCTTATTTCTTACACACACTATTATATTTCGTTCTCTTCATGTTATTATGTACAATGCTGTTGGTGTTCTCTGATATGGCTGATAACTAAGTATGTGTGCGAATTATTGTGGAGAATCCCGCTTCCTCTTCTATTTGAGCGGATTTTAATGTGCTGCTGTAAGCTCTTAGTGAATACTTTGTACACTACTGACACGACTGGATATATCTTAGTGTGTAATCTTGAATATCTTCTTTAGTTCCTTTTTTTATTTATATTAACATTGATGACAGCGTCCTTCTACTGCTTTGTTTTGTTTCTGTCAGTTCGTTCACATTTTAGCAAGGTCGTTTGACGTTTCTCTACCAGTTCTAGTACTTTATTCGTAGGTAGACATTGAAACTGCGTAGTAATTATTTGACTTATGAAGCTATACTTATATCTAAAAATAATTTTACTTACCTTCTCAACACTTTATCGAACATAATACAAATCACTGTCATATTTTTGGGTAGCATAAACTTAACATGACTAGTTTCAGCATAGATTGGCATTGTCAAACAATTTGTTGAATGAACTACATACACTTATCATTAGAAATATATGTGTATCTACTGAAATTAATAGAACCAACCCGGAAACAGTTTTTGCAATCTTCTGGTCGTTTAGAATCAAGTTGAACGAAGAAGGATCACTTTTGAAAACTTTTATTGACTCGTGGAGGCTTATCGTTTTGAAATTGTCGAGGTTAATAAAGAAAAGACCGTAAATGTTCTTGATAGCGGATATTAAAATTTCTTCACGTCATACCAATATTGAAACTGTTGAGCTTTGAACATTTAATAACATAAACTCCTGATTTAAGTGATTTTTTAACTGTGAATAAAAAGTTATTTAGCTTGTATTGCGCTTTAAAACTGACTTTCATTTTAACTGTCACCAGTTCACTCAATAATCTGAACCTGTTTGTTATTCACCATCAATTTTTTCCGAATTAATTTCATCACTGTCATTTTCTAAAATTTGAGAAAAATTGAAGAAACGAATACTTTTGTTTGTACAAGAATTTATTTATAACTCAGAGAATATAAAAAAGCAAACTCACTAACACACAGACCAATTTAGACATGTTAACACTGACTAACCAAAATCAGCCACTTATCTTCTATAGTCATAGAAAAATCACACACGTTTGACGCCTTCAGACAGACTAGACCAGACAAGACGTGAAATTGTTTACAACATTTGAGAGAAAATTCTGATGACCGTTCCAGAAGATACTTTGTGCGCAGAATCCATCAGTGATGTCAGCTCATGAGTTAAGAGGCTTGGACTTTCATGTGACAGTTGATTTGCGACTAAAATATTTACACAAACTTGTGAGACATTGGTGTTGATGGACCACTACCTTGTCTAGACCGCACGCTTGATTTGAAACGTTTTCAATTAAATGTCGCTCATGCGTTTCACCCGGTAGGGGTTAAAATTAACTAGGAAAATATTCTCTTGAATATTTTCTTGTTAAATGGACTGTATCCGTAAGATAATTTACTGTACCACACCTGTCATTGTCGTCTTGGAAGTTATTTCTAGTAGGTCAATTAGCGTAAAGCGTGCCAAAGAACATTTGTTTTGTTTTGTGCAAGTTGACGTCCGCAGTTTGAAATTAATAATATGTCAGTCTTGGCTATCGTCAAAGTTGTGTCTAATTAAGTGTAGAGAATTACGTAAAGCTTTTTACGGACGAGAAATTCCGGGCTAGAAATCAAAATGTTTAGAAAGCTGTGTCACGATAAACTGCAGGATTGTTATTCACCATACGATCGAATATGAATTTTTTGAAAAATTTCTGATGGTCTATTAAGTTTAGATTGCCACGAAAAGTACACCAAAACTTCCAGGGGAGAGGGAGGGGGGGGCGCATGAACACTGATATTTATTTCCTGAGAAAATTGGGAAAGATGTAGGACGAAGCAAGAAGAAAAGAATTCAGGACAACTTTCTCTCCGAAAAGTGTGAGGGAGGAATTTATTATTATAGCCACCTCTTCATCCTTTGTACATGTTCTACCTCTTCTTGCCTTACCTCTTTACTCCTTCTTTATGACCACCAGTAAATACGATTTTTGTGCTTACCAAGAAAGCAAATTTTATTTCCAACTTTTACTTCTTTCGGGTTCTCCATGCCTTCCTAAAATGTATAGACCCTGTCTACACTGCGACCACTGAGGGTCAACCTCCCATTAAAGTATTAAAGCGCCCGTCCCCTAAAATTGTTTTTTTCCTTCTACCCTCCGTCCTGAGCGTCTGCACATGGAATCTCTTACACTCCCTGTTGTTCTAAAGGGATCCTCGTCTTCGGAGTCCTTAACCCCGTGCTTATTTTTCTGTCTGTATTGAAAATAGTATCGATATTGTGTCTCCGTAGAATTATTGCAATACTGTCCGTGGTACCTTGGGCATACGGTAAATAAGCCTTGGTTATTGGTGTCTCATGCTCTCATGTCTGTTTGTCTCGGTACTTGTACTTGAAAAAATATAGATATACCCCGGGAGGGGGTTTGAGCACGAGATGTTATTATCCGATCTGAGTCTGGAGAGTCTAGACCAGTGCAGATTTATCACGCATTGCCGATTTCTTCATAAACTAATCAACTCTGAAATTGATTGCCCATTTATACTAGAGCATTTTAAGTTCTTAGTCCTGAGAACTGAGTCTAGAAGTCATGTTTGTTTTATCCCCCACCTGGTCGAACAAATACCCATTTTGCCTCTCCTTTTTTTAGGCTATGCTTTTGCTATAATATGATTCACAAAAATATTGATTATACCTTAAGGAGGAATATCTTACATAACCTACTGAAGCTCTTTGTCTAAAGTAATGTTAAAATGTAACTACTATGTATTGATATGGTTACTCTGTCATGTTTTGTTTTGTAATAATAGTTATGTAATTCATTCAGGTTTGTTAGTCTTTATTTATTTTATTCTTATACGGGTAACCCCATTTACATAAAATACCAAAAACAAAAAATTTAGTGTAAATAATAATAAATTTAAAAAACATATAAACCTAAAGTTGACATGTCTAACATTGGACTCAACTTTTAGAAACAATACAAAATACAGAATAAAATATTGTTAATTAAAATTAAAATTATAATTAAAATACATGTTGTCGCGAAGAAAAGATAACACATCACATTAAATATTATAATATAACGAGCCCTTGATTACACTGACGGTGTTATAAAACACATCAATATGCGAGGAGTACTGATTGGCTGTAAGCATTAACCCAGTCATTGCTGAACAAAATCCAGTTAGTTCTATGAAATGAAACATGGAAGAGTTCTGAAGAACGAGTTCTCATTGTCGTCTTCAAGGAAATTCTATCTAGTAAGGAAGGGCAGTCAAGTTCAATTGACAACAACTTGTATAGAAAACAAATATCAGCTATGTTACGGCGATTTTGCAAAGATTGTAAATGCAAAATATCACTATATTGATAATTGTTCCTGCTCAAATCCATTTTAAATGCTACTATACGAAGAAATTTATTTTGTACTTTCTCAATATTAGCTATATGTGTGTTATAGTGGGGGTTCCATATGTCAGAACAGTACTCCAGAATAGATCGAACTAGTGAACAATATAGTAAACGAATCGTATTATGAGAAAATGTTTTAGATGAACGATTGATAAAACCCAAAACCCTGTAACTTTTGGAAACAACTAGATCAATCTGTCTACGAAAAGTCAGAAAATTATCGAAAACGACACCAAGGTCACGAATTTCACTTACTTGCTGTATCGTTTGTGAATTAATAGCGTATGAAATGATTATAGGTTGTGAAATTTTTGCAAAAGTAATAATAAAACATTTATTGATATTCAGGTCATTGCTAATACACCAGGCAAATATAGAGTTTAAATCGGATTCTAGTAACATAGCATCATTGCAAGTTGCAATTTCTTTAAACAGTTTGAAATCATCAGCATACATTAAGATATTACAATGATTAATAATTTTGCCAATATCATTCATAAATAAATTTAAAAGAAATGGTCCCGCGTGAGAGCCCTGTGGAACTCCCGAAGGCACACTTATAATTCTGGAGATAATACTCACCACTTTAACATAATGGTATCGGTCTGAGAGATAACTCTTTGTTCACTCTAAAAGTGACCTATAAAATCCTAGAGCATGAAGTTTGGCCAAAAGTACTCTATGGTTAACTCTATCAAATGCTTTAGCGAAATACGTATAAACAGAGTCAACTTGTAGTCTATTCTCCAAAGTTTTTACTATAAATGACTCGTAGACGGCCAAATTGGTTAAAGTAGATCTACCCGAAATAAATCCATGCTGTTCGTCAACAAAAATGTGTTTAAATTGCCATGATAAGAATTGAGAGAAAAAGTAGTCCAATAATTTCGGGATATCCGATTGCAAGCATACAGCTCGGTAATTCTCAATATTTTCTTTAGATCCACCTTTGTGGATTGGTCTCAGGTAGCTATGTTTCCAAAAACTGGGAAACTTTCCGGATGACAGTGACAAGTTAAAAATTGTTTTCAGAGGAATCGCTAGAGTGTTGACACAGTTTATTAAAAATGCGAGGGAATACCATCAGGGCCACACGAGAGCTTTATCCGAAGTTCATTAATTCTGCTAATAATGTCTGCTATAGTTACACAAAAGGAAGACAAGTTAACAGAGTTTTCATAATGAAAATGAGGGACATTAATGATCTGATCCAATTTATAAACCGTTAACAAGTAGGTAGCAAAAAGACCTGCAGTTTCCTCAGCACCGTTGCTTATTTCATCCTTATAAAACATGTATTTCAGAAGATTAAAGATTAAAAGACTTTTTCATGCCATTAATATACCTCCAAAAACTTCTTGGATTATGATTTAAAGTATTTTCAATATTATTAATGTACAATCTGTAACAATTATTAGTGACATCTTTACAAATGCCTCTGATATGGGGAAAAACCAAATAATCATCATAACTATTAGTTGACTTAAACTTTTGATGCGCTGCCTTCTTTTCAGCTACTTCTTATGGTTTGTATACATTTTTTTAAATATTCTGTGGTGTTTATGGACTTATAATTTGTTTACATCTTTTTTTAGATCACATTGGCTATATTTAGTAATTTAATATAGTTAATATTAACTATGTAACTATTGGTGTCGTACTGTTGGGTTAAATAAACAAACAAATAGATAAATAATCGAATGATCGATTATATTTCATTTGAATGATCCCATCACTACTTTCAAAGAGACTATTTCCCACCTTATTAATTGAACAACCATTACGTTATTTTGAATATAACTAAATACACTTAATTATTTAGAATTATCTAATAATCATAGTTTCGAAACATTTTATTACACAAAGGACTGAACTGTCATAATCACAGCCTGCTTCTTTTCCTGTTAGGCATTGATTTCACCTTAACCTAGTGACTTATACCAAAAGCTTTATCGCTTAATCGTCGACATTTAAAACGTATTATCAGTGTCCAGCGAAAATATCAAGACATTAGAGATTATCAAAATCCGGAAACGATATATTTCAAATACCAAGTCCGCAAAATAGAGCAATCGATACGGTCCTTAATCTTTACTATTAGGGTGGAGTTGGCATAATCTAGGAATCGAGACAGGAATGATGCCAAACAATCCCGAGTTTTTTTATAAATAGACAAATATATAGAAATTCATTTTTATTTTTGTCACACGCTGATCTCGGGAGGATGTTTTCGAGTAGGCCTGCATTTTTCGTGCAGCATAATTTGTTTGTTTTTCTAAACTCTGAATCAGAGATGTTAAATGATTACGTTTTTCCTATTAATAGGGTCGAATAGAATGATTTTGTTTGAAATAAAGTTTATTTGTGACTTGTGTTTTTAAATCTTACGTGTCTCGGGATAAAACTGTATCGCTGTTAACCAATAAGCACATATAAATTTTTTAAGTCACTATAAATTGATATGTATAACGTTTATAACGTAACCATTTGTTTATTCCTCAAAATCGGATATCTACTATTAGCGGGTGAATAAGGGCCGATGTGAGTTGTAAATAAAACGTAGAGGATTAGGAAATTGTTTTAATTTTATTTTTTAACCGACTTCCAAAAAGGAGGAGTTTATCAATCATTTTTTTGTGTATGCTTAGTGATTATTCAAAAACGACTTGAGCAATTTTGATGATTTAAACTGCATTGTATTAAGAAATAATATAGATAGGTACCATACAATTTTCTATAACGTTTGATTTACGGTTTTCCAGAAAATCAGAAAAAAAAACAGTAATTAAGGGACTACATTCCAATGAATTTCAATGAATCATTACTGTTTTCTCTAAAACGGCTGTATCAATTTGACATTTTAAATTGTATTGTATTCTATAGAAATATATTTCAGCTTGATTCTGTATATTTTTCTATAACTAAAACATAGTTTTTCTGAAAATCGGAAAAATATGTGCAAAAAACGGTAAACATTCAATGTAAATGCCAAATTTTCATAATGAAAATTTAGTTTAAATGTCAAGATATGTCATGAAAGTATATCGTATAGGGTGTTTGTAACGGTTTTCATTTTGATTCATTTGAAGTTAGTTTCTTTTTGAAACGAAGTTATGTTACGGGGCTTACAGTCGAGTGAAATGGCAGAAAACATTTCATTAGTTTATCGAAACAAAATATTGCTATGATGGCGATCTTTTTTGTATCACATACGGTTGTAGGTGAGTGTGCGTGCGTGCGTGCATGTGATATTGGGTGGTATATAAGCAGTTGTATATATAGGATGTTTAAAATATAAGGTGGAATTGAATTATAGTTACACAGGGTAGTTCAAAAAATATTGTATTGGGTGGCACATAAGTAGTTGCGTATACAAGGTGGGTGGAATAAGAGTGGAGTAAAACTATAGTTATACAGAATGGATTAATGAACGTTACAAAAAATTGTTAAATAAGCATATGAAGTAAGGATATTTGTATTATAGTGCGAAGTAGAATTACAGTTATACAGAAGGGTTTAAAAAGTGTTAAAAGCAGTTGAATATACAGGATAGATGAAATATAAGGTGGAGTAGAGTTATAGTTATACAGGGTGGTTAAAAAAGTTATATAGTGTGGATCATAAGTAGTTGCTTAAACAAGGTGGTTGAAGTAAGGGTGGAGTAAAATTAATATTATTCAGTGTGTACGAAAAATTTGTTATATAGTTACAGTAGAGTTAAGAAATTTGAATTATTGGGCGGGCTATAATATAGTTAATATAGATGGTTTCAAAAAATTTTAGAAGCAGTTGCATATACTGGGTGGTTGAAATAAATGGTAGAGTAAAATTATAGTTATAAAATGTGGGACAAAAATTTTGTTAACTAGGGTAGACCATGAACAGTTGCATAAATAGAATTCTTGACATATGGGGCGAAGTAAAATTATAGGTATACAGGTATAATTTAAACAATAGAAACATAGAATAGAGAATAATTACACAGGGAGAGTTTTGAAGACATTTGGGCGTTGCAATAAGGTGTGGAGTTGAACTATAGTTGTACAGTGTTCAGTTCAGTTGTACAGGGTTCAAAAAATGGTAGATAAATAAGTTATATTGGGTGACCAATACTCATAATCATGTACAAGGTGGTTGCAATATAGAGTGAATTAGACTTATGCTTAAAGAAAGTGGTCCAAATAATAAAACAAATATTAAAAATTAAAAAATATGCGGAAAATATAGAAAAATATTACAAATTAGAGAGCGAGAGGGAGAAGATAGAGATAAGAATACTCTAAAATAATCAATATCTGTATATAGATATAAGTATAACACAATATACAATACATTACTTATATACAGGAAAATTGGTTCATAATGTTGTAAACATCTTTCTCTTAGAATAACTGTGAGGAAGAATATCTGTACAGACAGCCAGTAATCCGGGAAAATTTACGAAATTGCCTTATTACACTTTGTTCTCCATACACATTTTTCAAATACTTATCTCAGAAATTTTATTTGCTAAACCCTGCTATTAAAATGCATAAATTTAAAATTACTAAAACATCTTTTGGAATTATTAGTATCAATATTATTCCTATAATTTGGGTCACATACTAGGTCTTAGAAACTCCTCTTTCAAGTCGAACCGACTTTAAATGGGTTGAAACCCCAGTAGTTTTTGAATGGTAAACAGATAAATTGGTATTCTTTTTCCCTAAGTGTGATTCCAGTTTATCTACACTTCGGGTTAAATTTACCACCTAAATCCATGATATCACTTACATCAGAGCTCACGATTTTGTTTGAGTTGAAATATACAGTGATGGGCAAATGTGTGGAACCAAGCAAATATCTCTGGAATTATTAGAGATATCAAAGTTAAATTTGGATACTGCAGTAGATTGCCTATTTGTTTCCAAATTTTTTTACAATTTTGTTTTACCGGAAGTAATGTCGATTTTAAAATTTGCAATGACCCCGTATGGTATTTTAGTTTTTGATGAAACATTTTATTGCGAATTCAAAAATCTCGGGTTTGATATTGTTTACTTCAATACCTATCGAGATATTAACAGAAAAGTAATTAAGAAAAGGAAAAATAGAAACTTTACTTAACTAAACTTAATGTATTAGATTTTCAAACTGAGCACCGTTTACTTCTTGACAATAAGCAAGTCGGTTTTTAAATTCTCTAGTAACATTAGCTATTACTTCTGGTGTAGTTCTCTGGATGTCTTGAGTTATTCTTGCAGCTAATTCTTGCAAATTATTTGGTGTATCAACATAAAACTTAGACTTTAAGTAACCCCACAGAAAATAGTCTAGTGGATTAAGGTCGGGACTTCGTGCAGGCCATTCATAAGTACCCCTTCTTCCAATCCATCTGTGATGAAATGTCCTATCTAAATGATCTCGAACAATGCGAGCGTAATGGGGTGGTGCTCCATACTGCTGAAACCAGATATTATTTGGAATTGTCCATTTACCTCCAATGCCGGAATAACTTGTGTCTCCAAGAGCTTCTTGTAGGAAGAAGGGTCCCACGATTCTGTTGTTATAAATGTCGGTCCAAACGTTAAATTTTTGGGGATGTTGTGTATGAGCCTCTTGTACCCAATTAGGATTACTTTGCGACCAGTAGCGGCAGTTAAGTCGATTAACCGTACCATTTAAACAAAATCTAGCCTCGTCTGAAAACACCACATTTCTTATAAAATTATTAACACGGTTACAAATATCCATCATCGTTTCACAAAATTGCAAACGTCTGTCGAAATCGTCTTCGGAGAGTTCTTGAACGAGGCGAATTTTGTATGGATGATATTTTTCTCGCCTTAATATCCTTCCTACTGAACGAAGGCTAATTCCATGCATATTGGCGAGGTCGGTAGTGGATAAGTGAGGATCTTCTTCCAAAGATATAGCAACATTTTGAGCTACACCTTCATTACTTGCACTTTTGGGTAAATTGCTAACTGTTCCACTTGTGTCGTACCTGTTTTCGTCACTACTGAACGGGATATTTGTGTATTCGGATGAATAATGTGAAAAAGGTCACACACTTCTTGATGCGTCCTTTTCCTCTCCCCATACCCAATCATCATTAATATTTCTATTCTTTCTCTTTCACTTAATTCGGCCATTTTACGATCAAATTAAAACAATAAAATCTTTTTACGTTCAAATAAAAAAACTAATAACTTATTTTGACAACTACTGCAACAAATAGGCAATCAACTGCAGTATGCACTGTATATTAATGTTTTATTCCTATGCTTTTTATTTTCCATTTCATGCAAGTTGATACTTTACATTGAACCGTTAGAAGACTTTATAATCTGGCTACTAGAAGAATTTGTATTGTATTTAAATCCAGATATTGTAATGAATGCACTATTTAAGTTACAGTTACACTTTTGCTTTCTCCCTATGGAAATCCGCTCTTATTTTTTATTCTGCTTATGCCGATATTTTGGGTAAGGTGTAAAATTTAAAATCACAACTTTTTGATGTTTTATGAGTAATAACGCTACATTGGCGAATTTTTATTTTTCACTTCTTTGAACACGACTAGGGCGCTGTGCAGAAATACTAAACTTGTAAATGCACCTCCAAATCAAAACCCATGAGCCCATGATAAACAGGATATATCGCATATTCAACATTTTCTATATGTTAACAATTGACAACATATCAAACGTCCAAACGATGCGTTTTAGGTAATGTCTAACATGGTATAACTATGGAATTACTAAACAGGTTTTAGCAAATAAAAAGCGTTGAATAGAGAATAAACATATCCACCATTTCCATATGAAAAATTTTATATCAAAACTTGGTTTGATTGACATTTTACTCGATTCTATTTTTGTTCCAAATTGACTAAAAGGTGCACACAATATGCTAAAAGCTTTCATGTGCGTAAATATTATGTAGGTTGTTCCGTATTTAAGAACTTTTTATCGCAGTGTTATTATTATCAGTTGTTAAAAGAAAACAAATTATACTATATTTTTTTATCACTGACTTGGCAGCGAATTATACAATAAATTTGATCGTTAAAATGTGAAAAAATAAGATCATGATTCTTTTAACGATTCGATAATCCAAATATGTCGTCCAGATGTCAAAACAAGAAGACTTGCAAGTATGTAATGATTTACAATTTCCACATTTTAACTGTTATGTGGCACAAAGCTAAAAAAATGTTTCAGGATTTGTTGAATAATGATATAATGAAAGGCCTTTATTTTATAAGAGGTGTTTACTCCAAATAATTCTAAATAATATATTTTTATTTATTTATTGACTTATTTCCTAGACGACTTCACCCACGCATGTCATGTAAAATTATGTGGATATATTTGAAATGGAAACGCGCCTTATGTTGGTTGCAGTTGGTATTCTAATACCTCCTGCTTCTGTCATCAAAAATCCAACGTCTCATAGTTATCAATCAGTTAAGGAAATATCAAATAAATAATTTGGTTAAGTACGAGTTCACACTAAGGGTTCCGTACCACTTTTGAGATTTGATACCATGCAGATAAATCATAGTATAATAATTGTTTAACAAATTATTTTGAAGATATTAAAAATATACTTGTACTCCTCATAATGAGCTCTTTCTAGTGATATATACATGATCAGTATGAAAAAAAAAATAATTCGGTAAATAGGCCCCAAATAATATCAGGGTTTTGTCATTATTTTTGCTGTAAAGCTCAAGTGAGGCCCTATATTTTTATTTTTGTTAACAATTTTAGGTCGTGCGGTTTCTGAGATAAAGGCGGATATAACTCTTTTTAGGGTTCCGTATATACAATATACGGATACCCTTATAATACGAGTATCACTCCAGATTTCTGCCTCTGTCACATCACAGTAATTTTTTCTTAAACTACTGGACGGAAGAGGTAGAAATTTGGTATCAATGTTTAGTTTGGTGACCCGATCAGGAGTACATATCGTAAAAGAAGAAATTTTGATTTTAGGGGTACTTCTGATCCCCCCGATCTCCGAAACTACTTAGCCTAAAGTTTTGAAAAAATAGGAAATACAGATCGTTAAAAAGATCTTAACGAAAATAAACCAAAATTTACCCATCGCCCTCCCTTATCTCCGAAACTATAAAACGTAAAGTTTTGAAAAAAATTAGAGGTGTAGGGTCTGACTTGAAGTTTTCTGGAAAAATAAGGAGAAACCTCTACTTTTAATTTTGGGGGCAAATTACAGAATTAAATGGAAAATATAAAATTAAAATTGTTTCTAACGCATCAAGTTATATATCAAATGAAAGGGCTCATTATGAGGAATACGATTATATATATACCCATTCCCCCTTTATTCCCCAAACTATAAGACCTAATTTTTTTTGTTTACAGGAAAAACACGAAGAAATCCCTAATATTAATTAATATTGGGAGCCAAATTATAAAATTAAACGGAAAATAAAAAAAATATTTTTTAACGCATCATGCAATACATGAATTATTATGAGGAATACAAATATATATTTTTCATATTTTTAAAATTAATTGTTTATAAGATATTAACATAAAGATATAAAAAATTCTCATTTCTCGCTTTATTTCCGAAACCATACTACCTAAAATTTTGAAAATAATTAAGGGTACTGGTGCTTACTTGAAATTTATAAGAAAAATTATTAGAAAACCCCTATAGTAATTTTAGGGACAAATTATACAATTAAGTGGAAAATAAGAATTCAATTTTCAAAAGGCTAATTATGTGTATTACAAATATATCATATTTTTAAATCATATGTTTGAAAGATATTAACAAATATATTAAACATCGACTTAATTGCCACTTTAGAAACTACACTATTTAAATTTTGAAATATGTATTTGATTTGTATTTTTAAATAATTTGAATAATATATTTAATAATTTATAATTTAAAACTTGACCTATTTTGCCCTATATCTTCCAATCTACAAAACCTCAAAATTGAGACAGTAGATTATAAAAGGCTTTCCTGAAAGTTTATTATTGAAATAAAACTCTAATGTTAATTTTTGGGGGGCAAATTAGAAAATTAAATACATATGTATTCTTATAAAAATCAATTGAATCCTGAAGCAGATAAAATAAAAAGTCTATGTGTGGAAAATGAAAGTGTATATTTTTTATAAATTCAAATTGCTTCCCTTAAAATATATTAGGGTAAATATAAGAAAATGCACTCCCTACTTGTTTGAAACTGGTATATTAGAATCTTGAAAGTGGTAAGGAACCCTTAGTATGGGAGTCCAACTCGCACATGACCAAATTATTTTTATATATTTTCATTAATATCTTTTAAACAAATTATCTTTAAAATATAAAAATAATATTTGTATTTCCCATAATGAGCGTTTGAAAAATATTAATATTTAATTTTCCTTTTAATTCTATAATTTGCCCACCAAAATTTATATTATTAGGACTTCATCATATTTTTCCCATGAAGTTCAAGTGAGGCCTTATACCAATAATGTTTTTTTTACCAAATTTTAGGTCTTTCTTAACTGAAATAAAGGGGAGGAATAGGTATTTTTTGTTTTTTTATTAATATGCTTTAAACAATTTATTTTTAAAATATGAAAAATATATTTTGGTATTTCTCATAATGAGCCCTTTATTTGATATCTTACATGATGCATTTGAATAAACTTTATATTTTTATTTTCTGTTTAATTTTATAATTTGCCCCCCAAAATTCTGCTTATTTTTCCTGTAAAGTTCAAGTGAGGCCCTATACCCAGAAGATTTTTCAAATTTTCAATTAGTATTTATAGGGAGGAATTTGAATATTTTTGTTAATATCTTTTTACTAATCATTTGTAAAACCTTGAAAAAATATATTTGTTTTCTTCAGAATAAGCCCTTTTATTTGATGTATTACATTTTTATTTTTAATTTAATTCTATAATTTGCTTAAATTTGAAGACGCGACATCTAGGATTTTCAAGAGAATCAGTACACAGAGGTTCCGAATCTGGAGCCGTTCCGTGTAATTGCTGTTCTCCCTTAACTCCTAGGACAGAATGTCACGATAAAATTTTCAGGTTACTTCACCTGTCAGAGATATTGAATACTCTCTTCGAGGTGTCATTCCTTTGTACGCAAGACAATATATATTATATATAAATATAATATATATTGTTTCTGGTCGGGAAAATCTTGAAAATCCTAGATGTCGGTCTTACATCTCGCGTCTTCAAATTTAACGAAATGCGTCAAATGCATAAAGAAGTGTTCGAGAGGACATTCAATTGTGGGAAGCGCAACTGATGAAGGTTCCCGACCAGAAACAATATATATTATATATAATATATATTGTCTTGCGTACAAAGGAATGACACCTCGAAGAGAGTATTCAATATCTCTGACAGGTGAAGTAACCTGAAAATTTTATCGTGACATTCTGTCCTAGGAGTTAAGGGAGAACAGCAATTACACGGAACGGCTCCAGATTCGGAACCTCTGTGTACTGATTCTCTTGAAAATCATAGATGTCGGTCTTTACATCTCGCGTCTTCAACCTTCTAGGTTATTGAAATAGACAACTTTATTGGGTAACGAAACATATCGCGTCATGACGTGGGACACACGGTAGAAACTCTATTTGGTGGACATTAAGTATGGATATACCATATGATAAAATAACAGGTGAAATAATTTGTAGTGTTTTCTCTTTCCCGACCAGAGACTTTAATATTATTAAATGGTGTTTTCGGCATTTCAATATTGTAAATTAATCATCTTAAATAAAAACTAATGTTGCGAATAAACAAGCCAAAATTCATTCAAATAAACAATGCCGATAAAAAGGAGCATACCAGAAACCGACGGAGAAATATCGATAATAACTATGAAGTTATAAAGGTAGTTGACTGACGGAAGGTGACAAGTTGAGTAGATAGTATCGTACCGACGATCTATTCAGTACGAATCATTGTTGTTCATGTAAAGTTGAACTTATTGTGATTTATTTTGGTACGAATAAAGATGTTTATATTGAATTTAAAATTTGTAAGTGACCACACGGAGTTTGAATGAATAAGTAACAAGCTTAGAGACAGTCTACACAATCATTATTTTTGGCTCTCAGTTCTCACGGCCATACTGATTACTGAGTTCATTACAACGAATGTGTAATTGTAAAGCTATGTCCAACGTAAACGCGATTTGCACGTTGCAGGCGCTGCGTTGCGTCAATATGAGAGCCGCACTTTAAAACAATACACCGCAAGCAACGCGTATATCCCGTTTACATTGGGCACATTCTAATAGTTTTGATTTATTTCTCGCATTTTTGATCACCATTTACAAAGTATTCTGATTTTTTGATAAAAATAATATTTTATAATTAATATTACAACTTCCCAAATAGTTATGAATAAAATGTAGTTTCAGCATGTGTCTACCAATTCTAAACCTCTGGTTCATCTTGTTCTATTGATGAGTGTTGATTCCTTACAATTATAATATTGATCACTAATCGTTTTATTTTTATTTCAGACTCGGGTCACCAAAAGCGGAGAAAAACTTTATGACCTTCACTTTTGGTTAGGAGAAGACACAAGTCAAGTAAGTTTATTTTATTTCATGCTTGTTCGATCAGGTAACAAGTGAAACTTACTTTAAAAAACCCTGCAATATTTTTCAAATATATCTAAATTTCTTACCTCTAGTCGAGTAAACGAAGATTTATACCAGAATCATAATTATTAAAAAAATATATCTTATTGTGTCAGTAAAATTTTTTCTTCAAATATACAGTGATGGGCAAATGTGTGGAACCAAGTAAATATCTCTGGAATTATTAGAGATGTCATAATAAAATTTTGAAGGTGGATACTGCAGTAGATTGCCTATTTGTTTCCAAATTTTTTTACAATTTTTAACTTCCTGTTTTACCGGAAGTAATGTCGATTTTAAAATTTGCAATGAAACACCCTGTATAGTATTTTAGTTTCTGATGAAACATTTTATTGCGAATACAAAAAATATCGGGTTTGATATTGTTTACTTCAATACCTACCGAGATATTAACAGAAAAGTAACTCAGGAAAGGAAAACTTCGATGGTAGCTAAACTCGGTTCAGACTTAATTTACGCCCGATATAAACAAACCGTTCAGTAAGGATTTGTATTTCTATTGGCCAATCGGTGGCGTTATACCGTCACAGCCAACAACACTGCTTGTTCCATAGTCGAATACACGTGCGTTTGTTTAAATCAGGAGCAAATTAAATCTGAATCAAGTTTAGTAGTCCATGAAATTCATTGCAGAAGTGACAGTAGTTGTCAAAATAAGTTATTAGTTTTATTTATTTGAACATAAAAAGATTATATTGTTTTAATTTGATCGTAAAATGCCCGAATTAAGTGAAAGAGAAAGAATAGAAATATTAATGGTGATTGTGTATGGGGAGAGGAAAAGGACGCATCAACAAGTTTGTGACCTTTTTAACATTGTTCATCCGAATACACAAATATCCCGTTCAGTAGTGACGAAAACTTTGCGAAGGTACGACACAAGTGGAACAGTTAGCAATTTACCAAAAAGTGGACGGTTAAAAAGTGCAAGTAATGAAGGTGTAGCGCAAAATGTTGCTATAACTTTGGAAGAAAATCCTCACTTATCCACTACCGACCTCGCCAGTATGCATGGAATTAGCCGTCGTTCAGTACGAAGGATATAAATCAAGAAAAATATCATTCATACAAAATTCGCCTCGTTCAAGAACTCTCCCAAGACGATTTCGACAGACGTTTGCAATTTTGTGAAACGATGATGGATATTTGTAACCATGATACTAATTTTATAAGAAATGTGGTGTTTTCAGACGAGGCTACATTTTGTTTAAATGGTACAGTTAATCGAGATAACTGCCGCTACTGGTCGCAAAGTAATCCTAATTGGGTACAAGAGGCTCATACACAATATCTCCAAAAATTGAACGATTGGGCCGGCATTTATAACAACAGAATCGTGAGACCCTTCTTCCTACAATAAACTTAAACGGAGATAGGTATTTACAGCTATTGGAGACACAAGTTATTCCGTCATTGGAGGTAAATGGGCAATTACCAAATAATATCTGGTTTCAGCAGGATGGAGCACCACCCCATTACGCTCGCATTGTTCGAGATCATTTAGATAGGACATTTCATCACAGATGGATTGGAAGAAGGGGTACTTATGAATGGCCTGCACGAAGTCCCGACCTTAATCCACTAGACTATTTTCTGTGGGGTTACTTAAAGTCTAATGTTTATGTTGATAGACCAAATAATTTGCAATAATTAGCTCCAAGGATAACTCAAGACATATAGAGAATTACACGAGAAGTAATAGCTAATGTTACTAGAGAATTTAAAAACCGACTTGCTTATTGTCAAGAAGTAAACGGTGCTCAGTTTGAACATCTAATACATTAAGTTTAGTTAAGTTTCAATGTTTTGAAGATTTTTCCTTTCCTTAATTACTTTTCTGTTAATATCTCGGTAGGTATTGAAGTAAACAATATCAAACCCGATATTTTTGTATTCGCAATAAAATGGTTCATCAGAAACTAAAATACTCTACAGGGTGTTTCATTGCAAATTTTAAAATCGACATTACTTCCGGTAAAAAAAGTTCAAAATTGTAAAAAAATTTGGAAACAAATAGACAATCTACTGCACCTTCCACCTTTCATTTTGATATCTCTAATAATTCCAGAGATATTTGCTTGGTTTCACACATTTGCCCATCACTGTATATTTTACACAGGGAAGCTCACATCATGTACCTATTTTCAACAGATTTTTGAAAACGAAAGCTCCTAAACAGCTATGTTTTCTTTATCATTAACCGTAAATCGTATAAACGTAGCTACAGTAAATTGCTAAAAAAAAAACAGAATCAGTGTCGGCTTTTAAATAGCAAACATTTGCGTGAATATTATTTTCGAAATAGTTTAAATCTGTTTACCACCACCTATCCTGCAATGAGATATGTACCGTAAAACTGAGAGACGAATTATTATTGAGCGTTTGAGAGAGTAATGTTAAACTTACATTGCTATTTCGACAGTCTATTTCAGTACATTTACGATTTGCGTTTGAACATGATGTGGCACTTAGAGAAAATATTTGTTGATGCTAGTAGATAAATCAGGAGATACACACATATACCGAAAGCAAATCTAAACAGATTGGAATATTTTAACCTCGATGTTCGCAAACTAAGTAAACAACGGTGTGTCGGGAATCTGGGGTATTTATAAAAATGATAACATCACCGGCAGCGATGATATAAAAGAATAAATAAAAACAGATGATCCGTTCTCTTCAATTAGTCGTAAGATCAGTAATGGACAAACTTTTTTGGAAGCCGGCCAAAAAACGAACGAAAAAATTATCTGGTTAATAGATATATATTAAATGACATATAAATCAGAACACCCGGTAAAACCAAGTCATGAATATTTTGCATTCATGTTTGATTTCCTTTAATACAAAAAGCCGGTTTTAGAAAGGAAACAGACTTTTTTGGTTTTTATGTTTGGCTATGTATATCAATCTTGCAAGATCTATTTATCTTGAATCTTACGATCTGTGCATAATTTCACGATTTTTGTCATCTCTGAAATTAATAAAATATTAGAAATAAATTGATCAGTTTTACGTTTAATTTAGTTTGTTTTTCACATTCGAGTCAATTGATCTTTACGATTATCTGTGCAAGAAATCTGGCGACACTGTTACTACTATATGTTTGGTATTGGCAGTATGAACACAAATAATGAATTGTTTATTTTCTTTTATGAATTAACCCATATAATAACTGAATTTTAGCTTTGTGCACTAAAGCTCGCCAATAGTTACTACTAAACAAAACAAAAATGAAGAAAATCGCTTGAGGTACAGAGGAGAAAATGGTTCTGAACTGTTTTGTCATTTGCCTGTTTATACAGGGTGAGTTTTTTTGATGATCAGCATGGGGATCTCGGAAACTAGTGGAGATAGAGCAATGGTTAAATTGGGAAAGATTTGTAGTTTTACTGGCCCAATTTAATGACACTTTCGGATTTTTGTAAAATGTCATGGCTTACTAGATATTTTGAAAAAACGAAATTCTGTCGATTTAGTCAAATCCCTCTAGATCCTTTGTTTTTGATTTTATAAAAAAGTATAAATATCAGAATTGAAGGAATTGTATCCCGAATATGATTGTTATGTCCTCGTTTGCATGACAGCTGTCGTTTTCGAGATATGACACAAACTTATCTTTTTTTTGAATGGAAACTATAGTTGGTTATGACCTCAAAATCGGACATTTTTAGAGCTTTTCAACGATATAATACTCTAGTTTTCGTGATAAAGTGGAATATTGTAACGAAGAAAAACTGAATATGGAGGAATGTTATATCATATGCCATAAAAATTCAGTTCGTGCAGCTGAGGAATACTTTCATAGATATTTTAATCGTCGTCAACCTGCTCTATGTACATTTAAGAGGCTTTACGATAGTTTGCGCAGATATGGATCTTTTACTAAACCACCAAAGGAACGTAATCAAATTAACGAAGCAGCACAAATAAATATTTTGGCAATGGTAAATCAAAATTCATCTACATCTACAACTCGTGAGATTGCGGCAGAAGCTGGCACATCTCAACGAACTGTAGTTAAGGTACTGAAAGCGCACAAGTTCCACCCGTACAAACTTTCAGTTTCTCAAACTTTGCATGCTGGTGACGAACATCGGCGTATTTTGTTTTGTACATGGTTTAGAGACATGTGCCTTGACAATCCACAGTTTCCATTAAAGGTGTTATGGTTAGATGAAACTAGATTTGCTAACTTCGGTATGTTCAATAGACACAATGAGCATATCTGGGCTAAAGAAAACCATTTACAAGTAGAACAAAGATGACCCCAGATAAAATTTGGTTTTAATGTTTGGTGTGATATCATAGGGTCTACTAATCTGGGGCCTTTTATCTATGACGAGTCACTTACTGCGGAGCGCTACTTGCATTTCTTGCAATACACTTTTTAAGGCATGTTGCATAATTTGAATTTGAGAACTCGTTTAGAAATTGAGTGGATCCACCATGCCAGCACCTGCTCATAACTCGTTATTAGTAAGACAACACTTATCTATCTAAACTCTTGGATAGGAAGAAATGGCTCACGCGAATGGCCACCCCGGTCTCCCGATTTGGCAGTTATAGACTTCTATTTATGGGGTGCGCTAAAAAACAAAGTATACAAAAGAAAGTATGAGACAGTTGGTGACCTAAGGGAGGCGGTATTATAAGTAATTGAAGAAATTGATAGGCGGACTGTGGGGAAAGCGGTAATGTCAATCTTAAATAGATGCAATTTTTGTCTAAATAACAATGGTGGACTTTTCGGACATACATTGTAACTATAATTATGTACTTTATTTTCTTAAGTTTTTAGTAAGTACCTACTTATTTAGTTTTTTTGTTATATCTGATATACCTAATAAAAAAATCTTTCAATGTTTTTTGGAATAGTTATTAATAAATCAATCTATTTCATGGCTAACTACGTTAAAAGTAAAAATAAGAGAGAAAAGCATTCATAACTCCGTTATTTTTATGAATAACTATATCGAGTATTATATCTTTGAAAATCTCTAAAAATGTCCGATTTTTTGAGGTCATAGCCAACTATGGTTTCCACTCAAGAAAAAATAAGTTTGTGTCATATCTCGAAAACGAGAGCTGTCACGCATACGAGGACATGACAGTCATATTCGGGATACAATTCCCTTCAATTTTGATATTTACACTTTTTTATGAAATCGACAGAATTTCGTTTTTTCGAAATATCTAGTAAGCCATGACTTTTGACAAAAATCCTACAGTGTCATTAAATTAGGCCAGTAAAACTGCAAATCTTTCCCAATTTAACCATTGCTCTATCTCCGCTAGTTTCCGAGATCCCCATACTGATGATCAAAAAAACTCACCCTGTATTATCTATCAGAAAATGCTCTATAGGGGTGGCTAAAAGCGTCCTCTAGTACTCGCACAGTTTGTGATTATTATAGAGAATTCAGCAGAAAACAAATTAATAAATATGTCGATAGTTTTCACAGAGCACCAAAAAAAGATCGACATGGACGATTTTTCGAAAGAATGAAAAATCGTCAATATTATTTAACGATTTTACGCAAATAATAATTTTTCAAATGGGGTGGTAATTCCTGAGATTCTGGATAGAAATAAAGAAATGCAGAAATTAGAAGACGCATGGCGACAGTTATACTCAAAACAATGAAGTGCAAAATGGACGAGAATAGGTGGCTTAAATGAATAACCGGTTGGACCTCAGCAAACTCCGAAGACCAAGGTGAAGTTGAACTGGTGCACACAGCCATGGAAAAACAGAGTGTTACTACATTGACATTGGGTGGATTGAAAGTACTCTCTTCGAGGTGTCATTCCTTTGTACGCAAGACAATACATATAATATATATTGTTTCTGGTTAGGGAACCTTCATCAGTTGCGCTTCCCACACTTGAATGTCCTCTCGAACACTTCTTCATGTATTTGATACAAAATCCTAGATGTCGGTCTTACATCTCGCGTCTTCAAATGTAACGAAATGTATCATGTATAGATTATATGTATTGTCTTGCGTACAGAGGAATGACACCTCGAAGAGAGTATTCAATAACTCTGACAGGTGAAGTAACCTGAAACTTTTATCGTGACATTCTTTCTGTCCTAGGAGAACAGCAATTACACGAGACGACTCCAGATTCGGAACCTCTGTGTGCTAATTCTCTCGAAAATCCTAGATGTCGGTCTTACATCTCGCGTCTTCAAATGGATTGAAAGTGATGGAAGCTAGGATGCGGAAGACGGGCTATAAATCTCGCAAATATGCGACATGGAAAAACAGAAAGTTACAATGTGGACATTGTAGGGATTGAAAAAGATGGAAGGCTAGAAAGGACACAGCGACAGCTGTAATAAATATCGCAAATAATAAAACAAAAATCCTGAGCTGGTGCTGTTGAACTTTATAATATTACTATTGTTACGAAATCGAGTTCTGCAGTTTCATATATTACCCCCTAAATGCAAATTTTTTGATATTTTAGTAAAGATGTAAATTATTTTTCTAGGATGAAGCTGGAGCAGCAGCAATTTACACCGTCCAACTTGATGACCAACTTAACGGGGACCCCGTTCAACACAGAGAAGTCCAAGGACACGAGTCGCAATTGTTCCTGTCCTATTTTAAGAATGGTGGCATCAGGTACCTTCAAGGTGGCGTTGCCTCTGCTTTCTTCCACGTCAGTCCCAATGCTTTCGAAAAGAGGCTTTTCGAGGTAAAGGGCTCAAGAAATGTTCGCGTCAAACAGGTAACACCCAGCATATCTTCCATGAACGATGGCGATTGCTTCATCTTGGATGTGGGACCAGAGATTTACGTATATGTGGGTAAGAAAGCGAGAAGGCTTGAGAAATTGAAGGCCATCAATGCTGCTAATCAGATCAGGGATCAAGACCATTCAGGGAAATCTAGAGTCACCATTGTCGGTAAGGATAACTAACAATTTGATGTTTAAAAGTAGAGAATAAGTGCCAATAATGTAGATAATTTTTCATTATGATAAGAATTTAGCTTATTTTGTGTATCACTTACATTTCACTTAACGTAAGGTGTTAAGATGTACACTGTTCCATTATCAAATAAGTATATATTGCTCACTGAACTACACACTTCAAAAAAAATATATGGTCTGAATTAAATATTATCCCCTGACAAAGAAACCGCAACACCTAGAACGAAATATTTAAATTTAATATTGTTTTAGTAAAACATAGATGCATAGGAGTAAATTAAAATTTGGTAAAGTTTGGTGAATGTTTTTCATGTAAACTTTTGATGGGATCCAATATCGATGTTTAGTAATGTTACAACGCTGAATGTATAGCCAGTTAAGTAAATTTGAAACAAGGTCGAGTTTTTGATTTTCAAGATCGATGCCTAAGACTTATGGCCTTTAGATTTTCGACAACTCGGGATTTGGCTGATGAGGGGCTAGGAGAACAAGGCCATCTTGTAAATCGCCGAATGGTTTACCGCTGTAGAAGGTCTTTTGGACTGCAGTAGTATCGACCTCATTAGTAGGAGAGATAGAGCGGATTTTGCTCGTCATCCCGAGAACGGACAGAAAGTATCGTATTAAGTTCAATTCCTGAACTACATCACGTTTCCAGACAGGCGCCAGTGGAAGTGATAACCGCGGATAGTTACAGGGTGTGAAAATGATAATTTTTTTTGTTCATGCTCATAATCGAGTAAACGTTCGAAAATTGACTGCATACAAGATTGTGATATATTTAAGCAAATTCCCGAGAGGCGACTGCCTAGAGCGTTACCATCAAGCTGGCGGACAGGGGTAAACTTGTCAAAAATAGGGGTGAACTACGTCATTAAGTAAAATGAACGCCTTTTGCAACATTTTTTCGCTTACATAAAAGAAATCATAATCCAAAAGGACGTACAGCTAAATGACATAAATAGATTTTTCATGACGTCATTAATCTGGTCTGTATGATGTCATACACATTTTTTTTTAATGTGAAGCCACATTTTTTATTAAGCATTTGGAAAAAGCGGAACATTTCAGGTCCGAATATGACTTTGACCATGACCTTGAACTTGATCTTCAGGGTTCAAAGTTTTTTTTGAAAAATTAACCAATTATAGCTAAATTAGATGCAAGGGGTTTTGGACATCGCTGATTTCGAATCTGAAATTAGTTTTTCAAAATTCATAATCCAAGATGGCACCTCATTTTTTTTGAAAAAAGTCAAACAATTGATGCACAATCAATTAACGGTAATCGATGTTTTTAAGAGGGTATTCCAAATTAAAAATCAATTTGACGTTGAACTTGGCCACTACTTGTTTTGAAAATTTTTAAAAACTGATTTCATATTCGTAATCATCGACGTCGAAAACACTTGGGAGTAGGTTGGTTGATTTTTTTCAAATTGCCAATTTTCAAAATCTGATTACGAATCTGAAATCAGATTTTCGCAATCCAAGAGGGCGGACCAGTTTTTCAAACAAAAACTGATTTCAGATTCGAAATCAGCGACGTCGCAAACCCCCCGTACACCTAATTTGGCCACAATAGGTTGATTTTTCAAAGAAACTTTCATCTTGGAATGAATTACCTTGACTATGACCTTGAACGTCAAGTTCAAGGTCATGGTCAAAGTCATATTCGTCATACAGACCTCATTAATGACGTCATAAAAAGTATATTTATGTCATTTAGCTGTAAGTCCTTTTAGATTATGATTTCTTTTATGTAAGCAAAAAAAATGGTGCAAAAAGCGTTCTTTTTTACTTAACGACCAAGTTCACCCCAATTTTTGATCCCTTGTCCGCCACCTTGATGGTTATGCTCTATGCAGACGCCTCTCTGGAATTTGCTTAAATGCATCACAATCTTGTATGCAGCCAATTTTGGAACGTTAACTCGATGACGAGCATGACCAAAACAAATTTCACTTTCACCCTCTGTAACTATCCTCGGTTATCACATCCACTGGCGCCTGCCTATAAACGAGATGTAGTTCAGGAATTGAACTTAATACGATACATTCTGTCCATTTTCTCGATGACGAGCAAGAACCGGCTCTATCTCTTAGACTATATCTTGTGCTACCTCTGACCGCTGAGCACTGACGGCAACGACTAAAGTGATGCAGATAACGACAACATTGGATTGTAGAATGGCAAAATGTCGTCTTCTCTAATGAATCTCTATCCTGCTTGGGTGGACATGATAACCGAAGAAAGGTTAGACGACGTTGAGGAGAAAGACGTTAATCTCAATTTGATGTTGAGCGTCCAAGGAAACTTCGAAGAACGAGTTACATTGTCTACCAGCTTTGAACTAACACTGCTTGATCATATTGCAAACTTCTTTTTCATTCGGAATATTTGTGAAGATGAATTTCTGTACAGACGGACCGTCAATAATCAGCACAATTTTCCGAAATTGTCTTACTCCACTTTGCTCTACATTTACAATTTGAAAAATTTATTGCATGAAAAAACTGAGGGAAGAAAACCCTAAAGACGTGCACAATATTCGATAGTCATCAATGTCAGTTTGATTTGTTCCTGGCTTTACTAAATTATTAATCCCATAAAATTCTAATTTATTATTATTAATACAAATAACCGTTGCTTGAGCTGATTTCTTCAGACATTTATTTCAAGTTATCTTTAACGACATGACACATCATTTAACGCTCTCATTCAATGCTCCACTTTCAAATATTAATGCTTCAATTATATTTAAGCTAGTCGTACATTTTAAAGTCAGGCCGGTCGTTAAGATGGCTTTGATTTATGGTCAGCCAATTTCCGCGACGCTGCTCGCAGAACAAGTACAAAATTCGTGTGAAGATTAATATGCGTACAAATTTATGTCAAGTTATTTTTGTTTGCATTCTCCTACATAATAATAACATATAAAATATTCTTAAGGTTAGAATAAATATATAAATATGTACAGTGAGAAGAGTAATTTCTATATTTGTGAATTTGTTGGAAATAACATAGCATTTCTAGGAGAATATGAATAGTTCAAATCCTTCAAACATTCCAGGAGCTAAATAGACCCCGTTTTCAATGGATATTATAACACAATGAAATTTTAAAAAATATAATGTATAATGATATTAAATTTAATTTACTACTTTTATTTCCATTGCTTTTCAATGAAAAAGTGTTTTGCATAAAATGCCTTTTCGTTTCATATAGATATATAGATATATTGCTTCTTATTTTCATTTTTAAGATCGTGCAATATTAGTCTCTAGTTTTCCGGTATAGGTCAGGGCATAAAACCCCTTTTTTGGGCAATTTCTTTGCCCTGTGACACGGACCTGGTATTTATGAATTCAGAAAACTTAAAATCCAACATGAAACCTGCCTTGGTCTGCTCAGAATCGCTAGGCGGCTGCTTTTTATCGGGAACAATAATGTGGGTAAGATATTAAAACACAAAATTTATTTTTATTAAGGGCGCCATTTGACTAAAAACCTGTTAACATACCTCAAAAACAAAATAAAGTGTATGCGGTTGAGATGCTGTTCAGAACACTCTGTCTTTTTTGGGTTTAAAAGAGACAGCCTTAAATTTACATATGTATATTCTCAATTTCTTGGAAAAACTCTGTGCCTTAAGCGCAATCGCGGTGAGACTCGCTGTTCGCCTCTCGTCCAGTACGGACCTCCCAAAAACCTCTCAAGGAAAAACGTTTCCCTATGTTCTCGCTAGTGCAACTTCAAACTCCAAAGTGCCTGTGCAGCTATTACTCACTTATTGTAAACCCCCTCGTGAGTGCGCATTGCCGAACAATATAAACTTTAGTTGTGCTTAAAAACCCAGGGTTAAGGCCGGCTACCCGCGCCGAATGCAGACATAAAAATAGATGGCAGATTTCCCAAGGCTTTTACTAGATCTAACTCGTAGACAAGGTAAGAGTTTTCTTATGAAGGGCAATTGAGTTTTTTTATCAAAATAGAAGCAGCTCACACTACAGTCCACTTAATTCAATTCCCTACAGATGCTATTTTACCCCGGCTATACTGATACTATATATGTTCCTTTTGAATGGACTGCTTATTATTTTACATTGTTCTCAAAAAAATGTGCCCAATAGTTTCACTTGTGCCTAAAAATTCTCTTATCATCAATCAATGAGTATAATAAAATATAAGCAAAATGTAAACACAGGAGAGTGTTAACAAAATATAAAAAAATATGTAGTACTAAAAATGATTTAAAAAGAATGAGACACTGTTTATTGTAGATAAATTTGTAAAAATCTTATATGTCTATATCGTGAAAAATTAATGTACTTACAATAAAACCAAAGTGAAAATTAGTATATTTACAAAAAAATACAATTAAAAGTTTGGAAAAAATGTACTCAACTATGATCCTATAATCAAAATGATTTGCTCAAAAAAAATACCGGTATAAACTGTTAAAAAATAAACCTTGCCTTGCACAAAGGTTTTCGATTATCATATACACATTGAAATGATTATTTGTACTGTACTTCAAGTCCTGAAAACTCAAAGCCAAATATTTCACAATTTGTCCGCCATCACGGAATCTGTACTTCATCCACCAATGGCTGCACAGTAATTGACTCCCATTAAATTAACGTCACTTGATGCGTGACTAACTCTCCAAAATAGAAACTCCATCCAAAACTTAAATCCACCGTAGAAAATACTCCATCGAAATAGTAAAGGGTTAAATAGGCTCAGCTCCAAATACTAGTTAAACAAGTCCAACTTAAAAAACAGCTCCAACGTCAAACATAGCTCGTACGTTAAAAATCCAAACTTGAAAGATAGCTTCCAACTTGAAAAATAGCTCCCAATATGGCCACGCTTACCTTCTCGACAAAAAAAAAACGATTTATTATTGTTTTTAATATAGTCAATGTTAAAGTTGATACTCATTTTCACAGTTATGTAAACACACACACACACACACACTCTGTATATTAAATATTCTTTCATAGACTACGAGGACAAAAACAAGCAACCATTAATTAAATCCCGTAAACAAAAATTTGAATTATTGAAACGTTCGGATACGTCCGGTCAATATCAGAACAGCTTGGTGTGTCCGTACGTCATTAAACCGGGAAATGACATGCATAAGGAGCAAACTCGTGCAAGACAGTTTCACAAGCGGTTTGACATGTGGTACTGTAATATTGAAACCACATGTCGTCAAAAGTTATACGTTCGAATTACGGCAAAAAAATTAGGTTATCATAGCACGATAACATTCACCACACATTGTGGATGTATTACTTCCGCCCTCCTTACTCATCTTTAAAGAAGTACGGTCCAATAATTCCTCCAGACGACAATGCAGACCAGTGACACCTTTTGGATGCATTGTTTTTTGAAGTATTTGTCGTGGACATTGTAAGCCCCAAATGCGACAATTTTGCCGATTTCTTGAAGCCATCGAAGTGAAAATGGGTCTCAACATTGAAAATGATTTTTTGGCATTCAGTTCTGTTTGTTCAAGTCTCCAATTAGGGAAGTAACTTCTCATTGCATGGTATTTTAGGAAAAGCTGTTGAATCACTTGGACTTTGTAGGCGTGTAGATGTAATCTGCCTGTTGCACGATGACGAATCGACATAAAAAACTATAATACTAAAATTTTATGGATCATCTATTTATTTTCAGATGAGTTCAGCCCCAAAAGTGACTTCTCCGATTTCTTCGATGCTCTTGGTGAAGGTTCTCGCAACGAAGTTCCAGAAGAGAGTGCAGGTGGAGACGATCAAGAATTCGAAAACGCTGAAGATGGCGCTGTCACTCTTTACCGTGTCTCAGACAAGAGTGGACCCCTAGAAGTGACTCCCGTGGCCAAGAGACCGTTAGACGTCTCCATGTTAGACCCAACAGACTGCTTTATCTTGGATACCAAAGATGCTAACTTGTACGTATGGATAGGCAAACAATGTGATGATAAGGAGAGAAAAGAATCCATGAAGAAGGCTGATGAATTTATCAAGTCGAAGAACCATCCTACGTGGACGCACGTCCAGAGAATTGTCCAAGGAGCTGAACCGACTGCATTTACTACATATTTCAGGTATTTACTTGCTTGATTGAGTAATTTAGGTACATAGACAGCGTTGTATTTTTTTGGAAGGACTTCCTTTAGTTTCATGGGAAACTGCAGGCCTGATAACTTGACAAGGGCTCCCACAGAGCTAAATTCTTTTGATAGAATAGCTGGGGTTTGGTGAATTTTGCAGTTTGCGCTATCCGATGTGATAATAATAAATAATATGTTGTCACGGTATGAAGGAGGAAGAGGATTGGCAGATATAGGCAAGTTACGTGATCAACAAATTTCTAATTTGCGTAATAATTTCCAGAAACTCGCAGAATTTTCTGATCTACACAGAGTCATATGTCAGGTTGATGACTCAACACCTCTGCGACTGACAGAACAACAAGTTCAAGTATACCACCAGACAACTGATCAGAAACTGCTCAAAAGGAAAGAGAAGCTGACAAGTCGACAGTTCAGCGTTGAACTACTGGTTGATCTCTGGTCATATGTTTCCTGAAACGGAAGGCTTTATATTGGCAATCCAAGATCAAGTAATTCCAACTAAGAACTATGTAAAGTACATCGTTAAAGACCCTTCTATCAACAACAACCGATGCAGATATGATTGCCAAACATCTGAATCTATCCAGCATATCACAGGAGGTTGCCAAGCGTTCGCTGCAACTGAATACAAAGACAGACACGATGATGTGGCAAAAATACTGCACCAGGAACTAGCGGTTAAACTTGAGCTATCACAGTCGATAAGAAGACCTACTATATATACAAACCAGAATCTATTTTAGAAAATAACAACTACACGCTATACTGGGACCGGACGATATTGACCGATCGGACTGTTGCTCACAATAGATCAGATATAGTTTTGGTAGATAAAGTCTCTAGAAAAACAACTTTAATTGACATAGCAATCCCTAACAACAATAATATAAATATTAAGCAGGCTGAAAAAATAGCCAAATATAGCGATTTAGAATTTCAAATACAGAAACAATGGGACATGAACAACACTCGAACGGTACCAATTGTTATGTCAACAACAGGAGTAATCCCAAAACATCTATCAAACAATTTGAAATACCTCGGTCTGGACGAACATCTTTACCAACTGATGCAAAAAGCTGTCCTGTTAGGGACAGCCCGGACGGTTAGAAAATTCATGGGGAACTGCAGCCACCACGCCAATCACGGGCCTGATAACCTGGCAAGGGCTCTCACAGAGCTAAACTCTTTTGATATGTAGTATATCTGAGGATTAGTGAATTTTCCCCTAAAGTTGGAGTGTGATGCCATACATTGTATGGTCAAGTGGGATAATAATAAAGATTTTAGAGCTTTAATATTTGTTTATTGTTCTCTGCTTCAGAACCTTTTCAAATGTCTTTTATTTTTTAGAAATTGGCAAGCTGTTGGTGAAAGCCGTGCTAGATTGTTGCGCTCTGTCAGCAATGCTGCACAATTATACCATTGCCATCTTCGTTCAGTTGGCCACAAGTGGAAGGTAGAAGAAGTGAAACAGTTCGACCAAGAAGACTTGTGTGAGGATGACATCATGATGTTGGATGTTCAAGATAAAGTTTACGTATGGATTGGTAAAAATGCATCTGATGACGAAAAAGCTAGAGCACCGAAATTTGCTGAGGTAAGTATTTCACCACATCAGTTATTTTTTTTAAACACTTCCTGATGAAAATAGTTCTCTGAAAAAAAATTAAAAATTTTCATTACTGTTCTCTTTACTAGAAATTCCGAAATTTTTTGTCTAAAAAAGTGTCAATAATATCACTGGAAAAATTCTGAAAGAGAAAATTTTGCTTTTCATACTTACTGTTATACAGAGTTATGACGACTTTTTAACAGTTTCTTGAGAAAAATATTTCCACCTGCATTTTGCTGATTTTCTTCTTTACAATAAATAATTTTAGACCACAGGTTAAGTAAAGATAATTTGTAATTATAACAATCAAACAAAAATACCTCTCGACATAGGGAGAGGCAAGTTGGTGTCCATAACTTGTGAGAAAAATTTTTGGAAGCGCTTCTCATTAGATTCAATGTGTTTAGGATGCTTGATATCAATTAATGTTCTAAATATTTCTCTGGTAGTTATTTGTAAAAGTAGAGTTAGAATAATATACTTATTAGTATACTACGTTCTCTACAAAAAAATGTTTTTTTATTAATAACTTTATTCTTATTTTAAATATATTAAAAATCATTTAAGATATATTGAGCTATCTTTTCAGGAATTTATTTTAGTTCCGTTTCCTATTAAAGGGTAATTTTAAAAGTTTTTTAAACTATATTTTATTTTCATTGCATTGAATATTTGAAAACCTGTTAAACTGCAAAGTTTTTCGGTGTAAATTTTAGGTGGTAGAGAAAATTTGTCTAATTGCATTGTTAGGCAGTATACAATTTCTTAGTGATATTCTATTACTAACTGTATGTACAAATATCATAATCATGTCAAATTGTGATTACGATATTTGTCATTGCGAATCCTTATAATTTTTTAATTTTGGGTTCATTTTGTGCTAATACCATTGAAAACGGGGTCTGATTTAGACCTTAAAACGTTTGGACTTTTGAAATATACAGACTTTTAAGTTTATGTGGTGTTATTCCCAAAGAACTGCAAAAAGCTCTAAACTGCTATTTGGTGCGTTTATACACAAGGTGTTTAGTTATAACAAACAAAATCACAAAGTGATAGAAGGAGTTCCATATATATGATGATTGAAATATAGGACGGAGTAGGATGATAGTTACAGAAGGCAGTTAAAAAACATTATGGTGGTCCATAGTCAGCCGTATATACAGGATGGTTGGAATATAGGGTGGAGTGGACGTTTGGTGGGCTAAAAATGTTGGAAAAAATGTGGAATTAAAATTATATAGGGTGATTAAAAAATTGTTATATGATGTGGCCATAAACAAATCATATACAGGATGAAATATATGCTGGAATTGAAATATATTAACACAGAGTGATTAAAAAAAATATTTATTTCATAACCCATTAGAAGTTGCATATAGTGTGGAAAGGAATTAATTTTATTCAGGGTGATAATACAAAATGTTAAAAATGAAACAATTTATAGGGTAGCCCACAAGGAGTTATATGGTTGAAATATAGGACGGATTTGACTCCGTAAATATGGGATGGATTCTACTCCGTCCTATAATTTGGAGGAGGCAGCTAACAAATTTATGGTTGACCGTAGGCAGTCGTATGTACAGTTATACAGGGCTGTTGACAAGAGGTTACATGGCGTGGTTCATAAGCCATAAACATATTTTGGGCTTATTAAGTCAACGTGTACTAGTAAACTTTTACCTGTCAATTTAAATGAAAATGTATCATTGTGTAATGTTGTTACCTGGTCCTGTCTATAAAGGTTATACATACAAAATAAAAAATAAAGAATAGAAACTACTCGAGTTCAAAAAATCTAAAAAGTTGAAAATAAAACATTTAAAATATATATAACCGACTTCCACCTATAACTAAAAAGCTGAAACTAATTATAACAAAATACAACTCTAGCAAGTAAATAACACATTTAATGATGTTAGGTACCTACTCAGACAGTAAAAAAAACATTAAAAGGTGCTCATTCTGACAACAATTTTTCCAAATTGAAAAATGCCTGTGTTTAAATCCTTTCTGCGAATAATAGTTTTACAGAGAGAATATATTACTTTATATCAATTAATTTTCGTTATATTTCAGAAAATGTTTGAACATCACGGTCGTGAAGGCGTACCCATCAAAACCATCGAGCAAGGAGAAGAACCGGAGGAATTCACGTCGTTCTTCCCGGCTTGGAATCCTGATTATTGGAACAATCTTGCAGATCCTAGAACCTTCATCAAAAACAAATGATTAATTAGTTATAAGTAATTGTTTAAGTTCACTGTTCTCTAATTGATGCTTTAACAATAATGCCTTCATAAAATGTTGTGCACCGGCGCAATTTAGATTGAGATGAGAGATTTTACGGCTCTTTTTATTAATTCATGTTAAAAATTTCACGTATGTGCTATTTTCATATACCATTTCATACTATCTTATATACCTTGTTTTTATTGTAATATATGCTTACATAAAGTTCCAAAGATTTGTTGTTTATGAAACCTAGAAACATAACTCAAAACTAAAAAATTGCTTACAGGAAATTCCTGGCCAATACAATATTTTTTTCAATTGTTTCCTGAATGATAGTTGGGGTCCGACCCCCTTATCAACGGCAATAAAGAAACTATAAGTTTGACAATATTTTGTACATATGATGTAACTAACAGAATTTAAATTGATAATATACATGTTACAACACAGAACAAACTATACAGGGTGTCCCACGAAGGTGGGCAGTTACCTGTAACTCAAAAAATAACTATATTAAAATTCTGAAAATTTGGCAACGCAGGTAAGCAGATAGGTTCTATGTGCCTAAAATATTCTCAGAACCGTTGCACTTTCTGTTATACCGGAAGTAGGCAACAACTGTCTTATTTCGAATAGTAAAAAATTCTAGATAAATTTTATTAACCACATGTTGTCTCTAAATTTAACCATTATGTTCTTAAAAAAATAGTGAGAAATGACATTCAAAATATGCTTAAAACTCAAAATAATCAAATGGAAACTTCCAATTTTTTGTTGGGGTTTTATTTAGCACTAAAAATGAGGGTAACTTTGTATTAAGTTCACTATATCTAAACCTCATAACTATCGATTAAATTACGAAAAATCGTTTTCCGACCATTAACAAAATATATCGAATTTGCTTGGAAAAATCAAGTTGCCGCTAGAAAAACAACTCGCGGCTACAAAATGTCAATCACATAATAGGAGTGAGTGATTATTCCAACGATCATTATTTCAATATCTTTATTATTATAGCGAGTGCAGTGTAATAAAGTAAAAAAGAAGCTAGGCCATTACGGAAAACGGATTAGTCAAACTAACAATTATTATGAAATATCTAAAGTTATTAAATATTGTTTTCTTAGAAAATAACAATTGAAAATTAACAGGCAAAACGTAAATCTACCGTACAGGACATTTTAAACTTTATATAAATACTCAAAGACAAAACAATTAGGTACCATTTTCTCCTCTGTCTGTCTTTCTTTATTTTTGTTTTGTTTAGTAGCTATGAACAACCTTCAGTGCAGAAAGCTGAAATTTATTTATAATATTGGTTCATTCATTAAATAAAATATAATAAAAAAAAACAGATATCAGTAACAGTGTCGCCAGATTGCTTGGAAAGAAAATCGTATGATGGATTGACTCGAATGTGAAAGACGAACTAAATTAAACCAAAAAGTAACACATTTTGAGCCGTTCCTAAAGTTAATCTACATCGTCATGCTATTGAAATAGAATCCAGAAAAATTTATAATACATAATAATAGTCTCGAAAAGATTGTTGAGGAGGTCTTGAATTATTTTGTCTGTTCATTGAGTTTTCTCTCCTCCAAATTTTTTCCTGTAACAGATAAGTATTTAAAAATTGTATATATAGAACAAAGTGTAGTAAAGCAATTGCGTAAAATTGCCCGGATTATTGGCTGTCTGTACAGAGATTCTTCCTCACAGTTATTCTGAGAGAAAGAGATGTCTACAAAATGATCAACCAGTAGTCCTGTATATAAGTAATGTATTGTATATTGTGTAATACTTATCTGTGTATGGAGACGTTGCAACTCCGAGTCTGGAGTCGTTGTCAATTGTTTAGTGTTGTTTTCGAGGTTTTTTCTCAAACTAAATCAATTATATCAAAAACCAAACAAAATAACACAACTCAAAATACAAAAAATTGCATTTCTAACATCCCGTGTGATTGTAATAAATTCTATATTGGAGAAACCTCTAGACCTCTGAATGTTCGAATAAACGAACACAAAAATTACATAAAAAACGACAATTCGAAAAATCCAAAATTTGTGAACATGCTTGAAACCTTGGTCATAAAATACAGTTTCAAAATTCAGTTATATTACACAAAGAAGAACACAACACCAAAATAAAATTAAAAGAATCTGCTTTAATTTTGTTAAATGAAAACGATTGTATCGCTACTACCTCCGTAGAATTCAGTCGTTCCTGGTTGCCGATGATTAAGGAATAAATTGCTAATGGTCATGTTCTTGTGAACAACCCAATATCGGGATAGTTCATAAGGTTTTTCCTAGGTTTTCCCTTAAGATTTTAATGGGATCACTGAATCAACAAAATTCTTTGGTCGCATTTTTGGCGAATGCATTATCTTATAACAAAGTCGCACCTAGGAGCGCCACATAAAATTCTGAAGATCTTCCTTTCAAATTCTTCCAATTTGAAAGGAACGTTAACGTTAACGAAATTCTGTGCTACCCTGTATATTACAAATAAAATTCTCTTAGTTACGTCAGAAATCGAATAATACACATTTTCAAATATTTTAATTCACATCTTAGAATTGTGCCTTTTTTTATTCGTAGTTTCTTAACCATTGACAACGGGGTCTACAGCAATTTACTTTAAACTGTGGTGTTATTTCTCAAGAAGTACTTAGACATTGAAAAATATGCCACAAGTATCATTCAGAAAATAACTAAATGAACTTACTGTTGACGACAAATACTCCCTATTGAACATTTCGGATTTACTTGACCAACTTGGCAAATGCCAATACTTCACCACCTCGCTTCAGGGTTTCTCCAAATCGAAATCAACACTAAGAACATCCAAAAAACAACTTTCACAGTTGATAATGGTCATTTCGAATTCGATAGAATGCCCTTCGTTCTTAAAAGCGCTCCATCCACCTTCCAAAGGGTAATGGATAATATTCTTTTAGGTGTTCAAAACGAGAGATGTTTAGTCTATATGGACGACATTATCGTTTATTCTCCGACTATACATGAGCACATAGCCCGACTTTCTGAAGTTTTCAAACGCTCGCGAAAAGCTAATCTAAAGATCCAACCCTACAAATGCGAGTTTCTTCACAAAGAGGTCGCGTATCTTGGCCACCTTGTAACCCCCGAAGGCGTAAACCCCTCAAAGGTAGTTTGTATCCTAAATTTTCCCCAACCAAAAAACCCAAAAGACATCAAATCTTTCTTAGGGTTAGCTGGTTATTACAGGCGAATCATCTTCAATTTCGTCAAGATTTCGAAACATTTGACAAGATTACTTCAAAAAGACAAACCTTTCCAGTTTGATTCCGAATGCGTCAAATCTTTTGATGAATTAAAAAAGCCCTTACTTCTACCGCCATACTTATATACGCCAATTTTGAAGAGCCATTTGTTCTCACAACCGAAGCTGAAACTAAGTATTCAACCATAGAACGAGAACTACTTGCAATAGTATGGGCAGTTAAACACTTTCGAACAATAATTTTTGGCCGTTAATTTCTACTTTTGACCGACCACCGCCTGTTAACTTGGCTGTTTTCTACACTGACAAATTTTCAAAATTTTAACAAGAATATTTTTTTAGTCTTTGTCCTTCGTGGGACACTCTGTATTGGTAAAAATAGCATGTACCTTAATCGAAACGTAACAAATAAAACAGCTTGTCTAGACGTGAGTATGGCGTCACTGTAACGATTCTGATTACTTACATCAGATGGAAGTCCGTCTTACAAATTTTTCTATATTAGCATGCAGAAGTTGAATACCAACATTTATTTATTCATTTATTGATGGAAAAATATTTAAGAAGTTATATATTTATTTTATGGTAGTTTTATTGAATCATTTACAAATGCAGGTTGTCAGTTATGTATTTTCTTCTTAGAGCTGTGTTTCATCTACTGCTTTTCATGGTATCAGAACTGAAATTTAGAAATATAAAGAATTAATATGCTGTTCAGCTTGTAGAACTTGTAAAGAGAAATGGATTTATCAAAAATCGTTTATAGAGTAAGTTTCTCAGATAACGAAATAATTAATTTTTTATGTAATTATGAAATGAAAACTCCCTAAACTGGTCAATTTTTATATATGCAACTATACTTTTTAACCGACTTCCAAAAAGGAGGAGGTTATCAATTAGTTGCAATTTTTTTAGGGTTCCGTATATACAATATACGGATACCCTTATAATATCACTCAGGATTGCTGCCTCTGTCACATCACAGCCATTTTCTCCTAAACTACTAGACGGAAGAGGTTGAAATTGGGTATCAATGTATAGTTTGGTGACCCGATCAGGAGTATATATCGTAAAAGAAAAAATTTTGATTTTAGGGGTACTTCTAGGGGGATAAACTAAAAAAATCGACCGTTCCCCCCCTGATCTCCAAAACTACTGAGCCTAAAATTTAAAAAAAAATAGGAAATATAGAGCGTTGCCCGAACTTTACAGGAAAATTAAGGAGAAATCATTAATGTTAATTTTGGGGGGCAAATTATAGAATTAAATAAAAATTTAAAAATAAGAAAAATTTCAAACGCATCATGTAATATATCAAATGAAAGGTCTCATTCTGAGGAACACAAATATATTTTTTTCATATTTAAAAAAATATTTAAAAAGACATTATCGAAAATGTACCAAAATTTACCCATTCCCCCCCCTCCCTGATCTCCGAAACTACTGAGCCTAAAATTTTGAAAAAAACAGGAAATATAGAGCGTTGCTCGAACTTTACAGGAAAATTAAGGAGAAACCATTAATGTTAATTTTGGGTTGCAAATTATAGAATTAAATAAAAATTTAAAAATAAAAAAAATTTCAAAGGCATCATGTAATATATCAGATGAAAGGTCTCATTCTGAGGAACACAAACATATATTTTTTTATATTTAAAAAAATATATTTAAAAAGATATTAACAAAAATATAAAAAAATACCCTTTCCCCCCCTTATCTCCGAAACCATAAGCTGGAAAATTTTGAAAAAAAAATGGATGAATAGCCCCTCACCTGAACTTTACTGGAAAATTAAGCAGAAACCCCTAATATTTATTTGGGGGGGCAAATTATAGAATTAAATAGAAAATTAAAATTAAAATTGTTTCTAACCCATCACGTATATATCAAATGAAAGGGCTCATTATGACGAAAACAAATATATTTTTTTCATATTTTTAAAATAAATAAATTAAAAGATATTAACAAAAATATAAAAAAATTACCCATCCCCCCATTTTTCTCCGAAACCATAAGCTGGAAAATTTTGAAAAAACTGGAGGTATAGCCCCTCACCTGAACTTTACTGGAAAATTAAGGAAAAACTCCTAATATTTATTTTGGGGGGGCAAATTATAGAATTAAATGGAAAATTAAAATTAAAATTGTTTCTAACCCATCATGTTATATATCAAATGAAAGGGCTCATTATGACGAAAACAAATATATTTTTTTCATATTTTTAAAATAAATTAATTAAAAGATATTAACAAAAATATAAAAAAATTACCCATCCCCCCCTATCTCCGAAACCATAAGCTGGAAAATTTTGAAAAAACAATGGAGGTATAGCCCCTCACCTGAACTTTACTGGAAAAATAAGAAAAAAACCCTAATTTTTTTTTTGGGGGGCAAATTATAGAATTAAATGGAAAATATAAAATTAAAATTGTTTCTAACCCAGCATGTTATATATATTAAATAAAAGGGCTCATGATGAAGAAAACAAATATATTTTTTCCATATTTATAAAATAAATTAATTAAAATATATTAACAAAAATATAAAAAAATTTACCCATTCCCTCCCTTATCTCCGAAACCATAAACTGAAAAATTTTGAAAAACTGGAAGGATAGCCCTTCACCTGAACTTTACTGGAAAAATAAGAAAAAAACCCTAATATTCATTTTGGGGGGCAAATTATAGAATTAAATGAAAAATAAAAAATTATAATTGTTTCTAACGGGTCATATAATATATCAAATCCCAGGGCTCATTATGACGAATAGGTACAAATATATTTTTTTAATTTTTTTAAAATGAATATTTTAAAATATATTAAAAAAATATTTTAAAAAAATTACCCATTCTCCCCGTTATTTCCCAAACTATAAGACCTCATTTTTTTGTTTATACGAAAAATATGAAAAAAAAACGGAAAATAAATTACTAGAAAACCCCCATAGTAATTTTAGGGACAAGTTATATAATTAAATGGAAAATAAAGATTCAGTTTTCAAACGCATCATGTAATATAGCAGATAAAAAAAGGCTCATTATGTGAATTACAAAAATATCATATTTTTAAATGATTTGTATAAAAGATATTAAAAATATTAAACATCGACTTAATTCCCACTTTAGAAACTACACTATTTAAAATTTGAAAAATATATTTTATTTATATTTTTAAATAATTTGAATAACAGATTTAATAATTTATAATTTAAAACTTGACCTATTTTGCCCTTTATCTTCCAATCTACAAAGCCTCAAAACTCAGAAAGTATATTATAAAAGGCCTCTCTGAAAGCTTATTAGTAAAATAAAACTCTAATGTTACTTTTTGGGGGCCAAATTAGAAAATGAAATAGATATGTATTCTGATAAAAATCAAGGGAATCCTGAAGCAGATAAAAAGTCTATGTGTGGAAAATCAAAGTGTATATTTTTTATAAATTTAAAACGCTTCCTTTAAAAGATATAAGGGTAAGTATAAGAAAGTGCACTCATTCCCTGCTTGTCTGAAACTGGAATATTAGAATCTTGAAGGTGGTACGGAACCCTAAGTATGCGAGTCCAACTCGCACTTGACATTGCCGTAGACTCATGGCTCTTTCATCGCTGTTTCCTGTCGGCTGGTCTTTTTCTAACTTTCTGCAGCCAGGATGTCGATTGGCAGGGTAGAGGCAATCACACTCACCGCCTCGTAAGACACAGTGCGGTAGGATGATGCCACTCGATTCGCTGAGAGCCGCTGGACTGATTTAATTTTCCGGCGGTACGATGGTAGCTCGAGCGATTTCTCCCATACCGGTGCCCCGTACAACAAAACAGAAGTAGTCACTGTTGCCAGTAGCTGTCTTCTTATCTGTCTAGGGTCTCCGACATTCGGCATTATTCTAGATAATGCCCCCTGTATCCCAGCTGCTTTCTTGCTGGCCGCGATTATGTGCTCTTTGAAGTTGAGCCGTGAGTCCCGGAGCACCCCCAAATAGCTGATGAAGGGCTGCGACTGTATGTAAATGTCGCCTATTTTGAGGGTGATGGTTTCCCTTGCCTTTCGACTGCTAACAAGGAGTGTTTAGGTCTTTTGCTCTGCTAAACTCAAGTCCGCTGAGAGCATCCAATGCTGAATTGTGGCTATAGCGAATGAGAAGGTTGTTTGTATCTCCTCTATGTGCTTGCGCACTATGATCAATGCCACATCATCGGCCACTAGCCTGACGCCCTCAGGCAGACCGAGCAGGAGCAGGTCGTTGTACATTACGTTCCATAAGAGGGGGCCAAGAACAGAGCCCTGAGGTACACCTCATGTGATCTTATAGTCTACTTGCCCATTTTCAGTTTGGTACAATAAGATGCGGTCCTTGAAATACGCTGCAACCATTCTGCGCAAGTACTGAGGAACTTCCATCCTGGCAAGAGCCTCCAAAATGCGGTCCCAGCGGGCCGAGTTAAAGGCGTTCTTGATATCCAGGGTGGCTATTAGACAGTACTTTTTTCCACCTCTTCTCCATCTCTTTCCCGAGATATCCTCTCTGGCGATTTTGGTAACGAGTGTCACGGCATCGATGGTTGATCTCCCCTTTCTGAACCCGAATTGGTTGGTGGAAAGTTTCGGCTCAACGTAGGGCTCCAGCCTATCTGCTATTATCCTTTCAAGGAGTTTTCCCGCAGAGTCCAACATACAGAGGGGACGATATGATGACGGTTCGACTGGAGGTTTCTTTCCCCCTTTAGGTAGAAGCACAAGCCTCTGCTTTTTCCACTTAGTCGGGAAAACCCCCTGCTTTAGGCAGGTCTCATACATGTGTAGAAACATGTCAGGCCTATTGGCTATGGCGCATTTTAGCGCGATGTTAGGTATGCTATCTGGACCGGGAGTCTTACCGTTTTGGAGCCGGTTGCACGCGCCCATCAGCTCATTCATAGTCACTGATGGTATATCTTCGTCCCTCACCTGCCACGAAGGATAAGCGGGTAGCTCAGGCTTCGCAGGAAACAAGTGAGTGACAATGCAGTGCAATGATTTGGGGCAGTTCGTTGATGTCATGGGGGGGCCTTGATTTTATGCATCACGATTTTATACGGTTTTCCCCATGGATCTTGATCAACTTCGTTACACAACTCCTTCCAGTAGGATCTCTTGCTTGAGAGAATGGCTCTTCGTAGTTGTTGACTTTTGATTTCATAGTCGAGCCTTAGTTCTTCTGTTGTGACCCTGTCGCGTCTCCGTGCTCGTTGATGCAGCCTTCGTGCTTTGACACACTCTCGTCTGTGTTGTGAGATCGTGTCGTTCCACCAGTAAACTGGTGGGTGGCTGTTGTTCTGCCGTCTCCTTGGCATAGAAGCATCGCAGGACTTGACAACGCTTGTCATTACCTCTTTGGCAGTGGCTTCTGCGCTTGTATGTGTGTGTATTTTTTTTTTTCGAAGGGGGGGGGAAATACATTGCGTACTTAGCTAGCACGTGCTGGCCGTCGTTCGGGACTCCCGATGCAATGACTTCAAAGCAAGAGTAAATCGTTGCATTGAAACCAGTGCACCGTATACCCGCTAAAACCCTAACCTCTTTCACCTACAACCATGGTCCTCTGCGGCACTCTCAGTCAATACTACTTCGCAAGGGTGGTTCATTGCAGATGTTTACTGCTCTTACATTGAAAGCCTCTAAAGCCTACTCCTCAAACGTATTGCGGAGTTATTTGAGGATAGTCTCCGCGTAATCTGATACCAAGTTCCAGGCTTGGGGGCCCTTCAGCATGGCTTCTACTAATTGTTCTCCAGAATCCTCTCCACTTCAGCACGTTGATCCTGAAACCGGGGCAGGAGAAGAACACGTGTTCCGCGTCCTCTATCACGTCCGTACAGTGTGGGCAGTTTGAGGAGTTTGCCCTCCTGAACCTGTGCAGGTATGCTCGAAAGCATCCATATCCAGTCAGGAGTTGAGTGATGTAGAACCCAACCTCCCCATGCTGGCGGTTGACCCAACGACTGATGTTAGGTATCAATCGATATGTCCACCGGCCTTTAGTAGAGCTGTCCCACCTCTCCTGCCACTGCCCTAGACTCATGGCTCTTTCATCGCTGTTTCCTATCGGCTGGTCTTTTTCTAACTTTCTGCGATAAAGCCGTCCCCTTTCTGCAGCCAGGATGTCGATTGGTAGGGTAGAGGCAATCACACTCACCGCCTCATAAGACACAGTGCGGTAGGATGATGCCACTCGAATCGCTGAGAGCCGCTGGACTGATTTCATTTTCCGGTGGTACGATGGTAGCTCGAGCGATTTCTCCCATACCGGTGCCCTGTACAACAAAACAGAAGTAGTTACTGTTGTCAGTAGCTGTCTTCTTATCTGTCTAGGGCCTCCGACATTCGGCATTATTCTAGATTATGCCCCCTGTACCCCAGCTGCTTTCTTGCTGGCCGCGATTATGTGCTCTTTGAAGTTGTGTGTGTGTGTGTGTGCGTGCGTGCGTGCGAGAGAGCGAGCGAGCGAGAGAGAGAGAGAGAGAGAGAGAGAGAGAGAGAGAGAGAGAGATAGAGAGAGAGAATTATTAATAATTTAATTAAAACTACAAGCAGCCATATTTTGATAGGCAACCTGATAGATATATAGCCTCCTAATGATACGAAATGCGTAAAAATTTGGTTTTTAGCAAACACATGATGAATGCACTAATTCTGTAGCCGGATCTAGACTATTACTAATGTCAGCATGTTGTTTGTAGACGTATTAATTATAAGATTTCTCGACACTGACTGATGTCCTTGAATTAATAATGGCCTGGAAAGTCAGGGAAGAGCAATGCTACTTTTTTAAAATAGACTTTTTGTTGCGGTTTCTGAAGGAGCGAACTAGTCTACATACGAATATGACCTGGTCACTTATCCAGTTTAACTTTTACATAGAATACATATTAAAAATTAAATAGGATGATGAAAAGATATCTGTATTGAAATAGTTGTAATTGTCTTATTGTTTTACCATCAAATCATTCGCGATAATTTTTCCCTGGTTATAGAAAACTGTTCTCGGATTTGATCTTGGCCAGCAAGGTTACTTAAAGGTCATGCAAATTTGAATGTCGTCATAGTTATGTATACGTTTGTTTGATACACTTTACAAATTAGGCGTCGGCGTCGCAAAGAAAAATAACTAAGATGAGAGTTTTGACATAATTTCCGGGCTACTTGGCAGAGACCCTGAAATTAACATGGACCATGATGTCGGAGGTCATTTAAATATGATTTTTTTTTAAACGGGAGACCATATTTTTGACGATTGTATTGAAAAGGGTCGAACACTTTACCTTTGGATATGACCTTGAGCATCACCCTGTACACGTTCTCGAAGGTTATTTTTAGAGTTAATCGCTAGTGTCAACAGGAACATCCAGTTTTAACTTCACTATTCAGATATTTTATCCGTAACCTAAAACATGACTTTTAAGGTCAATTAAATATAAATTTCATTTTTTGATGTTTTTGCCAGTGAAGACTAGATCTCTGGCCCGACTTACGCTGACCATCAACGGTTAAATTTCAAATAAAGTTGCTTCCGTTTAGAAAACAAGTAATCCAAATTTAGTTAGTAATATTTATACAACTGCAAATCGACTGTCTTGTAATGTTTCGTCAATTATAGGCTAAGGATAGACTACAATGTCATTGGCTTTCACCCTTGTACTCGATTAAATCGTCTGCCAATGGGATTTTACGAATCACACAATCCTGCCTTGTAGTTCAATAAATGGCAGACTATAAAACGTTGTTCCGACAAGCATTTTTAAATGCAAAATAAACTCATTGTTTAAATAAGAGTGTAGGTTTCCATGATTCTAAAGTATACTTATCTACGATTTGCGGGTGTAAATATGTCTCCTATCAAAGGCCGCCTTGAAAAATTTGTCCGGTTTTTTTCTGTCACCAGCGCCCGGTCTAACAGAGTAAACTCAGAAAAACTGGTCAAAAGTGAATATTAGTCATGATCATAACGATAATTTATGATATTAAGTTTATATGGGCTCACGATTGATACTATTGAATAAGTAGTTTTTGAACAATTCGAATTTAAATAATTTAGGGACATACTTTGCACATCCCAGCAAACAAACAAAACAATCAATCAAACAAACAAACAAATAAACAAACAAACAAACAACCAAACAAATAGACAACTACAATTTTATAATAGTATATAGATGACTAAAAAATTGTCATGGAGCCTCCTAGGTTGTAGTCATAAAATTAAACCAATTTTAACATCAAATACTTAATGCAAATATACATTATTCGAAGTGGCAGGATGGTAAGGTGGAACTTTCACACTACAAACTGTACAAAAATTGGTCATGCCATTTTGCTAATGTTTAATAAACTGTAATATAAGCCTATTTACAAAGATAGTCTTACTAGAATTCCATATATAAAAGTAGCGGAGCCGTCGTATGTACTCCCTTACCTTAATCAGCTCATTGATACCATATTTTAACAAGATAATGCTCGGCCTCATGTTGCTCGAGTTAGTTTAAACTTTTTTGAACAGCCACATGTTAATCTGTTGCCATTGCTACCTAGATCCCGCGATCTTTCGCCTATAGAACATGTTTGGGATATGATGGGTAGAAAGCTCGGAAATTTACCCCAGCCCCGATGGACCTTGGGGGTTCTAAGTCATGAAATACAGGTTGCCTGAGATAGTATTCCTCAAGAAAAAATAGACCGCCATATTACATCAATGCACGTTGCACGTTGGGGAGTATATAGATAACCGTGGTGGACAATCCTTATTAACAAACCTAATAAAAAAATGGTATTTGTAATTAAAATTTTCATCATTTACTCATTACTATAGCATCTATGTTTTACCAAAACAATATTAAATTTAAACATAGCGTTCTGGTTGTTGCGATTTCTTTGTTAGTCAGTATATTACAAAGTAAGTTCTTTCAAGAAACTTGAGGAGTACGTACCTTTTCGACATTTTCCATACTTCCATATCTGACTGTCTGTGCATTTATGTGTGACAGGTTTGGGTTTATTACCAGGAACCACAAAGATGTTAGCGTTTTTGTCAATGTTGTTACCACCATGGGTATTATATTCAAAGTCGTTAGCACAGAACGAACACGTTAAAAAGGCAACGAAATATAAAATAACAATTTTCATTTTGGAAGTGAAGTTGCTGTGTGGAAGTAAGACTCTTCGAAAATATATTGAACATTGTAGGTCAAATATTTTTATATGATTATTCATATCACATTCACTGAGAGAATGTTCAATAATAAACACAAGAATCTCTCAAGAATTTATTAATACTGATAAAGCTGCGAAAAATGATAACTATAAATACTTTGCGTTCACAGAATCAACTAATATTTCATTATCAATTCAGCAAACAATACGCTTTTAATTGAGATTATAATATTTCAATGTAAAATAAAATATAAATACATCAATAATTCTACAACGGGCAGAATCTATATACAAATAGGCAAAGATAAAACGGTTAGGTACCATTTTCTCCTCTGTCCCTCAACCGATTTATTTGATTTTTGTTTTGTTTAGAAGCTACTGACAACCTTCAGTGCAGAATGCTAAAATATATTTATAATGTGCCGCCAGAGTGCGTGGAGAGGAAATCGTAAGACGGATTGACTCGAATGAGAAAAACAAACTAAATTAAACGAAAAACTAACAAATTTTCTTTGGTCCTGAAAGTTATTCTACATTATCATGCTATTGAGAATTCACCCACAAAAATTGATATTATATGATAATGACAATTTATTGGGTACTTGCAAGTTTTTCTAAATATACTTTGTCAACTAAAATCAGAAATTGTGTGGCAACTGAACAGTGTTTTTCCGATAATATTTTATTATTTTAACATTATACTATTAATTTATATTGTTTCTATTTTAAAGGCTAATAGTTTCATACAATTTATCTAAGATTACAAAGCCTATGGTATAAATACAAATAGTGAAATTGAAGATAAATAGTTAGATCTGACATCATGGCAATGGTTCTAATTTCTCGACCAGTTCACGGCCAATCACATTGTAGCAGATTGAATTTCAATTTGACATTTCTTAACAGTTAACCGCTAGGATACGGTACCTTCTCAATACAATCAAAAAATTATCAATGTATAATTTTCAAAATTTCAATGATCTTACAAAAATTGTCAACAAATAAAGGTATTATTTAACATAAATTAACAGGTGGTGCATTGTATTTGTTAAATGTTTGATATAATCCCCCGATGAAAACTTTTACCTAAGTAAACTGACTATTGAGAGATTATAAAGCTAATTGATACATTTGATTTCAGATCCTCTCAAGTTGAATATGTTTTTTATTTTATGCCTTGTGTAAATGAAAATTATATTGCTGTTTTATTCGATATTAGGTAATCTTTTAAATTAATTTTAACATGTCGTCTAAAATATTAGCAGTCAGTCAAAAATTGTTAAATGTTCTTTTAACGAGATGTGATATGCTGCAAGTATATTTTTACTTATTTATCTAACAATATAATACATATAATGTTTTATTTATTTACATATATCTCAATATATGTAATTTTCGCAAACTGCACTATGACTGTCGAAATTTCGTTTCGGGGTTTTGGCGTCTACAAATCGATGGCTCGGGAAAAATCGTATTACCGAGAAAGAACGAGATTGTGACAGCTCAGTTTTGAAATTACGAGTACAAGACTTTCAACACAGGATGATTTAGTAACATACTTGAGGTTGAAACTGCTCTTGAAAAAAATGTCCAATACACATTGTTGTGTAGAATCTTATAATAATTTTATCGCTATTTAATATTTTTTAAAGTAAAAATTGCTGCTTAGGCGATTTTTGGATGGGTAAAAAGTTATGTGTTCTCATGTTCTAAATTGACTGAGATATAAGGCGTTGTATATTATAATTACACAGTAATATGTTAGAAATCATTTTTTTTGTAGGTAACACACAAACAGTTGCATATATGGGGTGTTTAAAATATAAAGTAGCGTGTAATTATAACTAATAAAATAATTATAAAGCCCATTAACGGTGGATTTTACAGGGTTCTTGGAATTACAGTTATACAGGGTGGTGCAAAAAATATTATACAGAGATGCATATACAGGGTGGCGGAAATGGAAATGCAACATTTCGTAACCCCTAAGCAGTAGTATATATAGGATAGATGAAATATATGAATTATAGATATACAGGATGATTATAAAAAATGTATATATATATATATATATATATATAAAGGAAATGATTTATAGAGTAGCCCACGATGAGTTCCGTATATATGATGATTGAAATATAGATCGGAGTAGAATTATTGATAAAGAAGATAGTTAAAAATTTCATAAACAAAAAGAGTAAATACGGTGGTTTATAGTCAGTCCCATATACAGAATGGTTAACTGGGTGGTTCAAACATGTTAAAAAATATTATGCGGGGTCCATGAGCAGTTGCATATACAGGGTGGTGGAAATATATAATGAGATGGAATTATATATAAATGTTAGAGAATTGTGTGCATATTATAGTTATACAGAGTAGTTAGAAAAAATAATTATGTAGGGTAGCCCATTAGCGGTTGAATTTTTGTCATATTAAATTAAGAATTACGAATTTGAACACAAATAAAGTCCTATTAATTATATCTGAAAAATAACTTGAATTTCCTTAGTTATTTGTAGAAGTGAGATGTAAGACCGACATTTAGGATTTTCGAGAAAACAATCACACAGAGGTTCCGAATCTGGATCCGTTCCGTGTAATTGCTGTTCTCCCTTAAGTCCTAGAATAGAATGTCACGATAAAATGTTCAGGGTACTTCACCTGCCAGAGATATTGACGCAATTGGTCGAATTTTGACCACTGGACAACAGCTAGTAAACAGAAAACAATCCACATAATTTATCAGTTTTGTTTAATAATTGTCGTTGTTTCTAAAATAATGTGTCATCAAGTTTTATTTATTTTAGTAATATACCAAAATACATTGACAACAAAAAATCTAGAGCTGATAAAATTAATAATATATCAAGCCTAGGTAAATAATATTTATAATAGTTTCAAATTTTCACCCTTTACTACTCATGATACCCCGAAAAAGTTATAATGGTTAAAAAAGACATTTCAAAAATTTACAGGGTATTCCATTATTAAAAATGAAGAGTACCTACTGAGGTAGATTTACAGGAATCTCCGTGTATATTGAAATTATTTTTCTGAGAATGTACGACTGAATTAAACTATAGCACTTATGATATACGAAAGAGTATAAAAGATTCATGAATTTGTTTCCGTTTGAAAATGAAATAGTGTTGCCGAAACTAGTCACGTTTTTTTATGTTTATTTACTTCGTAAGAGTGACTTCTGTTGTAAAAATTCTTTTAATACAGGGTGATTTGGTGACCTATTTAAGAGTAAAACTTTTTTTAAACATTCTTTCAATAAAAATTGTGTTTGTATGTTCCGAACATGTAACTATTTTATGCCTCCGTCATATTTTTCAGGCATTATATTTTTATACCTAAACATTTCAAGTTTTCAAGGTGAAAAAATTAGCATGGTAGGCAATTTTTGGATGAGTAAGATCTCATGATTTCGTATGTTAACTTGATGCATTTAATATGAATTGGTGGTGTAAAATTATAATTATACAGGGTCTTTCAAAATATGTTAGATGGTCCATAAGAGTTGCTATGCAGGATATGGTTAAAATATAGCGTCAAATGTAATTATAGTATAGTTAGAAAAAAAAGCGAGAAAAAATAATTCTATAGGGTCCCTCATAAGCAGTTGGAAATTAATGATAGCTGACATACAGGGCGGAGTAAAAGTATTGTTATGGAGGGTTGCTAAAAAAATGGTAATAGAATGTTATACCTATAGGGTAGCTTATTAGCATTTGCATTTACAGGATGGTTGCAATATAGGATGTACGGGAATTATAATATAGTATTTGTATGTTCCGAACATGTAACTATTTTATGCCTCCGTCATATTTTCCAAGCATTACATTGTTTTAGCTTGACATGTCAAGTTTTCAAGGTGAAAAAATTGGCGCGGAAGGCAATTTTTGGAAGAGTAAGATCTCATGATTTCCCATGTTAATTTGATGCAAATAATATGAATTGGTGGTGGAAAATTATAATTAGACAGGGTCTAACAAAATATGTTAGATGGTCCATAAGAGTTAAAATATAGCGTCAAATAGAATTATAGTACAGTTAGAAAAAAAGCGAAAAAAAATTATAGATTACCCCATAAGCAGTTGGAAATTAATGATAGCTGACATACAGGGCGGAGTAAAAGCATTGTTATGCAGGGTCGCTAAAAAAATGTTAATAGAATGTTATACCTATAGGGTAGCTTATTAGCATTTGCATTTACAGGGTGGTTGCAGTATAGGATATACTGCAATTCTAATATTGTATTTGTATGTTCCAAACATGTAACTGTTTTATGTCTCCGTCATATTTTCCTAGCATTACATTTTTATAGCTAGATATTTCAAGTTTTCAAGGTGAAAAAATTGGAACGGTGGGCAATTTTTGGATGAGTTATATCTCAAGATTTGGCATATTAATTTGGTGCATATAATATGAATTGGTGGTGTAAAATTATAATTATACAGGGTCTAACAAAATATGTTAGATTTGCATTTACAGGGTGGTTGCAATATAGGATGTACTGGAATTATAATTATACATGATGGTTAAAAAAAAATACAATAGGTGGCCATAACCAAATTCATATACAGGGTAGTTAAAACATGTGGTGGTATAAATTATAGTTATACAGTGTGCTTTAAAATAAGTTATATTAGGTAGCCTGTAAAAAGTTGCATATATAGGGTGGAGCGGAATTATAGTTATACAAAGTGTTTACAAAAATGTTACAATATAAATGAAAGAATTTGGAAACAAAAGTGTTTGTAGAATGGCCAAAAGCGGTCGCATATACAGGGTTGTTGGAATATGGAATCGAGTGGAATTGTAGCGTGACTTGAAAAATGTTAGGAAAAAATGTTTGGATGGGTTTTTCATATGAAGTTGCATATATAAGGTGGTTGAAATATAGGGGGGAGTTGAATTGTAGTAACACCATGTAAATAAGAAATGTAAGAAAAATGTATTACGTTAGGGAGTTTAAATTAGTTTACATAACAAATGTCCGATTATTTGGATATATGTACGTTTATGATAAAACCTTGAATTTACGAGTGAAGCTCGGTCACCCATGTACTATTAGTGATATAAAATAAATCTACAATCATAAAGTTAATATTATTTATTATTAGTTACGACAAATAAATTATTTGACTTAATGCCAGAATGAATCTGTAGGTAGCTAAAAGATGTCATTTGGAAAATTTACTGATGAATTATGAACGTTTGTTTAGTGGTTATAAATTATACAGAGTGAACTGCGTTTACTCACCTTACCCACTAATAGGATAATATTGCCATTCAACCTTCATATTATCGGGACTTTTTCCATTATCTTCAGCAAGTTCGTATGCAAATTCATTATTCTCATCTGCAAATAACAAATCAATTCAGTTGGTAAAAGGGCTTAGTTGCCACAAAATAAAGGATGAACATGTTCATTATTTATTTAAAGACTACGGCCCCCCTACAAATAGTCAGCAGCTGCCTTATTACAGGGTGGCACAAGTTAACAATAATTGTAACATGAGAACAAGCAAGTACATTTAATTAAATTACAAAAGGGAAAAAAAACGTAAGGTTCAAATTCAAAACTGACAGACTGATTCTTGACATAGGTCAACAGCCTGTGATATGTGTTTCCTGAAAACTGAGTAACTTAAGGAGAAAATGTCATCACTAGTACTATTATTTTTTTCATCGATTATATTGTACGATCGGTAACACCGATTAGAGCGTCCAATTGCAAATATTTCTCTATTTCTGAGGGTGTAAGGCCTAGCATTGATTAAAAAATGATTACTTAAATATTCGGAATCAAGGAGATTATTAATTATCTTATATAAGAAAAATATGTCAGAACATTTCCTCCTGAATTCTAGGGATACCATGTTATAAAATTTTAAATTTTCATTGTAAGGATGATAATGTCTTTCCCTATTAAAACGATAATTTACAGCATTTATAAACTTTTTGGGACGTTTTCTGTTCTGACAATGTATTTATGATAAAAGGGAATCGAAACTGTCGAAGAATATTATAATATCGATCTAACAAGATTATAGTATATAGGGTGGTGAGCGATCTGACATTTTTGAAACCTTCGGTTATTCGTAATAAGAAACCCAACATTTTTTGAGCCTTTTGAACAAGTAATTCAATGTATATTTCAAACTACAGTTTGGAATCTAATACAACCCCCATATCCCTAACGTGATCTACATACTTCAATTTGTCACCCAGTAAATATAGATTACAATGGGTTTGTGAGTGTCTAGGTTTTCTGGCGAACACGATGGAATGACATTTATCACTATTAACAGAAATTCTGTTTCTTGTACAGTAATCAGAGAAACTGTTTAAGTCATTTTGCAACTTTACATAATCAGAGGTGTCCATGATAGGTCTGAAAATTTTTAGGTCGTCCGCATAAAGTAAATGCTCGGTGTTACGGAAGCATGAACCGATGTCATTTAAAAAAATGCTGAATATGAATTATAAATGTAATGATAAATGTTTAAGCACTTTTTGGGAAATGATACTACGATTCACTAAATTACTGTATATTTCCAAAAATTTCTGGGTCTAGGTCTCACTCTGTTGTCATTTGCAAAGAAACTATTAAAAAATGCACACTTATAAAATATAAAATTACAATGTTTGACAATATTATTTGACTTATGTCGTAAGTAAGAAAAATTTCATTTGAGAATATACAGGGTAGCACAGAAACTGCTAAAGTACATTAATAATAAACTTCCTTTCAAATTAGAAGAACTTGAAAGGGGTGATCTTCAGAATTTGATGTGGCGCTACTAGGTGCGAGTTTCTTATAAAATTCACCAAAAAGCGATTAAAGAATTTTGTTCGTCCAGTGATTCCATTAAAATCATAACGGAAAACGTAGGAAAAACCTCATGAACTATCCCGGTACTGGGTTGTTCAGAAGGACATGACCATTAGCAATTTCTACCTAAATCATCGGCAAATAGGAACGATTGAATTCTACGGAGGTAGTAGCGATACTTAACAAAATTAAATCAGACTATTTTAGTTTTTGTTTCGTGTTGTGTCCTTCTTTGTGTAATATAAATGAATTTGAAAATATATTTTATGACCAAGGTCTCAGTGATGTTCTCAAATTTTGGATTTTTGAATCTGTCATTTTTAGAGTTCTGTATATACAATATACGGATACCCTTATATCACTCAGGATTTCTGCCTCTGTCACATCACAGCAATTTTCTCCTAAACTACTAGACGGAAGAGGTTGAAATTTGGTATCAATATATAGTTTGGTGACTCGATCAGGAGTACATATCGTAAATGAAGAAATTTTGATATTAGGGGTACTTCTGGGGGGAAAAACTAAAAAAATCGACCGTTCCCCCCCTGATCTCCGAAACTACTGAGCCTAAAATTTTGAAAAAAAGGAAATATAGAACGTTGCCCGAACTTTACAGGAAAAATAAAGAGAAACCATTAATATTAATTTTGGGGGGCAAATTACAGAATTAAATAAAAATTTAAAAATCAAAAAAATCAAACACATCATGTAATATATCAAATGAAAGATCTCATTCTGAGAAACACAAATATATTTTTTTCATATTTTCAAAAAAAAAATATTTAAAAAGATATTAACGAAAATATACAAAAATTTACGCATTCCACCCCCTTATCTCCGAAACTATAAAACGTAAAGTTTTGAAAAAAATAGAAGTATACCTTCTGACCTGAAGTTTACTGGAAAAATAAGGAGAAACCTCTACTTTTAATTTTGGGGGGCAAATTACAGAATTAAATATAAAATATAAAATTAAAATTGTTCCTAACCCATCATGTTATATATCAAATGAAAGGGCTCATGATGAAGAAAACAAATATATTTTTTTATATTTTTAAAATTAATTAATTAAAAGATATTAACAAAAATATAAAAAAATACCCTTTCCCCCCCTTATCTCCGAAACCATAAGCTGAAAAATTTTGGAAAAAATGGTAGTATAGCCCCTCACCTGAACTTTATTGGAAAAATAAGGAGAGACCCCTAATATTCATTTTGGGGGGCAAATTATAGAATTAAATGGAAAATAAAAAATTATAATTGTTTCTAACGGGTCATGTAATATATAAAATCACAGGGCTCATTATGACGAATACAAATATATTTTTTTATTTTTTTTAAATGAATATTTTAAAATACATTAAAAAAATATTTTAAAAAATTACCCATTCCCCCGTTATTATAAGACATAAATGTTTTTGTTTATTTGAAAAATATGAAAAAATCCCTAATTCTATTATTTGGCCCCCCAAATAATAGAAAATAAATTATTAGAATACCCCCATAGTAATTTTAGGGACAAATTATACAATTAAATGGAAAATATCTTTATTTTCCAAATTTTCAAAAGCATCATGTAATATATCAGATAAAAGGCTCATTATGTGAATTACAGATATATCATATTTTTAAATCATTTGTTTAAAAGATATTAACAAAAATATTAAACATCGACTTAATTCCCACTTTAGAAACTACACTATTTAAATTTTGAAAAATATATTTTATTTGTATTTTTAAATAATTTGAATAACAGATTCAATAATTTATAATTTAAAACTTGAACTATTTTGCGCTTTATCTTCCAATCTACAGAGCCTCAAATATTCAGACAGTAGATTATAAAAGGCTTCCCTGAAAGTTTATAAGTAAAATAAAACTCTAATGTTAATTTTTTAGGCCAAATCAGAAAATTAAATACATAAGCGAATCATGGACAGATAAAATAAAAAGTCTATGCTTGGAAAATAAAAGTGTACATTTTTTATAAATCTAAAACGCTTCCTTTAAAAGATATAAGGGTAAATATAAGAAAATGCACTCATTCCCTGCTTGTCTGAAACTGGAATATTAGAATTTTGAAGGAGCTACAAAACCCTTAGTATTCGAGTCCTTATTTTTATAAGCTACATTTTTGATGAAAATGCTTTTTTCCTTAAAGTGCCTATATATATACCGTATAAAAACAAAAGTTGTTTAAATTTAGTTAATTTATTCATTCGCGGAGTTTTTTTCATTTGATATTTTTCTCCCCGAGAAGGGGAAGAAAACGCAACCCCCGGCTCAGGGTCAACTTTGAAGTAGAGGGTAAGTAGAAATCAAATTCAAATTTTTAGGAAAGTCGGTTTAATATCGGTATAAATTTGTTTACTTACCATCCTTTTGAAGAGGATAGAATTGCCATTTAACATTAGTATTATCGGGAATTGTTTCGTCATCCTGGTCAATTTTGTACTCATATACATTATTCACATCTGCAAATAATAAAACAATTCAGCAGTTCAAAAGTAAAAATACGAGGGTAAATCAAATATGAACCGGACTTTTCTGTTTCTCGCCCTGTAGGTAATTCGAGTGGCGTGACGTCTCGATATATGTTAGGTAGGGATGTTAAGAAGAGGGGAGTTCGTCGTTGGCGAGGCGTAGTCGATACGCTGTTAGTAGCATCATGTCAGAGCAAGAGGTGCATAGGTCTGTTGCTCAACGTGTTGTTATCAAATTTTTGGCGCGGAAGGGCGTTAGATCGTCTGAAATTTTGCGTCGACTATCTACACAGTTCGGCAATGAAACACTTTCAAGGACCCAAGTGTATGACTGGCACAAAAGGTTTTCAGATGGCCGAGAGACAGTGGAAAATGAGCCTCATGCACGCCGTCCCACGACAAGTATCAATGAGGTGAATATCTACGCAATTCGTGAGCTGATTGAAGGTGACCGCCATCTTACAGTATTGGCAATTGCTGAACACGTTGGAATATCATACGGGAGTGCTCATTCAACCATTTCAGATGAGTTGGGTTACCGAAAAGTGTGTGCAAGATGGGTTCCTCGCCTTCTAAGGGAAGATCAGAAAGCAAACCGTCTTGCCGTATGTGAAAGGCTGTTAGCAAGATATCGAGCAGAGGGGGACGAGTTTTTGAGACATATTGTCACCTGTGATGAGACATGGGTCATCATTATACCCCGGAGTCCAAACGTGCAAGCAGGGAATGGCAAAAACCTGGAGAGGCAGCACCGCGGAAAGCCAAGACCCGTCTTTCTGCAGGGAAAATTGTTGCAACAGTTTTTTGGGATTCGAAAGGCGTACTGCTGATCGATTTTCTGCACGAACGCCGTACAATTAATGCTGAGTATTACTGCGAACTACTCCAACAAGTGAAACTTGCCTATCGGCAAAAGGGGCGGGATATGTCTATTCGAAGTGTGATTCTGTTGCATGACAACGCTCGGCCACATACAGCTGCATTGACTCAAGGAAAATTGAACAAAATGCATTGGGAAATCCTTAAACACCCGCCTTACAGTCCTGATTTGTCGCCATGTGACTACTACATGTTTGGGCCATTTAAAGAAGAACTGGGAGGCCACCACTTTGAGGACAACGAAAGTGTAGAAACGTTTGTGCGCAATTGGTTATCGACACGACCAGTTTCATTCTTTGAGAAATGTATTAAAAAACTTCCGATTCGGTGGGAAAAATGTATACATAAGAGAGAAGACTATCTAGAAAAATAATATGTATTAAAATTTGTATTGATCGTACCAATAAAATTTTTAAAACAGAAGTCCGGTTCATATTTGATTCACCCTCGTAGATGGCATTCAAAGAAAAAGATGCTTCATAAAGATGAAATTTCTCAGTACGTAAGTAGTGAGGATTCTGAAGGCACGATTATGACTTACAAAATTGAAAATATACAGACCAGTTTTTATTCGAACGTAAGAGACGTAAAAAGACTCCAAATCGGGAGTCGTACTGTGTAAAGCCGTTTCCCTGTGATTCCTAGGATAGACATCACACGAAAAATTCGTAGATTAACTAAATCCTGCCAAAGAAATTACGATACTAACTTTTTGAGATTGTTCAATCCATTGGACGCAAGACAATAAATTGGTTCTCGACTAAAAACAATATATTGTCTTGCGTTCAATGGATTGAAAGTTAGTATAAGAGAAAAGTGTAAATTAGAGTTATTACGGTCAGCACAATATTAGAAAGAAATACAGAAAATGTTAGTTAATAGTTCTTCTTCTTCTTCGAGCAGCCTTACGGCCTTTTTAGCACAAGGTTAATGGTCCTGGTCCTTTCGACCTTAACGACCAGACACAAGTGTAAAAAAAATGTAAAAAAAAATCTTATATAGCTTTTATTAATCTACACCTTATGTACAAACCTATCAGAACTTATGATAAAAAAAATGACGTAAACTAAAACTACTAAACTCTTTTATAACAAAATTATCTTTTCTTTTCCATCAAACTAAATACAGTGCGAGGTGGCGTTGGATTCCCGGTTTTATCACTAATTAACACTTATTACCACTTCAGGAGCATCTGCATCACTTACTAAGCGTTTATAGGGTATAATAAAAGAATATGGGAATAAATATATCAGGTAACTCTCATGAATCGTGAACTTTTTCTTAACCTAACACACACACTATGCCACCTCGCCATTTTAACTGGAAGTGTAAATAATAGTTAAACGAACACGTTTTCTATGTTCTGATGTAATAACGGGTGTTTTTTTTAGAGGTATAGAACTTTGAAATGGTTTAAAACAAGGATATATATTTTTTAAATTGACATGACATTTACTTTATTCGAAAGATAATCTTCTGGCATTATAATTTGAATATGACTTCTGGCATATGACCGCCACGGCTGGCTCGGACGTAGTTTAATCTGGAGGTCCAATTTTCGATGACTTTTTCCAACATTTGTGGTCGTATATCGGCAATAACGCGGCGAATGTTGTCCTTCAAGCGGTCAATCGTTTCAGGCTTATCGGAGTAGACTAGCGACTTCACGTATCTCCTAGCGTTGGGTTTTATGACTCTTTTTAGTGAGCCCGCTCATTTCGTTCAACTCACCAAAAAGAGTCATTCACACTGAGTCGTTCATTTGAACGATGTCGCCCCTAAATCACACAGCCGTTTAGCCTTAGGATATTTATAATATATATATATATATATATATATATATATTATCAAATTAATATTAAGGTTTTGCTGAGTCATAATTAATGCACGCTAAAATATAAGGATTTTGTATATTTATTTGGTAACAGAAAAAATAAAATAAACTGTAAACATGAAAGTGTAAACGTTCTACACTATCAAAACAAATAAAATTATAATGCTTACCTATAACCCAAATAGAAATATAAAAAACAAAACATAAAAAAGAACCTTTAACAAGGTTAGTAAATATTATTATTATGAAGTCTATAAAAATATAACAAAATTAATAACATAATAAAAAGGATTTCATAAATTTACATTTAAAAAAAGTAGCATGGAAACTTTATTTCCATGCAGATTATTTCTCCTTTCAGTTAATGTCTGCCCTGCTTTCGAAAAGATCCGTTCACTGGGCACTGAGGTTGCTACTATACAAAGTCTTTTTCTCATTAGTTTATATAGCGTAGGGTAAACTTTTTTTCGCTCTTCCCACCAAATAAACGGATCTTGTTGTCTTGGTAAAAGCGGCTCATCCAAATATTTTTCCACTTCAAGGATGCCTGCCGCTATTGGATTTAAATTGGAAACTACTTTGCAAACTGCAGTATCAAAGTCTTCCCATAAAGTGGACGACTTTTCTAATGTGGTGCCTGATTCTTTTTCGGAATCACTAACCACTTCAGTTTCAGTGTCATCCATCCTGTCCGCTACAGAACTTTTGATGTTATTATTTAAATGAAGCTTGATGCTATCAAAAGCATTTGTGTCTGTAAAACCGTACTTTTTGAACCTTGGGTCCAAAATGGTAGATTCAGCGAATGTTTTATTTTGTTCTATATCACTAAATCGCTTATGAATATTGACTTGTAATGACTTTACTAATACTTTGCATATTTCTGGTAAATCAGGATTATCTTTAACAAATTTATTGCAAAATTTTGTTAGTGCTGCACTAAAAAGAATAACTTTTGATATAGTTACCTCTTTTTCCGCACTAATTTCCTCGGTTACGTCTTTAAATACTTTAAGAACTTCACAACATTTCTCTAAAATGTTAATGTCATTGTTTGTTAAATTATCGATACTTTGATAATGAACTGCTATTACGGACATTAAAGGTTCTTTTATATCTAAAATTCGCCTAAACATATCGTATGTAGAGTTCCATCTCGTAACTACGTCTTGTTTAACTTTAAGTTGTGGCATTTCTAGTTGTTTCTGCATTTGTTTCAACTTTTCAGCAGCCTGTGAACTACGTCTAAAAAAGTCCACTATTACTTTTACTTTTAGCCTAATAGGTTTGATGGTATCCAGGGAAGACTGCACAATTAAATTCATTGTATGGGCGAAACAAGGTATGTGTTTCCACCCGGTTTGTCTAATGGCAGCAACAATGTTTGCGGCATTGTCACTCACAACTGCCTCTATTTTGTTTGTTATCTGCCAATCCCGAACAATTCTTTGCAACTCGTCACATAAATTGGAAGCAGTATGACTCTCAGTGTATTTATTAGCAGTCTAATAAGCTCGATTCTAGCTTATTTTGAAATAAATAATGTGCTGTAACACTTACGTAACTTTCGTTTGTCACAGATGTCCACCCATCCGTTGTTAAACTGATAGCTTCTGTTAACTGCACTTTGTTTAAAATTATTTCTTTTGTAATATTATAATACTTAGGTAACAATATATCTGAAACAGTTTTTCGCGTGGGTAGTTGGTAACCAGGGTTTAACTCTCGCACAAAAGCTTTAAAATAATCACTTTCTACTAGATAAAATGATAAAAAGTTCTACGCAATAGTCTTGACTAAATGCTCGTTAATGTCTTCTCGTTTTTTACTTGTCACTGGCTTTGAAAAAAATGTTTCTAAACTGTTCTGTGTTTTTTTTAACTATACTATTACTTTTTATCAAGCCTGTGGAAGGCGGAAACTCTTGTTGAGATCTAATACGATTTGAGGTATCAGCTATACAGTCATCATCAACCTTTCTGTTTTTGGAAGTACTTGAATGTAAGCTACCAGAAATAGATGGATGTTTACTCTTGAGATGCCTATTCAGATTATATGTTGATCCGCCTTTATACGAAAAAATCTGGGAACAGAAGTTGCACTTAGCTTGGTTATTTGAAATTGCTTCAAAGACTGTCCAAACTTCGCTTCTTTTTTTCGATGCCATACCTATCCGATATACTGATTGCAACGTTTAAAAACTCGCGAAACTTAAACTTAATAGTCCTGCTTAAAACTCACAAATATCTTACAAAGTTTGTTAGATATTTTGTCTGAGAAATATCTCGTTTAACATTAAAAGTCAAAGAGTATATTGAAAAACCCTTAAATGAAACAAACTTAAAACTTGCAACCCGCACCGTACGAAACACAGCAAAAGAATAACAACCCCTTGTCTCAGTCACTCATTGCTTGTGTTAAGTGTGTTAAAAATTTTCCGACGGAATTTAAAAGCAATACCTGCATCGCATCAGCCAAACGGCTCATTTCTTCCCATTGCTCCGACCGAGCCGATCGAACGATTGAAGGAGTCTCTACGTCGGGATTGAACTTTGAACGTTCAGCACCACCGATGAGTTTCGACTCTCGACTCGCACGAGCTGAATGACTCTTTTAATGGCGAATTGAACGAACTAGTTGACTAAACTGTGCCGCTCATTCATGGCACATGTAGAAGAGTCGTTCGTTTTGAACGACTCATTCACGAACGACCCATCACTAGTATCTCCACAGAAAATAGTCAAGCGGCGTTAAATCGTACGAAACGTGGAACTATGCGGTTACCAAACGTTTCAATAAATCAATTGTGGCACGAGCTGTGTGACATGTTGCCCCGTCTTGTTGAAACCGCAGCTCGTGTGCATCATGATTGTTCAATTGATGAACGAAAAAGTTAGTAATCATGGCTCTACAGCGATCACCATTGACTGTAACGTTATGGTCAGCATCGTTTTTAAAGAAGCACGGACCAATTATTCCACCAGCCCCTAAAGCACACCAAACAGTCAGTTTTTCTGGATGTAACGGTGTCCCGACATGAACTTAAGGATTATCATCACTCCAAATACGGCAGTTTTGTTTGTTGACGTATACATTCAACCAAAAGTGAGCTTCATCGCTACACCGAATGTACGCCTTGCTAGGTGATCGTGTGGCTTTAATTCTTGCACGAGTTGAATTTTGTAAACACGCAAACCAAGATCTTTCTGCAAAATCTTCCATAAAGTGGATGGACACATATCCAATTCCTGTGCACGATGGCGGATCGGGTTTTCCTCTACAGCAGCAATGGATTCTTCTGTACGCACTGTACGACATCTCTGTGGATGCGCATTATCATTTAGAGTAAACGTGGTGCGAAAACGTTGCATAGTTAATCGAATTAATTGCTCTGATGGACGATTATGTTGACCGTAAAATGGACGTAGTGTGCGATATGTATTTTCGAACAGACCGTAAATTTGCACAATTTGGAAGCGTTGTTTAGGCGTCAATCTATTCATGATGAAATACCAAATCAAACTAAATATAAATCACTTGACAGCTGACAAGATGGTCGCCCGTTAAAAGAGTGTTGCCAACTTAAAGTTCTATACCTCTAAAAAAGCACCTTTTACAATAATGACCACTGTAGTATTACAATTTAAATTTAAAAATGAATATCGAATATTTCAGGTATACCAATTATTTTCAGCAATTTCGGTTTTAACTTTCTGGAAGTGCAGATCATTTTATTTCGGGGTAGACAAAATGTTTCCATAGGTACAACTGCTTAAAATATACTTCTTCCGACTTTTATAACATTTAATTAATTAAATATAAATAAATAAATACTCTGCTTACCCTGGTTTGTTTGGGTTGGACCATTTCTCTTATGAAGCAAACGATTTTTATGTGTGAATGAACGACCCAATCCAGATGTCAAAATGACAGACAGAATAAAGCAAAAAATAAAAGTTTTCATTTTGGTAATGAAAAATGCGTGTTGACGGTTTAACTGACTTTATGGTAATGCTGTAAAATCCAATTAAATTTTTGTCGTAAAAACCAATTAAACCTTGCGGAAGGTATTGTGGTTAAATTATAGTGATTTGGTTTATTGATAATTGTTTATTTTTTAGTAATCATTTCAAAGATTAATTAAAAATATCTGGAATATCCGTAATTAAATAATTAAATTAATTCAGTTGGAATTTATAACCGACTTATATACAGGGTGGTTTGCAGATGGTTCGCCAAACTTAAAGGGCAGATAGGGGGGGGCATGTGCTATCTTATGTAGCCCATATAATATCTTGATTTTTTTTGATTTTTCTTATTTTTTTTCTTAATTCTCAGATTTTTACATTTAAATTTTTGTAACTTTTTTTATTCTTTACTGTATCTTCATCAAATAAACTTAAATATAATCTACGATGTTTGTTCGCTCATCTGTAATCGATATTTGCCACAAATAATTGGTTGAAAAAATTATATGAATCCACAAATACCGAGGTTTCATAAAAATGTGATTAAGTTAAACACTTTATCACATTACAAAAAAAAAAAAATGGAAACACATCGAGAACTTCAAATGCTTGCAAAAACTTCTCTACTTCAACCCCTTTCCAACAATATATCACACGTATTGTAACGTAATCAGTATCATAATAAAATGTGAGATTGTGAGAACTACAAAAAATAAAACAAATTGCAATAATTTATTATAAATTTTGTTCAAGCCGGCTACGGATGCAATCGCGACACCTATTTCTGACTCCTACAGTGGTAGTCTCTAGTCGCATCTCATCCCATATTATTTCAATATCAACATTTATTCTTTTTCTTAACTGCGCTTTGGTTTCTATTTCTCTCTCATAAACGATTTGCTTGGCCCGTCCACATACAAAATAATCAAAGGGTGTCAGGTCTGGCGACCTTGGAGGCCATAGTATAGGGCCAGTTCTGTCAATTTACGCGTTTGGGAATGTAATCTCCAGGAACCCTCTGACATTTCGCCTATAATGTGCTGGAAAGCCAACTTTTTTTAATATTATTGGTCTGTCTTCCAATGATATATTATCTAATAAAATCAATAAATCGTTCATCAAAAATTCAACACAAAGGAGCAGCTAAGGGAAATAATCAATGTTGCTTTCGAAATAATGCGGGATGATCGATCTTATTAGATGAAATCCCATTGCAAGACAGACCAATAAAATTGGTCAAAAAATTCAAAAAAGTTGGCAGTCCAGCATGTTATAGACGAACCGTCAGAGAGCTCCTGGACATTTCATTCCCAAACGCGTGGATTGAAGGAACTGGCCCTATACCGTGGCCTCCAAAGTCGCCAGACCCGACTCCCTTTGACATTTTGTATGTGAACGGGCTAAGCAACTCGTTTGTGAGAGAGAAATAGAAACCAAAGAGCAGTGAAGAGAAAGAAAAAATGTTGCTTTTGAAATAATATGGAATCAGATGCGACTAGAGACTACCACTGTAGGTGTCAGAAAAAGGTGCCGCAATTACCTCCGTAGCGGTAAAAACCAGTTTGAACAAGATTTATAACAAATTATTGCAACTTGATGTATGTTTTATTTTTTGTAGTTCTAAAGTTACAATTTCAAATTTTATTAGGATGCTGTTTACTTTCCAATACGTGTGATATATCGTTGGAAAAGGGTTGAAGTAGAGAAGTTGTTATAAGCATTCGAAGTTCTCGATGTTCTTCTAATTTTGTTTGTAATGTGAATAAAGTGTTTAACTTAATCACTTTTTTATGGAACCCCGCCATTTGTGGATTCATATAATTTGTTCAACCAATTATTTGTATCAAATAACAAATGCAGATGAGCAACCAAACATCATAGATTAGATTTAAGTTTATTTGGTGAAGATGCGGTGAAAAATAAAAAAGTTACAACAGTTCAAGTGTAAAAATCTGAGAATGAAGAAACAAAAAATAAAAAAAAAACAAAAATCGTAAGATATCTAGATGTTATATGGGCTACCTAATATAGCACATGAGCCCACCTATTTGCGTTTGGCGATCCTTCTACAAAACACCCTATATATATTTTATTTTTTTATGTATGCTCAGCGATTATTCGAAATCGACCTAAGGAACTTGGAGGATTTAAACTGGATTCTGTTTACAGAGATCCTGAAGTGGGCCCATATTTTTTTCAAGGACACAGCTTATACCGTTTTTTAGAAATTCGGTTGGGTTTCTTAATGCTAAGCTTTGGTGGAGGTCACAATATATATATAAAAAAAATAAATGTTAACTTCAAGATGGAGGTTCAAATGGAAAACTTTCTATTAATAATATTTAGAGAAAAAAATCTTAATAAAAAGATTTGCATGGTCTGAAACGTATTCTCTAATCATTACAGATCACTTTTTTAACTGTAGTATGCTATATCACTAAATATTGTATAATAAATAATTTCTTTTTGTAATGAAAAAAAAAATGTATTATAAAATTTCGCGGAGGAGAGACTACTAAATGGATATAAGTGGAATTAAATCAAAATGTCCGATAAATTATCAGACGTAAAAAAATGAAGATTCTCAAGTCGTCCACGATGTAGTGGGTACACCTAAGCCCAATAGAACAAAACCGACATCAACGTGTTCTAATGATAAAACATGATTAACTGACATAAAATTCAACTTTTTTTATCGATGCGTTATTGTTTTTCAACAAAAAAATACAGGGAAAATCGGTAACAATTTAGTTTTTTACCTTTTCCACAAAATTAACCAATAAAACCGTGTTTGCTACTATGGGCAATGTTGAAGACAAATGAAAAACCTATAAAATGAACTACAATGCGGTCAACTTCGTTAATTGGTTTCTTAGATAATGGAACATTTACTCAAAATTCCAAAAAAATAAATATTCGTTTATATGTTTTTATTGTTTTATAGCTAAAACATTTTTATTTACTGAAGCGATAGATATTCTCATACCCAGTTTGTATTCTTAAAATACGAGGGCTGCCTTTTATATTTCGGGATTGGACAACATTAGTGTTGCAATCTGACAACTCACAGCTCTATCGTAAAGTTTGACATTTTTGAGGTTATACGTACTTAGAACGTTTGAACATACGAGCGCTATGTGTTGTTTACAGTAACTTAAAGGAGTCATCTCGGCCAAAAAATGGAATTAAATCGTAAACATTTTCGTGCGATTATTTTTTACAATTTTCGACGTGGATTAAGTCAGCAAGTGTGCATGGATGAACTTAATTTAATTTTTGGCGATGAAACTCCATCAATGACCACTGTTTATCGATGGTATGGTACATTCAATCTAGGTCGTAGTTCACTCCAAGACGAATTTCGTGAAGGTCGTCCAAAAACAGTTGTTGTTCCGGAAACCATTGACGCTGTGCGCGAACTGAGATTGCAAGATCGTCATGTGACCTATCGTGAGATTGAGTCAACCTTACACATTAGTGGGACCAGCATACATTCAATATTGCATAAACATTTGGATGTCAAAAAAAATTGTTAGCGTTGGATCCCACACAATTTGTCAATCGTTCAAAAAAAGTCTCGTGTCGATTGGTCGAAAGAAAAGCTGAAAAAATACGATCGCGGTGCTTCAAAACACGTTTATGACATAGGGACAGGTGATAGTGGATTTACGCGTATGAGCCCGAAAGTAAACAGCAGCCGACTGTATGGGTGTTTCAAGATGAGCCGAATCCAACAAAAGTTGTTCGCGCATAAAGTACTTCCAAGCAAATGATTGCACTAGAACAACGCAGAAAAGTCAATTCTGAGTGGTACACAACCATTTGTTTGCCAGTTGTCTTCCAAGAAATGAGGAAAACCAACCGCCGAAGACGGACGGATCACTCTTCACCACGCCAATGCGAGCTCTCACAGATCGGCTCAAACAACTGCATTTTTGACCACTCAAAACATTGATTTGATGAGTCATCCGCCGTATAGTCCTGACTTGTCACCAAATGACTTCTTTTTATTCAAGTACGTAAAAAACAAACTGAGAGGTCAACGTTTTTCGCCACCTGAAGAAGCGGTTGCTGCGTTCAGAATGCTTCGACAATTGGTTCAAATGCATGCAAAAGTGTATAGATCTTCATGGGGAATATTTTGAAAAACAATAAAGTGATTTTCGATGATTAATATTTCTTTTAGTTCTCTAATCCCGAAATATAAAAGGCAGCCCTCGCATATACTATAACCGTGGTAGTTTTTGCAAAATTTCAGTCAATTCTATGTAAGGTAATTTTTTTTGAAAGGCCATATTTCCTCACCAGATGACTCTATCATTATGAATAAACCACCGTTGGAAAGTAAAAGAGTTGATCTAGAGACCATTCATCTCACTTTTCCAAAATTTAAAGTATCAATGTATATAATTTATTTGGACGTGTCCATTCGAAAAACTGCTAAGGGGTAGTACTATATCCTTAAAATTAATAATCTTAATGTAAATTTTAATTTTAAGCAGATACATATTTATATTTCTTGCATAATATGGATTTAACAAAATGGAATACTTATACTCCATTTAGACAGAGATGAGAATGCACGGAGCAATCGTAATGTGGAAAAGAGAAGGTAAACTTTCGTTTTTTATTTAAATTTAAAATAAGTCTCTAGATCAACTCTTCTTCTTTCCAACTGTGGTTTATTCATAATGATAGAGTCTGGTGAGGCAATATGGCTTTCAAAAAAATATGTCTTCCATAGAATTGACTGCAATTTTGGAAAATATTTTAGCAAAAAACATATAAACGATTATTTATTTTTCTGGAATTTTGGGTAAATGTTCCATTATTTAGAAAACCAATTTTGTAGGTTTTTAATTTCTCTTCAACATTTCCCATAGTAGCAAATATGGTTTTATAGGTGGATTGAGTGTATTGAGCAAAAGGAAAAAGCTAAATTGTTCCCATTTTTCTCTGTTTTTTTTTTGCTAAAAAACAAAAACGCTTCGATAAAAAGTTATTGGTGTTCAGCCAATATATTTTACTTAAATCTTTAAGATTTTATAAATCTCTAGAGAAAATTGTACAAAATTGAAAAATGTGGACCGAAAAAAATACGGACCGAAAACCAATTTCTCCAACCTAAATAGGACGCTTATGATTTGGGTTTCGAAAAATTGAGTAGCACATGTTATTTAACGTAAAAAGTTATGTGAGACTCATACATTTTTCTCAATCTATTTTCGACCGTTTTGTCAATAAAAAAACCCAAAAGAAAAAACTACAACTATTATTAGCTAAAAAACCTATCAAACGACAAGTCACAACCACTCATCCAAATCCACAATTTTTTAACAGATTTGTTAATTTAAGCTCTGTTCCATTTGATGATAACGAGAAAACACTATCAAACAAAGGTTTCAAACACAATCTCCGAAGTAAAATTTCACGTAACAATTTAGAACTTTTAGTGGTAGAAACAGAACTTGCTTTACTTAACAAAACCAACAGCATAACTGACAAACATATCGCGTCAAATCTAATCCGCCACTCATTTAATAAGACTGTCAACAACCCTGAACTATCTACATTAAACTCCATCAAAAACAAAATTAAAGACAATGATTTAACATTTACTAACACAGACAAAGGAAACAGTATTGTTGCCTTAGATAAAACTAACTACATTAACAAAACCAACGAATTTTCAAACGCTTCCAATTATCCTATTATTACCAAAGATCCAACCTCCAAATTTCAACTTCAAGTTAAAAATACACTTAAAGAAATCAATTTTTTAGTTAATGAATTTCAAAAAAGAACTTTAACGGTAATGAATCCATATCCCCCTCGTTTATATTCACTAATTAAACTCCATAAAGATAATCATCCCATCAGACCTATTATTTCCTATTTCTCAGCTCCTTCTTCGAAAATTTCTAAAGCACTCCTTGACATGTTAAAGCAATACTCCAAATTCACTCCCACACATAGCATAAAAAATTCCCTTGACTTAGTGACAAGAATTCAAAATCTAACTCTACCTAATAACTGCATACTATTATCATTCGATGTAGTCAATCTTTTTCCCAGCATTCTACCAGAAGAATGTACTACCCTTACCATGAACTTATTAGAAACAAACAATACCAACCTAATTATAAAAAACGAAATAATCAATCTCTTACAACTTTGCCCTAACCAAAATTATTTTTAGTTCTACAATAACATTCACACTTGTAAACAAGGTTTAATTATGGGTAACCCATTAAGCCCTCTTTTGGCCGAAATATTTATGAACAACATAGAATCACTCATTTTCAAACACAATCTGAACAGTAAAATCCTATATTGGTGTCGATATGTTGACGACATTTTTGCTTGTTTTACTGGTACTTACAGACAATTACAGTTACTCCATAACTATATAAATCAAATCCATCCTAACCTAAAATTCACCCTAGAAACTGAGACAGACAATACATTAAATTTCCTTGACTTAACCATCAATAGACATAACAACAAACACACCTTTTCCATTTATCATAAACCTTCACACACGGACCTTAAAATCCACACAAACTTGCAGCATACCATAGTATGTTGCACAGATTGGTTACCATCCCACTATCAAAAACTCACTTTGATACAGAACTAAACAGAATAAAATGTATTGCTGTCAATAACGGTTATAACCCTCAAATTATCGACAATATGTTAACTAAACAAAAAAATAAAAAGGCTTTAAATGAAGTGTATCCTACTACTCCTAATATTGACACCAAACTATATAAAAGTATCACATTCATCGGCTCCCCTTCTCAAAAAATAGCCCAATTTTTATTAAATAGAAACATTCATACAGCTTTTGAAACAGATAACAACTGAGGAAAACATATAAGAAACAATAAAGATAAAATGATCGAAAATAACAACTCGGGTGTCTATAAGTTGACATGTGGTAGTTGCCCTAGTTTCTACCTCGGTCATACGGGAAGATCATTCAAGACAAGATGGGATGAACATACCAAAGCTTTTGAGTGCCACAATTATAATAAGTCAACTTTTGCCGATCATTTATTAAATGAAAATCATATACCTCAGAATACGTTCGAAGTATTACATTTACAACATAAAAGTAAAAAAATTATATCTTTTAGAGTCATTAGAAATTAACAAAAACAAAAATTCACCATACCTCTTGAATGATCAAACCGAAACCATTTCATCACCATTACTTAATCTTTTCAATAGAATTAGATAAACTCATTACAGCCATAATTTATCGATTTTTAAAAACCCAATTATAATATTGGAATTTCTTAATGTGATAACCCCCACCTACCTGCTTCAATAATCCTCTAAATACCTCTGTAATTGCATCACCTAAGTTTTTTGTAATCGTTTAAGGCATTTAACTGTTAGTCTTACGTTGTATTCTGAAGAAGCCAGTAACCTGGTGAAACAATTTTCAATAGTAAATAAAGTGAAAATTACATTAGTGTATTTATTTTAATATAATAAAAAAACAGTTTTGTTTGAGCCCTGTTAAGGGCATTAAACTTCCTAAGGGTGCGTTTTTGGGGCATATGTTACTACGAACTTTTTGGCTTATTTTAATGGGTTCTATACAGAGTTGGAACCCTATTTTGGAAACACCCTGTATATTAAAACACATTATAGAAAAACTCTAGATTATTGTCAAAACATTTTTATATTCTTATGAATACGTTCTATTAATTTTAAAACCCGTCTACATCTAGGTGTTAGCCTATTTAGGGTACCAACAGTAAAAGGCGATTAAAGGTGATGCCACTTTATTTTACAAGTTTTAGTATTTGTGTACATAAATGAATACTATTATTAATATTGTCTACAGGCTAAGGTTGGCATTACTGGAGACCATTCGTGGTAATCTTTAGAGTTTCTGGTGAAAAACTGAAACGGATAGTCATATTTTAGAATCAGTAAAATTATGTAACTAATATGTTATATTATTGCATTGGTATGCTAAGGCTAAATAGGGCTAATAAGTGATGGATTAAATCCTAAAAGAACAAACATATAATTTATATTGGAAAACCAACCCACACCCACAGGAGTGTATGTGTATAAATAGAACACAGAACACCCTATATAAGGGCAAACGGTTCTTCAAACTAGATGGTACATTAGGCGTTTTAGTGACACTAGACATATAAAAATTTAAGCTGGTGGTTTTCAGTAGTGACGGGCAGAATCGAATACCTTTAAGAATCGAGAACTCGGTACTCGAGAACTTCTAGGAATCGAGAACTTTCTGGACTGTCTAGAACCGTGAACTGGTGTTATGCTAATATCTCACCAATACCAAGAGCCGCGTTATTCGTCTGTTGGATTTATTCCTTTATTATTCAGTGAAAAAAGTAACGAAAAAACGAAATTCAGCCATTAAGTAATTAACATCGAATGGAATAAATCTCAATTATTAAACATTTCACAATATGTTAATTTAAACTAAATATAATATCGACAATTGTTTGGGTCGTCTGGATGACAAGAAATTGACGATGTGGAGAAATCCATGAAACAATTATTAGCAATATACCTCTTTTGTTTTTGATTTTATAAAAAAAGTGTAAACATCAAAATTGAAGGGAATTGTAACCCGAATATGATTGTCATGTCATCGTTTGCGTGACACCTCTCGTTTTCGAGATATGACACAAACTTATCTTTTTTTGAATGGAAACCATAGTTGACTATGACATAAAAAAACGAAAATTTTTAGAGCTTTTCAACGATATAATACTCGATATAATTATTCATAAAAATAACGGAGTTATGGATGCTTTTCTCTCTTGTTTTCACTTTTAACGTAGGTAGCCATGAAATAGATTGATTTATTAATAACTATTCCTAAAAAAACATTGAACGATTTTTTTATTAGGTATAGAGATATAACGAAAAAACTAAATAAGTAGGTACTTACTAAAAACTTAAGAAATTAAAGTACATAATAATGGTTACAATTTATGTTCGAAATGTCCACCATTGTTATTTAGACAAAAATTGCATCTATTTAAGATTGACGTTACCGCTTTCCTCACAGACCGCCTATCAATTTCTTCAATTGCTTGTAATACCGCCACCCTTAGGTCACCAGCTGTCTCATACTTTCTTTTGTATACTTTGTTATTTAGCGCACCCCATAAATAGAAGTCTATAACTGCCAAATCGGGAGACCGGGGTGGCCAATCGCGTGGGCCATTTCTTCCTATCCAAGAGTTTGGATAGATATTATCTACGTGTTGTCTTACTAATAACGAGTTATGAGCAGGTGCTCCATCATGTTGAAACCACTCAATTTCTAAACGAGTTCTCAAATTCAAATTATGCAACATGGCTTGAATAGTGTATTGCAAGAAATGCAAGTAGCGCTTCCCAGTAAGTGATTCGTTATAGACAAAAGGCCCCAGAATAGTAGACCCTATTATACCACACCAAACATTAAAACCAAATTTTATCTGGAGTGTCTTTGTTCTACATGGAAATGGTTTTCTTTAGCCCAGATATGCTCATTGTGTGTACTGAACATATCGCAGTTAGTAAATCTAGTTTCATCTGACCATAACACCTTTAATGGAAATTGTGGATTGTCAAGGCACATGTCTCTAAACCATGTATAAAACAAAATACGTCGATGTTCGTCACCAGCATGCAAAGTTTGAGAAACTGAAAGTTTGTAAGGGTGGAGCTTGTGCGCTTTCAGTACCTTAACTACAGTTCGTTGAGATGTGCCAGCTTCTGCCGCAATCTCACGAGTTGATGTAGATGGATTTTGATTTACCATTGCCAAAACATTTATTTGTGCTGCTTCGTTAATTTGATTACGTTCCTTTGGTAGTTTAGTAAAAGATCCATATCTGCGTAAAGCCTCTTAAATGTACATAGAGCAGGTTGGTGACGATTAAAATATCTATGAAAATATTCCTTTGCTGCACGAACTGAATTTTTATGGCATATAATATAACATTCCACCATATTCAGTTTTTCTTCGTTAGAATATTCCATTTTATCACGAAAACTTGTCAATATCGACTGTCAGTTCAGCACTACTAATGGAATTACTTTCAAATGAGGAAAAGTCAAAGTGAAAACAATCTTTTTCATGGTTACCTACGTCAAAAGAGAAAATAAGAGAGAAAAGCATCCATAACTCCGTTATTTTTATGAATAACTCTATCGAGTATTATATCGTTGAAAAGCTCTAAAAATGTTCGATTTTTTGGTCATAGCCAACTATGGTTTCTATTAAAAAATATATAAGTTTGTGTCATATCTCGAAAAAGAGAGCTGTCATGCAAACGAGGACATGACAGTCACATTCGGGATACAATTCCCTTCAATTTTGATATTTACACTTTTTTATAAAAACAAAAACAAAGGAGCTACAGGGATTTGACTAAATCGACAGAATTTCGTTTGTTCAAAATATCTAGTAAGCCATGACTTTTTACAAAAATCCGAAAGTGTCATTAAATTGGGCCAGTAAAACTGCAAATCTTTCCCAATTTAACTATTGCTCTATCTCCGCTAGTTTCCGAGATCCCCATACTGATAATCAAAAAAACTTACCCTGTATATTACATTTATTTAAAATTAATATATTAGGGAATTTTTAAAATTCTATTATTAACAGCTTCTTCGAAGTAATATAATAAAAATAAATCATGTCGATTTAAAATATTGATTCAGATTCTCGCCCACGTTGGTGTTTATGTAATATATGTCCTATGTATATTCATATCCGTCTATCTCTCTCTCTCTCTATCTTTCTCTCTCTTTCTCTCTCTCACACACACACACACATTTAGACACTAAGAGCACCAAATATTAGACATGACACTTGGGAGATAAAGATCCGATATCGTGACAAAACAACACTGAAAACCATCTATCTATCACCTTTCAGGTGTTTACGATGAGTTTTGGCCAGAACCGAGAACTGACAACGCGAGACCTTTCAATACACATACTCACTTAGTTTGCCATAATAAGTAAGTATACGAATAACGAATATCAGCATGCTATGGAGAGAACCGTCATTTTTCGAATACTTCCTGCAAGTTCTCGAGATGTCTCGAGAACTTCCAGGATATATAAATAGGCAAAGACACAACGATTAGGTACCATTTTTTCCTCTCTCAATCGATTTTCTTCATTTTTGTTTTGTTTAGTAGCTACTGACGACCTTCAGTGCAGAATGCTAATATTAATTTATATTATTGGTTTATTCATTAAATAAAATATAATAAAAAATCATTATTTACGTCCATATTGTCAACGGCAAACAACTGACACTGCCGCCGCCGTCAGACGGTCAAAACTCAAAAAATTCAGTAATTATGTATGAATGGAGCGATCGTTAGATATATTCTTAGAGCAAGTACTTCTGGAAGTGGCATACAAGCGTTGTTATTGTTTAGTGGTAAAATAGTCAATGTAGTAGATCAGTATTAATATTTCGGAAGCGTTGAGTAACTTTCATATTAAATATTTTGTTTTTAATGTGAATTTAATTATTTGATTTATATATTATTATCACAACCTTCCGAAGGTGTTGTGTAAAAAATTGTCAGACAGTGGACAATAGAGAATGTATTAAATATTTAAGTTCTCCTAGGGTTGTTGGTCCTCTCTTTTCTTTAATATTCCTGAAATTGCAAAGAACAATCTTCCAATTATTATATCGAATATTTTGTCAGGAGCTGTTCCAGCCAAAAATTTGAGGGGATATTTGGTTACATTTTTATTTTCTTTTTATTTCAATAGATTTGTCAATACGAGTGAACAATTTTGGTCATTACATTTACTTCTTCGATTTCTCCAAAACTCTGTTTCTTATAAAAATATACTTTTTACAATTTCATGAAATAGGGTGGAATTTCAACCACTGGGCGATCACTAGTATACTGAAATGTCTCGCGTTCTTAGTTCTCGATTATCGGTTCTCGCCAAAACTAAGTTCTCATCGTAAGCACTCGATCACAGATCTTACAAAGAGAACACTTGGTGATAGATGCTTGTCAGTGTTGTTTTGTCATGATATCAGATTGTTATCTCCCATGTCTAATATTCGGTGCTCGTCGGCACTTCTTTAAAGAGGCTGATATTACAGGGAAACCTTACTACTACGGATAAGTCCATTACATAACCAAATATTTTTAGAGGTCAACTAATATAATAAAGTCAGCCAAAACATTTCAAAACAAACAAAACTGAAAGTTCTAAAATAAAAACATAGTTTCAGTTAGATAGTAAATAATATGAACTAAAAAGACTAATATATGTATATACAGGGTAGAAATAAATTATTTAAACAAAAGCATAACATGTTTTTCTAAAAGGTAAATAAAATAATAATAAAAACTTCGAAAACAACATAACTATAATTTAATATTTCTTATGAAAGCTGTTTAAAACTACTAGTTGTCGCCCAGTGGTCGAAATTCGACCAATTGTGTCAATATCTCTGGCAGGTTAAGTAACATGAAAATTTATCGTGACATTTTATCCTACGACTTTAGGGAGAACAGCAATTACACAGAACGGATCCAGATTCGGAACCTCTGTGTGATAGTTTTCTCGAAAATCCTAGATGTCGGTCTTACATTTCGCTTTTTTCAGATATAATTCATAGAACTTTATTTGTGTTCAAATTCGTAATTCTTAATTTAATATGACAACAATTCAACCGCTAATGGGCTACCCTACATATTTATTTTTTTCTAACCCCCCTGTATAGCTATATAGCTATAATTGCACTCAATTCTGTAACATTTATTAAAATCCGCATTATAATAATTCCATCTCATTATATATTTCCACCACCCTGTATATGCAATTGCTCATGGACCACGCATAATATTTTTTAACATTTTTGAACCACCGGGTAAACCAGTTTGTATATGCCACTGCCTATGACCCACCATATTTACTCGTTTTGTTTATGCAATTTTTAATTATTTTCTCGAACCATAATTCTACTCAGACCTATATTTCAATCATTATATATATGGAACTCCTCGTGGTCTATTCTATAAAGCATATCTATAATTTCCCTCACCCTATATTTCATCGTAACTATATATACAACTGCTTATGGGTTACGAAATGTTGCATTTCCATTTCCACCACCCTGTATATGCATCTATGTATAACATTTTTGAACCACCCTGTATAATTGTAATTCTAGTGTACCTTCTATTCCAAGAACCCTGTAAATTCAACCGCTAATGGGCTTCCATATATAATTATTTTATTAGTTATAATTGCACTCTACTCTATATTTTAAACACCCTATATATGTAACTGCTTATGTGCCACCCACGAAAAAAATGATTTCTAAAATATCTGGAATCACCCTGTATAATTATAATATACAACGATTACTTTATCCACTAAACAATAACAACGCTTGCATGCCACTTTCAGAAGTACATGCTTTAAGTATACAACAGCATTGGTCTGTCTATATATCATTACTCAATGTTTTGAGTCTGGCGGCGGCGGCACATTCAGTTGTTTGGCATTGACATTATTGACGTAAATAATGAATTTTTATTACATTTTATTTAATGAATGAACCAATATTATAAATTAAGATTAGCATTCTGCACTGAAGGTCGTCAGTAGCTACTAAACAAAACAAAAATGAAGAAAATCGGTTGAGAAACAGAGGAGAAAATGGTACCTAATCGTTTTGTATTTGCCTATTTATATATAGATTATAGCATCCAAATTTTGGCACCAGTTCTCGGTACTCAAGAAAGTTCTCGATTGCTAGAAGTTCTCGAGTACCGAGTTCTCGATTCTTAAAAGTATTCGATTCTGCCCGTCACTACTTACAGGTAACGACATCTATTTAAAATGCCTGAATATCAAATTGTGTAACAAAATTGTTAAATAATAAGGGAATACTTACTAATTATATGCAGAATGACTAAAACAAAGGCTTTCTCTGGTGATATCGAATAATCAGTTGTATTTTATGTAAATTGCTTTAAAAGAATTAAATAAATTTTATTAATATATAATGAATTAAGAAATTAATAAAAAAGTTGCGGTGTTCGTAGCCAACATGCCATACAGACTTTATCGAAAAATAAACTTATTACAAAATTTTTAAATTTTAAAAAGGTAAATTGAAAGTACATCGGTTTATTCAAATGTTGAAGAAATAAAACCCTAGCCTAGTACGTCATTCCTGGCACAAGTCCACACAACAGTATTGGGAGGTAATTTTGTATACTCACTCTTCCGACATTTTTTACGAGTGTACCGCTCACCAGGCTTGCAATTAGCTCGAACGTTGTTCAGTACTGAACCATCCTTGCTAGTGTCAATTTCAATATTCTTTTTTTTATCTGCAAATAATAACATAATATGGATGTTAGAACGACAAATAAATTAGAATAAAACTTGAAAAATCTCATAATAAAAGTGATGTTGAAAAGCTTAGATTGTCTTTTGATGTTAAATTTTGTCGGTAACCTAATCACTGACAAACTTAATTTTATATGGTCAATTTAGGCCTATAATCAGGAGGAATGTTAAAAAATTCAAAAAAAGATTTAACTTGGTAAAATTGCACAAAAGACACAATTATACAAGAAATCTCAGAAGTCCTAATCGTTCCGATCTGTGGGAAAAAAATGGTCATAAAAAGTTTATCGCGATTTTCAGCAAAACAGTTTTATTGCAAAATTGCTACGGACCATAATTACTCCATAAAAAATATTTTAATAATTTTTTCCCTAAGAACCACCATTTTAGAGATATAACGCTTTAAAAAGTTGAATAATTTGTCAACGTCATAATTTGCACACGTTTCCATGCCACCTATAAGGTACTTAGTGTACTTAGCGCTTTTTTTTAACGTGGTTTCCCCAGTAGGCCTATTCCACGGGTGTGTTGTGATTTTGTTTTGTTTCGGAACTATTGCAAAATAATATTTATTAATAAGGGTTGGTAAAAATAAAAGCGGTGTAATTACAAAAAAAGGCTCTAAATTTAGTCATCTGAATCATGATTTTCGAATATTTCTGCTTCCTCTTCTGCTTCTTCTCCTTCTTCTAGATATTCTCTTTCTTGTTCTCATTCTTCTTCTTCTTCACTTTGGGTGCTAGTAAATTGTCCCAACAGCGATTCCTCGTTGGTATCATAGGAGTCATACTTTTAGCATTACATCCTTTTTTGCAGTTGCAAAATATTCTGTTCAGCAGTTTCTCTGGTGCTCGTGGATGTAAAGTCTGAACTGGCTCTAAAGTGTTGTCTGCCAACTTCCAACCCCGGTCTTTAGGGTTCACCTGATTACCAAGCCAGACTTTAACTTGGTAATATATCCAAAAAGATGTTGATGAGCAGCTACTGAGGTTGGAGGAAGACAAGCTAACTGCACTTGTTTTTTTTTGTTTTGAGTATTTTTAACGAAACACGTAGCGTAACTTATCTTAACAAGTAGTTTTTTACGAGCCCCGCACAAAGCAAGAAGAAAGCAAATTTTAGTTGGTAATAACATAATGTGAAGTACAATTACTGTTTTTAAAAATTTCAGCACATTGAACTAAATCTCGGTCGTGCTTTAATGTTCACTCACAACTGTAGAGGACTCCTACGACTCCTATCATACCAACAAGGAATTGCTATTGGGACAATTTACTAGCATCCAAAGTGAAAAACAAGAACAAGAAGAGCAAGAAAAGCAGTAATATTCGAGACTTATGATTCAGATGTACAAATTTAGAGACATTTTTGTAATTACACCGCTTTTATTTTTACCAACCCTTATTAATAAATATTATTTTGCAATAGTTCCCAAACAAACAAAATCACAACAAACCCGTGGGACATACCTCATAGGTGGCGTGGAAACGTGTACAAACTATTCAACTAGACAGCGTTTTATCTATAATTAAATTTAAAAAAACAAAAACCGACTTCAAAATAAAATTAACTAAAAAGCACGAAATAATTTATGCTACAACAATTAAATACTTATTATGAAGTCGGTGCCAAGCTAAAGTGAAACTATTTAGGAAAGTACCTGTACTTCAATGCTTTGCTGTTCAAATTGGCACCGACTTCATAAAAAGTATTTAATTGTTGTAGCATAAATTATTTCGCGCTTTTTAGTTAATTTTATTTTGAAGTCGGTTTTTGTTTTTTAAAAACTTATTTATTTCACAATTTTTAGTGATGCAATGGTTTAATTGGATGCAGTTTTCAAATCTAATTAACTTTTTCGATATTACCTTTACTGGAACCGCAACTACTGATGGCCACCCTACCTAACAATTTTATTCATTATTTTTAAGAACTGCCTTCTGTAGCTAAAACTTCGATCTATATTTGAACTATCTTGTATACATTGCTGCTAATTAGTCACCCATTAAAACTTACCCGGTCTATTAGTATTTTAACCATCCTGTATAACTACGCTAAATAACCTTTTTAGAGATATTTTGTAACCATTCTGGAAAATATAATCTGTTTCCACCATATATGTCAGCTACCCCGTAAATGCAATTTTTTCTAACATGTTTTAATTATACTGTATAACTGTAATGTTACTTTGCCCCATGTTTCAAATATTGCATATAGCAACAGCTCATGTTATATCTTAAAAATAATGTAGAACAATTTTTTTATCAACACTATTTAATATTTCAACTCTATATCAACCACCTTGTATGTGCACCTACTTTTCGACCAACCAGTTTGACTTTTTTGTACTACCCTTTATAAATATAAATCCATTAATTTCCAAGAAATTTCATTAAAACTGCAACTGCTTATGGAGCATCCTATGTAATAATTTTTTAAGGTAAAACTACTTACCTCTGCTCCTCTCTATATTTCAAGTATCCTATCTGTGCAACTGATGCATTTGCAACTACTTATGGGCCACCCAATATAACATTTTTTCACCACTCTGTATACTTAGAATTCTAGTCCACCCTTTATTCATCTATCCGGTATTTGAAATTGCTTGTGGATCATAACATTTCTTTTTAATATTTTTTAAACCTTTCCGTATAGCTGTTATCATATACTGCTACATATTTCAACCATCCTATAATATGTTACTTGAAAACTTTACTACTACTTTATAAACTTTTTTTTCAGCTCATTTCATTACTTTAATTATAGCTCAAGAAAATTCAAACATTCTAACTGCTTACATAACATTCATTTTTATTCACCCTGTATAAATATAATTCCTTTTTATCCTTATTTCACCCACATAGTATATGCTACTTCTTATCATCCTAACAATATAAGATTTTGTTATTCACCCTGCATAAATATAATTCAACTTTACCTGTTTTTCAACTACCTGATATATACATACACAAATACATGTAATTCAACTACGTTCTAAGTTTTACCTATTCTATATATGGAACAACCTTTAAAATTTCACTTTAAATATCAATTGAATTTTTTTAAGCGAAACATGTTACATTGGCATATTCCGAATTTTGAATGAAGCTAAGCTGATTCATGTATCTAATATTTGGTGCATGAGGTGTATTACCGAAAATGGTAGTAGTTTTCCTCCTATATCTGCCCTTTCTGTCAATTTATAAGCTTTGCAACAAAAAAAGATTATGAAGAACATTTTTTTCTCCAAATAATATTCATAGCAACGTTTTCCGTTTGAGTTCAACTTATGAAGACACACTGTTATAGAAATCAAATGAGAATCTCCACTTTGAAGTTGATTAACTGACATTTATTGGGCTTTATTTCCAATCAACTTTTAAATTACATCTTAACAGAACTGAAGATACTATAATTTGTAATCAAGTTAAAAACTTAACATGGATTGATGACGTTTACGTTTGAGATCATGTAAATCTGTTTTTTCTCTTAAAATTATTATTAATTATAAAAGAAATCGTTTGATTTATGATACACACTGTATATACATATTATCTGACATTTATTTTGATTAATTCATCTTATGCACAATTTACTCCAAGTTCCGAACAGTTAATATCAGTAACTGCATCAAAGCTTGTAATCTGGCGAATCCACCTAAACATAGAGTATAAGTAAATATTTAAACAGTTTTTCCACATTCTCTAAGAAACTATACAAGCTATATAAAAAATACCTGACCACTTGGGGATATCCGGGAACTAATCCAATTTCTTTTCAATTTGTCCCACGTTCCAGATTTTTTTTTCCAAATTTTAATAATATCCTCCAGAGTATATAGAGTATATGAGAATAAGTAAAAATAGTTTTTTTCCATTTTCTAAGAAATGGTACAAGCTATGTTAATGAAAAAAATATGGGACCACTTCGTTATCCCCCCAAACAGGACTGTGTGTAAAACGGTCGAAATCCCTCGAGCCGTTTCCGAGTAATTGGTGAACAAACATAAAAAAAGCAAAAAAATATAGATACAGACGAATTGAGAACCTCCTTCTTTTTGAAGTCGGTTAAAAACGGTGGCTTTAAAATATTAATACTTTTTTGTAGAGAATTTTATGATCTGACGTAATTTTAGGACGAAAGTCACCGTTTTGCTCGAGCCAATTTTTTTCCACAGATCAGAACGATGAGGATTTTTGAGAGTTCTTTTAAAATTATATTTTGAGCAATTTTATCAAGTTTCAGCTTTTATGAATTTTTATACTTCGAATGTGTCAATTGACTGGATTAATTTGGTTGTGACATAAAGTTCAGAGACTTGACTCCAAGGCATCAAAGTGAAATTGGAAAGGAGATTTTCGGGCTACTATCAGACATTTTACTGGATTCCCCATCTAAACAAGGTATTTTTATTTGCTCTACCGATTTCGCTTAACTGTTTTCAGCTGGCTAGAGAAATTCAAAATAAGGTAATTTCACGAAACTAAGGTGGGTGTGGCCATATAAAGAAGTTTTATTTCTAAACTGCGAAGGAGATATGAAATCACGACTCTGTGTGATTTGAAGAAATTACCAATTAAAAATTTTTAATAATTGTCACGAATGTATTTACTGTAATACCGTGTTAATCTATACTATTATAAAATTGTAAGTTTGTCTGTTTGTTTGTTTGTTTGTTTGTCTGTTCGGGCATCACGTAAGAACTACTTAACTGATTTTGCTGAATCTTTTTTTGTTGCAAAGCCTATAGTTTGACTTAAAATCTGGTAGACATTTTATCTCTCTAAATTTACAGAAACGATAATAGCGATATAGCGAAAAAACTTCTACCATTTAGGTAATTCAATTACTTAATTGGTTCCACCGCACGCACAAAATATTAAATACTGGCATCAGCTTAGCTTTTATTATAAATTGGGAATGTGCAAATGTAACATGTTTCGATTTAAGATAAATCAACTGATATAACAAACGTAATTTTACAGGGTGTTCTGTATATAGGAAACTTAGAGCGGAGGAGAATAAGATGGAATTATGTTCATAAGATTATTATAGTTATGAAATGAAGACATGTTAGAAGCAGTTGTTTATACAGGCTGTTTGAATTATAAGATTGAGTGAAATTATTTATGTTGTGGTTAAACACTTGTTTTATATCCACAAGTAGTTGCATATATTGGATATTTGAAATATGTAGCGGAGTATAATTACAGATAGGTTTAAAAAATATTATAAAGATATGTTAGGATCTACAAGCTGTTTACCGTATGGTCGGAAATGTAGGAGGGGGTAGCATTCTAAGGATACTGGTTGGTACAAAAATATTATATTTGGTGGCAAATGAGTAGTTGCATACAAAAGGTTGTTGAAATATAGGGTGGTGTATAGTTATAAATATAGCAGTTGCGTATATGGAGTACCTGAAATATGGTGCGCAGTAAAGTCTATTTGTTCAAAGTCATTCAAACAAAATAGAAAAAGTAAATGAAGGGTGGTTTAAATGAAAGGTGGAGAGAAATTATACTTTAATGTCTTGAAAAAATATGAGGAAAAGTTGTGAAATATCGTGGTTCATAATAAGTTGCAATAGTTGAAGTAAGGATGAAGACTTGTTATGATAATTATTTTAAAAATGATATATTGGTTGACCAAAAAGCAGTAGCGTATACTGGGTAGTTGTAATATATACAAGTTGATTTAAAAACATTTTGAACAAAATTGTTATATTCGGTGCCCAATAAGCGGTTTTGGTGAAATTATTGGACATAGATGGAGTAACTGCAAATACAAGATGTTTAAAATAGAGGGTGGAGTTGATTTATAGTTAAATTGGTTGGATATATTTTTTTGTAGGATAGAACATGAGTTGTTGCATATACGCAATAACTGAAACATGGATCGAAGTAAAATTATAGTTCATAGAGTGTGATTAAAGCAATGTTATAGAAAGCTGCATATAAGGGGTGGTTGAAATACAAGGTGGAGACAAATTATACTTTCAAGGGTGGTTAAAAAATGGTTATGTAGTGTAGTCCATAAGCAGTTGCATATATAATATACTGAGTGGACCAGACTAATAATTAAGTGTTCAAAAAATGTTATATTTGGCGGCTCGTAAGCAGATGCACATACAGGGTGGTTGAAATATTTTGAAGAGTAAAATTATGGTTATACAGGGTGGTTCAAAAATAAGTTGTAATGTTTGACAAATTGTCAGCTGTGTATACAAGATGGTTTTATTTTTTAAATTAAATTATTTAAAAATATATTTGTGTTCCTCAGAATGAGCCCTTTCATTTGATATATAACATGAAGCATTACAAACAATTTTAATTTTATATTTTCCATTTAATTCTGTAATTTGCCCCCCAAAATTAAAAGTAGAGGTTTCTCCTTATCTTTCCAGTAAACTATAGGTCAGACATTATACCTCTAATTGTTGTCAAAACTTTACGTTTTATAGTTTCCGAGATAAGGGGGGGGGGGGAATTGGTAAGTTTTGGTATATTTTCGTTAATATCTTTTTAACTATTTTTTTTAAATATGAAAAAAAAATGTCTTCCTCAGAACATTTTGAAAAAAATAGGAAATATAGAACGTTGCACAAAACTTTACAGGAAAAATAAGGAGAAACCATTAATGTTAATTTGGGGGGCCTAATTATAGAAGTAAATGAAAGTTTAAAAATAAACATTTTCATTTACTTCTATAATTTGGCCCCCAAAATTAACATTAATGGTTTTCCTTATTTTTTCTGTAAAGTTCGGGCAACTTTCTATATTTCCTATTTTTTTCAAAATTTTAGGCTCAGTAGTTTCGGAGATCAGGTGGGGGGAATGGTCGAAATTTTTATTTCCTCCAATCAGAAGTACCCCTAAAATGAAAATTTCTTCTTTTAGGATATGTACTCCTGATCGGGTCACCAAATTATACATTGATACCAAATTTCAACCTCTTCCGTCCATTAGTTGCTGTGATGTGACAGATGCAGAAATCCGGAGTGATATTATAAAGGTATCCGTATATTGTATATACGGAACCCTAAAAAGAATGATAACCTAATCTGCAATTTTCTCATTTGTGGAAACATTTGTGCAATAAGCAGAGAAAATTTTGTTACCCCGTTTTAAAGTTTGTTTCCAGCTTTTATGATTACCGAGCTTTTGTTTTAAAATACCCACAAAATCCTAAAGTCCATCTGCCTCAGGATTTTGTTTTAAATTAGACAAAAGTACCAATATGGATAACTGATGATAATATAATTATTCATTATTTTTTACAATTTTATTGTAGTTAAATAACAATGCTGCTGCTTTACTTACTCCTTGATGTCAAAATGTTTCGGCATTTACTGAGAACATAAACCTGACCAGGTGGGCACACTTCAAGTACCTTATTTTTGTTTCCATTGTAAGGATATTGATGTGCGATGTCATGACCAAATCCAGAAATTAAAATGGCAAACACAATAAAATAAAAGATAAAAAAATTCATTATTGTGTTGTTGCTGTAATGATAAAATTCTTGCGATAAATTTGTCTTTTAATTAGGTTGATATTATTTGAGAGTATTTCACGTTTCAACTGACTTGGTGATAACAATGAAACTCTAATTATATCTAGCCGGAGGTCTTGAGGTTAGTTGATAGTGGTTTGGTTTCCTGACATGTTTATTTATAGTAATTACTCCAAACATAAAAATAATTTGAACAAATATGAGCTGAACTTGACTTGCACCGGAAATGGGTGGAGCCTTTGTATTTGATCTGCTACATGATGCCCTTGATTTATTAAAATTAAGATTAGGATTTGCGCTTTATTTTTTTTTGTCTGAATTTTACGCTCGTTCCTTTGTGAGATAAAGGTGGAAATGGGTCAAATTTTAAATAATAAATTATTAAACTTTTAAATACATTATTTAAAACTGTAAATAAAATGTATTTGTATGTTTATGACGATTACTTTCATTTCATGTATAAGGGATACACTTATAAAAATCCAAATAAATTTATAAATTAATGTTAGAATTTGTGTTTTACTTTTATCCTAAATTTTAAGTAATGTTTTATATCTTAAATTTTTTTCCAAAGTTTAGGCTCAGTAGTTCGCAGATATAGGAGAGAATAGGTCGAATTTTGTATATTTGTAGGGTTCCGAATATACAATATACGGATACCCATATAATGTCACTCCGGATTACTACGTATTTCACCTCACAGCAATTTTCTTCTAAACTACTGGACAGAAAAGGTTGAAATTTGGTATCAGTGTATAGTTTCGTGACCCGATCTGGACTACATATCGTAAATGAAGAAATTTTGATTTTAGGGATATTTCTGGGAGGACAAACTGAAAAAATTAATCGCCCCCCTTATCACCGAATTTTTTAATTTTTTTGTTATTAACTTTTTAAAAAAATATTTAAAAAATGACAAAAAAAATATTTGGATTCCTCATAATTAGCCTTTTCATTTAATATACTACATAATGCGTTTGAAATAATTTTAGTTTTATATTTTCCATTTAATTCTGCAATTTGCCCCTGCCCCAAACTAGTATCTATATCTCCATTTTTAGGGTTCCGTATATACAATATACGGATACCCTTATAATATCACTCAGGATTTCTGCCTCTGTCACATCACAGCAATTTTCTCATAAACTACTGGACGAAAGAGGTTGAAATTTGGTACCAATGTATAGTTTGGTGACCCGATCAGGAGTACATATCGTAAAAGAAAAAAATTTGATTTTAGGGGTACTTCTGGGGGGAAAACTAAAAAATCCACCGTTCCCCCCCTGATCACCGAAACTACTGAGCCTAAAATTTTGAAAAAAATAGGAAATATAGAACGTTGCCCGAACTTTACAGGAAAAATAAGGAAAAACCATGAATATTAATTTGGGAGGCAAATTATAGAATTACATAAAAATTTAAAAATAAAAAAAAATTTCAAACGCATCATGTAATATATCAAATGAAAGGTCTCATTCTGAGAAACACAAATATATTTTTTTCATATTTAAAAAAATACATTTAAAAAGATATTAACGAAAATATACTAAAATGTACCCATTCCCCCGAAACTATAAAACGTAAAGTTTTGAAAAAAAAAATAGATTTATAGGCTCTGACCTGAAGTTTACTGGAAAAATAAGGAGAAATCTCTACTTTTGGGGGGCGAATTACAGAATTAAATGGAAAATATAAAATTAAAATTTTTTTTAACCCATCATGTTATATATCAAATGAAAGGGCTCATTACGACGAAAAAATATATATTTTTTTCATATTTTTAAAATGAATTAATTAAAAGATATTAACAAAAATATATTAAAAAAATACCGATCCCCCCCCCTTATAACCGAAAACATAAGCTGAAAAATTTTGAAAAAAGTGGAGGTATAGCCCCTCACCTGAACTTTACTGGATAAATAAGGAGAAACCCCTAATATTTATTTTGGGGGCTAATTATAGAATTAAATGGAAAATTAAAATTAAAATTGTTTCTAACCCATCATAATATATATCAAATGAAAGGGCTTATTATGACGAAAACAAATATATTTTTTTCATATTTTTAAAATAAATTAATTAAAATACATTAACAAAAATATAAAAAATTTCACCCACCCCCCCTATCTCCGAAAGCTGGAAAATTTTGGAAAAACAATGAAGGTATAGCCCCTCACCTGAACTTTACTGGAAAAATAAGGCAAAAACCCTAATACTTTTTTTGGGGGCAAATTATAGAATTAAATGGAAAATATAAAATTAAAATTGTTTCTAACCCAGCATGTTATATATCAAATAAAAGGGCTCATGATGAAGAAAACTAATATATTTTTTCCATATTAATAAAATAAATTAATTAAAAGATATTAACAAAAATATAAAAAAAATTACCCATTCCCCCCCTTATCTCCGAAACCATAAGCTGAAAAATTTTGAAAAACTGGAAGTATAGCCCCTCACCTGAACTTTACTGGAAAAATAAGGAGAAATCCCTAATATTCATTTTGGGGGGCAAATTATAGAATTAAATGGAAAATAGAAAATTATAATTGTTTCTAACGGATCATGTAATATATCAAATCACAGGGCTCATTATGACAAATACAAATATGTTTTTTTATTTTTTTTTAATTGAATATTTTAAAATATATTAAAAAATATTTTAAAAATATTACCCATTCTCCCCGTTATTCCAAAGACTCTTAATTAAATGGAAAATAAAGATTAAATTTTCAAACGCATCATGTAGTATATGAGATAAAAGGCTCATTATGTGAATTACAAACATATCATAATTTTAAATCATTTTTATAATAGATATTAACAAAAATATTAAACATCGACTTAATTCCCACTTTAGAAACTACACTATTTAAATTTGAAAAATATATTTTATTTATATTTTTACAGATTAAATAATTTATAATTTAAACTTTGACCTATTTTGCCGTTTTTCTTCCAATCTACAGAGCCTCAAAACTCAGACAGTAGATTATATAAGGCATTTCTGAAAGTTTATTAGTAAAATAAAACTCTAATGTTACTTTTTGGGGGCCAAATTAGAAAATTAAATACATATGTATTCTGATAACAATCAAGCGAATCCTAAAGCAGATAAAATAAAAAGTCTATGTGTGGAAAACAAAGTGTATATTTTTTATAAATTTAAAACGCTTCCTTTAAAAGATATAAGGGTAAATATAAGAAAATGCACTCATTCCCTGCTTGTCTGAAACTGGAATGTTCGAATCTTGAAGGTGATACGGAACCCTAAGAATGCGAGTCCAACTCGCACTAGACCAAATTATTTAAATTTTAGTGTTTATAGTTTGGGAGGTTATTTGTATACTTTTAAACCTTTCAAACTAATTATTTTTAAACTATGAAAAAAAATAATGAGATGCAATTCGCAATTTATTAATACCTAAAATGCTTTAAATTTGCCACTAGCTGACTAGCTATTTCATTACAACATTTAGTATACTTCCAGAGGTTTTGGATAGCTAAATTTTGGTACGGAATCTAGGATTATTACTCAAATTGGGAAAAGATGTGAAAATTTATAACTTTCATCCTCCAACCCCAATAAAGGTGGTGCAGATACATATATATATATATATATATATATATATATATATATATATATATATATATATTTATATATATATATATATATATATATATATATATATATATAAAATATGAAACTGCTGGTGATATTCCTTAGAGAAAACTTTTTTATTATTTACTCTTCAAGACAATGTACTAATTGTACAAGTTACAGGAATGTCCAGCAAAAGCTAAAAATCGAGCAAAAATTGTAATAAAAACCAAAATCCAGAAAAATGCAATCAAAAAATCAAAGATACAATCTTTATATTGTACGGATATTGATTTTGAAAATTTGTTAGTACATTTTCGTACTCTTAAGCGTATATATAAATTAAATTTATGATTTTTTTAAAAAAGTGGGCACCTTATTTTTTTCGCTTAAAATGTTTGCCATTTAAAATGCTATATAAATTGGATTAACGTTTTATTGAAAACAATAAATTTTAATGTAAGTAGGTTTAGCTTAGGTTAGTAGTTTTGTGCCCACCAAGCTAAATTTGGCGCTGGTTAGGTTAGGTTCTTGTTTTATGAACACATGCGTGCATGGAGATCAACCAATATCCCTAATATTTTAGTCGATTTTTCGATAACTTCTTATGGATATGTATAGTTTTTTAACGTTTAATCTATTAAGGAAGATCCCTAGGTGATCTCATATACTTTTCTGCGGCGTGCAACTTTCAGTTTTGCAGGAAATCGCCGAAAATTCCAATATTCTTATCAATAATTTCATCGAAGTGACGTAACGGACATTTCCTCATAAATATTTTAATTCCAACTGGAATTGTAGGCACTGCAAGTTTTAATTGCGAATTTGTAAATTTTATATGTACATCTCAAGCATATAGGTCGTAAAGCATAGTATTTTCGGGTTCTTAAATCAATGAGTACCAAGCTTGTTTTGTTTCTGTACCAGGCAAATACCTGTTTAAATGAAAATTTTTCCATTTTACCAAGACGGTGCTTTTGGTGTTACATTCTGCCGGCCTAATAAAAAATTCAGTGACAACACATGTCAAACAAAAAAAAAATTATTTCAGAGCCCATAAGAAGTTGCGTAAAGTGTGGAGAGGAATTAATGTTACACAGGGCGATAATATAAAATGTTAAAAATGAAATAATTTATGGAGTAGCCCACAAGGAGTTATATACTATGGTTGAAATATAGGACGGATTTGACTCCGTAAATACGGGATGGATTCTTCTGTCCTATAGTTTACAGAAGGCAGCTAACAAATTTATGCTTGTCCTTGGGCAGTCGTATGTACAGGTTGATTGGTACATAGGGTGAAGTGGAATTATCTATAGTTATACAGGGTTGTGAAAAAAACTTGAAAAAGTTACGTGGCGTGCTCCATAAGGCATAAATATATTTTGGGCTTATTAAGTCAACGCGTACTAGTACATTTTGTTCGTAAACATTTACCTGTCAATTTAAATGAAAATGTATCATTGTGTAATGTTGGGGCTTTCCATGTTACCTTGCAATGTCTATTAAGGTTATACATCAAAATAAAAATAAAGAATGAAAACTACCTGAGTTCAAAAAATTAAAATGTTGAAAATAAAATATTAAAAAAATATATATAACCGACTTCCACCTACAACATTAAAAGGTGCTCATTCTGTTTAAATAAATTACCTACCAATCTAGTATATTTTTGATGTTGGTGCCAAGCAACAATTAAGTCTGGTGAAGTAGTAGGTAAGTACGCAATGAAGGCTTCTAGATTTGGTTGACACCGATTTAAAAAATATAGTAGATTGGTAGGTATTTAATTTGTACAGAATGTTTACATTTTTTACTTTCTGGGTTGGTACCTAACAACACTAAATGTGTTATTTATTTGCTAGAGTTGTATTTTGTTATAATTATTTTCAGCTTTTTAGTTATAAGTGGAAGTCTGTTATATATTTAATTTTTTTTTAATCCACTTCATAAAAGGAGGAGGTTATCAATTCGGTTGTATTTTTTTATTACTTCAGTACCTCGGCGACAATGAACTGATTTCGACCATTATTTTTTCATTTGATAGAATATACTACCAGATTGGTCCCATATTTTTTATTCAATGACATGGAATCGTCCATTGTACCAAAAAAAAAAAAAACCGAAAAAAAATTTGAATTTCGATGTATTAAAAGATTTCAATTAATCTTATTCGCAAACTAGGATGAAATTAATTAATTGTAAATTGGAATTTCATCAAAAATTTGTTAATTTACCGGTTGAAAACATACATCTGGAGATGTATGTTTTCAGTTTGTCTGCATATATATAATGTGTACTTTAGTTAGAATAATATAGAAAACTTTCTTATCAAGAACATTTAGAAAATAAAAGTTATACTTCATAAAAAATAGCATAGCACTTTCATCAATAACTGTATAGGAGGTTTGGTGATATCTGGTTATGAATTAAAGTTAATTAACGGTATTAAAGAAAAAAAAGTTCGCGATTTTTATATGGGTAAAAACTTACAAGTCGGTTGTTGATTTGAGGCACATATGAAAGTGAGTTCTCTGTCTCGTTATCATTTTGTGCGATTACTTTCGTTATCATTATACAAGTTTATCATTATCATTATTCAAAATGGTTATAAAAATGTTAGATGTAGCCAAAAAGCAACTTTATATGCTTACATAAATTCGTTGAAATATAAGGCGTGGTAGAATTATATGGATGGATGGTTAAATATACGTTAGAAATGTTTTATTGGTTGGTCCATAATCAGTTTCATATACAAGTGGTTAGACTATACAGTGGAATGGAGAGAAATCATAGTTACACAGGGTAGTTAGAAAAAAGCTAGAAAAAAATATAGGAAGTTTGGAGTATAGCATTATAGTTAAACAGGGTGGTTCAAAAATTTTTACATTGTGTGACAATTGGCGGATGCATATGCAGGGTGGTTGACATATATGCTGGAGTATACTTGTAGTTATGAAACTTGATTTATAAAATGCCATATTTTGTATCTCATGGGATTACATATATAGGGTGGATGTAATATAGGGTGGAGAAGAATTATAGTTATACAAGTCGATGCAAAAAAATAGAAAAAGAAATGATTTATTGGGTACCTCACAAGGTGTTGTTTATATACGATGGTTGAAATAGAATAGAAACAAAGTTATAGTAGGTAGTTAAGAAAATTAGAAACAAAAAGTGTTTATAGGTTGGTCCATATGCAGAATGTTTGGAATATAAAGTTTTATAGTTATATAGGGTGGTTCGCAAAACATTTATAGGAGATTCGTCAAAAAATATGAAATTTGTCTAATAGTAAAGTACCCCTGTTTTGTAGACGCGAGATGTAAGAAAGAAAATTGTTATAAAACAAAGTTTGTAATAATTAAAACTGCATTAAGTTTATATTATATTATATCTCTAAAAACCAAAAAATAAATATCTTTTATTAAAAAAAATCTGACTTTAATGCATAGTAACAAAAATGACAGTAAAAAGAAAAAAATAATTCAATTGGAGATTTACAACTAATGGTATTTATGTGTTTGATTTGTTACGTTTGAAGTTGGTGCCAAGTCTAAAAAATATCTGTGTAACATGGCATATAAGTAACTTTATAAATTATTAACAGGAATTGTTTAATTTATAAAGCCGTTTATATTTCTATCTAAATTTATGCATTTCTTAGGTTTCTAACGCGTTATTATAGAACCCATAATACCTTTCGTTTTAAATATTGAATTGAATTTAATTTAATTTTACTTTTTAGTGTCATTAATGTTACTATGCATTGAAGTAGATAATTAAAAAAAACAGGTATTCATTGTTGGGCATGGTCTTAATCAATCCTTCTTTGGTATTGGTTGAAACTTGTTTAAAAATATAAAATAATTTACAAGTTGTATACCTCTGTTATTTTCTTTTAATTTAATAAAACTCTCTAATAATTTTAAATACATGATTAGATACATGTATTAATAATGAAAAAATAAAAACATAAATTGTTTTACGCACTCACATCTCGCGGTTGAAAGTAGAACTATATATGAAATACAACAGTTGCGATAGAGTTCTACATTCGAGACTTTCGAACGATATATAGTTGAGAATATTCCTTCAAGAGGGTACCTGAAGTTCTATTATATTAGAAATACACTATAATTATATCAATAATAGTGTGAAAAATGATACTTTCAATCACTGGAAGTCAGAATATAAGATATTTGATGGCCCACTCGAAATAGTAAAATCCAATCGAGGTAGACAAGGTCATATGTCTAAGGATAAATGTACCATCTGGTATATATACTGTGTGTGCATAAAATATCGAACATAATAATCTTTAGGCAAACACACATTTTTCAGGAAAAATCATGAGACAGGTAAGATTTTGATTTTAGTTAATGCATTTTTACATAATGGTGAGATAGGTAGGGAAAACATCTAATGGCGACACTTCACTTGGTGTTAGCGTATTTTTGTTTTGTATCGCTATATTCGTCCAAATATTTAATGTATTCGCAAATATTCCAAACGTGCTATCCACACTTATCACAAAACACTCAAACATGCCAAATATGTTTGAATACCAGTAAATATGACACATGCCTCACCGTAAAGATAAATAATTTAATTTTAAATAAAAATTTTTTACCTACCTCAGTATTCGTAGATGGGTTGCATTTATAGATGGCTCTCAGAAAACTCTTCATGTATTTGTAAGCAAACCATATGGGTTTGTAAACGCTAGACGTGCCTGCTCCTGATGTTTCTGTTTTCTTAATTTTTGTGTTATAACCCCTGAACGCAGACGTCAAAGATTCCCACTTTTTCTTTAAATCAGCGATTGTGCTTGGTGTCCCATATTGTTTTGGATATCTATCCATGCACGATACACTTATAACGGTATGCTGATTTCTCAATTCAAATTCGAACGGTTACGTGCATTACTTCACGTTGGAGTTAAAACATTCATTACACGTTACACTTATATTATTATTACATATTAGTTTCATTAATATTACTAAGAAAAATGCCGAGTTGTGCTATAGCGACATGTAAAAATACAGACCGGAATACTAAAAGTACGAATATTAAATATTTTGGATTTCCAAAAAATGAGGATTTAGCGAAACAATGGATAAATGCTTGTTGTCGAAAAGATAAAATCAATTTAAAAAAATGGTAAGTAAAGAGTTCACTCTTACTGTTTTAATACAAATGCTAACCTTATAGTTTTTTTATTGTTGATGTTTTTTAAATTTTAGCCCGTTTATGTTCTTTACATTTTGAGGAGAATTGTTCTGAAGTTTCTATGAGGCAAAGACTATTGACTATTTTTACAGAAAACAGAAATACCGTGGAAGTAGAAGAGTCATGTCTACTGAATGTTTTAGATGAAACAGAACCATCCACAAGTAAAGTGTCAGATACTGAAGGTGTTTTCTTAACACAAAAAATGCTGTCCAATTTGATTGGACCAAAAGAAATTATTCAATCACAGTATGAAGAACAAGACTTTACATTTGTAGAACCAGATTACTTACAAGAGGATTTAACTAGAAATGAGTTGATGAAGAATTATGAAATTAAAGAAAAAATTAGCCTGGAATGTTTACAGTATGTTGCAGGTTATGTAGCATATAAATTCAAGAAGAAATATTCTCTAGGGGTTTCCACAGAAAAGTTAAATTGCTCCAGAATACCTGACTGGTTAGACAAAATATTGAATGTTTCTCTTTTACGCCCTAACGATGATCTTTGGCTAGTAGCTCAAATTATGGAAGCAGAATTTTACCAAATGCATGGAAATTCTTTAAGTAACGAGGCAAATATCTTCCATAGTTTAGCTGAAAGAAGCCTACACCGCTTACCAAAAACATCAGTGCCATATGAAGTAATTCTTTGTTTAAGTAGGACAAGAACATATATTAGACTACAAGAGATGAACCGTAGAATAAGTTTCAGCAACTGCCAAAGAAAATTGGAAAAAAAAACTATATAAATTAACAAATAAAAAATAATTCGCATTCGACACTGTCGTTTTATTTATTCTATATGTGATTTAATTCTCCCTGTAGTTGTTGAAATACTAGTTCAACAAAAATCTCATTAACAGAAAATAGAACCACCTGAATACTTTTGTTATTAACGATAATGTTAATGTTTTAAAAACGAATCAAGTCAAATACAATATAGGTAGAATTTTTATTGTTAACAGATGTTTTTTGGTACTTCTTATATGATATGTATAAGTATTTTTCAAAGGTAAATGTTGACCAGAAAAAAATTACCATCATATCTCCTTCAGCAAATGAATAAAAATAAATCGCTTTTATCGAAAAAAAAAAAAAATGATCATTTCATTTTATAATAATTGAGTGGAAAATAACATTTACATTCAAACATTAACTGTTATACATGTTCGATAATATATCCAATTCAGTTGTATTACAAAATAGGTCTTTGAAACTAATTATTGATACGAAAACGCTACTCCCTTATGTGTTTAGCTTTCAGAATTTTAAATTTTGACTCCAACGTGACGTCATACCAGATTGCTGGATGCGCATCGGCATACCGTTATAAGTGGTGTCTCCATGCATCATTTATAATATTTCTATTTTTGCAGCTGATATGTTTGGGGTCCCAAATGCAAGGATGCATTTGGTACAACTTGAGAAACTTCATGATGTTATTGTTTGACCACTCCATTTTGCCACATACACTACTTTGCCATTAAAAACAACATTAGTTGATCACGATCGAAGCAAATATTTGGCTTATTTGACTCCTTTGATGTGTATTGAAAACCGACAAGTGGACGTTAAGGCGTATTTGTTCAAATAAAGCAAAAATAGCGAATAACCTCTCCACACATCGCCGTTTTTGGACAAATATAGCAAATATACGAATACGCTACACCAAGTGAAGTGCCTCCATAACTAATATCATGTTACTTTCACATCTGTTCATAAAGTAGATGACGACCGGCAGCGCACAATGGAATTTAGCGCAATATTGAAGAACAATAATGATCCAGTCATTACAAAAAAAATATATATATATATATATATATATATATATATATATATATATATATATATATATATATATATATATATATATTTGTTAAGACGAATGCACACTTTAAATAGTGACAACAAGCAGAATTGTAGGCATTGGGCAAACGAAAATCCTAAATGGATGGAAGTGATTTTGGTGAACTTTAAGATACCAATTATAATGAAATGATTGCCTAGTACAGTCTCAGACATCTTGATGGTATCAACAATATGGGGCGCCGCCTCATCTCGAAGCTGATGATCAAGGTATCTTAATTGACTTTTCCCAAATAACTGGATAGGTAGACTGAGATTTAAATCCATTTAATTCTACCTATACCATATATAGAACACCCTGTAAAATTACACTTGATATATCAGTTGGATTTTTTTTTTAAATCGAAACAAGTTACATTGGCATATTCCGAATTTTGAATAAAAGCTAAGCTCATGCAAATATCTAAAATTTGGTGCGTGTGTTGGAACCAATTGACTAATTGTGTATGTATTACCGAACATGGTAGTAGATTTTTCCCTATATCTACCGTTTCTGTCAATGTAGGTAGATAAAATGTGTACCAGATTTTAAGTCAAACTATAAGCTTTACAACAAAAAAAGATTCAGTAAAATCAGTTCAGTAGTTCTTACGTGATGAGGAAACAAACAAACAAAAATAACAGACAACTACAATGTATATATATATATATATATATATATATATATATATATATATATATATATATATATATATTTAAAGCGCTAAAAATTTATAATTATTTAATTAATTAATTTTGAATATGTCCTTAGCTTCACGTTGGCTAAGCCAATTATAATGTTATTAATTATTATTTTTTTATTAATTTGATTTAATTATGATCGTAACTTCTTGTTGGGCGCCAATTGATATTGTTATTTATTATAATTACTATATATACTATAAGGAACTTCCTAGGTCACCGGATCTCACCCCATCTAAAAAAACTTAGTGTATTGAAGTAAATTCGACAAAAAAAAACAATTAAAATATTTAAAAATACAAATAAAATATTTTTTCAAAATGTTAGTGTAGTTGCTAAAGTGGGAATTACGTCGATGTTTAATATTTTGTTAATATCTTTTAAACAAATGATTTAAAAATATCATAAATTTGTAATTCACATAATGAGCCTTTATTTGATATATTACATGATGTGTTTGAAAATTTAATATTTATTTTCCATTTAATTCTATAACTTGTCCCCAAAATTAATTTTGGGGTTTTCTACTAATTTTTCTTATAAATTTCAAGTGAGGCCCAGTATCCTTAATAATTTTGAAAATTTTAGGTAGAAGTATGGTTTCGGAAATTAAGCGGGAAATGAGATTTTTTTATATTTTTTAGTTTTTTTTAATATGTAAACAGTTAATTTTAAAAATAATAAAAATATATATTTGTATTCCTCATAATGAGCCCTTTCATTTGATGGATTTTTGATTTTTTATTTTCCGTTTAATTCTAAAATTTGGGGCCTAAAATTAATAATAGGGATTTCTTCGTATTTTTTCCATAAACAAAGAATTCTAGGTCTTATAGTTTGGGGAATAACGGGGGAATGGGTATTTTTTTATTTTTTGTTAATATCTTTTAAATAATATATATTTTTTAAATATGAAAAGAATATGTCTGTATTTGCCATAACGAGCCCTTTGATTTGATATATTACGTAGAGCGTTAGAAACAATTTTAATTTTATATTTTTTACTTAATTCTGTAATTTGCCCCCAAAATTAAAAGGGGGTTTCTCCTTATTTTTCCGGTAAAACTCAGGTGAGGCCCTACATCTCTATTTATTTTTCAAAATTTTGTGGCTTATGGTTTCGGAGATAATGTAGGGGGAATAAGTAATTTCTTTAATATTTTTGCTATTATCTTTAAAATAATTTATTTTCAAAACATGAAAAAAATATATTTGTTTTCACCATAATGAGCGCTTTCATTTGATATATTACATGATGTGTTAGAAACAATTTTAATTTTATATTTTCCATTTGCCTCCCAAAACAGTAACGGTTTCTTCTTATTTTTCCGGTAAAATTCAGATAACGCCTATTTTTTTTCAAAATTTTACTTCTTATATGGGGGGGACGGGGGACGGTCGATTTTTTTAGTTTTTCCCCCCAGAAGTACCCCTAAAATCAAAATTTCTTCATTTACGATATGTACTCCTGACCGGGTCACCAAACTATACACTGATGCCAAATTTCAACCTTTTCCGTCCAGTAGGTTAGGAGAAAATTGCTGTAATGTGAAATAGGGAGAAATACGGAGTGAAAAAATCAAGGAAGCTATTTTTTTTCTTTCACGGCATATTTACGGCTAATTTACGGCAAAATATCCAATATTCAAAAAGTGAATAGTGTGAAATGATTGGGCTAACTTTACGCCAGAAAATCACTCTTTCAAAAAGACCAGCTGTCATCCACGGTTTAAGTTTATACTTTTTATTTGTAACTTTGATCATTAAAGAGCTATTAGAAACTGCGCATTTTTTGGAACAAACTATTGGTTGCAAATTGTGGATCCTGGATGTTGTAGATATCTTCCCAGCTAATTGATCTGACTAGTTGTATTAACTTGTCTTTGTTAGATGTATCAACATTGTCAGAACGTGAATGGCATTACTGCTGTTGGAGCTGTAAATTATATAAGAACGGATAATTATTTCTTAAATTGTTGTGGAGTACTATAGTTTTTATAATACATAGGGTATGCACGTTAATATTACTCCAGGGGTTGTGGGAAATTATATGAATCGTGCAATTTTTCCAAAAAATGTAATTCGCTAAGCGCTTTCGACTACTAATAGTCATCATCAGAGCCTTTACAAAAAAAAAACCAAGTCACATACAAAAATCATCTTAATATAACTAAAACTACTTACAGGTTGAAGCTATAGTGAGTTCAAAATATAAAATGTTCAATTTTAAAAACAAAGTAAAGAGAATACAATACAATCTCATCAAAATTATTCAATTAAAAATTTTTTTTTGGGAAAAAAATTTCACTAAAAGTGCCATTATTATGTTTTATGTCATAAATTATAAAGATCTGTCAAACATGGAAGATTAAACAGTTGTAAGGGGGGTCAGTGGCTTAGCGGATGAAGCGCTTGTTTCTAAACTAAGTTCTCTTTGGCCTAGCTGGTTCGAGTCCGGCTCACGCCCATGGGTATTTGTGGTTGTCTATATGCGCTTTGCGATACGTTAAATTTCTGATGAATACATTAATAAATACATTCTAGTTGGATATGGGTAAAAATCCCAGACAATGCTCACTAGAAGACCCACTTTGACTGGCCGACATAGCCTTGTAGCTCAAGGCCAATTATAATCCCCGAAGGAAGGAAAAACAGTTGTAAGGTTAGGTTAGGTATGTAAAGGAATAAAGGGTTTATTTAAATTCGATTGGAATTTAGACAATGTGGATTTGATTTTATTTCGTTATCTATAGCAATGTCTTCCAAAAATTCAAGTCTGGTAAAATTTTTATTTACAACTGGTTATTTGAGAATGGAATTAGACTGTGGACTAAAAGTGTGTTTATTAAATGCTAAATGGTGCCCAAATGCTGATTTGTTTGGATATTTTATGTGTTCTTTTTTTTCTTTACTTTGTTTTTAAAATTGAACATTTTATATTGTGAACTCACTATAGCTTCAACTTGTAAGTAGTTTTAGTTATATGACTTTTGTATGTGACTTGGTTTGTTTTTTTGATGATGACTATTAGTAGTCGAAAGCGCTTAGCGAATTAAAGTTTTTTGAAAAATTGCACGATTCATATAATTTCCCACAACCCCTGGAGTATAGTATTTGTGTTTATATATTTTTTATCTAATTTATTTATCTAAGTGTAAATATAGGTACTAGAAATGCTTTAACTCTTGCTGGTATCTTGACTTTAGATAAAAAAACTTTTTTTGTAGCAACTCAACTTAGAGCTTGCACTCAGAAAAACAAAAGGACAAACGTGCCTAGGCAAAAACCACAGAATTAGTAGTGCCTTTAAAATTCTAAGGGATTCAAAAACACGTGCGAGCTTAGATCGTTTACCATCTAGATATAGCCTGTCAAGCATAAAATCGTGGCTACGCTAGAAAGAGAGGACAATAGAGACAGTAAGAGGCTATTTCACTTAGTATTTCATTGGAAGCAGCTCCTAACCGAGTGAAATAGCCTCTTGCCCTCTCTATTGCCCTCTCTCTCCTTAGTCGTACCTCGACATTTGTGCACTGCAGGCTATCTCTAGAAAGTAAATGCTCTAAGCGTGCGAGGGTTAATTTGTAGCTTAAACACAGAACAACAAAACGCAGTGTGTTACTTGGCAAAAGTTAAAATTGCAAACTCAGTTTGTCAAAGGCGCATTCGGCCTTTTGTAGTACTGACTTTAAGTTACAAATTGAGTCTTCATGGGTCTTTTCAGTCGCACAAATTTTGGGGGCACGACGGATTATGCTTATACATAAAAAAATTGTTGGGTACAACCGCCATATTGATGTCGCCATTTTGATTTCCTGCATCATACACTAGTTGATATGCTAAGGCCGGCCTTTTTAATTTTCAGCATTTGTAATAATTTCACTAAAATATATTTATACTAATTTTCTATATGAGAAGATTCTCTTAAAAACCTTTGCTGGGGTATTTATTTGTTTGTACAATTTTTACAAGTTGTTTCCTAAAAAAGTGCTTCAACAATTTTAACAAGCGTTTGCACATTTTTGAAAACATGAATTCCTGAAACATATGCATACATATTTGTAGGCATCAGTTCACTCGAGCAAAACCAACAGTATAAAGTTGTTCAGGGCATTTGATAAAGATAGTTTCTGGCATGGAGTTTCCAGGGATATTATTTTCCCAACTAACGCTTTCAATCCTTATATATTTCCTCCGGCTATGTATATCGATTTAGTTAGTATAGAGAGCTATGTCCAGACTTGGAAATTTATTTTCCGAAAACATTGTTGGAAAACTGTTTTAAAGTTTGCTAATAGTTTGCAAACAGCGCTTCGGAATATATCCCTTGGGCTAAACATCGCCGAAGTTGGTACACATAGTTAAGATGAAAGTGTATAATTATGGGTGCATACACGTTGCGACCGAACCGTATGATGAAGTTTATCTTTCGCAGTGAAGATGCTTGGTGACAGTAGTAATTAGGTTGTACAAACTCCACTCTCAAAATTAGATCAATGACTCGACTAGCACCTCGAGTGTAAATATTTGATAAACCACGCCGAAATAACGACTCTAGATCAGTAAAGTGTGGATTTTGTTTAAAACATGGTAAAGGAAATTTTAAGGTGTTTTTGTCGTCGTATCTTGATTCCAGAAATTCTTAGCTGGTAGAACTGAGTTGAAATGAAAGCTAGTGAATATACCAGATAGTGTCAGCATAACAGAAGAACGCTGTTGGACACCAATGTATCGATTTGGGTGGGATGATTTCTTGTAAAATATATATTATTGTTTGTGGTTATGCGTGCTCTATAAAATGGAATAGAATAACTGAACTTTATAGAGAACTGAAATTTGGGAGTTGTAGAAAGGAGTCCTGTTGTGAGGCCATCTTCTTGTTCTTTTTCCAAAGGGCCTTAACGGGCGGAATTGGACCAATTCTGCCCAGGTACCATGTACCAGTTGGAAAGATTATTAACTCATAACTTTTGGGTAACAACGAATACGATACCACTGGAATAAAGGATAAATACAAGAAAGCTGAAGAGTAAATTATTCCATATAAAACAACATTTTCAGACAAACTCAGTCTTTTCTAACTAAGCCTAGGTTTATGTGTTTCTTTAAATCGTTGAGAAATTATGTTCTAGCTTTCTCATTGTTAATGTAACTCAAGAAATTATGATAAACATTCCTAAGTTCCTCACAGAAGCAGATAGAGTTGTTCCTGATTCCAATTATATTTAATTGATAGGGAATGCCACAATGTCCTAATTTGACTCTGCATAGCATGGTAATCTCTATTGAGAAATGTTTTATTCTGGAGCCAAAGCATTTTCCAAACATATTTTGATCGAATAATTAACCCCTTTTACGAAAGCGTTTTCCAATTCAAATTTCCAATTTTTGCCTACCTCCTTAGGGGCGACATTTGTAAGTCCAAGAAAGGAATTTAAAAATAATCTATTTCTTGACCCCAGAGAGAGAGAGAGAGAGAGAGAGAGAGAGAGAGAGAGAGAGAGAGAGAGAAATTATGTTCAAGCTTTGTCATTGTTTATGTAACTCAAGAAATTATGATAAACATTCCCAAGTTCCTCGCAGGAGCAGATAGAGTTGTTCCTCACTCCAATTCTATTTAATTGATAGGGAATGCCACAATGTCCTAATTAGACTCTGCATAGCATGATAATCTCTATTGAGAAATGTTTTATTCTGGAACCAAAGCATTTTCCAAACATATTTTGAACAAATAATTAACCCCTTTTACGAAAGAATTTTCCAATTCAAATTTCCAATTTTTGCCTACCTCCTTAGGGGCGACATTTGTAAGTCCAAGAAAGGAATTTAAAAATAATCTATTTCTTGACCCCAGAGAGAGAGAGAGAGAGAGAGAGAAAGAGAAAGAGATGTATTGCAACCCCTATTCTCTAGGTCAAGATTTGGATCACAATTGATAATAAATTCCCTAAGTCAACAGTTGTTACATGAATTTTCCGAATTTTGGAAGAATTCTCCCATGAAATGACTTTTGTGTATTCTGTTCTTGCTTTTTAATTTATATTCCTCTAACTATGTGGTGGGATTCTTGATAATAGTTTTTTGGTTTGGAGTTTGGTTTAAACTACTGTTTTTATGGATACACGCGATCAAAAACTTCCCAAAGAATAAGGTAAGCGTTGAGAGTTTACTAAAAAGAGTTACTATTAAATCTATTTTTAAGAAGACCAGAAATTGAGCTTGGATGAGTATGATATTTGAGTTAGAAAGAGTTGTGAATCACGCTGTTGATTAAGTTAAGAGTTAAGCAAAACAAATTCATACGGAAGCATGTAATATTCTAGTTTCGGGTAAACTAAAGTTGTTAGCATTAACGTAATTATGTACTGTTTAGAAATAGTATTTCTGAGACTACCTTTTTAAGATCTTTTAATCCATTGAATGCAAGACAATATATTGGTTTTAGTAGAGAACCTTCATAAGTTGAGCTACCCTCAAGTGATTCAAAATTCTAGACGTCAAAATTCATTTCGTGGTAAACTATTTTAAACAGTATTTGTATTATATATTAAAGAATATATTAAAAATAGTTACAAAAAACATTAAAAGACTCTTGTTAAAATAAATAAATTAGGACATGTTGGACTTCTCTAGTAAAATCACTTTAGACTCAATTTGAAATTTAATTGTAAATTTACCTACTGAATTAGCCGATACAAATCCATCGTTATTCGAGAAACCTTTGAATATTTATAAGGTGGCATCGGATTTAGGGTCGGAATCTAAATAAAATATGAAACGAGACCACAACAGATTATCATAAGGTACACATGCACGGGAAAGTTGGTGAAAACAAACACACCCTGACGAAATTTCATAATCTCTGTCTAACATCTGCCCTGCGGTCATTCGGGACCTTGTGTTTATGAGCAGACTGATGGCGAAATTCGTAAACTTATATTTAATTTTCGCATAATGCTAAGCCAACTTTACGGCTTATCTGTGAACTCGTGAAATTGTGCAGAGCAGTGCTGCCTGAACTTCGCTTGTTCCGACTTAAAATGTTGTGTAACGATCAAACTTAAATGAAAACAAAAATAAATTTCATTGGGACTTTTCATTAAATGTCCTCCATATTTTAATTTATTTCAAAAAGGAGGTTCTCAATTCCTCTGTATACATGTTTTTATGTGTGTTCAGCGATTACTCGAAACTGGCTCAAGGAATTTGGATCGTTTAAACAGGAGTCTGTTAAGGGAGATCCCTAAGTGGTCCTGTATTTCTTTGAAGGACATAGGTTATACCGTTTTTTAGAAAATCTGCAAAAACTTTTTAAGCGACTTTCTTATACAGGGAAATTTGGTGGAGGCGATAGTATTTAAAAAAAGAAATGTCTCTGTTTGGAATATTAGGCGTAATAAATTGAAAATAAATCAAAATAAATGTCAGTTAATCAAGCTTTACGATGGAGGTTCTCAATTGGTCTTTATATACAAGACCGAAGCCAGAAAAAAAATTTTGAGTGGTGGTGGGCCGATTAGTCCTGCAAAATCTGTATTTAGGTTCATATATTTCCAGGATATATAAAAATGTATAAATATAAAATTTATTTTTATGAAAAAGATGACTAATTGGTTAAAATTGAATCTAAAAACTCAAAATTCCGTTGGCTACGGGCTTCTTTATAAACAGTGTTTCTTCATATGTTAAAACGGATAACCTTCATATGAGAGAAAAAGTAACCATTACCTACGAGTCACTTTTTCAACTGTATACAAGGGTTGTCAGCACATATGAATTTTGCTTAAATTAATACCTAAAATTATTTTCTGCTGTGACTCTGATCTGATATTTATAAAATTAAAAACTTAAAATTCAACATATAATTTAACTTGGCCTGCACACAGTTGCTAGACGGCTGCTTTTCATCGGGAAGAATAAGAGGTGTGGGTAAGATATTGAAACAAAAAGAAAAAAATTTTTACTAAGGGCGCCATTTGGTAAAAAAAACCCTGAAAATAAACATACCTTAAAAACCAAAAAACAGTATGAGGTTGTGATGTTATTTCACACCGGCTACATTGATACTGTATTTGTTCCTTCTGAATTCACTGTTTGTTTTTTCAACAAGAATAATATCTACGTTCAAAATTTTCACTTGTGCTCACTTTAAAAAAAACTCTTACAAATCGATGGGCTTAAGTACAATAAAAAATATACAAAATGTAAACACAGGAGAGTTTAATAAAAAATAAAGAAAAATATGATGTACAAAAAAATTATCAAAAGAAATATATCTTTGCAATGATTAAATTTTGAATTTTCAGCCATTACTTCACCAAAAATTCTGAAATTAATATATTTTTTTAAAACAAAAACCGACCTCTAAAAAAGGAGCTTCCAAACTTTCAAAAGATATCAGCAAACAAATAAATAACCGGCCTCCATAAATACCTACCTCGGACATTTGCTATATAAATTAATTTAAACTCCCTAACATAATATTTTTTTCTTACATTTCTTATTTACATGGTGTTACTACAATTCAACTCCCCCCTATATTTCAACCATCCTATATATGCAACTTCTTATGAAAAACCCATCCAAAAATTTTTTTTCTGACTTTTTTTTAATCTCGCTACAATTCCACTCGATTCCATATTCCAACAACCCTGTACATGCGACCGCTTTTGGCCATTCTACAAACACTTATATATGCAACTTTTTAAAGGCTACCTAATATTTTAAATCACACTGTATAACTATAATTTTACACCACCATAGGTTTTAACTACCCTGTATATGCATTTGTTGGCCACCTATTCTATTTTTTTGAACACCATGTATAATTATAATTCCAGTACATCCTACATTGCAACCACTCTATAAATGCTAATAAGCTACCCTATAGGTAAAATATTCTACTAACATTTGTTTAGCGACCTGCATGACAATACTTTTACTCCGCCCTGTATGTCAGTTATCATTAATTTCCAACTGCTTATGGGGTACGCTACACAATTATTTTTTCTCGCTTTTTTCTAGTCATACTATAATTCCATTTGACGCTATATTTTAACCATTCTGCATAGCAACTCTTATGGACCATCTAACATAATTTGTTAGACCCTGTATAATTATAATTTTCCACCACCAATTCATATTATATGCATCAAATTAACATGGGAAATCATGAGATCTTATTCTTCCAAAAATTGCCTTCCGTACCAATTTTTTCACCTTGAAAACTTGAAATGTCTAGGTATAAAAATATAACGCCTGGAAAATATGAGGGAGGCATAAAATAGTTACATGTTCGGAACATACAAAAACAACTTTTATTGAAAGAATGTTTAAAAAGTTTCACTCTCAAATGGGTCACCAAATCACCCTGTATTAAAAGAATTTTTACAACAGGAGTCACTCTTATGTAGGTTACCAAATTACCCTGTATTGAACGCTTTGAAATTACAAAGCAACCGCTTTGATTGTCACAAACTGTCAATAAATTTTTAATAATTTAATTTCTCAGTAAAAAGATTTTTCCTTTCCCAAAGATGAGACCCTCATCAATCGATTTCTATCCATCGAAACTTCCAAATGGTAAAATTTCACCAAAATTGTTAGAGCCGTTTTCCAGAACTCAATTACATATATATATATATATATATATATATATATATATATATATATATATATATACAAACATTGCTCGTATTATAGTATTAGATTTTGATTTTGTTAGAGATATTATTTTGTCATGAAATGTAACACATATTGATATTTTTGTCAACAAATCAAGTACCTACTTTTATAATTTTATCAATGAAAGTTTTATGATCATAATGCCATTTCGTAAAAAAACACAAACATTTATAATATTTTACTGTTCTTTTTGTTCCCATTTTTTATCTTTAATTGTATAACATGTCTTACATATGACAGGTTAAAACCGAGGGTTGTCATAATGTAAAATATTGACTATATGTTGTTATATTTTCATACTCTATAAATATTTTAGCTATTTATGATCTGTCTATAGTACACTGCTATTTCTTAAAATGTATATGTTGAATTGTATTTATTTGTGTTTTATATTTAAAAGTTAATTTCTAGTTGGTAGTTTTATTTCGGTAGTAGAGTCATGTAGTGGTACATTTTTGAAACAATAAATGTAGATAACGCAGATTTCTCTCCCAAATTTGGTAAAAGCATGCCACAGGTTTCTAAGTAGTAAAAGCAGCTTCTTGGACCGCCGGAGAGGGAGCTAGTCGTTATATGTGAACACAATTTATAACATTGACTCTCCCATCTATTTTCTCTGTATGGTCTGTAGTTCAGACAAGCATAATGTAGGAATATTAAGCTATATGATAAGTTATAATTTGAACACGTCGTCGTTATGGATTTTCGAACAACACAGTTCTATCAGTAAGAAGATAAGAATAATGTTACCCAGACAAGGGGATACAAGGTACTCAGGAGTTACATTTACGAGAAAATCATTACGGATTTAAAGATCGGCCATATTGACTAATAAATACAGAGAGAAAAAGGTGTGATAAATATCGCCTGGGATCAATTTTACATGTTTCACGGATGATCCCTAACTCGACCGGAGGTTTACTGCTGCAAAGTTATACATTTTTTGCGCTCTATCATGAACTCTCCAACCAATTATTAATACAGAACAAACACTTTAACAGATTACGTTTTCAGCTGCCGAAACACCTTCAGCTGAACTTTGTCAGTAATTCCTTGCAAGAAAAGCGTCGACACCCGCAGAGTCATTATCATGAAACTGCTATGAACGACACTCACAGAATACGGCGAAGATAGATAACGGTAGTTCGTGTGACATGGCCACATAACTTTCGAGAAGTTACTGTAATTGCGGTCATTCGTTTTCAGTGAGATTTGTTTCAAGGGAAGATGAGTTATAACTGTCTCTACTAAAAACTATTATTGCGTAAGAATGAGTATCAGGCTTAGTAATAATAACCTTAAGTTAATTATGTAAGTTTTCTTAGTGAAATTTTTTGATCATCACAGTCGATTCCACACTGAGTCAGCAGCAGCAATAGGTACGGTTAGCAAAAATATTTGTGTTTTATTAATTTCGTAACAAATGTCCCTTTACTAACTTTTCGAGATTTTTCAATCCATTGAACGCAAAACAATATGTTGTTTCTAGTCGAGAACCTTCATCAGTTGCGCTCCCCTCAAGTGATTGAATTGTAGAATAATTATTTATGTATATAGTACATATAATATGGTTTCGCAGAATACTTCAAAAGCGTATTTGTCGACACTCCCCCTAATCATCCTCTATAAGCTTCTGAAATTAATTCCACACTTATTTAATTACCTAAATTTACGGAACAAGATATTCTAAAGGCAATCAAAAAACTTCCAAACAAACTGACATCTAGAAATGACAAAATACCAAGTTTTTTTATTAAAGATTGTGCTCACGTCTTAGCTTATCCACTTTTAGTTATCTTCAATAAAATACTTGAATCATGTACTTTTCCTAACTGTTGGAAAGTGGCTCGTGTATGCCCTATCCTTAAAAACGGAAATCCAGTGGACATAACTAACTATAGATCTATAACTATTCTGAGCAACTTTGCAAAGGTTTTTGAGATTTCTGTCTACAATGTTATCTATCCCCAAATACAGAACCGTATTTTTCCATTTCAGCACAGCTTCATGAAAAATCGCTCTACAACGATTAACCTTATTGAATTTACTCAATTCGTTGAGGAAGAAATCGACGTGCGAGGCCAGGTGGATGTAGTATACACAAACTTTTCTAAGGCCTTCGATAAAATTGATCACTCTATTTTGGTAGCAAAATTAAGAAATTTTGGTTTTAGCAACGAACTATGCGCACTACTAACGTCGTATTTATCGAACAGAGAACACTATGTGTTATACAATCAATTAGTCCCGCAAGGGTCCAACCTAGGACCGTTGTTGTTTCTTATTTTCATTAACGATATTTTACTTGAACTGGACTGTAAGAAGTTAGCTTTCGCAGATGACCTAAAGTTATACCTAGCAATAAATTCTGCTGAAGATTGTCAGTTATTACAAACACAATTAAATAAATTAGATTCATGGTGTAATTCAAACATGTTATTCTTGAACATACCAAAATGCAAAGTCTGCTCATATACTCGTAAGATTGAACCCATTCACCTTGTTTACCAACTCAAAGATATTCCACTACTTAGATGCGATGAACTCAAAGACCTTGGTGTCCTATATAGCAGTAAATTGGATTTTTCTAATCACTTTTCTGTCGTAAACTCCTCATCCATGAAAGTCTTGGGTTGTATAATCAGAAACTGTGGAGTTTTTACAAACTTAGAAGCAAGTAAAACACTTTTCTTTAGTCTCATTCGTACTAAACTTTTATAGAAATTACAAGAACACATTGGAAAGCGTGCAGAGAAAGTTTTTGAAATTTCTGTCTTTCAGGTCTTGTGGTACCTATCCAGGTGTTCAGTCCCTCGAACATCGAAGAATTGATACCAGCATAAGTTTTTTTATACAAGTTACTACAAAACCGAATTAATGCACCAACCTTGTTGGAAAGAATTAATTTTGCGGTACCAAATCATAACTCTCGCAGAGGTCATGCTTTCTATATAAATCAATCCCGGACAAATCTTATGCTGAATTCACCTATTCATAATATTTGTGCCGAAACTTTAATAGGATTAGCTCAAGCTGTGATATCCACTATAACAATCTTTCATGTATAGTTACTAAATCTGATGAAATGTTTTTGTCTAAATGATTAAGATGACCTTTGTTACCTAATTATTACTATATTTAAATAAATGTCTTATATTTGTACCGATATCCCTCATGAAATATTAGTTAGCACACTAGTAAAGATATATTAATCATTATATAGTAAATTTATATTTAATTTAATTTCTATAAATATATGTATGTATAATTATAAGTAATCATATTCTATATTTACCTTGTAATTGGGATTTTCCTCTTGGGTAATAAAGCTTATATTATATTATATTATACAGGGTGTTCCTAAATTGGAGGTACAAACGAAAAGGGGAGATTCCTTGAATAGTTTTAGGAAGAAAGAGTCCCATAAACATGGGTCCGCAAACGTTTCGTTTTCAAGATACAGAGTGTTAAAGTTTGAATTTTTTTCAAGTTTTTTTCTCATAGTATCTGCACTTCACAAGATATTCAAATGAAATTTGGCATAGATATTACAATTAAGAGTTTACACATTGTGACATGCCAATCGATTGCACTGTCCACTGTTGTCCTTCAGAACTTTTTTTTGGTGAGTCACTGGTACTTTCAAAAATTGTAAAGAAAAGCTTTGTTGTTATACCAAACTTTATGTTCTCTTGTAGTTTTGTCGTATTTACTACCGGTTTCGAGAAAAAAAAATGAATGATTCTCTTGAAATCCTCAGAAAATTCCGAATTGTCATAGAAATCTAGTTACCTACCTAGTAGGCTGTGGTGAATGAATAAATTTATTGTTAGTTTTGACACATCAAATTAAACTTCTGTGTTTTGAAAATTAAAGATGGTTGCATTTTAATATCAAAACATGCCGAATTTTACGAATTCCGAAATGGCTGACATGCATTTCATGTATGGTCTTGCAAATGGTAATTCAAGAGAAGTTAAGCGTCTTTACATGGAACGCTATCCCAATAGAGTGATGCCTGGTCATCGGATGTTCTAGAGAATATTAGAATATTCACAGGCGTCTTTCAGAAACTGGATCTTTTTCTGCGAAAAATATTAATGCAGGTAGACCACGAAGTGTGAGAACACCACGATTCGAAGAGGCAGTGCTGAACGAAATCCAAGAACATCCAGGAACCAGTACAAGAAAAATTAGTGTTACCTTAAATACAAGTCATCAAGTTGTTTGGCGGATCTTGCGGGATTCTTTGCTCTATCCTTATCACATTCAGGGGTTGCAGGCGCTCTTGCCTCGAGATTGTCATCCAAGAATTATTTTTTGTCAGTGGTACCTCAACAGACTATTGAACAATCCTCATTTTGATTGCCAAATCCTATTCACTTATGAAGCCTGTTTCTCAAGGACTTCAATCGTAAATTTTCATAATGAGCACATATGGGCTGAGGGGAATCCACATGAAATTGCAGAAGCTTATTTTCAAGAGGAATTTTCATTAAATGTGTGGGGTCGTAATATTGGCGATTATTTGATTGGTCCTTTTTCTTGCCAGGGCGACTTACTGGTCAATCATACAGACATTTTTTAGAGAACGATTTGTCCTTGTTATTGGATGATATACCTCTTATGAGGCGACGTGAAATGTGGTTCATGCACGACGGTGCTCCTGCTTATTTTTCACTTTTGGCTAGGGAGTATTTGAACCAAAATTATGTAAACAGTTGGATTGGACGAGGTAGACATCAGCCATGGCCCGCCAGATCCCCAGATTTAAATAGTTTAGATTTCTTTCTATGGGGCCATCTGAAATCTCTAGTGTACATAACGCCATTGAATACCGTAGATGAACTGAGAAATCGTATAATAGGCGCGTTTGATACAATTAGGAATACTCCAGGAGTGTTTGAAAGAGTTCGATCGTCTATGAGAAGAAGAACGGAAGCTAGTATAAGGGTTGGGGAAGGACATTTTCAACAATTGCTGTAGTTTAGGTCCTTTGTTGTTATTTAGTTTTTTTATTATGATTAATTTTTGAGTTCTACGTTTCTTGCAGTAATAAATTTTTTTGATGATTATACCAGTTTATCGAATCTTTAAGAATCATTGCTAGTTTAATAATTCAAAATTTTTTTCTCGACCTCGGTAGTAGATACGACAAAACTACAAGAGAATATAAAGTTTGCTATAACAACAAAGCTTTTCTTTACGATTTTTGAAAGTACCAGTGGCTCACCAAAAAAAGTTCTGAAGGACAGTGTTCCCGAAAAAATATCACACTGTAGATTTGCAATCGAAATTGGCATTTCACAAGGTGTAAACTCTTAATTGTAATATCTATGCCAAATTTCATTTGAATATCTTGAGAAGTGCAGATACCTACTATGAGAAAAAAACTTGAAAAAAATTGAAACTTTAACACTCTGTATCTTGAAAACGAAACGTTTGCGGACCCATGTTTATCGGACTTTTTCTTCCTAAAACTATTCAAGGAATCTCCCCTTTTCGTTTGTACCTCCAATTTAGGAACACCCTGTATATTATATTATATAACTGAATTTAATGTTTTGTCTACTAGATTTTCCTGAAACTCCTGGGTGTCGAAATTCATTTCGCGATAAAATATTAAATGTCCCTTTATCGCTATAACCCAAACGTTTGTCGTCATCTCATTCCGTTTGGAAAAATCATCGAACTAAAGTTAAAAAAGTTTAACATCGAGGAGGGACGTCGAAGAAAAGCAAAACTTTTTTGCATTTTTCGGCCAAAGGGGAATAATTTAAAATTTATGTTAACAATGTCAGAGTTGATATATTATTTAAGTTACCGGTTTTTAATAAATGTGTTTATTTTATTTTCTTGTGTGGACAGGGTGTAACATAATGTATTCCATATATTATGTTACTCTCTGTATTTAAATGCAAAAATTGTATAAAAGAGGTTAAAGAGGTATAAATGTCTTAAACGTCTTAAATGTGAAACGTGATGTTAAAAAAGTAAAAATGTCAAATTGTGAAAAATGTCATAAAAGTCACAAGAATCATACATGTTTCTCAAAATGTCAAAGATTAAGTCACAAATGTCAAAAATGTAAAATGTCAGAAATGTTTTAGAATGTGAAACATGAAAAACTGTCAATAATCTAAAAAATGACAAAAATGTAAAAAATGTCAAAAATAAGAAAAATATCAAAAATTTCAAACATGTCGAACATGTCAAACATTTGAAGACGCGAGATGTAAGACCGACATCTAGGATTTTCGAGAGAATTAGCACACAGAAGTTCCGAATCTGGAGCCGTTCCGTGTAATTGCTGTTGTCCCTTAACTCCTAGGACAGAATGTCACGATAAAATTTTCAGGTTACTTCACCTGTCAGAGATATTGAATACTCTCTTCGAGGTGTCATTCCTTTGTACGCAAGACAATATATATAATATATATTGTTTCTAGTTAGAGAACCTTCATCAGTTGCGCTTCCCACAATTGAATGTCCTCTCGAATACTTTATGTATTTGATACATTTCGTTAAATTTGAAAACGCGAGATGTAAAACCGACATGTAGGATTTTCAAGAGAATTAGCACACAGAGGTTCTGAAATTGGAGTCGTTCCGTGTAATTGCTGCTCTCCCTTAACTCCCAGGACAGAATGTCACGATAAAATTTTCATTTGTGGGAAGCGCAACTGATGAAGGTTCCCTAACCAGAAACAATATATATTATATATATTGTCTTGCGTACAAAGGAATGACACCTCGAAGAGAGTATTCAATATCTCTGACAGGTGAAGTAACCTGAAAATTTTATCGTGACATTCTGTCCTAGGAGTTAAGGGACAACAGCAATTACACGGAACGGCTCCAGATTCGGAACCTCAGTGTGCTAATTCACTCGAAAATCCTAGATGTCGGTCTTACATCTCGCGTCTTCAAATTTAACGAAATGTATCAAATACATAAAGAAGTGTTCGAGAGGACATTCAATTGAGGGAAGCGCAACTGATGAAGGTTCCCTAACCAGAAACAATATATTATATATATATATATATATATATATATATATATATATATATATATATGTCTTGCGTACAAAGGAATGACACCTCGAAGAGAGTATTCAATATCTCTGACAGGTGAAGTAACCTGAAAATTTTATCGTGACATTCTATCCTAGGACTTTAGGAAGAACAGCAATTACACGGAACGGCTCCAGATTCGGAACCTCAGTGTGCTAATTCACTCGAAAATCCTAGATGTCGGTCTTACATCTCGCGTCTTCAAATTTAACGAAATGTATCAAATACATAAGAAGTATTCGAGAGGACATTCAATTGTGGGAAGCGCAACTGATGAAGGTTCCCTAACCAGAAACAATATATTATATATATATTGTCTTGCGTACAAAGGAATGACACATCGAAGAGAGTATGTCAAAAATGTCAAAAATGTCTAAAATGTCAAAAAAGTAAAAAATGTCAAAAAATGTGAAATGTGCCAAAAATGTAAAAAATGTCAAAAATGTCAAAATAGTCAAAAATGTCCAAATTGAGAGAGAGAAGTACATTTTTTTATTTTTTCTGAGTTCTTTGGGAATAACACCACATAAACTTGAAAGTCTGCATATTTCAAAAGTCCAATCGTTTCAAGGTTTAAATCAGACCTCGTTTTCAAATGGTTTTAACACAAATTGAATAAGAAATTAAAAAAATAAGATGATTAGCAATGACAAATAACGATATCACATTTGGCGTTAATGTTTGACAATAAAACTGATGTAACTAAGGGAATTTACTACAATTTGATATATATAGGGTAGCACAAAATTTTATAAAGATTGTGTGAAATAACAAACCTTCTTTCAAATTGGAAGAATTTGAAAGAGTTATCTTTAGAATTTCATGTGGCCTTTCTAGGTACGACTTTGTTAGTGTATTTTCAAAAAATGAGACCAAAGAAATTCTGATGTTCCAGAGATCTCATTAAAGTCATAAGAGAAAACCAATAAAAAACCTTATGAACTATCCCGATATAGGGTTGTTCAAAAGGATATTAGCATTATTAACTTCATCCTTGTTTATTGACAACCAGGAACAGCTGAATTCTATAGAAGTACCAGCTATACAATCGCTTTTATTTAATAAAATTAAATCAGCTTTCGTTTTGTGTTGTGTTCTACTTTGTGTAATATTGTTCAATTTTGATATTGTATGTTATGATCAAGGTTCCAGGCATGTTCACAAATTTTTGACTTTTCGAATTGTCGTTTCTTGCTTTCTTTTGTTGGTGTTGATTTATTCGAACATTTATATTCCTAGATTTTTCCCCAATATAAAATTTGTTACATTCACAATAAATCTTATAAATGAGGTTATTTGAGTTTTGTGTTTAGTTCAATCAAATTGATTTCAGTGTATTTTTTGTTTCGAAAGTTGTTTTAATATTAAATCTGTTTCCCACTCTTTTCAGTCTTTCTAAAAGACCCTGTATGTATGGTATGGTTGTTATAGTAATGTGGTTATCAAAGCTATTAGTATAGATTGGAGCAGCTTGATGTTGAATGTTAGTAATTATTTTGTGTTAAATTTTTTAATTTCTTATTAAATTTGTGTTAAAACCATTGAAAACGAGGCCTGATTAAAATATACAGAGTTTCAAGTTTATGTGGTGTTATTCCCAAAGAACTCAGAAAAAATAAAAACCAGGGATGCCACAATTATCATTCTGAAAACAACCAGAAGTACATCTTATTGTTGTCTGCAAAATTATTATTTCCCAAAACACAATTTGTTGAGTAGTTAGATTCTACAGTTCAAAATGTACTTTGAACAATGAATAATTCACTTTTACGAACTTGGGAAATTTATTCCACAACACAATAGCTTGTTCCAAAACTATGCTGAATTCTACAGTATCACCCGTGCTTATAGGGAAGATAAAGAATTTTTCCTATCTTTGTAGAAACAGCGAATTATATTGAATAGAAATGTCCCCTCCAAAAACAGCAATACCGCGCTGATAAACGTATTTCGTAAAAAATGTCACTGTATTATTTCCAAGAAATTCAAAAACCAGATTAGAGATGGCATAATTAACATTCAGAAAACAATCAAGGTTCTGCAGACGTTGTATAAGGGCAGAAACACCCAGTATATATTTCTGAAGTCGTGTCCCAAATAGGATATAAAATTCAATGAGCTTTTGATGTTCCAAGTCGAAACTCCGTCAATGTCGCTGAAGTTATTATATAGCGAGACCGTTAATGGCGGATATTTAACGGTGTGTGCGAGAGGTAGATAACATTTTGGTTTATATGACGAGGCACATAATTTCGCCGGCTTTATTATTGAGGACATTTATTTCGTGTCGGAAATCGAATCGCTTTAGCCGAGGACAAAGCATAATGATCAATTATTCTTTTTAGTGATGCGTGGTTATTAAAGGGCAGACGATATCGACAGCTTTCGTTCTAGAACGTGTATCAATCTTAGTAAATGTCTTACGAAATTTCGGTATGAGTGACTCTTGTTCGAATTTGTTCGAGTCGTACAAACGCATCCTAATCACGTCGTTAGAAGATTACTATTTTTAAATTTGACCAAGACTGAATGCGTAAATTGCTTTGATTAACCGACTTCAAACAAGAGGAGGTTCTCGTCTATACATAGTACAAAAAATACTCTCTACGGGTTATTTTGAATGTCCATCTGGGATTTTCTCTCCTTGCAATGGTTTCTGAAAAATACAGATAAGTTAAGTACTTGAATATCAAGGTGTAGTATCTAAGGGCAGTTTGTGGAAACTACCCGGAACACTAGTTGCCCTCTTATAGAAAAAACTCTCCCGCAGGATCAACTGTGAGAAAGTAGGTCTACAGATTTGTCAACTAGTCTTCCACTATAATATGTTGGGATGTATTTTGTGTTGTACTTATCTGTTTTTTTGTGACGTTTCGATTCCTTATCAGGAATCGTTGTCGAACAATGTTTGTTTGAATGTTTTGCACTATATTCGTCGCTTGACTTTTTGTTGTTTTGCACTATATTCGTCGCTTGACTTTTTTTGGCAATGTCAATTGACTGATTAATTGACTTTGTAGTTTCCTTTTTGATGTTCATTCGTCCGGAGCTGTTGCCATGCAACCGCTATCTCTACAGAGGGTGTCCCAATTTCTTCATTATTCAACAACATGCAGACACTTTCTTTGATTTTTCTTTTTTTGTATGTTCTTCTTTAAGTAGTATTTTTGTCTTATTCCAGTCCATTTTGTGTGTACCATTATCCGTGAGTACATGATTTGCCAATCTTGATCTGTCTATATGTCTTCTTGAGACGTTGTATTGGTGCTCTTTTGTTCTAATTTGGAGAGGTCTTGATGTTTCACCGGTATATGTTTTTCCGCAGGCACAAGGTACACTGTACACACAATTTTTGGAACTTTGAGGACCGTTTTCCCGTTTTGTTTTTGTCAAATTTGATCTTAAAGTATTATTTGTTTTAAAAATCGTTTTTATTTGGTATTAATTGCCAATACGTTTAATTTTTTCAGAGAGGCGGGCTACATAAGGAATAACGTTTATAATTGTAGAGTTAATATCAGTTTGTGTGTTGTTATTTAAATTGGAAGTATTGTGTGTTGTTTGTGTCGTTTGTTGGTTTCTTTATTTGTTCTCGATTTGGTAAATTGTTTTGTTTATGACATTTCTTGGGTATTCGTTTTGTTTTAAAACTTCCTTTATCAAACATAACTCTTTCTCAAAAATTTCCTTTGTTGCTGAAACTGCTTTGGCTCTGTCATATAAGGATTTAACTTATTTTACATTTACAGAATGTGTTGGTTTCCTATAAATGCTTGTAGTGAAATTGTTGTTTGATCGGTCAAAAATGGAAGTTTATTTCCATTTTCTATTTCAATAATAAATTTAACTGTAGATTCTTTGTTATTGATCGTGTCTAAAAAGCAGTATAAGTCGTCTATGCTATTGCAAAAATATCATCAACGTAGCGCCACCATACTTTAGGTTTTTTTGAAGAATTAAAGATAAAAGTTTCCTCAAAATATTTCATAAATATATTACTTACTATGGGTGACAAAGAAGAACCCATAGCCGTTCCAAAATCTTGTCTGTATAAACTTTCTTCATATTGAAAATATGTTGTTTTTAAACAAAGTTCCATAAGTTTTACTATTGTATTAACTGATAATTTTGTTCTTTCTTGAAGTGAATTATCAAGTTCTAATTTATCTTTAATAATTTGTATAGATTTATCTACTGGTACATTGCTGAATAAACTGACAACATCAAAACTTACCAAAATTTCATGGTAATTTATTTGTGTATTTTTCAATTTTGATAAGAAGTCTGCCTTGTTTTTTAGTGTGTTGTGGTTGAATTCGTATGGTTTGATGATTTTGAGTAAAAATTTTGAAATATTCCGCAATGGTGAGTTTATCGAGCTTACAATGGGTCGTAAAGGAATTCCAGTTTTGTGTATCTTGGGGATTCCATATATGTGTGGTGGTTTACTGTAGTAATGTCTCTTGCTGTTTTTTCTATGTTTGATATAGGATCTTTGTTGAGTTTTGTATAACTGCCTGTGTTAATGAGGTCTGTCATTTTAGTTTTGTATTCTTGTGAATCTAAAATTACAGTTGCATTGCCTTTATCAGCTGGTAGAATGTTAATTAAATTTAATAATATTGTTTCTGGTTAGGGAACCTTCATCAGTTGCGCTTCCCACAATTGAATGTCCTCTCGAACACTTCTTTATGTATTTGATACATATGGTTAAATTTGAAGACGCGAGATGTAAAGAACGACATCTAGGATTTTCGGGGAAACTAGCACATAGAGGTTCCGAATGTGGAGTCGTTCCTTGTTATTGCTGTTACCCGTAACTCCTAAGTTAGAATGTCACGATGAAATTTTCAGGTTAACTTCACCTCTCAGAGATATTGAATACTCTATTCGAGGTGTCATTCTTTTGAACTTATTGTTTATTATGTTTGTATATATTGTTTCTGGTTAGGGAAACTTCATCAGTTGCGCTGTCCACAATTGAATGTCGTCTCGAACACTTCTTCATGTATTTGATACATTTCATTAAATTTGAAGACTCGAGATGTAAAGACCGACATCTAGGATTTTCGGGGAAAATAACACACAGAGGTTCCGAGTCTGCAGTCGTTCCATATAATTGCTGTTACCCGTAACTCCTAGGTTAGAATGTCACGATAAAATTTCCAGGTTAGCTTCACCTGTCAGGTGTCATTCTTTTGTAAGTAATAATTCAAGACCTCCTCAACAATCTTTTCGAAATTATTTCTGAATAACGAAGTTGTAATTTTAATACTGTTAAACAGCAAAATACACTTTTAGTTGCTGCTAAAAGAATATGAAATACAAATTCAGTGCTCGGAAAAATCCCTAAAATTTCATTCGGGATGCATCCATTTCCACGGCAACTAGTGTCATTTGACAAACTAACAGCCTCGTATAGCACAGCGTAGTTGGGACTCCATTTGGACGTCTCCGTTATGTAAAACCACTTACGTCGTTGCGTCATCCGTTTCGTTCGCTAAGTGTCGCGACGCTCCATCAACTTAAATGTCGACACTTTCTTTTTTACTTTCTGCTCCTTTTTTCTTCGTCTTGTGCTTTCTCCACCCAACACCAAGCGCTCTCCAAGTCGACACTTTGAGATATGAGTACTTAGGGCGACTGGCGACACTGAGCTCCGAAATTTTATTGAATTTTATCTGCAGCATCGAGCCGGGAGGAGATATTATCCATTCCAGGTGTTTGAAATTAGGAATTTAAAAAGTGCTCTTTCATCCGGCCAGATGTTATGGTTCAAGGAACTGAGCTGTCTCAAAATTACGGTATCGTGCCAAAAGATTACCGAACATTCGTTTATAGAAGCTGTTAGTTTATGGCAATGATGATGAGCAAATAAACAAAACGTCACCGAGAGCACCCATGTTAAACTCTCATTTAATTATTCTGTCTCAAAATTATGGAGGTTTGAGTAAAAGGAGGACACACTCTGCTTAAGAAAAAGTGTCCACAAAATGTTTTCAATTTGGGGGAGCCACTAGTACCGACCGAGTAATTTGTTCGTAGAAATAAGTTTTTTACGACCAAACCTATGTGAATAAAATTAGGTTAATGTGAGGAATTCACATCCAAAACTGCAAAATTAACAATGACAGTTCAACAACCAGATTTATATTTAAAATTAATGAAATGTTAAGTCAATGAAATACCTTGTACATAGATAAAAATGACTTACAAGCAAAATTTTATTTGCTCATTTTTTTAGGAGCCAAGATAAATATCCTACACAAATTAAACTCTGAAGAACCCATTATTATATAATTACTAAACTGATTATGGCATTGTCCATCAACTCGAGAACTTCAACAAGCTTCTGAAGATATTTTTCTAGGGGCATTCACCAGGCGTACCTTTGGAAATATTTAAAATACAACTACAGCAGAAAGATGCCAAAAATTGTCATTTAATTGTAGTTAATGGAGTGTTGTCCAATTAGATAAGAAAAAATATTGTTTTCTGAATGATTAAAATATTTTAATTTACATCTTACAAATGTGCCTTTTTTATCCATAGTTTCTTAACCATTGACAACGGGGTCTGACCTAGATCCCGAAACGTTTGGAATATAAAGCAATTTTCTTTAAACTGTGGGGTTATTTCCCAAGAAAAAATATATTGAAAACCAGTGTGTGAAAATGTTAGAATTGTGAAAAAGAAACTATTCTAGAATAAAATGCAAGTAAAATCTGTTCCATAATGATAACAGAAGAGATAACTTAATTATAGCAGTTTATTCAGTTATGAGAAGAATTGTTAATTACCTTTTATCCAGAGAGAGGTGAACAAGGAAGTAGAAACACCAACTTTGTAAAGGGAGACTTTTCAAAATAAATATGTAATATGAACACAAGAATGTAAAAATAAATAATTTTTATTTACATCTAATTCACCAACATCTATTTGTTAATAAGTATAAAAATATTACAAATATACAAATTTTTCCAAATGTTTAACTGTTTCAAAAACTTTTATAACAAAATAATAACTATAAAATCAATGAGTTTCATAAAAAGTTAAAACTGGGGCACACGCATTAATTTATATCACAATTAACACACTATAAACTCATATCACTTGCACAGATTACAAAAAAAAACGGACACAACCATTTACAAAGAGAAGTTCACATAACAGATTTTCAACGTTTTATTTACGATTTTTACTAATAATTACATCATTCTCACTTTTTCAGCCGCTTCACTTCTAAATGTAGGATTTGTGTATTTCAATCCGTTGACAATTAACTTCAGAACATACCCTGAGGTCACACTTGCGCCATTCTAGTCATTTCTTGAACTTCTTATTTGACACCGTCCGCTGGACACTTTTTTCAGTTTTATTCCTATATAAGTTTGTCCTCCTTTCACTCCATACTCAAAATTAAGTACCTGTTAGTTACAATAAGGCTTCACAATTTGACATTAAATATTTGACAATAAAACTCATGTAACTAACAGAATTTAATGGTAATTTGATATATACAGGGTAGCCACTAAAAAAATATAATACTGATGTGAAATAACAAAGCTTCTTTCAAATTGGAAGAATTTGAAAGAGTTATCTTAAGAATTTCATGTGGCTCTCCCATGTACCCAGGTACTACTTTATTGTAAGGTAACGTATTTGAGGTCAAAGAACTTTTGATGGTCCAGAGACCCTATTAAAGTCAGAAAGGAAAAACTTAATGGACTATTCCGTTACACGGTTTTTCGAAAGGACATTATCATTATTAATTTCATCCTTGGTAACCACGAACTGCTGAATTCTACAGAAAGACTAACGACAGAATCGCTTTCATTTAATAAAATTAAAGCAGACTCTTTGAACTTTCGTTTTGTATTGTGTTCTTCTTTGTGTAATATGAGTGAATTTTGAAATTGTATGTTGTTTGTGTTCATTTATTCGAACATGTATAGGTCAAAAGGTTTCTCCAATATAAAATTTGTTAGATAAGCAAGGAATTTTATATCTGAAATTTTTTGTCTAGCTCTTTATTGATGAACTTTTTAGGATAATTGTTAGCATATAGTACATTTGTTAAAAATGTTTTCTTTTTCATTAAATTTATTGATATCAGATCAGTTGATTTTATTGATTTTTATTCATTAAACCTTTATATGATATAGTATACACCACTTGCCTATAAATTTGTAAATAAGGGGTGGAGGGGGGGAATGAGTAATTTTTAAATATTTTTGTTAATATCTTGCAAACCATATATTAAAAAAAATGAAAATAATATATTTGTATGAGCCCTTCCATTACATATATTATATGATGCGTTTAAAAAAGTTTAATTTGTTATTTTTTATTTAGTTCTATACTATACTCCCCAAATTAATACTAGGGGTTTGTCCTTATTATTTCTGTAAAGTTCAAGTGAAGCCCCATAACCCTATTTTTACAATTTTTTAGTTCTTATAGTTTCGAAATTAATAGGGAGGAATGCGTATTTTAAAATATGTTAATATCTTTTAAATAATTTGACTTAAAAATATGAAAAAAATATTATTTATATTTCTCAGAATGAATGAACCCTTTCTCTGACATATTGCATGATGCGTATGAATTTTTTTAAAAAAAATTATTTTTCATTTAATTCTATAATTTGCGCTCCAAAATATTAGGAGTTTCTTCTTATTTTTGCTGTAAACCTTGGGCAACGTTCTATATTTCCTATTTACGCGAAGTTAATGGGGGAGATGGTAGATTTTTATAAAATTTCCCCCCGAAGTACCTCTAAATTCGAACAAATCAGGAGTGATTTTTCCGCATATTAGATATACGGAACCCTAAATATTCTGACAATTATACTGTAAAGTTCATCAATAAAGAGTTAGATATAATTAAACACAAAACAATGATCAACATTCAACACCAAGCTGCTCCAAAGAATACCAATACCCTTGACAATCACATTGCTACAACAACCATACCATACATACAGAATTTTTCAGAAAGACTAAAAGAGTGGGAAACAGATTTAATATTCAAAAAACCTTCAAAACAAGAAATACACTGAAATAAATTATATCGAAAATTAAACCAAATAACGTAATACAAAACTCAATAATTGGATTTATAAGATTCCTTGAAAATGTAACACCATTTATATTGGTGAAACGTCTAGACCTATAAATAAAGAAACAACAATCCGAAAAGTCAAAAATTTGTGAAATTTGGTCATATAGTACAGGAAATGAAGCATTTCACCTCGCAATTTTTTGGTTCTGTATGGATTGACTCGAAATTTTAACAGAAGGTAGGTAATAGCCCAAGGATCAAAATCTATATTGAACCAAAGGGCGCCAAACCTTGCGGGTGGTTGTCACCCCATCTCGGGGGTGGAAATTTGTTTTATTACGTTTTAACCACAGGAATCGATTAAAAAAGTGATTTTAAGCAAAAAATGTTCTATACATTTTTTTTGTAAAACTAATATTTTTCGAGTTATTCGCGATTGAAAGTAACAACTTTTAGACGAAAAAATCGACGTTTTTAATCGATTATTCGCGAACAACCCGAAAATTATGCATTTTATCAGAAAAATTGTAGAGAACAAATTTGTAGCTTTTAAAAAGAAAAATAAATTTAGCTGTTTTCTTCAAATCCAAAATTTGACAGATTGAAAGTCAAATACCGGGAAAATGATGCATTTTTCGAAGAAAACTTATCGGATCTTTTTTAAAGACCCGATAAGTTTCCTAGGTTTTCCCTTATGATCTCTGGAACATCAGAATTTCTTTGATCTCATTTTTTGCGAATGCACAAAATTTGTCACTGCCAACCTTTTAATTTTTAATTTCATTAAGTTGCATCAATTTTCATTACAATTGAAAATGGGATCTGATTCAGACACTGAAACGTTTGGACTATTTGAAATTTATAGACTTTCAAACATTTGTAGTGTTCTCTCTTCGAGATATATATATATATATATATATATATATATATATATATATATATGTTTCTGGTTAGGGAACCTTTATCAGTTGCGCTTCCCACAATTTAATGTCGTCCCGAACACTTCTCTATGTATTTGATTCATGTCGTTAAATTTGAAGGCGCGAGATGTAAAGACCGACATCTAGGATTTTCGGGGAAACTAGCACATAGAGGATCCGAATCTGGAGCCGTTCCATGTTATTACTGTTACCCGTAAATCCTAGGTTAGAATGTCAGGATGAAATTTTCAGGTTAACTTCACCTGTCAGAGATATTGACAATATTCGTGACATTCTAACCTAGGAATTACGGGTAACATCAATTACATGGAACGGCTCCAGATTCACAACCTCTATGTTCTAGTTTCCCCGAAAATCCTAGATATCGGTCTTTACATCTCGCGTCTTCAAATTTCTGGTGTTATTCCCAAAAAAATTAGAAAAAATAAAACCTTTCTTTGTGATTACATAATGTTTCATTTTGACCATGACATCTTTAAACAAGCATTATTTTTATATTTTTATATTAACCAAGTAGATAAGAATAGTTGTAAAACTCATTTATATTAACATTGAGGCTTTGTTTTAAACCTTAAAATGATCATCTGAAAAAATTGTCCAGTGCGTCATCTTGGCACTTAAGTCTATCTCCAAAACGGATGCAAATCTTATTTAAAATGAAAAAATATCGAAAATAAGTGGGATCCGATTTGAAATGTTTGCTTCCGGGTTCCTGCATGAAAAAAAATTCAAATACATAACAACCACCAAAAATAAGATTCAATCTCCTCAAAAAAACCTTACTTAATTTATTTTCCACCTTTATTGATAATTTTTGGATATTAGAGGGCTTATAAACTGGCAACTAGGGTTGATTAAAACAATCTAATGATGCTGCTTCATTGAGGTCATTTAGAAAGACAATTAATCCAAAGATGATATCCTCAAAAGGCATATTATTTTCGCTGTCCGCTTAACGTGATATTAGAAATTTTTTTGCAACATTAATAACTGTTGTCAATAACAAGAAACGTCATTTTAAATTTATTTTCCTTTTACAATTTTAGTGGTGTTTAGTAATAGAATTCGAATTTGTATGATCAATTGTTCGGAATGTACAATTTGAATTGTTTAAATTGTTCGACAACAACCATAGGTAGAAAAAGTCTGACGTCCTCGTCCTCGTACAGAGGAATTTAAAACATTTAATATGTCGGATGCAGCAACTCGAAAAACGAGTGTGTTGTCTATCAGTATTGCACAATGCAGTCGCTTAATCTGCTTGCCATCCCACAAAGGTAAAATCTCATAACCAGATGTGCTTTTAAAAGCTAAAATGATTTTCTCTTTTTTGGAGTGCACTAACCGTTCATATGAATTCAATATTTTAAATTAAAAACGGGACACTCGTTAGCGGAATTATTAAAACAGCATATCATGAAACGTTCATATTCACAATTGCATCAGCGAGAGCGATGTTATATTGTGTTACGATTCTGGTGAACGGGGTTGAATGCTTTATCTTATTTGACAGTTTGGAGGATATTTTTTTGAAGCGAAAGCGTCTTAACGGAAGCCCACACTTACACATATGAAAATAGATGAGTATGAGAATGAAATGCTTAACTTGATATTGCATTTGTTTCGACATGTTTCGACACCACACCAGGGGCTGGTAACCAAAGAGGTTAATACTGTAGAGCACGTGAAGTAGCGAAATTCATATAATATCAATAGAAAGAGAGAGAGAATTAGCGTGTCGTTCCTGATTGGTCAGTGTCAGTGGTGACGCCTACTATTGGTAGGGTAGAGACATACCAAGCGCTCCCTGATATTGTCTTTCTGTTTCTATTGTTATTACACTGCCACTTACAGTAACGCCTATACCTAATTCACTCTACGTATAAACCTCTTTGCTGGTAACTCGTATAGGGAAATGTGGTTCACTGTTCCGTGATCCTCTTCAAGCCACATGAACGACTAGTTTTTAGTTGATCCACCGCTGTTCAGATTTCGACATAGCACCATCTGTCATGATTGTTAATTATCAAACATAAAAGCAGGGAAACGTATGAGGTGGCGGCTGTTGATCTGTGGGGGCTCGTATCCTAGTTAATAATTTTTCAGACTTATTAAAAGAATAACATTACTGTTATTGCACCAGCCGTATAAGAACAGAGTTTTGATAATGGCTCTTTGGCCCTGTTGTGTTCCAGGATGTAATGATAAAACATTCAAGAGGTAATGAAATATGATATACAAAGCATTTATTGTATTAAATTAGATTTTTTCATGCATTATTTTACAACAAACAAAAAATTGCAGGATATATGGCTACAGAGAATCCATAATGAAAAGATTCTTCTGAGAAGCACATCACATAGGACAGTGTGCGAAGCACATTTTGAGAGGTACATGGCAGATTATTAAATGGTTATGAGAGAAGTTCAGGAGACCATTTTATCATTTGATGATCTAAGAAGCCAATAGTTATGATGAAAATGATATGAACAACCCAAATCAAGGTTCTTCTACTGCCTCTACCTCCTATGATTCAGTGGATGTGCAGTTTCAAAGGAAGAGGCTGTTTGAACAGGATTGCTTACAACCTGGAGTTGAGGAAGTAATGGAACTTGCAGCACATAAGAGCTTTGAACCATTCTAGGATAAGCATTTTAATAATAATAATATTGTATTTGATAATGTCTAGATATATTTTACAGTGTGCAAAAAGAGAATCATTAGGAACAAGTTTGTCATTCCAATTGACATACATTTAAGAAAACAGTTGTTGAAGGGGAAGAGAATTGCATGGAGCACAACCAAAATGAATATCAAGTGGTGTTTACTGCTCATACAAAACAAGTCATCTGAATTACGGTATTTAAACAATTTAAACAATAGTCCAATTTTAAATTTCATTTTAACTCAAGTAAAGTTAAAGCCCAAGAGAAGTTTATTTGTACCTTAATTTAAATATTTATATTCAATTCCTTAGTTTAGCTTACTTTAACTTCTTGCAATAATTCTGAAAGAACTGCATTCTTTTCTTAATTTTTAAAACTATCATTCAGATCTTCAGCTTTTCAGTAATTCTGTTCCTCTGACAATATTGATTTTCTGAAAATTCTTCTTCATTCTTTCACCTCTCCAGGGGAAGCATTTCACAAAACAATTTTAGTATAAAGCTAAATGTAGGTAAAACAAATGTATTTTCTTTAATTGTTAAAACTTTGTTTAGATTTAAGTTCATATGATTTATTGTCATTGTCTAACCAATTGTTATATGTTACATGTAATGTTTAATTTTTATAGTAAATTAATATTGTACAGTAATATTTGTGTAATTGAGGTTAATATTTGTCATTTGTCTAAAATAATCCGTGCAAAACTAAAACATCTTTTCAAAATCATTTGAGTCTATGTATGGTTCTCACAAATATACTGAGCTCGTCATTTGTACTTCTCGGTACCTTAATTTTTTCAGATCATCTCTTTAAGATCTACATGAATTCAGGCATTCGTGATCATATCCAATTTTACTGTTTATTTTTCCTTATTTGAGAGAATATTTGGTCCTAAATTTTGGTATATGAGGTTTTTGTGATATGTGATTTCAGTAAAGAATGGGCATTCTGTCTGCAATTATCATTAGGAAAATCTTAATATCTCAATTTTTTACAAAGAACTATTTACTTCTATCCTATCAAAAAACCTCAAGTTCATTTTAGGTTAGAAACTTCTTTTATATATATTTCTTTGAAAATTACCATGTGTAAACACACATATAATTGTAAAACATGTTTATAACTGAACACTGAATTGTATTTATATTTTAAATAAAAGTTTCAATTTTGAAAATTTTATTTCTTTTGGTAATGTGGACCTCTATTGGGAATACTGGGAAGCAATAAGCGTGGGTGGTGTGCAGGTTCCTTTTGAGCATTTTTACAGGTTTCTGTAGCATAAAATTGGGTAATTGCTCATTTTTAGTTCATGTGGCAACGAAGAGAAGCGCTACATGTCTTATTTTATGAGACATTTTTCAACACAGAGTTGCTTATCTATCTTCTTGTCTATGCACCACACTCTACCTTGCTCCAGAATTGTCCTGAGGGAGGGGCGCAAAATGAAAATTGTGATAATAATAAGGCACGTTACCAAGGGTTATTACTTGGACCTATACTCCTTCAGTTTAACAAGTTATTGCTTTTCGGTTTACTGTTTACGATCATGTAATTTAACTCTTTCAGTTTCAGTCTAGTGTGTATTACTATTAATATTTTTACCATTTTTACAAAGCTTCAGGGGGGGGCTGCGACCTGGCTGGATCCGCCACTGCCTTGGGCTTGAAATATGTGTTCATACCCATACAACCCATTTCTTTGCTTAAGAAATAAAGACCGGTAATATTGTTACGGAAAGTTATAACGTTGGCCGAGGGAGGACCCTGTATATAGCTGCCAAGTGTAAATGCCAGTTCGGAAAAGATCTACATAATTCGACATTAGAGTAATCTCGAAGCCTCTTGGATATAAAAATTGTATATAAATAGGTGTTCTGTGAGCGTTAGAATTAATCTTGTCATAAGTTCAGTGAGTAATCCTCTTTATAATGTGTCTCTCTTATGTTAAACAACATGCATGTTAAAGCCATTTCCTGTTATGTTCATTCATACCTACAGATTTATCAATGAACATAACAGGAAATGGCGCTAACATACATGTTGTATATGCTTTAAGCCAACGTCAAAGTGAAATTTGTGTTTTGTGCTGCATGATCTGTGTTTCAAGAAATTGAAGTTTAAGGTTCCATCGTTAAATTAAGGAGTATTAATTGGACAATAGGTGTCTAATTGAACCCACATGATCCGTAGCATATTATAAAATGAGTCTCTTTTTTTATTGAAAATCAATAAATTATAGTAAATAAAAATCTGAAGAAGCAGTTACATATACAGAATGTTTACAGTTTAAAGTGAAGTAGAATTCTACTTATACAAAATGGTTAAAAAATATTATATAATGTGGAGCATAAGTAGTTGCGTATACAAGGTAATTGATATAGAGATGAAGAAGAATTATACTTATATAGGGTAGATTAGAAAATTTATTATATAAGCATAAGCAGTTAAGATATTTGAATTATAGGGCGGAATATATTTATATTGTAACGAAATTTCCTTAAGCCGGCCCTGGTTTCATTCCAGTACGACACCGATCACTTTTAGGAAAAAAAAATGTTCTGGAAATGGCTCGGCAGCTGTAGAGTTGATGAGTGATTGTACGAGAGTTTTCGATGCAGGTTTTATAAAGGAGCGACCCATAAAGTTAAAGTGAATATTATTTTTACAACTTTAATTGAACCCACAAAATTTATAAATGAGTCCCCTTGCCGCACATTTTTTTAAAATAAATTATAAATTGTAATACATTAAGGTGAATTCAGAGCTGATTCTATACATTTTTCGCTAACGTAAAACATACTATTTTGCAGCAAACCGGAAAACAAGACAAAAAGTCCATAAATGTCAAAGTAAATCACATAAATATATGTCAGAAAATAGTGATTGATTGCCCACGGTTTTTAATTGTTTTCATTTTGAGTCAGTTGAAGTCGGTTCTTTTTTAAATATAAATTATTTATATAACAGAAAAACATGGGCAAACGCGTAGGTTGTAATTATATTGGATCTAAAATTAAAAACTTCAGCAAGACATAATTTTCAAAATAACTTTAAAAGAAACTTTACACAAAACTTCAACCAGACTTTTTTTATCGGCGCTTCTTAAACTCATATCAGGACGAAAAACCAAACTTCTCTATAGCAGACCAGCTGCTATCACAAGGCGATAAGATAAATGAATATTAACGAGCTGGAAATTGAGTGAGGCAATTTTCCATTCAAAGTGAAATATTTTTACCACAATAGGGCTAGTCTGGAAGCTTATCGCTTTTCCTATCATCCGAGCGAGACTCGTCGCTGTAAAAGCCGTAATTATATTTTCTAGATAAATGATGCTTTTAAGCGTTCGGTGTACAGTTCATTCGAAGGCGTCTCAGGAAAAAAATCCTCAGTATCATTTATAAAGGCAACTTTCTGTTTTGGTGTTGCAAACGTAATGTCAAAGAGAAAATATTGCTAATGAACGAAATCCGTTCAATAAGAAGTAATCAAAATGTCAGTCTTGGAAACATTTTTTTTTTGTTTTTGAAAGGGTTAAATAAACTCGAGTAATTCAAAACCTTAATGCATGGAGGCGCACTTTGGCGGTAAGGCTAGTTAACAGAGTAGGCTGACACCAACGTCAAAAGTTTAGTCTCTAGAGAAGAAGAAGAAGAAAAACTAGTTTCGAATTCAGAATCTATTTATAAATAGGCAAAGACAAAAAGATTAGGTACCATTTTCTCCTCTGTCTCTCAACCGATTTTCTTTGTTTTTGTTTAGTAGCTACTGACCTTCAGTGCAGAATGCTAATATTAATTTATAATATTGGTTCATTCATTAAATAAAATATAATTAAAATTCATTATTTAAGTCCATAATGTCAACGTCAAACAACTGAATGTGCCGCCGCCGCCGCCAGACTCAAAACATTGAGTAATTATATATAGAGGGACCAATGCTGTTATATCCTTAGAGCATGTAGTTGTTTTCTGATGATACTTCTGGCATATTTTTCAATGTCTAAGAACTTCTTGGGAAATAAAACCACAGTTTAAAGAAAATTATGTCAGAAATCAAATAATACACATTGTCAAATATTTTAATTTACATCTTAGAATTGTGCCTTTTTTATCAGTAGTTTTTTAACCATTGACAACGGGGTCTGATCTAGACCCCGAAATGTTTGGAATTTACAGCAATTTTCTTTAAACTGTGGTGTTATTTCCCAAGAAGTTCTTACACACTTAGAGCATGTACTTCTGGAAGTGGCATGCAAGTGTTTTATTGTTTAGTGGTAAAGTAATCGTTGTATATTATAATTATACAGGGCGATTCCAGATATGTTTAAAATCATTTTTTTCGTGGGTTCCACATAAGCAGTTGCATATATTGGGTGTTTAAAATATAGAGTAGAGTGCAATTATAACTAATAAAATAATTATATAGGGAAGCCCATTAGCGTTTGAATTTACTGGGTTCTTGGAATAGAAGGAGCAGTAGAATTAGAGTTATACAGGGTGGTGCAAAAAATATTATACAGAGATGCATATACAGGGTGGCGGTAATAGAAATGCAACATTTCGTAACCCATAAGCAGTTGTATATATAGGGAAGATGAAATATAGGGTAAGAGGAATTATAGATATACAGAATGATGATAAAAAATGTTAGAAAAGGAAATGATTTATAGAGTAGCCCACGAAGAGTTCCATATATATGATGATTGAAATATAGGTCGGAGTAGAATTATAGTTACAGAAGATAGTTAAAAATTTCATAAACAAAAAGAGTAAATACGGTGGCTCATTGGCAGTGGCATATACAGAATGCTTTACCAGGTGGTTCAAAAATGTTAAAAAATATTATGCGTGGTCCATGAGCAGTTGCATATACAAGGTGGTGGAAATATATAATGAGATGGAATTATTATAATGAGGATTTTAATAAATGTTAGAGAATTGAGTGCAATTATAGCTATACAGGGAGGTTAGAAAAAATAAATATGTAGGGTAGCCCATTAGCGGTTGAATTGTTGTCATATTAAAATAAAATTACGAATTTGAACACAAATAAAGTCCTATGAATTATATCTGAAAAAAAACTTGAATTCCGTTAATTATTTGTAGAAGCGAGATGTAAAACCGACACACAGAGGTTCCGAATCTGGATCCGTTTCGTGTAATTGCTGTTCTCCGTAAAGTCCTAGGATAGAATGTCACGATAAACTTTTCAGGTTACTTAACCTGCCAGAGATATTGACATAATTGGTCGAATTTCGACCACTGGGCGACAGCTAGTTATTATAATTTGCCTGATGATATTAAAGCAAGTTCAACCCTAAGAAGTTTCAAATTAAAACTTAGGGAATACCTAAAAAATAACACATACCACTATTTTTTGTTTTGATTTTGTTTGCATCTATTATGGAATTTCTATTTAATAAAGTTTGTTAATATTAACTATTTCTTAATAGTTTAATTATTCACAACCAGATGTCATGTCTCAATTTCTTAATTCCTCATAGGAGTAACTAAATTTTTCCAGCGTTACCTTCTGTTTATAATTATTCACGGTATTGACTTAATTGAATAATTGCAGTAAATGTTGAAAAAAAAGTTGTACGGATCAAAACTGAAATCTAAATGAACCCCTGCCTGTTCGTGGGCGTTATTTAATTAAAATCACAAAGAATTTGTTCCAGTTCTTTGATTTCATATTTATATAATTTCATATATGTAGTCGTGTTTAATATAAATTTTAATTAAGGCCAACACTTCAGGCTGCATGTTCAATTATAAGATCAATCGAGATATTCCGTGTTGCATTAAATTGATTATTTTGCCTAATATATAGGATATATACAAGGGCGTACTGTTATCGAGTCGAAACACACAAAGCTTTCGTAATTAACGCAGCCCCAATCCGACACACCGGCACACACAGGGTGCTGTTAATATCGTTCGACGGATTTCCCTCTGAAAGGTGTTTTCTGATGTGCAGAAACTATTCCATTAATTTCTGTAAATTATGTAGTAGTCGAATCGCGGCGTTGCACTCAGCCCACAAAAGATTTCTGTTTTGAGGAAATCATTAATAGATTCGGAGTTATTGCCGGGTAAGCTGTGTATAACTAACTGTTTTGAATCTACTTCCGCTTTTGATCATTTCAAAGTAATATCTGTCTTCCCTGGTTGTAAAATGATTTTAATTCCAGACAAAAGTTGTTCAGTTTTGAGTTAAAAATTAAGTGGTGACATTGTCTTTGACCCCAAGGTCATTTTTAAAAGTTATTTCAACGTCAACTTTCTTTTTAGGGTTCCGTATATACAATATACTTCTGGGGTACTTCTGGGGGGAAAAGTAAAAAAAAACGACTGTTCACCCCTGATCTGCGAAAATACTGAGCCTAAAATTTTGAAGAATAGGAAATATAGAACGTTGCCCCAACTTTACAGGAAAAATAAGGAGAAACCATTAATATTAATTTTGGGGGGCAAATTGTAGAATTAAATGAAAATTGGGGGGCAAATTATAGAATTAAATGAAAATTAAATTAATGTTAATTTTTGAGGGCCAAATTAGAAAATTAAATACATATGTATTCTTATAAAAATCAAGCGAATCCTGAAGTAGATAAAATAAAAAGTCTACTTGTGGCAAATGAAAGTGTATATTTTTTATAAATTTAAAACGCTTCTTTTAAAATATATTAGGGTAAATATAAGATAATGCACTCATTCCCTGCTTGTCTGAAACTGGAATATTAGAATCTTGAAGGTGGTATTGAACCCTTAGTATGCGAGTCCAACTCGCACTTGACTTGACTTGATCATTTTACATTTAGATATGTATTTGACCTTGGGATCTAAGTGACCTCTCAAGGGCGTTTCAAGAGCAATCAATATTTGCAACGAATATTTTTCAGTTTTTATTTCTATAATTTTTTTTATTTTCTTTTTTTGCTGCGAGCAATAACTTTGAACATATGCTTTAGAGATCGAAAATAATGTTATATATCTATGAACTGGCTTCAAACACTTTCAAGAGCAATTCATTTATATAAAACTAAAAAATAAATAAATATAAAAACAAAAAAAGGAAAAACATTTAAAAATATAAATAAAAAAATGACATCAAAAAACAAACTGTTTACTGGGGCTCCATCAACAAAGCAAAACTAAACAGCGAGTCTTCAGGTTGCGCATAGGGGAAAGCCCTTCTGAAGATAAAGGGTAACTACGAATATACGAATAAATATTCGCGGATAGCCGGTGGGACTCCATCTTCTTTCAGGGCTAACTGACAATATTCTCTGCAAATAACGATTGCCCTTGAAATGACCTTGAGAGGTCACTTCGACCCCAAGATCAAAATCGAATACTCGATACAGTATTCGAGTAACTAGAAGCGAAAGCAGAAGGCTACGAGAATTATGCGAACCGACCTGAAGAGGGCAGATGTGACTCTGCCGAAACGTCGTCATTTTACCATCGATCCCGGCAGGGATCAGTTATCAACTACGCGGATGAATTCCCGGAAACTACCTAAAACATATATATATATATATATATATATATATATATATATATATATATAATATTGTAATGAAATATATATAGAGAGAGTAATAATAGAGGTTCCAAGAATAAAAATTTAACTACTAAAATTATAAACCAGACATGAAATTTAGGGTATTTGTAAAAAGCAAAGAGAGCAGGTTTGTTCACAAGGAAACATATCATTGTGATGTTATATATGAATAAAAAGATAGTAAAAACCCAAAATATCATAAGGTCTAACAGGAAAAATAAAGGTATATTTACAATTGAGTGCTACAGTCCAAAACGATGACCATAACTTCCAACATTCATTAACACCAAGTAAATCAGTTAAAATCTTCAATTTGTACGATTCAAACATATCTTCAAATCACAGTCATAGTAGCTAAAAATAGAAAAGCAAATCAAATTTAAACAGGAATTAAAGCTAAATTTTGGAAGATAGGATTAAAATATTTAAATTTGAAAGTCAGATATCATGTATAAAAAGTTAAAAGGTCAAAACAGAAAATTAATCACATAAATGGGGAAAATATATAAATTTTTTAGAATAGACAACAATTTGAACAGATAAATAGAGTTGTGGCTCAATGGATAATGATTAAGGAGGTGGAACAGACAAAATCATATAGTAAAATGGTTATCAGTAAAAATTGTAACAATATAACAGCAGAGAGAAAGAAAACTAGTTAAAAATACTTGCAGAGATTCAAATGGCATAATGTAAATACGAATAGGACAAGAACAGTTCAATAAACTAAAAATTTTGGGAAAATAAAGAAAGATATCAAAGATCAGAATTTATTTAGAGTCCAGAACTAAATAAAATCATGTCAAAAAGTGCTAAAGTATATCAAAACGTACAGAAAGGTTTAAAGAATGCATTTCTTAAAGAAAATATTCAGGAGAATCATGTTAGAGAAAAATATTCAAATTTAAAGAAAAAATATCATAACCTAGATTTCAATTGCAAAATACAAGACTAAAACTGAAGTGTAAGATAAGTTGTATATATCAAAAGAAGCAGTATTTTTCCTAGATTTTAATGATATAAAATACAAAGGGTTCAATTAAAAAAAAATCAATAATTATGTCAACATCAATTAGTTGTCAAGGATTCAAATGTTTTACCAAATTTTCTATATATTACCTGTCATCTTGTGACAATTGTCCAGTCTTTTTCCATCAATCCAACAGTGCACATGGACCAACATTTATTTAAAACATCAAGTAGACTGTAAATTTGTGTATTTTTAAACAAAAGTGAAACCTGTTTTATGGACAAATCGCCATATTGAACGAAACTGAACTGAAAGTAAAGTGACAATGCAAACTCGAAAGTAACACGAAGCCGAACCAAGATCATGTGACCAGGTACTCTAAACTCGGGCCTATACGAGGATGATACACAACAAAATATGATAAAGACAATTTAAAATTGCAAATGCATATTCCAAATAAAAGTTCATCAGTGAATAGGATGAATGTGGCACAGAAATGACTACAAGTAAATCACAATTAAAGTTGCAGAGGTAAAAAGATCAAACCATTAAAAGATCTTTATAAATGATCCAGTAGCGGAGCTTGGAGTAGAAGAACACGACCCTGAAGGAGAGAAAAGAAGATTAGACGGAAGTTTTAAAAAGTGAATGAAGGTATTTATTAAAAACTGTTTTGGAAATAAAAACACTGATAAATGTGTCTTATTTGAATTTGTATATATGTTTAATTAATTTGTAAGGTATTGTTTGATGATTTCATGATTTATTAGTTTTCATGTTTTTTTCTTAACGCTAGCACTTTCCAGCAACACAAATGAATTGAAATAATAATTACTTTATTTTAGTATTTCTTTTGACGTCAACAGACATTGTATGTTTAATTTATAAATAAGTAAACCGCTGCTGGAAATCAACCAGGATAAATCCATTTACAAAACCAATTAGACTGATGGAATCCCATCGCGAGCGAATGCACATCTCCGGAGGCGAAACTGTAAGAGAAGAAAACTTAATATTCCGATCTCGACTTGTTGTGTGTTCATTTTCTCAACTATAAAATCAGACACGTAATCGATTCGCTCCCTAGAGCGACCGACACGTCCCTCCACCTAGGAGCAAACCCTTCAGTAATAAATTCTCATTCTTTATGGAAAGGTTGACCAATAAATTCTTATACCTTTTCCAAGCTATGTTTCCGAATGAGCAGATCTGATTTGAAAAAAAAGCGCTCCGTGGAGCTGGTGCTGCTGCTGCTCCGCTGCCTGAGGCGATGCCTGGAGAGCTAATTCCGATATTAAAGGATTTTGTCGTATGCAGCGGAATTTCGTTTTCGGGTTACTCGAAGTTTAATCATTCGATGGATGTTACAAAGCTGGAGTAAAGTGAAAAATGGAAGAAAAAACTGACGTTGAGGAGTTTCTGAGCGTGTAACGTTTGCGTGCTCTCTGGCCAGGCTTCGGCGTGTCTTTTGATTTTTAATTGGTGTTTGATTTTTTTTGTATCGAATATGCAAGTTGTTTTTGTTGCTTAGTTTTGTTTTAGTGTCTTAACATTAGCAACGTTTAAGCACTTCTCTGGGAAAAAAACACGAAAGTACTGTATATTATAGAACGTTTCGGGTTCTAGGTCAGACCCCTTTGTCAATGGCAAAGAAAATATGAAAAAAGGCACATCTAAAATTTCAATCTTTGATAATATTATGTTGTTGATTCCGTGATCCCATTAAAATCACAAGGGAATACATAGGAAAAACCTTATAAACTCTCCCGATATTAGGTTGTTCACAAGGACATGAGCATTAGCAATTTCTTCCTTACTCATTGGCGACAAGGAACGACTGAATTCTACGGAGGTAGTAGCGATAAAATCGTTTTCAGTTAACAAAACTGAAACAGATTTTTTTAGTTTTCGTTTCGTGTTGTGTTCTTTGTGTAATATTACTGAACTTTGAAATTATGTTCATAAATTTTGTATTATTCAAACTGTCGTTTTTAAATGTAATTTTTCTGTTCGTTTATTCGAGCACTTAGAGGTCTAGAGATTTCTCCAATATAGAATTTATTACACTCCTAAGGGATTTTATAAATGCAATTTTTTGAATTTTGTGTTTTCTGGTTTTGTTTTTGATATATTTGATTTTAGTGTCTTTGTTGTTTTAAATGATGTTTTAATATTATATCTGTTTGCTACTCTTTTCAGTATTTCTGAGAGACCCTGTATGTATGGTATACTTATTGTATTATTGTGATTATATCTTGGGAGTCAGTGTGGCTTGGTGATGTTCGGTGTTGGTTTTAGCGATCGCTTGGTAATCGATTTCGTTTAACTCTTTACTAATAAATTTGTCTGGGTAATAATTGGCAGAAAGTATATTTTTTATAAATATTTTTTCTTCATTGAATTTATTGATATAGAACAGTTGGGTTTTGCTCTGTCATGTAGCAATAGGATGATACCTCTATTTACTGAATTTGGATGATTAGAGTTAAAGTTGAGATACCTGTTAGTGTGAGTCGTTTTTCTGTAAATTTCTGTTTCTGTTATTAAAATGTCTAAGAAAAATAATTTTTTATTCTGTTCAAGTTCTAGTGTAAACTGAATAGTTAATTCTTTAACAATTAACAGTTAGCATGACATGAGATACAAAAAAAAAACATTCTGAGTTGTAAATTTCTGTTCAGTTTTTCTGACAATATACCTGTTTATAGAAAATTGCTGCATATTCCAAACGTTTCGGGGTTTAGGTCAGACCCCCTTGTCAATGGTCAAGAAACTATGGATAAAAAAGGCACAATTCTAAGATGACAAATTAAAATATTTGACAACATGTATTATTTGATTTCTGACGTAACTAAGAGAATTTTATTTGTAATATACAGGGTGACACATAAACTTCTAAAGATCATATAATCATAAAGCTCCTTTCAAATTGGAAGAATTTGAAAGGGAGATCTTTAGAATTTTATGTGGCGCTCCTAGGTGCGACTTTGTCGCCAAAAATGCGACCAAAGAATTTTTGTTGATTCAGTGATCCCATTAAAATCATAAGGGAAAACCTAGGAAAAACCTTACGAACTATCCTGATTTTGGGTTGTTCACAAGGACATGAGCATTAGCAATTTTTTCCTTAATCATCGGCAACCAGGAACGTTTTCATTTAACAAAATTAACGCAGACTCTTTTAGTTTTCTTTTGGTGTTGTGTTCTTCTTTGTGTAATATAACTAAATTTTAAAACTGTGTTTTATGACCAAGGTCCCAAGCATGCTCACAAATTTTGGATTTTTCGTATTATCGTTTTTTTATGTAATTTTTGTGTTCGTTTATTCGAACATTCAGAGGTCTGGATGTTTCTCCAATATAGAATTTATTACATTCACAAGGGATTTTATAAATGCAATTTTTTGTGTTTTGAGTTGTGTTATTTGGTTTAGTTTTTGATATAATTGATTTTAGTGTATTTCTTGTTTTAAATGATGTTTTGATATTATATCTGTTTCCCACTCTTTTTAGTCTTTCTGATAGACCCTGTATGTACGGTATAGTTATTGTATTAATGTGATTATCTTGGGAGTCAGTGTTGCTTGGTGAAGTTTGATGTTGGTTGATGTTTGTTGTTTAACTTGTTATTAATAAATTTATTTGGGTAATGATTGGCAGAAAGTCCATTTTTTATAAATGTTTTTTCTCCATTGAATTTATTGATGTTAGAACAGTTGGTTTTTGCTCTGTTATATAGAGATTTGAAGATACATCTTTTTACTGAATTTGGATGATTAGAGTTAAAGTTGAGATACCTGTTAGTGTGAGTCGTTTTTCTGTAAATTTCTGTTTCTGTTATTAAAATGTCTAAGAAAAATATTTTTTTATTCTGCTCAGGTTCGAGTGTAAACTGAATAGTTAATTCTTTGTTCTTTATGTCGTTAAGTAATGTATGTAAGTCTTCAAGATTATGTACCCAAATAACGAATATGTCATCAAAATAACGCCACCAATCCAGACGTTTAATCTGTTTTGAGAAAATTGTTAGTTATTCCAATTTTTCCATAAAAATGTTGCTTAAAGCAGGAGACAGACAGTCCTTAAACATTGAGAAATGTGCCAAAAACAACCTTTAGAAAACAACATTATCAACATTAAAATTTTCTGAATAATTTAAATACAATTTAAATAATTATTTTTTTAATGTCTAAGTACTTCTTGGGAAATAACACCACAGTTTAAAGAAAATTGCTGTATATTCCAAAAGTTTCGGGGTCTAGGTCAGACCCCGTTGTCAATAGTTAAGAAACTATGGATAAAAAAAACATAAGGTTTTTCCTAGGTTTTCCCATATGATTTTAATGGGATCACTGAATCAACAAAGTTCTTTGGTCACCTTTTTGGCGAATGCACTATCTTATAACAAAGTCGCACCTAGGACTAGGAACGCCACATAAAATTCTGAAGATCTCCCTTTCAATTTGAAAGGAACTTTATAATTATATGATCTTTAGAAGTTTCTGTGTTACCCTGTATATTACAAATAAAATTCTCTTAGTTACGTTAGAAATCAAATAATACACATTGTCAAATATTTTAATTTACATCTTAGAATTGTGCCTTTTTTATCCGTAGTTTCTTAACCATTGACAACGGAGTCTGACCTAGACCCCGAAACGTTTGAAATATACAACAATTTTCTTAACTGTGGTGTTATTTCCCAAGAAGTACTTAGACATTGAAAAATATGCCACAAATATCATTCAGAAAACAGTAATTCATTTAATTTGAAAGTTTAACATGGCATTACTCTGTAAAAAATAATTTCATTTAAAAAAATGTTGTGTCAAAAGATTGGCATAATAGAGATCTTTAAAGAGATCACATGATACTCCTTTGTAGTTAAACTTATAGAAGTGATATTCATCCCCTCTTAGGGGTTGAAACTGCAGGGTAACCGATACGTGTAAAATGTGTCCCTCCTTGAATGTAAATTAACGTGTTTCTTTGTCTTCTTCATCTTTTAAAGATTTTTCAAAAGTTATTTTACTAGTGGAGAAATTGTGGTCCCAATAAATAAAAGAATACAATAATTAATAATAAATCAAATAACACCGAAACATTAATTGTCGTTAATCTGTTGCACATGTGTCATCTTAAGCATTTAATAATTTGCATACTTTTGTTATCGAAACATTGGCTGTACTGATTGAATTGCTATCAACAAAAACAACTATTAAGATTAAGCTCCAGCATATCAAAATTGCAGGAATAAGAAATTAAATACCGAAAGAGATTAAAACAGAAAAAATTGCATTGTCTACATAATATTCCACAACGAACGATTGATTCATTGGTGTGTCATTCGGTCAGATATTTTAGTTTGACATAACATTTGTAAGAATTGTAGTGTTTTTTTTCTGTGACTTCTTTTTTGGCATTAATTTTGCGTACAACGTCTTAAAATGTATCACAACGAGGCTAGACATCATGCTATTGATGATTTTAATGGTAAGTTTTTCAAAACAAAGAAATATAATTTTTTGTATATAGACATCAACATCCTCTCTACTTGATTTTCATGTAGATCCCTTGAAAAACATTCATTTTCATTTTTTTATTCATTTGAACATTTTGCTGGCGATTTATTTACTATTGTTTGACAAAATCGACAGGAATGACGGCATGAGAAATGAAATACTAAAACGATGACTAAGATATTGTACAATAGTTGCTTACTAACAAAAATACAAATTAGTACATAAAAAAGAAAAAATAAATAATGAACAATTATGAAGTTTCTATAAAATAATCTATAAAGTACGTGCTAATTTAATCGATATACAGGGTTTAAACGGTTTGAGTGCAAAGATTTTGAAGAACAATACTTCAGGCAAAAACAAATCAAAAAGCTTTATAACATTTTCTAAAATAAACTATAGTTTTGCCAAAAAGAACACATAAAGTTAGATTTTATGTAGCCCTTGCTACAGTGAATAATACAATAATTTCGATTTCAAAATGTCGGTAAATCTAAATATGTAAATACTCAATAGCTTATACATCTTTAATAGCCACATTAAAAATGAAAATTGATTATTTAAACTCGAAATATGCTTTTATAATTTAGTGTAAGTTTCTCCGAATAGATATGGCAACGTGGCATACAGACCAACTTATTTACTACATTTTTTACTTTAACGACGACTGAGAGTTACGATTGTTTTTTGCGATTTCGATTCTTGTAAATAAGAATAGATAAACGGTAAAGTGATTTGAATGATATCTATTTGATGTAGACTTCGTGGTTTGCTTTCCATTTAATATATTTTTTAAATAAATAAAATCGGTTGTAATTAGTGTGTAAGTTCGAAAATTAAGAATAGTGCGACAGTATTTATTTGTGATAAACAATGGCCGATTATACAATTAGGGAAAGACATGACATGCTCTTAATTTATGGGGAAAGCAGACGTAATTGCAGAATTAAAAGAATGTTATACAGGGAAAGGTTTCCAAACAGACGCCTGCCCAATGCTAGGACATTCGTAGCTGTTTCGCAGAGGCTTCTGGAAACAGGTAGTGTAATACCACAAATAAACAATCGCGGACCACAGCGACATAATCGTATCTTAGCTGCTGAGGATCAAATACTAGACCTTATCGACATCAACCCATATCGTAGCACACGGAGTATTGGAAGTGAGCTGCAAATTTCTCACACTGTTGTTCATAGAACATTACGGGAACAATTGCTCTATCCATATCACATGCAGCGGGTTCAAGGGCTTTCAATTGATGATTTTCAACCAAGACTCAATTTCTGTCGTTGGTTCCTCAGAAAACATCGACAATTTCCTAATTTTGTGAACAATATTTTACCAACAGATAAAGCATGTTTTAATAGGAATAGTATAATAAATTTTCATAATACGCATTCGTGGTCTGAGGTAAATCCGCACGAAATACGCCAGTCAGTATTTCAACACCAATTCTCAGTTAACGTGTGGGCTGGAATAGTTGGTGAATACTTGGTTGGGCCATTTATACTGCCTGCACGTTTGACAGGTGAGAATTACCTTTATTTTTTGAACAACACGCTACCAGATTTGTTAGATGAAGTGAACCTACAAACACGTTCCAATATGTGGTACTCACATGACGGAGCACCTGCCCACGCAAGTCATCTAGTTGTCGACTTCTTAAATAGAACATTTCCCCGTCGTTGGATTGGTCGAAACGGACATATACGTTGGCCAGCAAGATCTCCTGATCTCAATCCTTTAGATTTCTACTTATGGGGACACATGAAAAGTAAGGTTTACACGACTCCAATTATTGACGAGAATGACCTTAGACAACGCATTTTTGACGCTGCTAACGAAATCCGAAATATTCCAGGAATTTTTTCTCGCATACGTGAAAATTGGATTAAACGGTGTCGTGCTTGTGTCGATAGTAATGGTGGGCATTTTGAACTTTTGCTGTGAATAATCCGTTGTTTCAACTCAGTTCTATCATTATAATAAATTCGGTAAGTAGGATTACATATTTACTTGTCTAATATAAATAGGTAATATTAATTAAATCAGTAATAATGACTCTTCGAATAATTTAACTGGTAAAAAACTACATATACAGATCTCTTGAGTTGAATATCATATTTACCCAACTTTGTATAATTGCATAAAAGAAACCGCCAAATACAAATTCTAATTGCAATACCTTGTATTAAAAACGTAAATATTTTCAACAAAATATTTCATACATTTTTATTTAATTCTAAGGTCAATATCATCAGTCAATACAAAAACACAGGTGTTTATTTTTTTGTCGACGTAGTCATTCCTTTATTATTCGCGCTAAGAGTGAATCTGCTTCGAACGCGAGCGACGTTGCCGGATTGACAATAATTTACTTAATATGTTTTAGGGATTTTCTTGGTTATTAAGGCCTACTGACCATAGTGGTATAAGATTTTTTTTGTTTAATTTGGTGTATACTACCTCCACCTAAAATATATGCACTCAAACTATTTACACCCTGTATATGTATATATTAATCATTAATAATTTCAAACAAGTGTTGTAGGGTTACAAGGGGGATACTTTACAAATTATCTTTTTAAAATGGGACCCCCTATGTCCGAATATGACTCTTAAACTTTTAAAAATTTACCCTTAATCAGGACCTGCTAGGTCATTTGAAAGTTAAAAGTTTATCACTGGAACCTCGATGGTCATGTGAAGCTCAAGTGGATTTTTTTAAATCGGAAAGTCTTCTTTCGATCATGGAATAGAAATGAGCAAGAAATTTCACATCCAAGATGACCTTAATCTTGTTTGATTATTTGAAGGTTTTAAAGGAAAAATTCCTTCGCGCCCGCTATCTGTTTCTTTGTCTAACCGACTATCTGTCTATTTGTCTGTCCGTATGAACAAGCACCACGCAAAAACAGATGTATGGATTATAATAAAATTTGGTATGGATGTTAATATATAGGTTACTTTTATCGCAATAAACTATCTCATTTCAAAAAGAAAATAGAGAACCAACCTGAAAAGGGCAGATGTAAGTATTCGAGTCACTAGAAGAGTAAGGCGAAGGTCACGAGAATTATGCTAGCAGACCTGAAGAGGTCAAATGTGACTCTGCCGGAACGCCGTCATTGTACCATGGGTCTCGACAGGGATCAGTTATTAACTACGCTGATGAATTCCAGGAAACCACCTAGATACATTTAGCACCCGCGAAAACTTATATATATATATATATATATATATATATATATATATATATATTCTGAGAGGCTTCCGAGGTCATTACTATGAACAAGGCTAGGTATTGTCGACGTTTCGACTCCTGCTTTGGAGCTATTATCAAGAGACAAAAGTGAAAGAGAGTTTCAGGGTCTAGATCGAACTCGGGGCCTCAATCTGCCTACTCCCTAAGAGTCACTAGGTAACTGAACTGCAGGTGGGTTAGAAAGGGATGTCACGTGATGAAGGGGCTGTGTTGTGATTGGTTGGGCGTTGGTGGGCGTGTTTGCAATTACGGAGGTCCATGCTGTGGGAAGGCAAGAGCTGTCATCGCGTCGGTTTAGACAGAGGGGTCTTTTCTCTATTTCTATTGCTTCGCCAATAATAGATGCTCTAAGGGAGTTATGACACGATAGTCCTACTGTCCTCGAAATTTATAGTGTCCTGTTTGGGTATGATGATGTGCGAGAGCTGAAGTCGGATCTTTTTTGCGAACTGACAAAGAATGTTCATATACTCGATGGTTGACGCGCCTATTTGTACGACCGATGTAGCTTTGTGTTAGGTACTTGATCTTTAGGGTTCCCGGTTAAGTTGGCTATAGTTTGACTGGTGTTGAAGACTGTCTTTATTTGATGTCGGTGTAGAGTCCCTGCTAGTTTGTCAGTGACTCCTCTAATGTACGGAAGGAAGGCTTTCCCGTATTGTTAGCCTGTTTCTGATGGAGTTGGTGGACTCGGGGTTTGTTGCGATTGACTAAATATGCGTGCAATGTTATTTGGACGATAACCGTTTTGTTGAAGGATTTGTTGAAGATTATTAAGTTCGTTTTGTCTATTGTCAATGTCTGTTAAGCGAATAGATCAAAGAACCAAAGATTTCATTACAGAACTTTATTGGGCAGGGTGATGATGTGATTGGGCATTTAAGTATCGATTGGTGTGGATTGGTTTTCTATAGACTGTATGTGAGAAAATAAAATTCGTTAGACTACATTCTAACATGCAATTTACTTATGTAAATTGAATGTTAGAATAAGTTACATAAGTAAATTGAATGTTAGAATGTAGTCTAACGAATCTTTGCCATGAGGCCAAATGACAAGAATGTCAGAACAGATATTGTGTTTTGTTTTTAGAATATCTAGCGTATCTGAAATGTGGACGTTGGTGAAAAGAGATGCAACATCGAAGCTAACCAGGATATCATTTTCATAAATTCTATAAGCGCCTAACATATCTAGAAAGGAAGAAGAGTTCTTTACGTACGAGGATGCTTGTTCGGCTAGAGATTGAAGAGTTTTGGCTAACAAAGCAGACACGCCCACTGACACCCAAGCAATCACAACACCGCCCCTTCATCACGTGAAATCCCCTTCTAACCCACCGCTGACTATAAATAAAAGAGGCAGCGCAGACACAAATACAGGTCAGTTACCTAGTGACTCTTGGGGAGTAGGCAGGTTGAGGCCCCGAGTTCGATCTAGACTCTGAAACTCTTTTTCTTCACTTTTGTCTCTTGATAATGGCTCCAAAGTAGGTGTCGAAACGTCGAGTATATAATAAATTCAGACGCTGTTCTCACGCGGAACCTAGCCTTGTTCATAGTAATAACCGCGGAAGCCTCTCAGAATATATATATATATATATATATATATATATATATATATATATATATATATATTTGTTTTTAAGTTTTCGCGGGAAGTAAATGTTTTAGGTGGTTTCCGGGAATTCATCCGCGTAGTTGATAACTGATCCCTGCCGGGATCGATGGTAAAATGACGGCGTTTCGGCATAGTCACATCTACCCTCTTCAGGTCGGTTCGCATAATTCTCGTAGCCTTCTGCTTTCGCTTCTAGTTACTCGAATACTAAGGTTTTCTGAAGCGAGCTTGCTGTTATATAGTCGCGGCTCGGCGCCTATCGGTTGACACCGTGAACGGCTGCGTGTGATTGGCCCTTGGCGCTCAGTGGGCACGGCTCCATCCTGCTGATTTGTTATTTCCAGTTGAGTTGTTATTGGACGGGTCCGGGCCGGTACGGTGTTTAATAGGATTTTCCAACAATTCGATAACTTCTGAATTTCATTGCGTGCGTCTAGACTGTGAGGTCTCTTCGCTATTTCAATTGCCTCTCTTACGAGTCTTGATTTCGGGTGTTCTATATTTGCCAGTACTCTGGTGTTCTCAAAGTCTATTCGGTGTGACATCGTGGTGGCGTGTTCCGCAATGGATGTTGTTTTTTCCTGCTTTCTTACAGCGTTCTGGTGTTCATCACGTCTAGCTTGAATTCTTCTATTAGTTTGCTCCACATAGGTTTTATGACAGTCTGCACATGGAATCTCGTACACTCCCTGTTGTTCTAAAGGGATCCTCGTCTTCGGAGTCCTCAACACCGTGTTTATTTTTCTGTCTGTATTGAAAATAGTATCGATATTGTGTCTCCGTAGAATTCTTGCAATACTGTCCGTGGTCCTCTTGACATACGGTAAATAAGCCTTGGTTATTGGTGTCTCATGCTCCTCGTCTGTTTGTCTCGGTTTTGACTTTAGGGTTCTTTGTATATTTCGGTCTGTAAATCCGTTTTGTCTCAGAGCTGTTTTTAAACTGTCTATTTCCTGTTTGATGTTATCCTGGTCAGCTAGCCTTTGTGATCTGGTTACTAAAGTCTTGACGACGGCTTGTAGTTGGGCTGGGTGGTGATGAGAATTAGCATGAAGGTATCTGTTGGTGTGAGTTGCTTTCCTATATACTGTATGGCCAAGGGTTCCATCTTGCTTCCTATTTATGAGAACATCAAGGAATGGCAGTTGATTGTTGGCTTCAACCTCCATGGTAAATTTTATTTTGTGATGGATGCCATTAAGGTGATCTAAAAAAGTATTGAGGTGTTCCCTCCCATGAGGCCAAATCACAAATGTATCGTCCACATATCGCAACCACAAACTGGGTTTAAGAGTTGTTGTTCTTAGTGCCAGCTCCTCAAAGTTCTCCATAAAAAGGTTCGCTATAACTGGTGAGAGTGGCGATCCCATTGGAGCTCCTTCCACTTGTTTGTATCGTTGGTTCTCGTAAATAAAATAGGTGTTCATCAGACAGTGCCTTGTTAAGTCTACAAAGTGTTGAGGTGGTTTGTATTTTCCTATTATGATATCCAAGGCTATCGATCAACTACGCGGATGAATTCCCGGAAACCACCTAAAACATTTAGTGCCCGCGAAAATTTAAAAACAAATATATATATATATATATATATATATATATATATATATATATATATATATATATATATATATACAGGGTGTTCCTAAATTGGAGGTACAAACGAAAAGGGGAGATTCCTTGAATAGTTTTAGGAAGAAAAAGTCCCATAAACATGGGTCCGCAAACGTTTCGTTTTCAAGATACAGAGTGTTAAAGTTTGAATTTTTTTCAAGTTTTTTTCTCATAGTATCTGCACTTCAGAAGATATTCAAATGAAATTTGCCATAGATATTACAATTAAGAGTTTACACCTTGTGACAATTTCGATTACAATCTACAGGGTGATATTTTTTCGGGAACACTGTCCACTGTTGTCCTTCAGAACTTTTTTTTGGTGAGCCACTGGAACTTTCAAAAATTGTAAATAAAAGCTTTGTTGTTATACCAAACTTTATGTTCTCTTGTAGTTTTGTCGGATCTACTACCGGTTTCGAGAAAAAAAATTTGAATTATTAAACTAGCAATGAAAGGTATGAGAAAATGAGAAAAAATATACTTACTTTATATTTCTAAACTGATTTTTTAAAAGATATTAACAAAAATAAATATACAAAAAGCGAGTCATTCCCCCTTGTTGCCGAAATTAAAAAATCTAAAAACCCTAATATTTGTTTTGAAGGACCAAAAAAATCATATTGTAATGTATCTACTGAAAGGGATACAATTATAATGTTTATTATTTATAAATTAATCTGTTAAACAATATTAACAAAAATATACAATAATTTTAAAATCGCTGTCAAGTTAAACATAACATAAAAAGTTTTACTTTTATTTATATATGGGTAATTTAAATGTGGCAAAAAATATTATTTCTTAATTCTTAGTTAAGTTATTTTTGTTTTTATTTACATTTTAATTATTTATTTATTTTACCTGAAGAAATCCCTTTCATATCGTCATCAAAGATTTCAAAGCAATTTAAATTAAAAATTGAAGTATTACATTAAAATTTTTTCATTATCATTGTTTTATTTCAGATTGCTTGCCTTGCCTACAAATAGCAATACGACAAGCAGCAGAAAACGTGAACATGATCAGAAGAGATTTATTTCAAGCCGTCGAATACCACAACAGACTTTATCAGCAAAGAAGAAATCTTATTAGAAGAAACGTTTATAGAGTCGTTTCCAGATTGGCACCGTACTCGGTGGTTCACGGTAATTCAGTTTCAACTCCCGAACAGAATGGTTTCGGGACTATTCCAAACCAGCCGGGATTCCCTGGGCCGAGTCCATCCAACTACAACACCTTTTATGTTCACGCAATCGAATATTTCGCTGTACCAAATAACGAACATGCAGATAATGAACAAATCATCGTAACCGACGAAGAAAGCCAAGCTGCAAGTGTTAGTGTTGCAGCTGATTCGACTTCTGTAAAATCTGAACCTGAAGACAATACGAATCAGCTTTAAATAATTTAGATGAGACTGCACAAAAGTATTTTTTATATAAGAAAACATATATTAGCTAAATAGATTATATCACATTTAACACAGAATTAACTTACTCTATGCTTACACCAGTTAATAGAGATTTTTAAGGGACATAAAAGTCAACAGCAAACCGCACACGCCATATGGTAAATAATAGTTTATAAGCCATAACTGACATAAGCCGATGTGCAGTGATCTACCGGTTATAAGTTCTAACTTTGGCTTTACCCTTGGTTGACAGAGCTTGCTTGTACTTTGACATTTCTATTTTCAACACTGAAGTAGAACCAAAATTCATTCGCTAGAATGTCATTTGGTTCAACCAGAAAACGTAAAAATCATATGTTAAATTGTTTTGTTTTTGAATATTTCAAATTTGGTACACATCAATCGATTTCTTGTTTATGTGGTTCTGTAGTGATACTTAAGTGATTTTTGCAAAACGAATCAAAATTTATTGATAATTGTATAAATAAACATGTAAAATAGTAAATACCTAACCTCAAATGTCATTTAAGAAAGAGACAGACAATAAAAACAACTACTGCTTTGGGTTATTACCGGTTGAAGATAATTCAAACAATGACGTAACAAAGGGCTGCTTTGTGACGTCATTGGTACTAACCAAAACCGCTAGAATGTGTTTGGTTCAAACCAATTAGGAACAATTACAACCGGTGGATCGCTGAAAATCGGCTATAATTTTAACAGCAAACATGTAGAAGTAAATTATTTGAGCCTTAAAAACCCTGTTCACAATGTTGGAAAGTGGAAAAACTGATATAAAGTGACTGCTGAAAAAAAAATCATAACTTGGTTGTAATAACAGCTGGAACCTTAATCTGCCCCTAATGGATAGCTTATAATAAAGCTGCAGATCGATACTCTCCGTTAAGTAGATCTTGCAGAATTGCAATTTATGTAATTTGCAGAAATATTTTGCAGAACGTATCGTATTAACCATGAAAGTTATCTCCAGCAACAATCAAGTTTGATGAATTAGTAGATAAGTACGCAATGATGGATTTTAGATTTGCTTGGCACCGGCTTCAAAAATATACTGGATTGGTAGGTAATTAATTTGTACCGAATGTGCACCTTTTAATTTTTACATTTTTTACTTCCTGGGTAGGTACCTTACAACATTGAATGTGTTATTTATTTGCTAGAGTTGTATTTTCTTATAATTATTTTTAGCTTTTTAGTTATAGGTAGAAGTCGGTTATATTTTTTTAAAAAATGTTTTATTTTCAACTTTTTAGTTTTTTTGAACTCAAGTAAAGCCTCAACATTACACAATGATACTTTCTCATTTAAATTGACACGTAAATCTTTACAAACAAAATGTACTAGTACGCGTTGACTTAATAAGCCCAACATATATTTATGCCTTATGGACTACGCCATGTAACCTTTTTTCAACTTTTTTTGACAACCCTGTATAACTATAGATAATTCCATTCCAACTTATGTACCAACCATCCTGTACATACGACTGCCCACTGACAAACATAAATTTGTTTGCTGCCTTCTGTAAACTATAGAACGGAGTAGAATCCATCCCATATTTACGAAGTCAAAGCCGTCCTATATTTCAACCTTAGTATATAACTCCTTGTGGACCCCATAAATTATTACATTTTTAACATTTTATATTAATGTGTAATGTGTAACATTAATTTCTCTCCACACTTTATGCAACTTGTTATGGGCTGTAAAAGAAATAATTTTTTAATCACACTGTATAAATATAAATCAAGTCCAGCATATATTTCAACCATCCTGTATATGATTTGCTTGCGTCCACATCATATAAGAGTTTTTTAATCAGCCTGTATAATTTTAATTTCAAATTTTTTCCAATATTTTTATATTACCAAATGTCCAGTCCACCCTATATTCCAACCATCCTGTATATATGGCTGCCTACGGACCACTAACATTCTAGTCCGTCCTATATTTCAATCATCATATAAATGCAACTCCTTCTATCACTTTACTTTGTGATTTTGTTTGCTATAACTAAACACCCTGTCTATAAACGAATCAAATAGCAGTTTAAAGTTTGACATGTATTGTCACTGAATTTTCTATTAGGCCGGGAGAATGTGACAACCAAAAGCACCGTCTTCGCAAAATGGACAAATTTGCATTTAAATTGGTATTTGCCTGGTATACAAACAAAACGCGCTTGGTATTCACTGATTTAAGGAGCCGAAAATAATATGCTTTACTACCTATATGCTTGAGATGTACATAGAAAATTTTCAAATTCGCAATTAAAACTTCCAGTGCCTAAAATTACCGCACTATTACGTTGGAATTAAAATATTTATGAGGAAATGTGCGTTATGTCATTTCGATGGAATTTTTGATAAGAATTTTGGAATTTTCGGTTATTATCTGCAAAACTGCAACTTGCACGTCGCAGAAAAGTATATGAAATCACCTAGAGATCTTCCTTAATAGATTAAACGTTAAAAAACCATATATATTCTTAAGGAGTTTTCGAAAAATCGACCAATTTGTTAGGGATATTGGCAGATTTCCTTGCACGCATGTGTTCATTCACAAATTTTATTACTTTACCAATAGAATTCTTTTCCAAAATTCGAAGTTTCACCAATCCGGATATATACTCTATTAAACAAGACCATATTCATACAAAAAAGTTCGCCACAGGAGAAGAAATCAGTTAACATACATACAAAAAAAAAATTGTGGGTCTGAATACGCTCTACAGGGTTCAACTTTGCGATTTATTCGATGTTTATCACCATAAAAAGAAAAAGGATAATTGCAAAAAACAAATTTTATGTTCTACATGTTTGTGTTTTTCAATCGATATCTCGAACAAAACAGTATTCTATCAAAATTTTCGTATCTCGTCGGATAGCCGAGTTATTGTCAAAAAAAAACAATTTTACCGCTTTTTTCAAGATGGCAGAAAACCCACATATGAAATCTTGGTCGACAAATTCAAGTTAAGCTTTTCTAGACACCCCTATGTTATATCAAAGATTTAGCTTTCTCGGTTCATTTGCATTTCTAAGCCGTTTTTTTTCCGACGAAATTAATGGACAACAATTTATTTTTGTATTTTTATCATAATCAAGCTCATCTACAGCTTCATGAGTGAACGTAACAATTTTCACGTTGGATTCTCGTAATTATTCTTTTCTAAGAAGTCGTAAGCTTTAGCAGTACAACCATTAAAGCATGTTTCCCAAAAATTTGGGATTCAGTCACAAAAACTGGCCAATTGCGCCTATCGGCATATAAAAAAATTCTGTCGCAAGAACTAACATATCTTTTCAGTCATAAGGCTTCTGGGTTAAATCAGAACCACGATAGACTTATAAAGGTATGCCGATGCGCATCCAGCAGTATGGAATGACGTCACGTTGGAGTCAAAATTTAAAATTCTTAAAGCTAAACACATAAGGGAGTATCGTTTTCATATCAATAATTAGTTTCAAAGACCTATTTTGTAATACAACTGAATTGGATATATTATCGATCATGTGTAAAAGTTAATGATTGAATGTAAATGTTAGTTTCCACTCAATTATTATAAAATGAAATGAACATTTTTATGTTTTCGACAAAAGCGATATTTATTTTTATTCATTTGCTGAAGGAGATGTGATGGCGAAATTTTTCTGGTCAACATTTACCTTTGAAAAATATGTTATATCATGTAAGAAGTACCAAAAATTTAAAAACATTATCTGTTAACAATAAAAAAATCGACTCATATTGTATTTGACTTGATTCTTTTTAAAACATTAATATTATTGTTAATAACTAAAGTATTCAAGTGGATCTATATTCTGTTAAAATGTGAAGGATGATTTGAGACTTTTGTTGAACTAATATTTCAACAACTACAGGGAGAATTAATCACATATAGAATAAATAAAACAACAACGTCAAATGCGAATTATTTTTTATTTGTTAATTTATATAGTTTTTCCAATTTTCTTTGGCAGTTGCATATTAGCATTAATAACTTGCAGCAGTAGATTTTTCATCTGTTTTTTAAGTATTTTCATTTTCTCTTTTAATTCAGTGACTTCACAAAAATAATGATAAATAATAAATTGTTAATACAAATTAAAATTAAATAAATTTAATTTACCTACATTCAACATTAATTGCACATTTACTAGGTGCTGTCTCAATCATTATGAGTTCACTAATAAACTGAGGTTTGACATTTCCAATAAAATTTTCACTAGAATTGTCAACATAAGACTCATTCGGATCAGATTTTTGTAACAATTATTTGACAGTGTCTCGTTGGTTCCTCTTATCAATTCTCTTTGAATGGTATAAATCAATTTTTTTCGACAGGTATCAGGAAGTTGTAATAATGGAACGGCATCTGATTTTAAATTTTGAATATTTTTTGTAAGATATTGCAATAGTCTTTGCCGCATAAAAACTTCAAAACAATTCTCCTCAAAATGTGAAGAACTTATACGGGCTAAAGTTTAAAAGACAGTGACAATAAAAAACTATAAGGTTAGCATTTGTATTAAAACAGTAATAGTGAACTCTTTACTTACAATTTTTTAAATTAATTTTATCTTTTCGACAACAAGCATTTATCCATTGTTTTGGCTAAATCTTCATTTTTTGGAAATCCAATATATTTAATGTTCGTACCTTTAGTATTTAGGTTTGTGTTTTTCTTAGTAATATTAATAAAACTAATAATAATAATAATAATAATAATAATAATATAAGGGTATCGTGTAATGAATGTTTTGACTCCAACGTGACGTAATGCGCACAACTGTTCGAATTTGAGATGATTAATCAGCATACCGTTATAACTGTATCGTGATCAGAACAAAAAGAAAAAAAAAACTGTAGAGCTCTACGGCACGCCAAGTTCACCTTCGAGTGCGACGACTCGACTAAAAAATTAGCTAATTTTGTTTCGTTTCTCGAACCTCAGAGATTAAAGTCGTTGTTACAGTCGAATGGATTTTCCACCAAATATCGAGAAATCGATTTCCCCAGCCGAAATATCTCCGTGTTACAAGCAATTTGTTTCGGGAGAGAAGTCTGCGACTAAATTGCATAACATTAAGGTTTTTGTTTAAAAGCCATTTTCTCGTAATGTCGACGCAGTTCGCTTTTCTTTTTGCCTTTCCCCGCAAGCAAAAAAAACTTTGGGGTTTTGAGCCATGAACATGAGATATTGCATTCGTACAAGCTGTTTCCGAAATACTAAGGAGTCGAGGCATCGCTGAAAAAAGTTCGCGGGATGGGAAATCGAATATTCAGGAGTTTTAAACCACCACGAAGAAGATAGTTTTCATATAAAGCACTTTAAATAAATTTGACTTGAATAGTCATGATGAGTAATTTTGTTTTATTGTGTTTAAAAAAATTGAGCAGAAAGTGAAATATGTGTATGGAATGTAGAATTCTTTGAAAGAAGAAATAGCTTTTGAAACATGGGCTATCCAATATAACACTTTTTAACCGACTTCCAAAAAGGAGGAGGTTATCAATTCGTCGCGTATGTATGTTACCTGATTTCTTCTCCTGTGGTGAACCGTTTTGTATGAATATGGTCTTGTTTAATAGAGTATATATACGGATTGGTGAAACTTGAAATTTTAGAAAACAATTCTGTTGGTAAAATGATGAAATTTGTGAATGAACACATGCGTGCATGGAAATCGACCAATATCCCTAATATTTTAGTCGATTTTTCGATAACTCCTTATGGATGTGTATAGTTTTTTAAAGTTTAATCTAATAAGGAAGTTTGTAGAAAATCGCCGAAAACTCCCAAAATTCTTATCAAAAATTTCATCAAAATGACATAGCGGACATTTCCTCATAAATATTTTAATACCAACGTAATAGTGCTGGAATTTTAGGCACTGGAAGTTTTAATTGCGAATTTAAAAAATTTCTATGTACATCTCAAGCAAATAGGTAGTAAAGCATAGTATTTTCGGCTCCTGAAAACAATAAGTACCAAGCTCGTTTTGTTTGTATACCAGGCAAATACCTATTTAAATGAACATTTTTCTATTTTGCGAAGACAGTGCTTTTGGTTGTCACATTCTCCCGGCCTAATAGAAAATTCAGCGACAACACATGTCAAACTGCTCTTTGGTGCGTTTATACACAGGATGTTTAGTTATAGCAAACAAAATCACAAAGTAAAGTGATAGAAGGAGCTGCATTTATATGATGATTGAAATATAGGTAAGGCCCTTTAGCCGTATATACAGGATGGTTGGAATATAGGGTGGACTGGACGTTTGGTGGTATAAAAATGTTGGAAAATATGTGAAATTAAAATTATATAGGGTGAGTAAAAAACTGTTATATGATATGGACGTAAACAAATCATGGGATGGTTGAAATATATGTGAAGTTGAATTATATTTATACAGTGTTATTAAAAATATATTTATTTTATAGCTCATAAGAAGTTGCATAAAGTGTGGAGATGAATTAATGTTACACAGGACGATAATATAAAATGTTAAAAATGAAATAATTTATGGGATAGCCCACAAGGAGCTATATACTATGGTTGAAATATAGGACGGATTTGACCCCGTAAATGTGGGATGGATTCTACTCCGTCCTATAGTTTACAGAAGGCAGCAAACAAATTTATGCTTGTCCGTGGGCAGTCGTATGTACAGGATGGTTGGTACATAGCGTGGAGTGGAATTATCTATAATTATACAGAGTTGTCAAAAAAGTTGAAAAAAGTTTACGTGGCGTGGTCCATAAGGCATAAATATATTTTGGGCTTATTAAGTCTAGTACATTTTGTTCGTAAACATTTACCGGTCAATTTAAATGAAAATGTATCATTGTGTAATGTTGAGGCTTTCGATGTTACCTGGTCCTTTCTATTAAGGTTATACATACAAAATAAAAAATAAAGAATGAAAACTACCTGAGTTCAAAAAACTAAAAAGTTGAAAATAAAACATTTAAAAAATATTTATAACCGGCTTCAACCTATAACTCATTCTGTACAATTAATTACCTATCAATCTTGTATATTTTTGAAGTCGGTGCCAAGCAACAATCAAGTTTGATGAAGTAGTAGATAAATACGCAATGAAGAATTTTAGATTTGCTTGGCACCAACTTCAAAAATATACAAGATTGGTAGGTAATTAATTTGTACAGAATGAGCACTTTTTAATGTTTACATCTTTTACTTCTTGGATAGGTACCTAACAACATTGAATGTGTTATTTATTTGCTAGAATTGTATTTTGTTATAATTATTTTTAGCTTTTTAGTTATAGGTTGAAGTCGGTTGTATTTATTTTTAAATGTTTTATTTCCAACTTTGCTGAACCACCAACATAACTATAAATCTAGGAATCCCGAATACATTTCAACCACACTGCAAGTGCTTATGGGCCACATTATATAACAATTTTCTTCAACATTTTTGGAACCACCTTGTATAACTGTAACTTTAATAACTGCATTAACAAAGAAAATTAATATTTAAAATATTCTGTTATAATTTGCCGTACGTTTCTTCAAACAGATGTGGCAACATAGCATATAAACCTGCCTTAATTAGTACATGTTTACTGTAACTACACCTGACCCCGCCACGATTGTTTTTTTTGCTGTATCGGTTTTTGTGAGAAAATGAATATTATAATGCTTTTATTTTCACACTCTTCGGGTTCAGTCCAGTTCTCGGATTTATTTAAAAACACAGTCCAGCTCACTCTAATTTATTTCCACTACTTTAACACAATTTACATTCAAAGAACTATTTATGATTTATCTTACTATACGGCTGTCGAATTGAGAATGAATGCTTCCTCAGGTCTCCGTATTTATATATTTCTTCTCCGAATTCTCCAGAACGTCACAGAGCCGCCGCGGCCGGGATCAGACTAGAATCTTCGAGAAATACATTAAAGCAAACCACCGACCTCCATGCTCCAGCCGAACAATATGTCGGATTCATAGAAATTTTGGAAGAATGCTGTTTCCACGAATTATCGGAATCCCTATATGTAAATGAAAGTGATTTGCATAATATTCGATGCAGACTTCGTGATTACAATTAAATTGGAAAAATAAATAAAATCGGTTTCGAATTGTCAGTTCGTGAACGACAGTAAAGATATGAGATGTTATTAGTTTGTGGGGAAAGCAGTTGTAACAGCAAGAATTTTTAATTTTGAATATTTACTATGAACAATCCGTTTGTTCTCCTGACTCTATCATGATGACATATCCTGTAAGTACATGGGTATTTATTTGCCTAACATAAGTAATATTAATGTAATGAGTAATAATTATTGTTCTAATAATTTAACAGATAAAAGAACTACACATGAGAAATGTTTTGTTCAATATACTTTGTATCGAATTATTTCTATATCATATAGAAACAACTTTGTATCCTCCCTTCTTGAACTTGATGCATAAATTAAATCGCCAAATATAAATACAAATTCACTTCAATACATAGTTACTTGAAGCGTGCATTTTTGAAAATAATATTTTATAACATTTTATTTACCTAAATAAATTTAACGGCACTCGAAACAATATAATTATTCAATATACAAAACTCACAAGCGTTGATTTTTTTGTGGTAAATCATTTCTTTATTATTCGCACTAAAAGGGAATCTGATATTACTGCGACGTTGCCGCATTGACAATAATTTACTTAGCATGTATTTGGAATTTACTCGCTTATTAAGACATATAGATCGTAGTGTTATAAGAGTTTTTTTGTTTGTTTGTGTCTCTTGGTATTGTCATTAAATCCGCCTGTATACGCTTCTGGTTACACGATAATTGTCTTCCAAACATGGGGTCTGAATATGTAAAATACCTATAATATTTTTCTAATTGAGTATCCAGTGGAAGTCAAAACACATGGATACATAAAATCCGCGGTGTATATCTTAAACAGTAAACTTTTAACGGTTATAAGAGATACCTAAACGAAATTTTCCCGATAGCAGTGAAATATTTTTCCCACTTCAGAATTCAATAAGAAACCATTAAATTAACAACACCGACGAATTCCGCGGTCTGGGGTGCGAAATCATCAATTTATTTCGATGGCGCGAGACGTTTATTTGCAGAAAAAAATCTCATCTTCACACCGACTGACTGGAGCACTTCTTGGCGCGCAATCATGTTATCGCATGACGACAATAAATTTGAAATTAGTCGGAATTCATTTCCAGACACTATTACAGCACTTAACCTAACAAACTCTGGAAATTAATCTCGGAAAATCAAATTATCAAGATAGTCGTCGGAAATGTGTTCGGAATAAGACGGGAAATCAGTCAGGCGAAGAATCGCATTCCCTAAACATAACTACCAACGATAGAAAATGAAATTGGATCACTTAAAATGAAAGGCATTGATTAATGACACCGAATTGCTCTATAAAGTTCAGTCTCGAGTAAAGCGGGACGTGATTGATTATGGAACAATAACACGCGTCTACAATGGGAAATCCGACCAACCACATAAAATAATTGATGTTTCGGAAACTAATTCCGAGAAACAATGTAACCCAAAAGAAACTCATTTCGGTAGAAATTTCGGCGTTCCGACGAGAATGCCCGTCACTCAGCTCGCGGAAAACTTTTATGGACTTTCGAAGAGCCACTGTGCGCTTGTAAATATTTCCGACGATGCTGGAAAAATTGAAACAGCGTTCGATATTTTTATTTCGAGACTAGCGGTTACCCACAGCTTCAGCTAGTTATGCCAAGTAAAATTATATGTTAGTCTGAAGCTGGTAAACAATGTAACTCGTTCCTTGAAGTTTCCTTGGACTTTCATCTTCTTCAAATGATTGATCTCCCAAAGTTTCAATAGCTTTGGATCTGCTATCGTCATCAGGTGAATGATGGAAAATTCAGATTATTCGTCGTATTTATACTCTTAACCAGTTATGCTCATTGGGTCACCATATCTGGCGATTGTTTGTCGGTGATGCGTAGCGGGAGTGGCTCAATAAGAGGTCTCCAAACGTTTTTAATTTGGACGCTGGGCTCGCTGATTACATTCTCATTGCAGATTATGTATGCCGTCTCGATGAATTTTCTTTTATACCAGTTCTCTTCCTTGTGAGTTATCTTTGCGTGGTCCCAGTTGATATTGTGGTGTTAGGTCCATATGTGCTTAGCTAATCCAAACTTTTTATCTCTCCCTTTTGAGTAGCTATGCGGTGCTCCTTAATCCTGGTGTCCAGTGGTCGCTTAGTCTTCCCAATGTAAAGATTGCCACATTCACATGGAATGTTGTATATACAGTTTTTTTGGTACTGCAGAATATACGGTTTTGTTTTTGTAATCATGCTCCTCAAGGTGTTGTTGCTCTTGAAAAGATTTTTGGTATCATATCCAACTTGTCACAATGATGTACAAATTGTAAATGAGTAATAGGTACGAAGAAATAATAATTGGCCCCCCGAAATTTTCAAGTAAAAGAAGGGTAGGAGGCACTTAAAGGGATTATTTTATGATATTGATGAAATTTCGTATACGTTCCTAGAATTTTATTATTGGAAAATGTAAGTGATTTATTTTGTGGAAATGTTGACGCAAGATTGTCAGATGGACAAAAGTTCAAAACCTTTGTCTCGATTGAAATTCTTGGGATTTTTGGCGATTTCAAAGGCCTCACGGAATTTTCTGGTGAAATAATACGGAGATTTGGCCACGAGAGAGGAGCTGTCGAAGAAGATTTGGTGGCCCGTTTCGCGATGATGTTTAGCTACAGCAGAGTTTGAAAGCAGGCCCGTTTTCAAACAACGTTTGTGCTCACCCAGACGAGTGTTTTTAGATCGACCTGTTTAACCGATGTATACTATCCCACACGAGTATGGAATGGAATAAACATCTTTAGATGAAAGAGGATTTGTTTATCCTTTGGAGAGAATAACATTTGTGAGATTTTGGATAGTGGTTTGTAGACTGTTTTCGCCTCGTGCTGATGGAGAAGCTTCCCAATCCTATCCGTGAACTTGCTGATATATGGCAAATATGCTACTGATTTATTAGGTGACAAATCTTTCTTAGGAATAGGATGTTGGTGACGAGAAATTGAATTGTGAATCTCTCGTTTGCTGTAGCCGTTGTTTAGTAGGCTACAGCAGTATATATACAGCATACCATGTGGCAATCTTTACAATGGGGAGACTAAGCGACCATTGGACACCAGGGTTAAGGAGCACCGCATAGCTACTCAAAGGGGAGAGCTAACAAAGCCTGGATTAGCTAATCATGTATGAACCGAAGACCACAACATCAACTGGGACCAAATTCATCGAGAGGGCATACATAATCTCTAATGACAATATAATCAGCGAGCCCAGCGTCCAAATTAAACATGTTTAGAGACCTCTTCTTGAGCCACTGCCGCTACGTATCGCCGACAACCAATCGCGAGGTCCGGCTACGCTGATTGGACGAGACAGGTGATTAAGCGACCGAATGAGCATGACGATAGCAGATCCAAAGCTATTGAAACGTTGTGAAATCAATCGTTTCAAGACAGCTTCAGACTAACAGATCATTTCAAGTTACGAAATAATATTTAAATAGCAGGAATAGCTCTTTATTATTCGCAATTTCGCGAATTTTTCTTCCAAATAGTAATATCAAAAAACGAATTTTATTTCAGGAATATGTCACAAATGTTTATTTACCGACACTAATACTTAACAAAATAATAATTATTTTCTATAGTAAACAGAGCTGTTCATTTTTTTTGGTAGTCAAAATTATTTCTTTGAGAAGTCTCTTCTAGCTGTTTTGTATTAACCGGTAGGCGACGTTGCCCCAATGACTATAATTTACTTGACGTGCATTTTGGATTATCTTGGTTATTAGGGCCAATAACCAATAACCAAGGTATAGGTAATTATATAATCAGAAATATTGTCGAAAGAAAAAGTGCTAAAGCAACCTCCCAGACCTATCCTCAATATTTAGATAACTTGTATCAACTGAATATTGTAATTTAAAATTTACATGTTAAAAATAAACCATCTATTATTAGTAGCCAAAGGAAAAAACAGCTAATGTCTTCATTTTCTCCGTTCCTCCACTATCCATTTTCCCAATGTGTCCTTTTGAAAACAATAGATCGTTAAAGTATCACATAATAATGAAATACCTTCGCCATCGGCCCCCGTTGCCGTTAAATTCATTCTTTAGCACTCTATAGCTTAAATCACCGAGTGAAATTTTCAATAACATCTCGCATTAACTTGATATATTTGTGACATATTTCAATGCATGCGGGCGTGTACGACAGTAGCGGCCCGCGGTGCCGACCTAAATTATCAATATGAGCCAAAAGTGGTGAAAGATATCTTTTATAAAAGTTTTTATTGCCCATGTGCTGAAAAGTAGCTGTTTTTGTATAAAAATCAACTGTTTAGAAGAATGAAACAACTTTTGACTGATTAAGTATTTCATTACACTCTGCACCAGAGAGTTTCAGGAAAAAATAGCGGACAAATACCCCAAATCGGGAGTTGCAATGTGTGTAACGACGGTGTTTCAAATAGTCCAAACGTTTCAAAGTCTAAATCAGACCCGAATTTTCAAATGGGGTTTGTGTTCAATCAGAAAATGACATTAAATGTTTTATAATAAAATGGATGTAACTTAGAGAATTTCTAAAAATCATATGAAATAGCAAAGCTTCTTTCAAATTGGAAGGATTTGAAATAGGTATCTTTAGAATTTCATGTGGCGCTCCTTGGTACGACTTTGTTATAAGATACTGTATTCGCCAAAAATGATGCCAAAGAAATTCTGATGTTCCAGAGATCCCATTAAAGTTATACGGGAAAACCTAAGAAAAAAAAACTATCCCCATACTGGGTTGTTCAAAAGGACATTACCATTATTAATTTCATCCTTGATTATTGTTAACCAGGAACGGCAGAATTCTATTGAAGTACTAGCGATACAATCCCTTTCATTTAAAAAAATTAAGCAGACCCTTTCGCATTTAGTTTTTTAATGTGTTCTTCTTTGTGTAACATGGTCGAATTTTAAAATTGTATGTTATGACCTTAGTATCGCTAGTACTTCTATAGAATTCAGCCGTTCATGGTTAAGTAGTGAGAAGCACTGCGTACCGTACGTTGAACAGGAAGCTGGAGAGATAACAAAGTTCGCTGTAGCAGACGTTGTAACCGGAAAAAATTTCGGGTACTTATCTATTGTGTGTTACGGCAGTAAAACAATGTCCTTTACAATTTTATTTCAAACAAAGCTACCAATTTCAAGGGCATTTATGTTCATCTCCAAAGAAATAATGCGTTTTAAGCCATTCTTTTAACCATTCTTTTAAGTCTGTTCCCCGATCAATAATCTCGTTTTTAGTATTGAAATATTTGTGATTCATAATTTCATCCGTGTCTGACTTCTTTAGAAATTCTCCGAATACAGGTATTCACTTTAAGCATAGGTAGTGTCTTCAAAATGTTACTAATTCTGAACTTAAACATAATTGAAGCATCATCCAGAAACATCAAAGTAAATAAGCTCCCGCCCAAAAATACATGTAACTTCCCATAAGAGATTCTATACTTAAATTCCCCGAAAATTTACTTCGATGTCCTTGAAATGGCCAACGTGAGCTGGCGGTTTAGGGTGAGAACCGGTGCAATTAGAGCCATTTTGACTCAACCTGGGGGTGTAAACGGCATATTTAGGGGTGCATTCATCATATTTAAGGCCCTTTTGGCAATTGACGGGGGGTGAATTTCGATCGAGGGTGACCTTTCTTCTGCGAACGTGGGGGCCGCGTTCTCGGACCGTGGTCGACCGCGGGGGCCCCGACTAGGGCTGCTGTGACGTATTGAAGACGGTTGACTAGGGTTCCGATGAGCGCCCTAGTGCTGCTATGAAGATGGATGGGGGCCGCGTATAGGTTAGGATGCTGATGACAGGCTGTGATGTAATGGAGGTTAGGTAGAGGTTAGGTTATGTCGTTATTAGAAGTTAGGGTTCGCGGAGTCGGCATATAGGTTAGACAGCTGACAGGTAGGCCATAGAGTTGGGGCGTTGACGTATGGTACGGAAGGTTAGTATGGGGCGTTGACGTATGGCATAGAACGATGGCACGGGACATTGACAGACTCCCTGTACCGGGATAGTTTATAAGGTTTTTCCTAGGTTTTCCCCTATGACTTTAATGAAGCTCTTCTGTCAATATTCGCACACCTTTTTTTCTTGCTTAACTAAAACTTATCAAAGCAGTTAAGATATTATTTTTTGAGAGTTTAAAATCCAATAAACGCAAAACAATATAAGGTTTCTATTCGAGAAACCTCATCTGCTGCGCTACCTTCAAATGATTGAAATCTCTTCTTCTTCTCCTCCATTTCAGGGATTAGGCTTTTACCTACTACGGTACCCACTTTATCTTATTAATACTTCTCCTGTCTCTTAATTTATAGCTCAATACTTTCTTAGGCATTCTATCTTATTGCAATCTATCTACACGCTGTTTTCATTTTCTCCTATTTTCTGTAAACTTTTGTTTATGATAATAAATATGTCCAGTTCACGTCTTTTACTATCATATCTTATTCTGTACATTCGTGTGCAGATGGAAAGAGAGAGTCAAAGAGAGAGATATCTGTACTCGTCAATAGCTTCCAAAAACTATATATATTTTGACTAGCCCACACACCCTTGTTAGATACGATGCGAGTGGGGAGGCAGCATTCGATAACAACGTTGAAACGATCAACTTACGTTTAATTCCTCAAGAGGGTAATACTTTTTTACTACTTAATTCTTTTGTCTGCCGCTTGGTGGTATTAATTTTTGTTACGACCGCCCTTTTCTTGCTGATGCCCGTAACTACCCTCGGGTGAAGTTATGCCCCTCGCCGCCATGTTGCTAGTAGTACACGCCCATCTCTATGGCGTAATGTCACCCATACAGCTGTCAATTTCTACATCTTCATGACGCGACGTCACACTTATATATTCCCCTTATGATGTATTTCTCCTATGTTAAACAACATGCATGTTACGGCCATTTCCTGCTACATATGTTATGTTCATTGATAAATATGTAGTTATGAATGTTCATAACTACATATTTATCAATGAACATAACAGAAAATGGCGGTAACATGCATGCTGTTTAACGTAAGAGAGATACATCATAAGGGGGATTGTCTACATCGCTGATGAAATGTGACTAATGCTGTAAAAACTGGCGTTGTTATGCTACTTCTGGAACAACCCCTTTTACGAGGTGGAATTTTTTTCAGTAAAAATAGCAATGGAAGTCAATAGAGAGATATAGTGAAGCAAAAAAAAATAAAGACACTTTTATCACCAAATATTCCATGTTTTTTTGTTTAGTGCATAACTGTATTCCAACTTACTGAACCGCTACTGATTCGTCGGCTCCGTTTATTGGCCCATTGTTCGTATATTAATACGAAATATATCGGTTATTTGGAAAATGCATTCATGTGCACACTATAAATCATCATGGAACTTACTAATATTTACTGCCTGCAATATTTTTTCAATTAATAGAAATTCCGTTGGAAGCCATAATTTTGGGCAACTAATTGCTTGTTTTCGTTATTGCCAGACTATGGCGTTTTTCATCGCTGAGAGCAGAAATTTATTAATATATTAATAGAATTGTATTAAATTTAAATAACGACAATTGCACATTTAATTAAAGCTGCAAGCAAAATTAATAAATTAAAAAAACAAAAATCGACTTCAAATGAAAAATATTAAGGTAACTTACCTAAAAAGCGTGAAATAATATTAACATAACGATATGAAATTATCCAAAAAAGTTTTGAATTATATCGAGTGTTTGAATAGTAAGATATGAATATTTTGATTTGTTATTAATGACAGCTGTCAAAACAATTCTTATATGTGGCTATGTAATGGAATCCTAAATTTTCAACCTGTAGTTCGAAGTTCTATTCGTATCGAAATGAAACTTTGTATAAAAAGGTTGTTTAAAAAGTTCTGGACCGGTTGAATAACAAATGTAGGTATCGTTAAAAAAAATGGTTAAAACAAAAATGTTCTAGATAAAACATTTAAAAAAATATATAACCGACTTCTACCTATAACTAAAAAGCTAAAAATAATTATAACAAAATACAATTCTAGCAAATAAATAACAAATTCAATGTTGTTAGGTACCTACCCACCGACTTCAAAAATATACTAGAGTGGTAGGTAATTAATTTGTACAGAATGAGCACCTTTTAATATTTACATTTTTTACTTCCTGGGTAGGTACCTAAAAACATTGAATGTGTTATTTATTTGCTAGAATTGTATTTTGTTATAATTATTTTTAGCTTTTTAGTTATAGGTAGAAGTCGGTTATATTTTTTTAAAAATGTTTTATTTTCAACTTTTTAGTTTTTTTTTGAACTCAGGTAGTTTTCATTCTTTATTATTTATTTTGTATGTATAACCTTAATAGACAGAACCTGGTAACATCGAAAGCCTCAACATTACACAATGATACTTTCTCATTTAAATTGGCAGGTAAATCTTTACGAACAAAATGTACTAGTACGCGTTGACTTAATAAGCCCAAAATATATTTATGCCTTATGGACTACGCCACGTAACCTTTTTTAAACTTTTTTCGACAACCCTGTATAACTATAGATAATTCCACTCCAACCTATGTACCAACCATCCTGTACATACGACTGCCCACGGACAAGCATAAATTTGTTAGCTGCCCTCTGTAAACTATAGGACGGAGTAGAATACATCCCATATTTACGGAGTCAAATCCGTGCTATATTTCAACCATAGTATATAACTCCTTGTGGGCTACCCCATAAATTATTTCATTTTTAACATTTTATATTATCGCCCTGTGTAACATTAATTTCTTCACACTTTATGCAACTTCTTATGGGCTATAAAAGAAATAATTTTTTAATCACACTGTATAAATATAATGCAACTCCAGCATATATTTCAACCATCCTGTATAAGATTTGCTTATGTCCACATCATATAACAGTTTTTTAATCACCCTATATAATTTTAATTTCACATTTCTTCCAACATTTTTATACCACCAAACATCCAGTCCACCTTATATTCCAACCATCATGTATATACGGTTGCCTACGGACCACTATCATTCTAGTCCGTCATATATTTCAATCTTCATATAAATGCAACTCCCTCTATCACTTTACTTTGTGATTTTGTTTGCTATAGCTAAACACCCTGTCTATAAACGCATCAAATAGCAGTTTAAAGTTTGACATGTGTTGTCACTGAATTTTCTATTAGGCCGGGAGAATGTGGCAAGCAAAAGCACGGTCTTCGCAAAATGGAAAAATTTGCATTTAAATAGGTATTTGCCTGGTATACAAACAAAACGAGCTTGGTACTCATTAATTTAAGGAACCGAAATTACTATGCTTTACTACCTATATGCTTGAGATGTACATAGAAAATTTTCAAATTCGCAATTAAAATTTCCAGTGCCTAAAATTACCGTACTATTACGTTGGAATTAAAATATTTATGAGGATATGTCCGTTATGTCATTTCGATGAAATTTTTGATAAGAATTTTGGAATTTTCAGCGATTTTCTGCAAAACTGCAAGTTACACGTCACAGAAAAGTATATGAGATCACCTAAAGATTTTCCTTAATAGATTAAACGTTAAAAAACTATACACATCCATAAGAAGTTATCGAAAAATCGACTAAAATATTAGGGATATTGGTCGATTTCCTTGCACACATCTGTTCATTCACAAATTTTATCACTTTATCAATAGAATTCTTTTCCAGAATTTAAAGTTTCACCAATCCGGATATATACTCTATTAAACAAGACCATATTCATTCAAAACGGTGCGCCACAGGAGAAGAAATCAGGTAACATACATACAAAAAAAAGGTCAAATCATATTTAAAAATTGACAACTTTAATATTGACACAGGAGCTGGAAATGGCCTTGACCTATAGAAAAATTTTACCTCCTAAAATCAATTCAAGTTCAAGCAGTGAGTGGTAGGATATCTTCGCTCAACAAATGGTAGAGGCAAAAGTTGTAGAAAATTTCCCTGGATGTCCCATGGTAATATCTTGAGGCAAATCAAGTTAAAGTAGCCTAAAGTTTCGCTAAAAGTGAGGTTTGCTTTTACATATCACAACTTTAGGATATCCCCACACAAATCAATCATACAGGGTAAGGTCAGTAGATCTGATTGGCCATTCTGTTGTTTCTCTCCTTCTTATCCAGGTTGCTAGACCCACTAAATTCAAATAGGCACGTACGTCACGCCCATAATGATCAAAATATTATATACTGATCGGATACTAATATCATATTGCTGATGCCATTTCATTCTATGACAATCTTCATTAACTCCAAGACTGTTATTCTTCCATCGTTGCGCCAGTAAACGACCCTATTTAAAAAGAATTGATACCAGCTTTCAAAAATTTTATAATTTAAAATGGGGAATCCCACATGGCGGACAGAACAATTTGAAACTGGTCTAAAGTGTACCGAAAAAACTCACAACTCTGGTTGTCGAGGTAGATGGTTAAGAGCCAGAGAAATTTCATACAACTTCTCTCTAAATTTTATTTTCAACGCCATAAAATGTTTGATTATGTGATAGGGGGCTGTGGGTTGTCTATTGTTTTTACTTAAATGTAATATCTTGGAAATAAAAACTCATACAGTTGTCAAAATTGGTGTGTATATTCTCTTTAATAAATAGAAACTAGATCCAAGGCCGTAGACAGTGGTTCGCCACCCCCCTCCCCCTTCCGAAAGTTGACATTTTGGGTTTCAAGATTCAGTTTTAACCAATTAATAATCTTTTTCAAAAGAATAAATTTTATATATTTATACAGTTTTACACAGTGATGGGCAAATCTGTGGAACCAAGTAAATATCTCTGGAATTAGAGAATATTAGAGATATCAAAATGAAATTTGGAAGGTGAATACTGCAGTAAATTGCCTATTTGTTTCCAAATTTTTTTACAATTTTGAACTTCCTGTTTTACCGGAAGTAATGTCTATTTTAAAATTTGCACTGAAATACCCTGTATAGTATTTTAGTTTCTGATGAATCATTTTATTGCGAATACAAAAATATCGGGTTTGATACTGTTTACTTCAATGCCTACCGAGATATTAACAGAAAAGTAACTAAGGAAAGGAAAAATTCGATGGTAGCTAAACTCGGTTCAGATTTCATTTACGCTCGATATAAACAAACCGCTTAGTAAGGATTTGTATTTCTATTGGCCAATCTGTGGCATTATATCGTCACAGCCAGCAACAATGCTTGTTTCATAGTAGCGTTTGTTTAAATCAGGCGCAAATTAAATATGAATCAAGTTAAGTAGTCCATGAAATTCATTGCAGATGTGACAGTAGTTGTCAAAATAAGTTAATAGTTTTTTTTTATTTGAATGTAAAGGGATTGTATTTTTTTTGTTCATCCGAATACACAAATATCCTGTTCAGTAGTGACGAAAACTTTGCGAAGGTACGACACAAGTGGAACAGTTAGCAATTTACCAAAAAGTGGACGGTTAAAAAGTGCAAGTAATGAAGGTGTAGCTCCAAATGTTGCTATATCTTTGGAAGAAAATCCTCTCTTATCCACTACCGACCTTGCCAATATGCATGGAATTAGCCGTCGTTCAGTAGAAAGGATATTAAGACGAGAAAAATATCATCCATACAAAATTCGCCTCGTTCAAGAACTCTCCGAAGACGATTTCGACAGACGTTTGCAATTTTGTGAAACGATGATGGATATTTGTAACCGTGATAATAATTTTATAAGAAATGGGGTGTTTTCAGACGAGGCTATATTTTGTTTAAATGGTACGGTTAATTGACATAACTGCCGCTACTGGTCGCAAAGTAATCCTAATTGGGTACAAGAGGCTCATAGACAACATCCCCAAAAATTGAACGTTTGGGCCGGCATTTACAACAACAGAATCGCAAGACCCTTCTTCCTACAAGAAACTTTAAACGGAGATAGGTATTTACAGCTCTTGGAGACACAAGTTATTCCGGCATTGAAGGTAAATGGACAATTACCAAATAATATCTGTTTTCAGCAGGATGGAGCTCGCATTGTTCGAGATCATTTAGATAGGACAGTTCATCACAGATGGATTGGACGAAGGGGTACTTATGAATGGCCTGCACGAAGTCCCGACCTTAATCCATTAGACTATTTTCTGTGGGGTTACTTAAAGTCTAAGGTTTATGTTGATGGACCAAATAATATGCAAGAATTAGCTGCAAGAATAACTCAAGACACCCAGAGAATTACACCAAAAGTAATAGCTAAAGTTACTAGAGAATTTAAAAACCGACTTGCTTATTATTAAGAAGTAAATGGTGCTCAGTTTGAACATCTAATACATTAAATTTAGTTAAGTTTCAATATTTTGAAAATCACTTAGATTTAGTTAATAATTATGATTATGTATTTCTTTAATGGATATTAGATTTTTCCTTTCCTTAATTACTTTTTCTGTTAATATCTCGGTAGGTATTGAAGTAAACAATATCAAACCCGATATTTTTGTATTCGCAATAAAATGTTTCATCAGAAACTAAAATACTATACATGGTATTTCCTTGCAAATTTTAAAATCGACATTCCGGTAAAACAGGAAGTTCAAAATTGTAATAAAATTTGGAAACAAATAGGCAATCTACTGCAGTATCTATCTTCCAAATTTCATTTTGATATCTCTAATAATTCCAGAGATATTTACTTGGTTCCACACATTTGCCTATCAATGTATATCCTAGAAACACAACACAAATATAAATTTTGCAGTCCTAATCAGCCTATCCCCAATCAAGAAATTATCCAACCCACGCCGAAAAAATTGCTGGCCTTAACTAAATTTATTATTTTACCAGAATTTGATGGGGGACAGGTACAGTAGTAATAATAATACTCATTGTAGTCTATTAAACTTTAGTTTTTATTTTGTATATAACATACAAGATCAACGTTCATGATATTCAAAATTTTAAATTGTTGATGTTCAATCATATAATAAATACAGTGACAATTTTTCAGTTTCATTGAAAACAAACGTTAAATCTTTTATAAAAGCCAGGACGACTCGCGGTCTAAACGTGATAAAAATACGTGTCAAAGAAATCTAATATATAAATGAGAATGTTTGTGGGTATGTCCTTTATAGAATCCTAAACGGCTGCACCAATTTTGTAGATTTTTTTTGTGTATGGGTCCCTGGATTGTTTAGATTCACAATTGGCCCTGATAGGTGGCACTAAGACCGGGTTCTAACTCCTAAACGGCTGAGCGGATTTAAATTATTTTTTTGTGTGTGTTTGGTTGGGTCTCTGGATGGTTTAGATTCACAATTGAACCCGGTAGGTGGCACAAAGATCGGGTTCTAAGTCCTCCTATACAGTTGGAAGGATTTTAATGATTTTTTTCTGTATATTTGGGTAGGTCCTTGGATGCTTTAGATTCACAATTGGGTTCTGGGAATTTTTGACGAATTTATTTCGCACATTAGTATAGAGTTTATCGAATTCTAATATCACAAAAAACATTTACTGAACCTGTAAGCCCCAAGTAATATTTGGACAGAACAACGTCTGTCGGGTCCGCTTGTATTTTATAAAAGATTATGTATTACAGTATCAAATATCAAAGATGTTTTATCAAAAATGTTTATAAAATTTTAACGATGTAATAATCGTTTCCCTTTATAGAATGGCAAATGGATATGAAGAAAAGATGAGTGAATTATTAGTGAACTTGTCAGCTTATGTTTGTTTATTGCAAATATGTACTAAGTTGTAGAATTTAAGTATGTCTGTTGTCACAGACCAAACCCGACTCGTTTAAATCGTTTTCTATTTAATCCGATCAATTTTTTTCTTCTTATTTTTATAGCTTATTTGCGCAACGAAATTCAGACATCTCTTATTCAATCTAACACTTGTTTGATAAGCGTTTCCAACTTTTTTAATTAAGATTACAGCAATTCATTGTTGTTTCCAATTCCTAAGTGAATTCTTGTTGGTTTTTCATTGCTTAGTTGCTTGAGACGTTGATTTTGCCGAAGGTTTCAGGTAATGTATTCCGTTGCTTTCGAAAAACTCTTAATGGAATTTCAGATTCCGGCAATTAATTACTTAAAAGAATTCTTAAGTACTTGGTATACTTCCTATGCTTTCAATTTTTTTCTTGTTTTTAAGAATTCAGTTTAGGCACAATCGTAAATAACGGGTTAGCACAGTTCGAAACTTTGAAAAATGTTTTTAAAAGGCTGCTGTCTGTTTTTGTAACTTTGTGAATAATAAATGCTTTTTTAACATGCTTTTATTAGCTCCACTTGTAACCATCTATGCAATCAAATCTTGACAGTTACAACCTTCCTCTAATTGTCGTATCTACAGCACATTGCAATAATTTGGTATTATAGAGCTCATCTGATATACTCTAAATAATTAAATATTGTACAGGGTGACGCAATAGTGTGGGGGAAGATTGCAGCTATACGGATATATATTTTAAAAATCTGTTGCTAGGGGAATGTCAGGGGTAGTAGTGGGAGATACAATCTAAAAATATTTTCATCAGAATTTCCAGAAATATACAGAGAGCTTCATACTGAAATGGAGCACCCTTTATATTATTTCATATTTGAATTCCTCCGTCAATATTACTAAGATTTTATTCATCAACATGATACCTAAAATGCATTCTTTGGGGATTATTCGATATTTTGTATATTTTGACATCTAAAAACAGGCGAATATTGGAGCTGCCAGCTATCCTAGGAGGCTTTAATTTAACTATTGCCCACCATCCATACTCCCTCTCCCTAGTGCCAGAATGACAATGACGAACTCTTTTTGGTGTGCCAGATGTCGTCATTCCAAATTTGAGAAGTGTAAGCATAGGATAATTTGATTTTTTAAATAGAACCACATTTTTTTTCACCTTATCTGATCACTCATACGATATTTTTAATTTTCATTAAATGGGAATTTTAATGTTTTTGAATGAAAGCGTATTTACCGACGAGTGTACTTTTCATCGCGACGAATTCGTGAACAAACATAATTTTTCTTATTACTCCCACCAAAACAAACAAGTTTCTACGTAAATATTCAGGAGTGATGGACAGAAAATATTTTGGCAGGAATATTCAACATTTTTGTTTGACAAAATTTTGAATTCCACCATGTACTTAACTTTCTTAGATAACCATTTATTTGAACTCATAGATGTTCCGCTGGTCCAATATGTATTTTCAGCAAGATGGGGCACCTTAATGCCAGTGGTGTGACTGCATGGCTTAGTGATGCATTCCATGAAAATTGGATGAGAAGGGATGTGCCAATACGTTGGCCAGCGAAATCGCCGGATATCTTAATTAGGATTCAGAATTCTTTTTGCCGACGATTTCATATTTGGCTTCAACTAGGAGGTCACTATTTTGAACATTTACATTGATGCTAAGTATTATTTATTTACTGAACTAGCGAGGTTATTGGTAATTGTTGTTCATATATTTGACTGTTTCATAAAGATTTATACTGAACCATATGTTTGTTTTCTATGGCTAATTTACTTCAGAGTGTTGGAAAAAAAGAATTAAAAGGGAAGTATTAGAAATATATATAAAAATCTATTAGAACGTTGGAAAGGCAATGAGCTTTCACATTAGATGGACTAGAAATTAAACTCCACTGCCTTCTAAGATCAAAATTATTTTACGAATAATAAAAAATCATACAAAAATCGTAATTCATTTGGATTTTTTGATTTCTAAGAAACTGTTAAAAACAGATACACATAAACTTATATGAACGATATACATTTTTTTAAACTAGAATTATATTATTACAAGCTTCAGTTAACTTGCCTTTTTAGTCATGCGTTATCCAATCTTGGAACAAAATTTTAAACTAGTCATCACCAACCGATTGAGTTGAAATTTCGGCTAAATCTCTATTCACTTTAAATAGACTTGTTTTTCACCAGCATGCTGTCATTGTGTGAATTTCTTTATTTGTGGGCCATCGGAAGTACACCCTTTAACTTTAAGCTTAAGATAAATCGTGAAAGAATCCTTTCAAATATTCCAAAGCCTCAACATTTCGATCCAGAGCTTTGAGAGATTGTGTCATTATGCCTAATTCTGTATTTAATTGAGGCATTAATATATTCTTAGGCATCGCAATTGCTTCCTATTTAACACTATTTGTTTCTCTCTAAAATTCGACTAGGTCAGGCCATACACGCTTTTAGTTATGTACTGAATCTGCTCGATATTCCATAAGCAAAGGTGACAAGGATATTTAGTACACTCGCCTTTCATTCTCATCTGAAAATCTTTTAAATCTTTCATTAATGGCCAGTGATATTGTTTATATTTTAATTTTACCCGTACCATTTTTACACTAATTTTTCAGAACGTGCTAGGGAAAGACTACGAAATTGGTTTCCGTTTCGAAGAAGAACGATTTTTAAGGTTTTAAATACCTATTGATGCAAAGGCACCAGTCAGAACTCATGGATGATATTCCCATTTTTTCGAACAAATTGCTATTATAGTAGCAAAATTCGGGTTCACTCGTGAAGACCCATGAATTCACTATCATCGGTGTTGGTAAGATATGCACCGGATTTTGTTGAACTTTGCAATTACTGAGTTCGAGTTCTGAACAAGATGGAACGAGAAAATTTTACCAGGGTTATTGGAGAAGACGTTGAAGGAAGATCAGTGTAAAAAATGTATTCAGTATCTTGACCAAATCGACGATTACTTTGGTTAACGATACAAATATTGTTGATAATTACTCGGGGTTCCTTCCAAGGTCTTGACATTGCAACCTTCACGTTTTTGTCTTAGGTAACAGGATAGAAATAGTGAAAAAACTTATGTAACTTTAGTTATTCGACAGTTCTTTAGATCTTATATATTAGTTTTTTACCTTAGGCCGTGTGTCACGTAACCGCGATATGCGCGTTGCGGGCGGTGCGATATGTTAATGTGACAATTATAAACTTCAACTAAAGGCTAAAACAAACCAATTGAACGACACGGCAACACAAAATCGCTACAACAGCACGAATTTATTTTCCAGTAAGGACAAAATGAATTCTTTTTATGTGTTACAGGGCAGTTTGTTAACACAAACAATGAAAGGTACGCAGTTTTTATCAGATTTGCTGCCGAAGCAATTTATTGCTTTATACTTTATTAAATTCACCACAATCGTACTATTATTAATACGCAAAGAGCTAAACGCACTCCCCTTTTACGGCCTTCATTTTGAAATTAGGGTAATGAAACTTATACTATTATTCGAAAAGTAATGTGCCATAGATGTGCAGAATATATAAAGAATCTTTCTTTATTTATTTTAAACTTAAATATAAATTATTGATACAAACCAAGTAAGATGGCGCCCACTATGAGCAACTATCTTAATCCTTAAAATCGAATGTTCGAAATTTGACAACAGTCGACAAAACCCCAATCGAGTAGAGAATTATAAATATTGTTTAAACAATCGACTTTTACTTACTATGATGTATGCTCTAAAAACCTTCTTTTCTATTCATTTATGAAGTTACTTTTTTATAAAAACATTGACTTCAGAAACTATTGTGTTGTGATAGAATTGAATGTGTTTTTAAGAAGTTTGCGCATTTACAGAAGAATTCATATGCAAAGTTTTACGTAAGTACAATAACTATTTGGAGATTCTAAAGCTGATTGATAAATTTTATTTTCGATCCTGACCTAGTTGAGTATATACATTTTTCAGAAATCTAATAACAATTTATTAATATTTTGGTTGGTGTATCCATTACTGCATTCAAGGGCAATCTTTTAAATAATTTTTAAGATGCTCTCTTCGAGGTGTCATTCCTTTGTAGGCAAATCCTAGATGTCGGTCTTACATCTCGCGTCTTCAAAATTTTTAAGATGTCATCTAACATAGCAGTCAGTCAAAAATTGTTTAATGTTCTTTTAACGAGATGTGATATATATGCTGCAAATATACTTTTACTTATTTATCTAATAACATAATACATATAATGTTTGTTTATTTTATCATTTTGTCGAAATTCCATTTTGGGGTTTTGACATCTACAAATCGATTGCTCGGGAGAAATCGTATTATCGAGAAACAATGAGACTGTTACAATTATGACAGCTTTGTTCAATACAGGGTGATTTCGTGACCTACTTGAGAATAAAACTGCTATGAAAAATTCTTTCAATGCAAATTGATGTGTAGGATCTTATAAAAATTTCATTACTGTTTTTCTAGCATTACATTTTTATAGCTGAACCTTTCAAGATTTTAAAGTAAAAAGTGCTGGTTAGGCCATTTTTTGATAGGTAAAAAGTTATGTGTTTTCATATTAATTTGAGGCACACAATAAAGTTGTCTTGAGAGTCGTTATATATGCTTATATAAATAGACTGAGATATAAGGCGCTGTAGATTACAATTATACAGGGTGTTTTCAGATCTGTTAGAAACCAAATGTTTTATTGGGTGTCCTTGTTGCACGTTCACACTGTTTAGAATATTGAGTGGAGTGCAATTATAGTTAAACAGGGTGGTTTGAAAAAAGAATTATATAGTGTAGCCTATTAGCGGTTGCATTTATAGGGTAATTGAAATAGAGTGCGCAGTAGAATCATAGTTAAACAGGGTGGTGCAAAATATATTATATAGGAATGCATATATAGGTATGTTGGAAATATGCTGGAGAATAATTATAGTAATACAGTGTGGTTTAAAAATGTAACAATGCGTATCTCACAAGCAGTTGCATATATAGGTTAGATGCTAATATATTGTGTGGGAGGAATTATAGTTATAAAAAGGTAATTACAAAAAAGTTAGAAAAGGTAATAGTATATGAGTTGCATATATATGATAATTGAAATATGGTTATAGAAGATAGTTTAAAAAATTTACAAACAAAAAAAATAAATATGGTGGCTCATAGGCAGTCGCATATATAGAATGGTTGGACTGGAATTATAGTTTTACCGGGTTAAAAAAATATGATGCATGGTCCATGAGCAGTTGTATATACTGGGTGGTAAAAATATCGTTAGCAAAGATTTTTATATTGGGTAGTCTATTATCAGTTATATATAAACGGTGGTGGAAATATAATATGAAGTGGAAACTGACACATTTCATATTGAGAAAAGATAATTTATACAGCAAATGTCCGATTATATGGATATAAGTACCAACATTTTTGATAAATCCTTTAATTTACTATTTATTAAATGTACAAATTGAATAAGTATTAGTAACAAATTAAAACAGATTATTTTGTAATTTCTACATATGCGATTTCTACTTCATAACTATTCAATCTTTTCAAATGGAATTGTCATTTACCTTTATTTTATTTTCTATATTATTCTACCGATTAAAAGCTGTATTACTTAATCCTAAGAAATTTCGTGATAACTAAATTTTTGTGATTAATTTTTACTTACTGTCTCTTTTTATATTAATTTCAACACAAATAAAGTCCTATTAATTATATATGAACAAGAAGTTGAATTTCATTACTCACTGACACAATTGGTCGACTTTCGACCACAGGCGATTCTAGTTAAAACAGAATAGATAAACATTCTGTCACGCTATTTTCTAACTTAACAAGGACGGTCTTACAGCTCTGATAGACGAGTAAACATTAGTTATAGTGCCCTTCACAAGAAATATACACTTTGCTACCGGAAATAAAAAAAAAATAAAACGTATCGAGGAAAAGCAGACAAAAGAAAAATGAAAAGGTAGAAAATAGATATTTTAGGGTTTTCGATTCAGCATCTGAATTTAGACATTAGAACAGAAACCCCTAAAAATTGTCGAAATTCATGAAAATATATAAAATTAAGAATCATATAATTTTTTTTTATTGTGGATATATTTTGGGCATATGAAGAAGTTTTAGTGCATGTCGATCTTTTGTAGTACATCTTTGCATGTATATTTTGGCACTTAGTGCATATAATCCGATGTTTATTCATCACATACCACATACTTTCGTCCTGTAATATCGTAGTTTTTGGCTTTGTGACTTCTTCATTGCTTACATCACATTAGGTATTAGTCCTAATAGATACTACAAAGCAATTATTTACAAAATAGATGAGCCAAATCACCTTTTGAGAAATTAGGCGTTAAAAATCCGTATTAGGTATAAAAATGTGAAGGATTATCTTTCTAGGAAACTAGTTCAAACTACGAGAAAGTTATAAACAACTGAATAGTCTCTCATCTATCTGCAGTAGAGACTGCAACCTACGTAAGCGTCTTAAAACATCTCCGCCCCGTTATTTTTACATCAAAGCCACCGGATCCTCGCGAAATATTGATAGAATTCTGGTTCGTTAGCTCTGGCAGCATTTGGAAAAGATTGATTGGAAAAAGCAGAGCAGCAAACGTTGGAAGTGGCTTGTTTGATTTCTAAACATTGAACATCATAGCGAAATACCGTTTATTTTTTGTGCTCGACGATGGATTTTTTTCTTACGATATTGACAAAGAATTTCGCGAGAAATTTACAAAGCAAATGTTTAACGAACTTTGCGTCGAGCCTTCTGATTGCATGATGAGAAAAAAATTCTTTATGCAATCAAAGAGTTGAACGTTTGGAGATTTTTGACGTCATTGCTAAGTTAACAAAGCGGTTCGGTTCGGGTGTTTTATTGATTCAAATTTCTTATGAGCTTGAGAAATACATGCTCTAAAATATCATAACAATAAATAAATTTAAAACCCCACACAAAGTAAAAAAGTGTAAACCATGAAAGTTGCCTTTTCTATACAAATTATTTACCTACCTATATAGTATACAGGGTGAGTTTTTTTTTGATGATCAGTATGGGGATCTCGGAAACTAGCGGAGATAGAGCAATGGTTAAATTGGGATAGATTTGCAGTTTTATTGGTCCAATTTAATGACACTTTCGGATTTTTGTAAAAAGTCATGGCTTACTAGATATTTTGAAAAAACGAAATTCTATCGATTTAGTCAAATTCCTCTAGCTCCTTTGTTTTTAATTCTATAAAAAATGTGTAAATATCAAAATTGAAGGGAATTGTATCCCTAATATGATTGCCATGTCCCCGTTTGCGTGATAGCTCTCGTGATAGACACAAACTTATCTTTTTTTGAATGGAAACCATAGTTGGCTATCACTTCAAAAAATCGGACATTTTTAGAGCTTTTCAACGATATAATACTCGATATAGTGATTCATAAAAATAACGGAGTTATGGATGCTTTTCTCTCTTATCTTCACTTTTAACGGAGCCATGAAATAGATTGTTTTCACTTTGACGTTTCCTCATTTGAGAGTAATTCCATTAGTAGTGCTGACCTGACAGTCGATATTGACAAGTTTTCTTGATAAAATGGAATATTTTAACGAAGAAAAACTGAATATGGTGGAATGTTATATCATATGCCATAAAAATTCAGTTCGTGCAGCTGAGGAATACTTTCATAGATATGTTAATCGTCGTCAACCTACTCTATGTACATTTAAGAAGCTTTATGATAGTTTACGCCGATATAGATATTTTATTATTTAAATTAACGAAGCAGTACAAATAAATGTTTTGGCAATGGTAAATCAAAATCCATCTACATCAACTCGTGAGATTGCGGCAGAAGCTGTAGTTAAGGTACTGAAAGCGTACAAGTTCCACCCGTACAAATTTCAGTTTCTCAAACTTTGTATGCTGGTGACGAACATCGACGTATTTTTTTTGTACATGGTTTAGAGACCTGTGCCTTGACAATCCACAGTTTCCAATAATGGTGTTATGGTCAGATGAAACTAGATTTACTAACTGCGGTATGTTCAATAGACACAATGAGCATATCTGGGGTAAAGAAAAACCTTTCCATGTAGAACAAAGACGACCCCAGATAATATTTGGTTTTATTGTTTGGTGTGGTATCATAGGGTCTACTATTCTGGGGCCTTTTATCTATGACGAATCACTTACTGGGGAGCGCTACTTGCATTTCTTTCAATACACTTTTCAAGACATGTTGCATAATTTGAATTTGAGAACTCGTTTAGAAATTGAGTGGTTCCAACATGATGGAGTACCTGCTCATAACCGTTATTAGTAAGACAACACTAAGATAATATCTATCCAAACTCTTGGATAGGAAGAAATGGCCCACGCGATTGGCCACCCCGGTCTCCCGATTTGGCAGTTATAGACTTCTATTTATGGTGGGCGCTAAAAAACAAAGTGTACAAAAGAAAGTATGAGACAGTTGGTGACCTAAGTTAGGCGGTATTACAATTAATTGAAGAAATTGATAGGCAGTCTGTCAATCTTAAAAAGATGCAATTTTTGCGTAAATAACAAAAGAGGATTTTTCGAACATAAATTATATGTACTTTAATTTCTTAAGTTTTTAGTAATTACCTAGGTACTTATTTAGTTTTTTCGTTATATCTGATATACCTAATAAAAAAATTGTTCAATGTTTTTTGGAATAGTTATTAATAAATCAATCTATTTCATGGCTAACTAGGTTAAAAGTGAGAATAAGAGAGAAAAGTTTCCATAACTCCGTTATTTTCATGAACAACTATATCGAGTATATATCGTTGAAAAGCTCTAAAAATGTCCGATTTTTTGAGGTCATAGCCAACTAGGGTTTTCATTCAAAAAAAGATAAGTTTGTGTCATATCTCGAAAACGAGAGCTGTCACGCAATAGAGGATATGACAATCATATTCGGGATTCAATTACCTTCAATTTTGATATTTACACTTTTTTTATAAAATCAAAAACAAAGGAGCTAGAGGGATTTGACTAAATCGACAGAATTTCGTTTTTTCAAAATATCTAGTAAGCCATGACTTTGTACAAAAATCCGAAAGTGTCATTAAATTGGGCCAGGAAAAACTGCAAATCTTTCCCAATTTAACCATTGCTCTATCTCCACTAATTTCCGAGATCCCCATATTAATCATCAAAAAAAACTCACCCTGTATATTACCTAAAATCTTGAGTTGTGTATTCATCAACTACTTCACCGAATTTAATTGTTGCTTATTATTCAAATCGGTTTACAACTGGAGATGAAATGACTTAACTATACTTTGTGGGCAAAGATTATGGAAAATGAGAACATCGTTTGTATCGTACACCTACACGCACTAGCCGATAGCTGGGTAAACTGTCTAACTAGCATCCAAAACGGTAATGGCGAGTGATGACAGTTGTAGCAGAGACAGCAATAGTATGTAGAAAATTATCACGAAAAATTGATATTCAGAACATGAGATCAGAATAAAAACAAGATCATGCAAAGAAAAAACTCCTGTACTAAATATCAGAAATATAACCCATCAGATCAGGAAGTTTCTAGACAAACCATTTGTAACCTAATAAGAACGAGAACAGATCAGTAAGAGTATCTATACTATTATAAAATTGTAGTTGTCTGTTTGTTTGTTTGTTCGGGCATCACGTAAGAACTACTAAACTGATTTTGATGAATCTTTTTTTGTTGCAAAGCCTATAGCTTGACTTAAAATCTGGTATACATTTTATCACCCTACATCGACAGAAATAGTCGATATAGCGAACAAACTTCTACGATGTTGTGTAATACACAATTACTGTATTTGTTTCACCGCACGCACCATATAATAGAACTTGCATTACCTTAACTTTTATTCAAAAGTCGGAATATGCCAATGTAACTAACATGTTTCTATTTTAAAAAATTCAACTGAGAAATCAAGCGTAATTTTACAAGGTGTTCCATATATAGGATAGGTGAAACATAGAGTATATATAATGTGGTTAAAATAAGGAGGAGTAGAAAAAAAAAGTTATATTAGGTGGGCCATAAATAGTTGCATAAACCAGGTGGTTGAAAAACGTGTGTATTGGAAATATATTTATACAGGGATAACATTATTTATATTGTTTGGCTCATAAGTAGTTGCTTATACAATATGGTTGAAATAAGGGTAGTATAGGATTATAGTTATACAGGTTGAATAAAAAAATCTTAGAAAAAATGTGTTAAGTAAGCAGTTAGGATATTCGAATTATGCTCCTGCGTTTTAATAATTACGAAATGGGTTGAAAAAATGTTAGTAGCATTTGTTTATACAGGGTCGTTGAAATGTAGCTGTAGTGAAATTCTAGTTTATATTATTATTTCCTGTAATAGTTGCATATATAGGAGGGTTGAAATATGTAGCGGAGTATAATTACAGATATACAGGTGGGTTTAAAAAATATTATAAAGAGATGTTATGATCTACATACACAAAATGGTTGAAATATAGGGTGGAGTAGAATCCTAAGTATACAGGGTGGCACAAAAATGTATATTGGGTGGCCCACATGTAGCGGCATATACAAGGTTATTGAAATATATAGTGGAATAGAATTATAATTATACAGGGGGAAAAAATTAGAATATTTTTTTATATAGGGTAGAACATCTTTGAAAAAATCTGTTAAGTAAGAAGTTATGATATTCGAATTATGTTCCTCAGTAATAATAGTTATGAAATGGGTTTAAAAAATGTTAGGCGCTGTTGTTTATACAGGATGGTTGAAATGTACGAAGAAGTGTAATTATAGTTTATAGAGTGATTAAAAAAAACATTTAATTTCCACAAATATTTGCATATATAGGATGGTTGAAATATGTAGCGGAGAATAATTACAGTTATACAGGTGGTTTTAAAAAATAGTATAAGAAGATGTTATGATCTACATATACAAAATGATTGAAATATAGGGTGGAGTCGAATTCTAAGTATACAGATTGGCACAAAAATGTTATATTGGGTGGCTCATATGTAGTAGCATATACAAGGTTGTTGAAATATTTAGTGGAGTAGAATTATAATTATACAGGGTCGGTAAAAAATGTATACATTTTTTATATAGTGTAGAACATGTCCAGTGTCCTATATGAAGTAGCAGGTGAAGTGTGGTTTTAATGAATTGTGGAGAGCAATTATGAGTAAAAATATGAGTAAAAATTCTTAATTACTTGCACAGATACGATAGTTGAAATATAGGGTGGAGTGAAGAGTTATTGCTAAGTATTTAAAAAATGTTCTATTTCGTAACCAATAAACAGCACCGTATAAAGGATGGTTATAATACAGGTTAAAAAAAGGTGAACACAATTGTTATATAGGGTGCTTTATATCCAGTTGGAGTTTTGATGAAATATATAGGGAATTGATCTATCCATTTCATTCCTCTACTCATCCATTAAGAAACATTCGCTTCAAAAGCGATTTCAGAGGCACATTTAGGGAGACATACCTCCAAATTTTATAGAAACTTGTCATACTATTTACTACTATGTTCTGTATGAAGTTGAGGGATTTGCGACATTTTGCCGCACATCCTGTATATTTTTCAAATGACACGATCTCGTCCAATAAAAAGTTTTTGCTTCTGCCAAGATGTGATGTGGCAACCGTTCGCTTCAATGGCGAATTCCATTTCAACAACATCGGTTATTATTCAAATCCGCGAGATCAAACATTACGATTCCTGACACAACCGCGCCATGCGTTAATGGTAATATAATATAATCTGTTAATTGCAGTTGGTAACATCGCCGTGGAAAGTTCAATTTATATCGCAGACAACCATGGATATGATATGTTAATTCGACTATTAGTGTTTAAACTGGTAGTCGGAGAGTCGGTTAAATTAGCCATTAAATCACCGTTAAGCTATCACAATCAAATCCAGTTGGAATTTAGTGTGCTGGATACGCGCGTTTTAATGATCAACTTTGTGATTAAAATCTATGCAAACAGAACACGAGAATTGAATCTGCACTTCTTGCTCTTTTTGAGGGAGAGCCTTTTCAGATTCCGTGCTCTCTGTTTGATTGCAGTTTCGATGTGGATCGTTATCGGGAAACGTTAATTGTAAAATACTTATCGCGGTGTAGTAACGTGTTCTGGAACTAATTTTAAGTGTCACTGTGTCCTGGTACTTCCCACGTGTTTAATTTAGCTTATCCGAGGTTTTAGAGCACAATTCAACAAATTGATTTGTTCAATCTTCTGCTTCTAGACGAACGTCTGAACAGCGAAGAGAAGACCTAAAGAACGAAGAAACCTAAGATCGACCCTAATCGACCATTATGAGAGAAAAAGCAGTACATACGACGTCAGAGTATACAGATTTGTAGAGTGTAGAAATGGCACCATTGTCCATAAAATTTTGAGGGACAACACTTTAGAGCAGACCGATGAGCAGTTAACAGTCTATTCTGTTTGCCCCAAATAATAGAAAAGAAAACCGCAAGATTACGTCTATTGCTCGTAGATATTCAGAAAGGATGACATCATACCTATTGCAAAAGTATGAGATATTCTAGAAAAAAAATCTCAATTGTACATAACATTAATATATGCTATTGAAGTATTTTACAGGGTATTCCATCTCAAACGAGCCACATTGAATATTTTGGTTATTTTCAATACTATTGCAATAAGAAAAAAATAGGTCGATATTTGTTTCGAGGGGTAAATTTTTTGAGGTGAATTAGCGCTTGCGCCCATTCAACATAAACAGGCCAATTCAATCACCTTGAGATTAGAGATAGGGAAAATAGGTGTTGTCGTATATCATTTGAAATCCCTTTTTACGGACTATACAGTCATAATATTTCTTTTATTGCAATTCCTGTTCATGTAACAGAAAACTAAAGTATAAAAAGAGTTCTTGTATAGTACGCTCTTAAACCATCCTGTTTCACTGCCTTACCCTGTAATAACACACAATACAAGTAAAACATTAAATGTAAACATTCATTTATTTTACATTATTTTTGCTGATATTTACAGCAAGTTTGATTATCTGTTCTGACCTTTATTCGATCATTTGAAGCATTGTACATTTATCTGTCAAGTTATTACTTTACTGATTTGTTGAAAATTTAAAAGATAATTATGGTATACACATTAAAAGAACGTCTTGAGCTGGTAAGTCTTTATTACCAAAATGAGAATTCTGCTCGAGCTGCAAGGGTTTTTAACCAAAACCATCCCGAACGTAACGTTCTTCATAAATATGTATTGGAGTTGATTTTAAAGTTTGTTGAAACGGGTTCAGTACTGAATAAAAAAGAGGTCCCATTGGAATTGTAAGTGATGAAGGGGTAGCTGTAGCTACACTGGGCCATGTCCAACTTATACCATTACGCAGTCTGTCCAGCAAATCTGTGCAGCTTCCGGTATTAGCAAAACTAATGTTTTTAGAATTTTGGATAACTACAAATTCTATCTATCTATCTATCTATCTCCGACAACAATTTGGTAAATATATTGTTTTGAAAAAAATCATAGCCAGTATTTTTCCCGCAAAATTAGTTATTAAAAAACGAAATAATATAAAGTTTGACAAGTTTGCTGTCAAAAAACTTACAAGATTACCAGCTCTATTGCTTTGTACTTTATGGGGTCATCATTTCAATCCTGGCAACTAGAGCTTCTTTTGAAGTGGCTCTAGGTCTTGAAACTCATAATTCTAACTGAAAAGTTTGTTTGTTGGAATACGTTAACTTCTGGTACTAGCAGTATCTAACGTACCTCATAGCTGGCATTGTGGTCTAGTTCTCATGAATGTGTTAGTGATTGTGGAACTCCTAAACAACTTTACCAACTGAGGTCATGTTCACAAAATATATTTGCTCTATAGAGTTTTAGTGATCATGTAACTCTTGAACGGCTTGGCCGATTGAGTTTATATTCACACAATATATTTTTTTAACAAGAGGATTATTTATTGCTACGCTAGTAAGTTTGTATTTACTGGATGATGAGGTTTATTTGATTTGATTTATTCTGAAATATAGGTATGCCAAATATATTTACTGAAAAGAAGTACCCACACAAATGCATATTGCTAGATGGAAATATTATTCCGGTCTTAAATAGTCCATTTGATGAAGATAATAAGCTGTATAAAGATGTTGATTGGTTGCTGCATATGCGCACAACAGGTAAAATAGGAATTACTTATTTTCTCACTTAGTCCAGGATACTTCTACTTACGACTGGTAGCAAATAGGAGAAATACATATATGCATAGAGATCTACTGCAATGCGGTATAATGACTATAGGTATTGCATTGTAATGAGGGGCTACTTAAGAATATAAAAACAACTTACCGACATAATTTCCGTCTACAATTAGTACCAATTTAAAATTACTGGTATCTAGTAACAGGTCAAAGAAATATATATGGTAATATATATGGTAACTTGGCCTCACATTACATTGATTTTATTTCCAATATTTGATACTTACTAAATCAACATAGTTTAACAAGCTACTTCTTGAACTGTCTCTGAATGCCGCATAAATAATTTTATTCTTAGAGGAACATCGCCAAACGGCATGCATATCAGATCAGCTCAACCAATAACGCATCTTCTGGAAATGACAAACAAATCACAAATAGATTGGACCTCGATCTCTATACTATTAGAGCCCGAAATGTTTGCCCTTGTACACATCTACTTTGCATTGGGCTTTGAATACGAACAACGTCAATTCAATACCTATGCGGAATTCAAGGAGTGTATTGACAGAATGGGTCTGGTGGAGTGTGTGGTGTGTGTGTAGAGCCAAATCAAACGAACTAAACTTACCGCTACCTGTTCCCTTCGAGTTCAAATTCATTCTTTGATTATAATTTAACGACGGGGATTTGAATGGACAATGAGGTTGGACGTTTTGTTTTAGTTTTGTTCGTCCGGCTCTGTTATGGAGCTTATGTTGTTGACTTTCGGTTTTCACGGACAGGCTATATCGAAAGCTATATAGAGTGTGATCGAAAAAAAATGTAATTAGTATATGTCGTTTAGAAAATTTTGAACAATAGAATGATTTATTTTGTCTGTTCATTGGGTTTTCTCTCCTCAAAATTTTGTTCCCTGCAACAGATAAGTATTTAAAAATTGTATATGTAGAGCAAAGTGTAGTAAGGCAATTTCGTAAAAGTAGTAGATGAATGTTAGTAAAGTTAGTGCCGCCATTGTGTAGAAAATCAAATTAAAATATATGGAAATTACGAACTATTTTGGAGATCTTGATTGTTATCAAAACGAATTTTTGAGCTTATTTTTTATTTACTATGAAAAAAGTGCAAGAAAATCATTGACGGTGCTAACTTTACGTATACAATATATTCCGAATCATTCTAAATTATAGAGTTTTTCATGTTTAGTGATTTTTAAATTTTAAAAATTAACTATATAATTTTCGGATAACGATCTTTTCTATGGCAGAACGTATAAATACTGTCTAAACATTCTAAGGGGTGCAAACAACCCCCACATAATACAGTTTTTCATATTTTGTGATTTTCAAATTTTGAAATTACCAGAACAATCTTCGTTGTACGAAATTTTCAACGTTATGTCGTATGACTACCTTCAAATCGCTCTAAGGGGTACAAACAATCCCCAAATAACGCAGGTTTTTCATATTTTGTGATTTTCAAATTTTGAAATTACCAGAACAATCTTCGTTGTACGAAATTTTCAACGTTATGTCGTATGACTACCTTCAAATCGCTCTAAGGGGTACAAACAATCCCCAAATAACGCAGGTTTTTCATATTTTGTGATTTTCAAATTTTGAAATTACCAGAACAATCTTCGTTGTACGAGATTTTCAACGTTATGTCGTATGACCACCTTCAAATCGCTCTAAGGGGTACAAACAATCCCCAAATAAAGCAGGTTTTTCATATTTTGTGATTTTCAAATTTTGAAAATTACCAGCACAATCTTGGATTTAAGAGCTTTTCAATGATATACTGTACGACTACATTTTAATAATTCCACTGGGTGCCCAGAACTCCGAAATTGTGCAGTTTTTTCAAACAAACAACCCCCACATAATACAGTTTTTTCATATTTTGTGATTTTAAAATTTTGAAATTACCATAACAATCTTCGTTGTACGAGATTTTCAACGTTATATCGTATGACTACTTTCAAATCTCTCTAAGGGGTACAAACAATCCCCAAATAATGCAGGTTTTTCATATTTTGTGATTTTCAAATTTTGAAATTACCAGAACAATCTTCGTTGTACGAGATTTTCAACGTTAGACCGTATGCGTACTTTCAAATCGCTCTAAGGGGTACAAACAACCCCCCAAATGACGCAGGTTTTTTATATTTTTTCGTTTTCAAAACTTGAAAATTACCAGCATAATCTTTGATTTACGAGCTTTTCAACGGTATTCTGCACGAATTTTTTCTAACATTTCTACAGTGTGCAAACAACATGCAAAATATGCAGTTTTTTTCAATTTTGTGAATAAAATTTTGGGAATGACGAATATAGTATTTGATTTATGAGCTTTTCAATGGTATATTGTTGACTACTAAGGGGTGCAAACAGCTGCCAAATTGTGCCTTTTTTTTCAAATTTTGTGATCTTTAAATTTTATCTTTTTCAAAAGTACATATGCCTTAAATCTTAGATGAAACTGGTGGTTTTTAAATGGCAACCTTGTAAAATTAAAAAAAAACTGTATAATTTTTTTTAATTAGTAAATATTTGAAAAGAAAACTGCATAGTTTGGGATTTATGCACCCGTTAAAATAATTTGAAATTAGGCGTTCAATATACCGTTCACACCATCAAAGAGCTCGTAAATCGTAGATAATTGTAATAATAGTCAAATTTAAAATTAAAAATCTTTTTTTTTTTCGGGTTACTTTCACCCCATTAGCCAAATTTAGCATTTGAAATGAAATATGTTAATTAAAAGCTCGTCAACAGTTAACACTGCCAACGGTGTTTCCCACTTTTTCGATGGAGAAAAATAAGTTTAATTTTAACTTTATGAAAAATGGCGCTGCTCACTTTAAGGATCTAGTAGAGCAATACTCTTTCTATACACAGCAGAACCCTATTTTAGAAACCCCCTCTATGTAGGATTGGGCAAATGTGTCGGAATAAATTAATTCTAGTAAAGAATAAGTACTATTGAAAAATTACCCTAACAAAAGTTTCTCCAGTGTTTTTATCATAGTCTGTGGTATACTTTGATTTAAAAAAACTTTCAAGCGTTTTGGGATATGGCGGCACCGGCAAATTAGAGGGACACTACAGCCTAGCAATATCCTAATCGAACTCTCAATCAAATTAATAGATTGAGGTGAGGTCCTGTAAACAACAAATTTTAAATATCATCAAAGAAAAAACCCTAAAAGACTAAAATCGGGCAATCAGGGTGGCTATCTTCCACCTACCTATAGCTGTGGAAATATATCATTTAGGTATTGACGTACGTTAACTTAATAATGTGGTGGAGCTTCAGCTTGTTGATACTAAATGTCATCTGAAATTAATGCGGTATGTACCTGGTTCGACAAAAACGAATTATTGTAGTTGTAAATAACTATTGGTGCTTTAAGTTCTTCTAAGGAAGAATTGGCCGACTTAAGCTACATCGAACATTGCTATATCGCTGCAACTAAAAAGATTTCAAATTGTGCTTCATGGCGATTTTTACTATAAATTAATTTCACATTTAATAGCTGTCGCCCTGTGGTCGAAATTCGACCAATTGTGTCAATATCTCTGAGAATTTTATCGTGACATTCTATCCTAGGACTTAAGGGAGAACAGCAATTACACGGAACGGATCCAGATTCGGAACCGGTGTGTGATAGTTTCCTCGAAAATCCTAGATGTCGGTCTTACATCTCGCTAAGTAACGAAATTCATGTTCTTTTTCAGATATAATTAATAGGACTTCAAATTCGTAATTCTTAATTTAATATGACAACAATTCAACCGCTAATGGGCTACCCTACATAATTATTTTTTCTAACAACCCTGTATAACTATAATTGCACTCAATTCTCTAACATTTATATATAAATACTCATTATAATAATTCCATCTCATTATATATTTCCACCACCCTGTATATGCAACTGCTCATGGACCACATACAATATTTTTTAACATTTTTGAACCACCCGGTAAACCATTCTGTATATGCGACTGCCTATAAGCCACCGTATTTACTCTTTTTGTTTATGAAAACTATCTTCTGTAACTATAACTCTACTCCGAACTGTATTTCAATCATCATATATACGGAACTCATCATGGACTACTCTATAAATCATTTCCTTTTCTAACAATTTTTATAATCATCCTGTATATCTATAATTCCTATATTTCATCTACCCTATATACACTACTGCTTATGGGTTACGAAATGTTGCATTTCCATTTCCGCCACCCTGTATATGCATCTCTGTATAATATTTTTTGCACTACCCTGTATAACTGTAATTCTATTGCGCCCTCTATTCCAAGAACCCTGTAAATTCACTCGCTAATGGACTTCCTTATATAATTAGTTTATTAGTTATAATTGCACTCTACTCTGTATTTTAAACACCCTATGTATGCAACTGCTTGTGTGCCACCCACGAAAAAAAATGATTTCTAACATATTTGGAATCGCCCTGTATAATTATAATATACAACGCCTTATATCACAGTCAATTTAGAACATGAGAACACATAATTTTTTACCCATCCAAAAATCGCCTAAGCGGCAATTTTTACTTTAAAAATAATTTTTTTGGGCAATAAATTAGCCTAGTCTAAAGTTAGTGATGTGAATTGTCTAAGGTGGCTTAATAAACATTCTATTCAATATTTTTTTATATTCTTCTAGCAGTTGACTTGGCTGCCCTTGAGCTATCCTCAAATAGGATTCTCAAACAGATTATTAACAAAATAACTTTGGCATCCTTCTATCCTAGCACCCACAACTACACCAAAATGAATAGAAGAATCTAATTCCCATAAAAATTCGTAGCGTTCTTTAGAGTGAGCCAACCGACATCAATATTAAGTGATTTACACTGAAGGCATTTATTTTTATCCATCGCAACAAATAGTTAAATAAAGGGCGGATTTTCCCTAATCTGCCATCTGCTGACGAAACATAAAATCCAAATTACATCGGAACCTGATGGCGACAAAAGAGAGAAATAAGGAGAAAGCCTGCCTGGGAAAGTATCATTAGGGAGATTCTTTTCTTTTAGTCACAATCCCAAAAGTAATTCGCAGATTCAATCAAGAGTTTCCCGGTTTCGGTCCAATAAAAGAAAAGGCTGTTGAATATCTCCAAGTTGGGAGATGATTCACTTGTAATTTGATATCTATGTCGGAGCTGGTGTATCGAGTGATGCTCAGAGAAAAAAATTGAAACAATGGAATTATTTAATGATGGATTGGGATGATTTGAAAGCTTTCATAAATTTTTGATCAAAAAGATTTTTTTGTCGGTTACATAACTAATTAATTTATTTCGTTGCTAGATGTAGATTCACAATTATTTTAAGTATTTCTTTTTGACAGATTTTAATTGCAGAAAAAATTGTGCAGTCAGGGACCCTCCGACCTGACCGAAGTTCCTTACGTTATTGTTTTTATTTTTTTAATCCAACTGTTTTTATTATCTTTAGTTTAATAAACATTTTCTTAGTTTTTTTATCGCTTTTTATGTCTTTTTATGTTTTTTTCATATTATTTTTTAATACAAAATATAATAACACAAAAATTACATAAAAAACGACAATTTGAAAAATCCAAAATTTGTGAATATGGTTGAGACCTTGGTCATAAAATACAGTTTCAAAATTCAGTTATATTACACAAAAAAGAACACAACACCAAAATAAAACTAAAAGAGTCTGCTTGAATTTTGTTAAATGAAAACGATTCTATCGCTACTACCTCCGCAGAATTCAGTCGTTCCTGATTGCCGATGATTAAAGAAGAAATTGCTAATGCTCATGTCCTTGTGAACAACCCAATATCGGGATAGTTCATAAGGTTTTTCCTAGGTTTTCCGTTATAATTTTAATAGGATCACTGAGTCAACAAAATTCTTTGTTCCCATTTTTGGCGAATGCACTATCTTATAACAAAGTCTCACCTAGGAGCGCCACATAAAATTCTGAAGATCACCCTTTCAAATTCTTCCAATTTGAAAGGAACTTTATGATTATATGATCCTTAGAAGTTTCTGTGCTAGCCTGTATATTACAAATAAAATTCTCTTAGTTACGTCAGAAATCAAATAATACATATTGTCAAATATTTTAATTTACATCTTAGAATTGTGCCTTTTTTATCCAAGTTTTTTAACCATTGACAACGAGGTCTGACCTAGACCCCGAAACATTTGGAATATACAGCAATTTTCTTAACTGTGGTGTTATTTCCCAAGAAGTACTTAGACATTGAACTTTTAATATTAAAAGTGATTACTCTTAACTTACTGTGATGAACAAACACTTCTGGAAAAGTTTACTGTATAATTGAATCTGCAGTGAAATTTGCACTAAGAAATGATAAATTAGTTATTTTTTATATCGATATGAATTCGACCGATGCATCTGTGCTATTGTTATTGCTCTTATCACTTTACTTTGTAGTTTTGTTTGCTAGAACTAAACACCCTGTATATAATCGTACCGAATAGCAGTTTAGAACTTGACATGTGTTGTGACTGAATTTTCTATTAGGCCAGGAGTAGGTGACACCAAAAGCAGTGTCTTCGCAAATTTGAATTTTTTTATGATAAATCGGTATTTGCCAGGTATGCAAACAAACAAAATGAACTTGGTACTCATTGATTTCAGGAGCCGAAAAAACTGTACTATACTAGCTATGTGCTTGGTATGTACACTTCAATGGATTTATTGATAAGAATATTGGATTTTTCGGCGATTTTCTGCAAAACTGTGTGTTGCAAGTCGTAGAAAAGGATATGAGACCACCTAGGGATCTACTTTAATGGATTACACTTAAAAAACTCCATATCCACATCGACAAAGGGTTTGTAAAAATCGACCAATATGTTATGTATGTTGGTCGATTTCCATGCACACATGTGTTCAGTCACGAATTTGATCACTTTCCCAAAAAAAGAATAGAACTCTTTCAAATTTCAAGTTTCACCAATCCGGACCCCGGAACTCAAAAATTAATCATAATAAAAAAACTAAATAACAACAAAGGAACTAAACTACAGCAATTGTTGAAAATGTCCTCCCCCAACCCTTATACAAGCTTCTGTTCTTTTTTTCATAGACGATCGAACTCTTTTAAACACTCCTGGAGTATTCCTAATTGTATCAAATGCGCCTATTATGCGATTTCTCAGTTCGTCTACGGTATTCACTGGCGTTATGTACATTAGAGATTTCAGATGGCCCCATAGAAAGAAATCTAAACTATTTAAATCTGGGGATCTGGCTGCCATGACTGATGTCCACCTCGTCCAATCCACCTGTTTACATAATTTTCGTTCAAATACTCCCTAGTCAAAAGTGAAAAATGAGCAGTAGCACCGTCGTGCATGAACCACATTTCACGTCGCATCATATGAGGTATATCATCCAATAACAAGGGCAAATCTTCTCTAAAAAATGTCTGTATGATTGACCAGTAAGTCGCCCTGGCAAGAAGAAAGGACCAATCAAATAATCGCCAATATTACCACCCCACACATTTAATGAAAATTCCTCTTGAAAATAAGCTTCTGCAATTTCATGTGGATTCTCCTCAGCCCATATGTGTTCATTATGAAAATTTATGATTGAAGTCCTTGAGAAATAGGCTTCATCAGTGAATAGGATTTAACAATCAAAATGAGGATTGTTCAATAGTCTGTTGAGATACCACTGACAAAAAATAATTCTTAGATGACAATCTCGAGGCAAGAGCGCCTGCACCCTCTGAATGTGATAAGGATAGAGCAAAGAATTCCGCATGATCCGCCAAATAACTTGATTACTTGTATTTAAGGTAACAGTAAAGGGTGGAAATGATGGCCGAAGAAGGGTTAGACGACGTCGAGAAGAAAGACGTCAACCTCAATATGATGGTGAGCGACATGTACACTGAACCGTAAGCGTTATAATATGATGTGCTATTGCACATGAAAGTAGGTCACCTTTAGTCTTTTGTCGACATGACAGCGCAACGTTATCTTCAGGAAGTAGTAGAGCCTCTGACCTTAATCGGCTCATGAATACAATATTTCAACAACATAATGCTCGGCTTCATGTTGGTCGAGTTAGTCTAAACTTTTTTGAAGGGACCCACATAAATCTGTGGCCATGGCCGCCCAGATCTCCCGATATTTCACCGATAGAACATGTTTGGGATATAATGGGTAGAAGGCTTCGCAATTTACCACAGTCCCCACGAACTTTGGAGGTTCTAAGACATGAAATACAGGTATCTTGGGATAGAATTCCTCAAGAACAAATAGATGTAACATTACATTTTTGCCGCAGAGTGTAACTAGCAGTGTATTCCATAAACCTGTAAAAGAACAAGTAAACGACGGAACATCTGAGGTTTGAATTATGCAAAACGTATTTTAAATAGCCTAAACTGGACGTTGGATATGTCATTTATCTACAATAACTGTAACTGTAACTAAGACACGAGAATTAACTTCGAATATTAACACCAACGGATAGTATAAAATTATCTTCAAACGTAAAGACATACCTTTTTTATTATTCTGTAGCATTTTTGTTATTGCGATAGGCTTATTGGGTTTTTCGTATTGGAAATATTCTCGCTTTGTATTTGGTATGGATACATTACATTGTTTTGATGTTGATTTATTCTAGGTTAAGATTGTTGGTTAGAATTTCTTGACGTACAAGGCCAATTGCTAAGGGCGGAATCACACGTTCTAAATAGGTTAATGGCATTTATGGGAAGAAGAGGTAGAAAAGTAGAGTCGAGCACGGGACATTTCGACCATTGATGTTGTGGAAAGTCGTAGAAGAAGAACGTTGTATGTAGGCGATGTTGGTATTAGATTTGAGAAATGGGTTGGTAGGATTTGTGAGATGTTAGTTGTCGGAAGAAAGAGGAGTTGGCCGCCGACCGTCCTCGTGAACGGTTGTTGCTTGTTGACCGTCCTAGAGAAAGGATGCATGTGTGTAGTACTTGGAAAGCGAGGTTATGGTGAAATGTGGTAATAGATGTCTAGAAGTGTAATCTGAATTTATAATGGCAATTTTGTGCCATCCATTGACTGGGATATAGTTGGATACACTTTATTCGTTGGTTCCGTTATTGGATTTGTGAAATTTTTGGATTTTAACGGAAACCATACTCGTGTGAGGATTTAAGACCAGTTCATCACTCAGTCTCTCGTGGATCTGCAGTTTCAGCAACGTTTAATTGATGTTTCCATTGTCAGTTTGGTGATATTTTTGGAAATTAGTGGAAACACGTTCTCATTTGTGAGGATTTGATTGTTGATTATTTGCATGTACTCCCGTTGGCCTTCCTGGACGACTGGTCAACCACCATTTGAACATCGTACATAATAACTTTAGCCCGCCCAAGACCTTGTTTACCTTCAGTGTATGGGGCTATCAACTTCACTTAGTTTGCCGAAGTTTTGGCAAGTCTTGTAATCGAGTTCCATTTTGGTTTATTGGGAATAGGAAACCTTCATTGGTTGCCGTATAGTAACGACGGCGTATGTTTGCTTCGATTCTATAGAGGACAGCTGCGTGTTGTGTCATCGCATTTGAACAAGGTACCTTTGTAATTTGATTCTGTGTTTTTTTTGCTCATAATTTACTTTTGACATTAAAGATAATTGATTTTTCCGATTAACATTTTGCACGTATTGAATTTAATAAAGAACCTGATTATTTAGTCGAACTTTTGACTGTTAATTTGTTCATATAAATTTGATATTTATGCATTTTCTATAGTGTTAAATTTTGAATATCATTTCATAATTACTGTTTTATTAGATATTGACAATATTTGGTATTTTGTGAAAGCGCCATGAGAGCTCGAAACGTCGACTTGTTAATTGAATTATTTTGGATGTTTTAAAGTTAATATTTGTTTCTAGATTTATGAAATCATTATTGATTTTTCTTGAAGTTTAAATGTAATTAAACACTTTTGTCAGTAATTACATTTTTGGCTTCAGATTTCAGAATAACAGTACAGTTAATGAATTTGATATAATGTTGAATTATTCACAGTTTAGATATGATTATTGACTTTGCGCTATTATTGTGAATATTGTGCATTCAAGTATCTCATTTCTGATTTTAGATATATTGTGCATGTTTACGGATCACAACAACATTTGAATATTTTGATTAATGCTTTTGATAACATCTGTTTATTTTATCTAGGTTCACTTGATCATTAATTGATTATTACATTTGTTGATTTTGGTAATTGATTATTACATTTGTTGATTTTGGTAATAATTTGAACTTAGTGTATCAGGTATGTAATGTTGATTCTTGGTTGAACCATAGATATGTGTTTGTAGGTACATGAAGTTGGCTACAGGTCGACTTGTGTTTGATATTTTTGCAGGATTGTATTGAAATAATTTAAAAGTTCATTAAATTATTTACTGTTTTATGAAGAGTTTTATTGAAGTAGGTTTATTGTGACGTAACTGACAATATACTGAGGTTGTTTTAGCCATGGAGCCCTTATCTATAGATTTCTTCTAGCCGGGGAGGATTGGTAGGTTATCTTAGGCGGTTAGCTGGGGTAAAGAGGCAGAGAATCTACCTGGCGCCCAGAACAACTTTATATTGGAAAGTTAACTTACAGTTGGCGTGACCCTTGTTTGTTAACCCACTTCCGTCTCCACTGAAGCTGCCGTGCACCCTGGTGTGTCAACGTTTACCACGTGGGCCGTAATAAGGTGGTAGGTTAGCCATTACATCTAGGCATTAACCGACGTTTTTGACATTACATAGAATACCTCATTGAATCAATGCCAAGACGTGTTGGGAAGAGTATAGATATAGTCATTTACTAAGTCATCTATGTTTTACCAATACAATATCAAATTTAAACATCTCCTTATGGGTGTTAGTGAATATATTGAATACTATAATTGTCATTTGTATTTTGTGTTCAATAATACACAGTCTATTCAGATAATTGTTATGCGTTTTACATAAAATATCCAGTTGAAGTACCTATTATTAAATGAAATGATACTGCGTTAAAAAATAATATCTTTTCGTAATCCTCTCTAACAGGCTCAGCAAACGGAAGCATTCCAACAAACTCATCACGTAAGTGAAACAGACATTCAATACGTAAAGTGCAGAGAGGAAAAATGAGAAGATGCAATTATACTTTAAAATGATTTCCCGCTCAGCCAGCCATCTCCCTTCGCATCGTGAAAGAACTTAAAAGCATTTCAATTAACAAATCAGTTTTACATAGGAATGTCTCTGTTCGCATCCGCCAGAATATTTCAATGCAGTGAGCTAAATCCCAATAAACCGTCCTCCGTCTTAATGAAACAAAGTGATCCATAATAAAGGCTCCTGGAAACTCGATTATAAGGGAAATCTAATAGATTAGATAAGAGATAATCAGTTGAAGAGCACTAGTTAGAGAGAGAGTTTACATTAGGGGAAACGCGCTGAAATAAGCTGGAAATCGAACAGAACAAGGGACGGTCTTTATCATTCCGTTAAAGTTCAAGGGTCGCTGTTAAGCAAAATGTCGCAGTCTGGTTCCTATCACAAGAGGATAAGTGACTACTCTTCATGACAATGATTAGACACGAGGAATTGTTTGCCCTTTATTGGAAAGTTAATGTACGTCATTAGTGCGAACGTGAGCCAAGGCGAAATGGATTTGAATTGTTGGGGAATGTTTGAACTTTATGGTGAATAAACAATAGTGGAGCTTATCCAGAATTTTGGAAGGGGTGCCATAGATTCTAAAACAGAGATCTTCAATTTGACACCCTTCCTCCTCAAGGCAATCTGATAACACTGAAAAAATACTGAAAGAAATGTTTTATTTAATTAAATGAAGATTTATAAATAATGATTTATATTTGAAAAAGAACCGACATCAGCTGACGCAAAATGAAAACAGTTTTAAAATTATGTGCAATCAATCACTATTTTCTGACATTTAACTTTTACATTTGTAACAATATTTATGTGATATTTACTTTGACACTTTTCTGAGTTGCTGAAAAGTGGTATGTTTTATGTTATAGTTAAAAGTATGGAATCCAACTTCATACATTATAATTTACACATTATTTAAAAAAATTGCTGTCCGTGCCCTCGTCAGGAACAAACTTACTCTCTTCGATGTGTAATTCCTTTGTACGCAAGACAATATATATTACATTGTTTCTGGTCAGGGAACCTTCATCAGTTGCGCTTCCCACAGTTGAATGTCCTCTCGAACACTTCTTTATGTGTTTGATACATGTCCTTAAATTTGAAGACGAGAGATGTAACACCGACATCTAGGATTTTCGAGAGAATTAGCACTTAGAGGTTCCGAATCTGGAGCTGTTCCGTGTAATTGCTGTTCTCTCTTAACTCCTAGGACAGAATGTCACGATAAAATTTTCAGGTTACTTCACCTGTCAGAGATATTGAATACTCTCTTCGATGTGTCATTTTCCTTTGTACGCAAAAAAAATTCTAAATGTCGGTCTTAGATCTCGTGTCTTCAAATTTAACGAAATGTATCAAATACATAAAGAAGTATTCGAGAGGACATTCAACTGATGAAGGTTTCCTGACCAGAAACAATATACATTATATATAATATATATTGTCTTGCATACAAAGGAATGACACATCGAAGAGAATGTATTCAATATCTCTGACAGGTGAAGTAACCTGAAAATTTTATCGTGACATTCTGTCCTAGGAGTTAAGAAAGAACAGCAATTACACGGAACGGCTCCAGATTCGGAACCTCTGTGTGCTAATTCTCTCGAAAATCCTAGATGTCGGTCTTACATCTCGCGTCTTCAAATTTAACAAAGTTAATTATGATATTTTTCAGCTCTAAACGTGATTTAATAGGTACAATTGTATTTATTATTTTAATGTATTTTTATCATACCAAAAAGCACAGCTCCCTTTTATTCAACTCTCTCTCTCTCTCTCCCTCTCTCTCTCTCTCTCTCTCTCTCTCTCTCTCTCTCTCTCTCTCTCTAATTTGTATACTTTCTCTATTTTTCCACCCATTTTGTATAATTTATGTCACTTTGAATAAATATAACTCAAATTCACCCTATATTGCAACCATACCCTTAGTGCTTCTATATATTGGTCATCCAATATTACTTATTCGTCTATAATTTTCTGATCCACCCTGTAAAACTATAATTCAACTCCATGCGATATTGCAACCGCCCTGATATTTTTTAAACCATCCTTTATAAGTATAAATCCTCTACACCCTATTGATTGTTCATAAAACTGTTTGAATCACCCTGCAACAGCTCATGGTCTATCCTATATAATAAAATTTTGCACATTTTTCAACTACTTTGTATCGGGATGATTTTATTCTACCCTTTATTTCAACCACCCTGTATTTGAAACTGCTTATAACATTTTTGAACCCATTTCTATTACTACAATTATACTCCGCCCTATAATTCAAATATCCTAACTGCTTATGCTTATATAACAAATTTGTGATCCACCCCGAAAAAACTATAACTCTACTCCACCCTTATTTCAACCACATTGTATACGCAACTATTTATATTACAGATCATATAATATTTTTAGGAACCACCCAGTATAACTATAATTCTACTTCACTTTATATTTCATAGATTCTGCATATGTAACTGCTTGTAACATTTTTTTAACTCTTCTGTATATCTGTAATTGTTCTCCGCCCTATAATTCAAATATCCTAACTGCTCATGCCTATTTAACAACTTTTTTTACATTTTTTGATCAACTTATGCTTATATAACAAATATGTGATCCACTTCGAAAAACTATAATTCTACTCTATCTTTATTTGAACCACTTTGTATACGCAACTGCTTCTGTTCCACACGATATAATATTTTTTGAACCACCCTGTATAACTATAATTCTACTCCACCTTATATTTCAAAGGTACTGTATATGTAACTGCCTGTAACATTATTTGAACTCTTCTGTATAACTGTATTTATACTTCAGCCTATAATCAAATTTCTTAATTTCTCATGCTTATTTAACAACTTATTTTAGAACTTTTGATCAACTTCAACCACTTTCTATGCGCAACAACTTATGTGCCATTCAATACAACATTTTGTCAAGCACTCTGTATAACTATAATTTAATTCCACCTTATGTTTCAACTGTCCTATTTATGCAACTGGTTATGTACCACTTAATATCACATTTGTAATTAAGATTTTTGGAACCCACCTGTATAACAATAATCTCACTAGGCACTATATTTCAATCGCGCACATTGCTTGTTGTTCGAATTTCGATACTAGCACGCACACACATACACCTACAACTGTATACCGTATAGAAAAGATCGCAAAGCATAACAATTTTTCGATTCTATACATTAAGTATTTTCTGCCATTTCACTGTAGTGTAAGCCCCGTAAATAGTTTTGTTTCAAAAAGAAACTGACTTCAAATAAATTAATCTGAAAATCATTACAGACACCGTTTACGATATACTTTTATGACGTATTTTGACATTTACTCACTTATACCCCATTAGCTCTTAAGTATTTAACTTGCCAATTACTTTTTAAACTGTATTCGAGTCTAGCACGGTTTTGTTCGCTATGTTTATTTCAAATTTTGTGTCCAATATATAAATTAAATTTAGTAAGGTATTGAGAAAACTGCATCGAGGTAGCAAACTACATTCTGATTGCGTTACCGAATTTGATTGAGCTGGTTATATCCTGTCTCTCGCTATATGGTACGCGATGAATGCGCTAGGGGGGCATGAAGTACCACACTTAAAGCAAATTCAGTAACGCGAACGGAGCATAGTGCGCTACCACAATAACTACCTTCAGAAAATGTATTAAAAATATTGACTTTTTAGTAAAACGATTTTTCTCAACGATGAGTCCCTCACCAATCGATTTAGAGCATAGGAGACTTCCAAATTTTAAATTAATAGGCAACTGATAAAACTGTTAATTACATATCGTAAACATTTTTCTTGAATCAATGCTTAATGCATATTAAAATACCGAAGAAGTTGATATTTACTGTTCATACAAAACTTTTCTCCATGTAATATGGTCCCAGAATATTTTTACTTGCAAAGTTTGCCAATTTGCTGGGAACAAGGCCGTTGGTTTGTCAGCGAATTGTTTCGATAACTTCTATAACACCAGGGACATTAGGGAACCCACGGTCCGCATTGGGTAACTTGAGAAGGGTAAACGAGTTGACATAATATTGCAAAAGCTTTCGACGTTCCACTATATGGAATTCTTTCTGAAATTAGACCTCTAGGGGTGGCAGAGGCTTCGGTCATATTTTCGAGGACGCTAGAGGTGTTGTATTGATTACAAAACAAATTATACGGAATATTGAACATTTTTGTTCCAATTTAACATAACGTAATCTTTAAGTATTAAAAAATAACCTTTAAGTATCAATCTCAAGTGAAATGTTTCAAGTGCTGCTGATGTAATATTCACTTTTTCTTTCTATGAAATGTTATATAAGCATACGTGTTTGGGTTTACATTTTTGAGAAAACAACAATAGTTGTTAATTATAATGATAATATAATATGAGCAAGATTCGAAAACGGCTCTAACAATTTTGTTGAAATAGGCCCACTTCGGAGTTTTCATGCTTAGAAATCGATTTGTTAGGGTCTTATCGTTGAGAAAAATCTTTTTACTAAAAAATTAGATTATTCAAATTTTTTGACATTTTGTGACAATCATGACAGCTGTTTTGTAATTTCAAGGCGTACAATATAGGGTATAGCCTGTCCGATTAACTTTGGTGATCTAGAAAATTTGCATTATACAGCTAGACATTTCAAGTTTTCAAAGTGATAAAATTGGCAGGCAGGGTAGTCGATTTTTGGATAGAAAATTTTAGGAGTTCGCATGGTAAGTTAATGTATCTATAAGATATAAATTGCTGGTGTAAAATTATAATTATATAGGGCGACTCAAAATGTGTTAGGTTGCCTATAAGAGTTACTATGCAGGATGGCTAAAATATAGCATCCATTGGAATTATAGTATACAGGGTGGTTAGATAAATACAGCAAAACAATTATTTAAGGTAACCCATAAGCAGTTGGAAATTAATGATAGCTGACATCATATTACAATGGCGGCCATAAGCAAAGCTGGTACAGTTATACTTATACAGTGTGATAAAATATATTAGCACAGGAACGTTATATTTGGTAGCCTAGAAAAAGTTGCATATATAGGGTGAAGAGGAATTATAGTTACAGAAAGTGGTTAAAAAAATGTTTGTAGTGTCCCAAAAGCGGTTGCATATATGGTTGGAATATGGAATCGAGTGGAATTGTAGTTATACAGGGTGTTTAAAAGCATTTTTGGGGAAAAATGTTTTAATGATTTTTGCATAAGCAGTTGCATATATAGGGTGGTTGAAATATATGTGTAGTGGAATTGTAGTACACCATGTAATTGAAAAAATGTTTATTATATGTATTAGGTAGTTCAAAATAGTTATTTGGATATATGTACATTAAAAACCTTGAATTTACGAGTGAAGCTCGGTCACCCAGGTAATTATAATGATTAAATGAATTTTGTCAGCTTTCTTTAGTTGATTTTATTTTTTTATTTCACAAATTATTCTAAATAGCAGAAATATTACTAACAACTACCCCACAACTCTTCTGCTTGAGAGGATGAAAAAGTCGCAGAGTGTTGTGATAGACTTTTCAGGAATTTTTGAAACCAATCGGTACTCTATGTACTAATATATAGAGAGGTAAAAATTGTTTGTTAGTAAGGAGTATTTAATTACTGGAGTGGGAGTTTCTAACGATTTGTATAAATTTATTATCTCTACACTAAAAATTAATACACGCCCGAAAATTGGTCCATATGCACTACTCTTCAAAGAAATTGTGCAAAAATATAATGTTTTGATTATGTGAATCGTTCGGGATCCAAAAATTGCTCGGTTTACTAATTTTTTTAAGTGCTTTTATTAGACTGATTTATATGTAAGTATGAAAGTATGTATGTAACGGAAACTTTCAACTTAATTTTCACCAAGTTAAATATGTTCGATTAACTTCAGAATTTGCACACGTGTCAAGAGACGATGACTATTACAAATTTTGTTATAATATCCCGACTCGGATAATCAGAATCAAATAATCTAGAATAATTTGTAGGTTAATATTTGATTATTAAGATAAACGTATTATGATGAACCGTTTCTAAGTTTTATTTGAAAAAAAATGAGAAAAAAAATTAAGAAAAAAAATGATAAAAAATAATAAGAAATTTGGTCAAGTGCGAGTTGGACTCGCATACTAAGGGTTCCGTATCACCTTCAAGATTCTAATATTCCAGTTTGAGACAAGCAGGGAATGAGTGCATTTTCTTATATTTACCCTAATATCTTTTAAAGGAAGCGTTTTAAACTTATAGAAAATATACACTTCATTTTCCACAAATAGACTTTTTATTTTATCTGATTCAGGATTCGCTTGATTTTTATAAGAATACATATGTATTTAATTTTCTAATTTGGACCCCAAAAATTAACATTATAGTTTTATTTTACTAATAAACTTTCAGGAAAGCCTTATATAATCTGCTGTCTGAATTTTGAGGCTCTGTATATTGAAAGATAAAGGGCAAAATAGATCAAGTTTATATTATAAATTATTAAATCCTGTTATTCAAATTATTTAAAAGTACAGATAAAATATATTTTTCAAAATTTAAATAGTGTAGTTTCTAAAGTGGGAATTAAGTCTATGTTTAATATATTTGTTAATACCTTTTAAACAAAAGTAAAAAAATATGACATATTTGTAATTCACGTAATGAGCCTTTTATCCTATATATTCCATGATTACTTTTGAAAATTAAATCTTTATTTTCCATTTAATTGTATAATTTGTCCCTAAAATTACTACGCGGGTTTGCTAATAATTTTTCTTATAAATTTCAAGTGAGCCCCAGTACCCCTGATTATTTTCAAAATTTTAGGTAGTATGGCTTCGGAAATAAAGGGATAAATGAGATTTTTTTACATACTTATGTTAATATCATGTAAACAATTAATTTAAAAAATATGAAAAATATATACTTGTATTCCTCATAATGAGCCCTTTCATTTGATGTATTGCATGATGCGATAAAAAATATTTTTTTATTTTCCGCTTAATTCTATAATTTGGTCCCCAATATTAATATTAGGGATTTCTTCGTATTTTTCCTGTAAACAAAAAAAATGGGTCTTATAGTTTGTAGAATAAAGGAGGGAATGGGTAATTTTTTAAAATATTTTTTAATATATTTTAAAATATTCATTTTAAAAAAATAAAAAAATATATATTTGTATTCGTCATAATAAGCCCTGTGATTTGATATATTACATGATCCGTTAGAAACAATTATATTTTATTTTCCATTTAATTCTATAATTTGCCCCCCAAAATGAATTTTAGGGGTTTCTAGTCCACTTTTTTAAAAAAATTCAGCTTATGGTTTCGGAGATAAGGAGGGATGTGTAAATTTTTTTTATATTTTTATTAATATCTTTTAATTTATTTATTTTTAAAAATATGAAAAAAAAATATGTTGTTTTCGCCATAATGAGCCCTTTCATTTGATATATAACATGATGCGTAAGAAACATTTTAATTTTATATTTTACATTTAATTCTGTAATTTGCCCCTCAAAATTAAAAGTAGAGGTTTTTCCTTATTTTCCAGTAAACTTCAGGTCAGTCAGTCAGTCTAATTTTTTTCAAAACTTTACGTCTTACAGTTTCGGATATAAGGGGGGGGGGAATCGGTTAATTTTGGTATATTTTCGTTTATATCTTTTTAAATATTTTTTTTTAATATGAAAAAAATGTATTTGTGTTCTTCAGAATGGGACTGTTTATTTGAAGTATTACATGATGCGTTTGATAAATTTTTAATTTTTAAATTTTCATTTAATTCTATAATTTGCCCCCCAAAATTAATATTAATGGTTTCTCCTTAGTTTTCCTATAAAGTTCGGGCAACGTTCTATATTTACTATTTTTTCAAAATTTTAGGCTCAGTAGTTTCGGAGATCAGGGGTGGGACGGTCGATTTTTTTAGTTTTTCCCCCTAAAATCAAAATTTATTCTTTTAAGATATGTTTTCCCGAGCGCGTCACCAAACTATACATTAGTACCAAATTTCAACCTATTCCGTCCAGTAGTTTAGGAGAAAATTGCTCTGGTGATGTGACAGAGGCAGAAATCCGGAGTGATATTATAAGGGTATCCGTATATTGAATATACGGAACCCTAAAAAGAGCGGCAGCCTAATGAGTCTGAACGATGGAAGCGACAGCTGCTTATGAAATATTCTTCCCTTCTTACTTATTATTTATTTACCTAAAATTATAATCTGCAATGATTAAACAAAGTAAAAGATTCTCTGGTACCATCCCTCAGCAATTTGGCAAATGGACTCGCGCGTTGCTAACTCTGATGGTCATCGTTTCAGTATCTCTGTATACTTACACTCTAAATTTTAAAAATCTGAGATGTTTACTGTAAGACTTCGTCTTTTCAGCGGTGCTTCAAGTATGATGGTGGGATCATAGGCTGAAAAAGTATGACCCTTTGAAGAAAAGAGCTTTCTATCAGGAACTAACAAATATACAGTCTGAAGTTTTAGAAAATTCATTGACTATAAGAAGTTAATGCGAAAGTTTTATTCATAAATGAAGTTAAACAAATGACAAAGAATTGAAGGGTTTTTTGTAGTTTAGACTTTTGAATTTTCTTATGATACATTATTCAACCTAATCTCTTATTTAGTGTCTCTTAGTTCTTAGGCTGGCTTGGGTGTGTCCCAACCCAGCCTAAGAGTAACCTGCAAAGAAGTCATTAAAATATAGGGGGTTGATTTTGGATTTACTATCAAACTACTAATTAATTTTTTGGACGTCTTTTACCAGAAGTCTCCAACAAAACTATCTTCGTACATTTTAAGTATCCATTCAACTCTGAGCTACATTACGGAGTTAATAGTTTCGTGTTCGATGATCAAGATTGAGTACCTCAAAGAAATGCCTTCAACCATTGAATTCTTGAAATACAAATTTGCGGTGATTTATAACACACCCCGCAATCAATATCAGCTATCAAACTATAATATTTTAACAATAACTACCATCTAAATTGCGAAAGTTTGGAGCAACAAAACCGTCTCATTTCCTGCATAAAGCACATTAATTATATGTAATAGTTGTCGTGAAGAGGAGTCATTTATCCTGTCCTAATGAAAACCGGAACACACCTTGGTGAACAGCGACCTTTGCGACCTAACTTGATTAACTGGTATCTCTCTCTAGCTCTCGTCCGTTTTCGTCGTCTTGTTCTTGCTCTCTCATCACCGTTTCACACCGAGCTTATTTCAGCGCATTTGATTTCCGTGTTAATTGGCTAATTAGCGATCTTTCGAGGATTGCTGATACGAAATTAACTGGCTGCTAATATTTTTTTGTGATCATTAAAAACTTTATGAGAGGAGTTAATTAGTATTTAAGTTTCGCGATGGGCGGCTGTTTGTTTGAAATTTGAGGGTTTTTTGGTATATTTTTTCCTGTAACTTTAGTTGCAAATTAGAAGTTGATAAACCGAAATATTGAAGGTAAATTTTGTGCTTCCATATTTAAACAGTGAGCAAACAGAAGGGGTTGATAGGATTGGAGAGAGAGATCTTTCGAGGATGTTCTCTGTTCTCGATTCTGACTCCGTTATACTAAAGTTTATTTGTTATTTAGGCTTAGAGCATATATTTTTTAAAGTAGCCTGCAATAGACAAATACTTAGAGCATATACTTCTGGAGGTAGCATGCAATGCACAAATATCGTGTCCAAGACTAGAAAGAGAGGTTAACATGCCATTTTAAACCTTGTAGAAGCAGTCAATGAACGACATGCTGTACGTATTTCATTGGAAGCAGCTGCCAATCTTGCTCTCTCTGATGCTCATCTCTTTATAGTCTAGTCATGATATTTGTGCATTGTAGGCTACCTTCCAGAAGTGTATGTTCTAAGGAACAAATGTGGTGGGAAGACTAGAAAGATGTGTTATTTCACTTTGTGGGTGAAAGTAGCCAACGAACTACATATTGGACGTAGCTTATTGGAAATCAGATAGCCTGTTGCTCTCTCTATTGTTCTCTCTTGCCAGTCTTGGCCTGATATATATGAATTGCAGGCTCCTCGTGAAGTATAAGCTCTAAATGTCTGAGTGATTCGTCTCTTCTCTCGCTTGGATTATCAGTCATTCAATTCTTACTCTCTTGCAATAATGTGCACAAAGAAGTGTAGTGCGCCTTTTGGTATCATTGTTCAGCCCTGTTAATATGGAAATAATGGTGTGATGAGCAGCCCAAAGTACCTGCAAAATTTCTCGCCAACAATACATAATTTTCATCTATCTTTTTCTGTCCACTTTGTCGCATTGTCGATGTTTCTGAGCCGTATGTTAGTCCGGGGACTAGACGAGACTAGAACAACGGTTTGTTTAATGCTACTTTAGTCAATTGGTATCTGCATCTCACTTCTGCCTCCAAGGAGCCCGAGTTGTAGATAATAAAGCCCAGATCCAAACGGTTTAGACGTGCAATCTAGGATCGGTTGTTATTTGGCCTATAAACAATCATGATAGTAGATAACCTAGAGGCGTTTTGGGCTAACATATCCAACTTTTGCATGTCATTTCCCATAAGAGAATTTAAAATTCCTAAGCCCTTCCACACCCACTTTGTTGGAGTGACATCGTAACCAAGTAACTAATGACAGAGCAACTGGCAACTGACCAATGGCTGCTAGTCCAAGTACGTGGACTTTCTTAGTTGGCTAAGAATGTTGTGTCGTCTTCAAAGCACAGACTATTGATTTTCGTCCATTCACAATGAACCTCTTAATACTTAATAATGCTTTATTGTCCAACAGTCTCCCATTTACAGAACAATTAAAAGATGCACTAATTATTTGATTCACGATTCCTGTAAAAATATAATAAAAATAATCGCATATATTATTAAAATTATTGCCCATACCATAAACTGGTGATTTCAACAAAACGTGTGTTCTGGCGTTTGATGGCCTTAGCGCTAGGTGTTTCCTTGAGTCAAACGTAGGTACGAGTACATTAAAATTAATGTAATTTAACAATTCCGAAGAGTCTACTATATTATTTACTAATTTAAACAAAAATACAATAGATGCACAATTTCTCCTTAATTGCAAAGAAGGCAGTTGAAAACGTTCACATATCTCATCATGAAGTATATTCCTTTCTCGATATAATCCATCACTTTTGAGAATTGAGGAATTTTCTTTGGACTTTTTCAACAACGTTTGTTGTAAATATCGTAATATGGATGCCAAATAATACTTGCATATTCAACTTTAGAACGAACATACCCAAACTATAATGTCTTCAATGCGGAAATATTAGTAAAGACTCGGCAGTTTCTCAATAAAAATTCATAGAACTTCAATGCTTCACATGATTTTACAGATATGTGCTCTACAAAGGTTAATTTTTCGTCAAAGATAACTCCCAAATCCTTGATACTAGTAATTCGCTCCGACAGTGTACCTTGACTTGAATAAGGAAATTTGATGGCTGACGTTTTTCGAGTATCTGCCACTACTTTGCATTTTTTCGCATTTAGATGTAAATTATTTCTATTGCACCAGTTTTCTATAGATACTAATAGACTCTGAATATTATGACAATGATTTACACCTTCTATTGTAGAAAAGATCTTCAAGTCGTCAGCAAAGCAAAACTTTTTTGTCGATATTGTATTACATAATCGTTAATAAACAAAAGAAATAACAGAGGTCCTAAATTCAACCCTTGAGGAATTCCCGATTTAGCTAAGTATGACTCCGAATTGAAACCATTATAAGTCACGTAAATATGTCTGTCTGATAAGTAAGACTTGACCATGCCAATGTTCCAAAGAATAAGTTACTTGACGTACTCCACATTAAGACCTGTCCTTTAGTTTGTTTCTATATGTTGCTATTGAGGAACTGAGGTGCTCTAGAACTCCCATGCTCTGCAGGACTAGCAGAGATTATCGATCGCTTTTTGGTAGTCGATAAAGCAGATATAGAGTGGCTTGTTGAACTCTCCTAGCTTCGCGATTAACTGACAGATGTTTAGATTTGTCCACATGCGCCTCTTTCTCTAGTAAATCCATATCTGGATCTAGCCTGTGGTCTGCTCCTGTGATTTAATTTAAAAAAGGGTATAATCTACCGGTTTGGATGAATTATACAAAATTGGACGATGTGAAGAGGAAGGACAGCTATCCGCTCCCTCTATTTATGACACCTTCACCACCCTAGCTATGGTCCTGTTGGTTCTTCAGCCTAGTGTTAAAAACTGGATATTTTCAAGTTGGACTTCCTGAAAGCAACGGAGAAAAGACAGCGTTTTTTCAGTTAAGACATGACCTGTTCCATGTTTCAGAAAAAGTTTAGGTTTTAGACCAAGGCTTGTCCGAATAGGACTAAGGACTAATGGGGACCAAATAGAGTCCATTTGTGATTGATCAGTCTGTGATAAGCATGAGTTTCGAAACTTTTTGGGTCTCTATTGTTATTGCAGATGTTTCATTGAGGGATTTGCCACCATTGTCGCCCTTTCATCATCAGCAGCTGACCATTGAAAAAGAGACCTTCCGCTGGAATCAAGAAAGTGAAACGGCATTCCGGCTGAAGGCATCATTATGTTTAAGTTCAATTATCGCACTTCTAACGCAGTTCGGCGTTTTGTCCTACATTCCGACTCCAGCAAATCTGGCGTGGGGGCGGTTCTTTCCCAAATGTCAGATGGCGAAAAGAAAATATGTGGTGTATACTCTTGTTTTTTTTTATATTTTTACATGCAATGCTGTTTCCAGTTAATGTTATCTGTTAATTCTGTGTCACATATGTAAAAATAAAAATAATAAAAACTAGCATTAACGATGCAGAATAAAAATAAAATTGTATACTAATTAGTTCAGTGGATAAACAATAATATCTTTTAATTATTTGCTTAGCAAAAAGCAATGTAAAAAATATGTGATCCTTTAAAGTTCTAGAGAACAGATTAAATTGCTTTTATTGAGAACAGCTCATTTTAATCAACATCAGTTTAAAAAGTTGTTTTAATTAAAGAAAAAAGTAAACTGGATCGTGCCTTTTTCTTATCAATAACCCCAATAACGAAAAATCTGGCATACCGTTCAATAAAAAAGAACTTTATATCAATCAACACAACCTGATGGAAATTTATTTAATAAAATGCAAATGGCAGTTATTTTAGCAGAGAGAATACGAATATTTCGTTTCGGTTTCGTGGAAATCAGACGTTCAGTGACCCAATATCATTGAAGAGTTGAAAGGAAGGAACAAAATTAGAAAATTCTAAAGAAAAATTTGATTGGATGAAAATTTAATCAACCGTCGGGAACTTCCTGCCAGAATATTTAATGTAAGGTAATTTGACAGATGATGTTTTTAACAACTGAGAAGATGAAAATATACGAACAGAACAATATATATATATATATATATATATATATATATATATATATATATATATATATGAGCAGGTATAATTGCATACAATAATTTTCTTCTTAGACAATTGTCTTTTTCACTAGATTTGTAGTATTTACTTGTTTCTTTTTATTTACTTGTTAAATTACTTATGGTATACATAGAAATCTTTTATTTAATTGTATTTAACGAGTTGAATAAATTTATGTTTATGTTTTATATATATGTTAATAAAAAAATGTTCATTCAAGACCGGAATGAACATTTTGAAGAAGGCATTAACATCAAATGGCTATAACCACCACATAATATGAAACCAGGCTTGAAAGTATACAAAATCAGTTCTGAAAATGTTTGGCATTTAAGGAAACGTGACTATCATGAACAGAAATTACTGTGGTAACTTGAGAAGATTTTCAATTCGCACTCCTACGAAACGCAGAAAAAAATTGTTAGATAAAACACTAGATTGTATCGATATAATACCAAAGAAAAATTTACATCTACGATCAAGAAACCTAAGAACTACGTATACTTATCTTCTGCCTTTTCGCAATACCAATTCAGGTATGAATGCGCCTGTCTGTAGAATGATTAGAATTGTAAACACATATTCCAATGATGACAATATCTTAGAGAGGTCACAGCCTGCAGTCAAAAATCATTTTAAGAATTTATTTCTGGGCGTAGATTAATAATTGTATTTCGATCATCATCTTTTCGAGTTGTCATTCTTTCGAACGCAAGACAATATGTATAATATATTATAATAGAATGTAATTAATTATTTTTTTTAATAAATTTAAGTAGTATTTTATATCTCAGGGTCTTTTTTGCTTGGGTTCAAATCTTCAAATGTTAAATAAATAAATAAATTTTATACTTATCTTGTTTATCTTACAAGTATCTATTTCTCTTCAGATTCACTTACACTTTTTAAAATTTTGAAATTCTATTTGCACTTTACTTTTTCTATTTTAAAATTTTAAATTACTAATAATCAAATTTCCAAAGTTTCAATTAGGTTACAATTTATTTAAAATTTTCCACAATACAATATTGATACAAGCTTTCTTTCAAAACAAAATAAATTTCCTGTCACTTAACTATTCTTAATTTTCTATCAAATTATGTTACAAAGTATTTTGATCATTCAGTCACAGATATTTATTATTCTAAAATTGTAAAACTTTTATTATTATCACTGAGTAACTACCTTTTTTATGATTTGCTTATTTTATAAATTAAACTTTTTCAAAATCTTAACTTTCTTTAAATAATGTTTCAAAAACTCACTGTTGTTGGTTCTCGAATTCCTTCTTCTGATGGTTGGTCTTTAACAATACTTCCAAATCTCAAATTACTTTACTGGTAAAATTCTGCCATTCAATTGAATATCTCGTGCTGTTTTGCAAATTTATTTTCTCCTAAAAATTTTGATTTTTAAATTTTCATACCAATAATTCCCATCATCTTCCTTTTATCGAATATTTGTAAAATTATTTTCAACTTGTTTATCCAAATAAATTCAAATTAAAATTTTCAGGTTACTCTTCTCTTTCTGACATCGAACACTTAATTTGTTTTATATTATAGGACATTGCCTTCGTTGTCATGGAAACTGAATTTATGAGAACGATACTTTTCCTATTTATGTGATTTATTTTGCCACCTGCTATTTCCATTTCCGCTTCTATTTATTTTATTAATTTCCAACTGTTTTCCTTTTAAATCATATCCAAAAATCTAAACAAACTTCAACTTACATTTCAATACCTTTTACTCTCATAAATTTTACCCAAATCATTTAATTCATTTTTTCAAAAACATTGAGTTGACATTTGCCACCTGTTGCACCAGTCATTTAACAGGTACTTAAAAAAATTGTTTTTATTAAAATTTAGACTTTATATCTTTTGAACTATTTATTTTTTATAAACTATGCTCTACGCTCCAACTATTATTACAAATTTCTTTACTGTTCCATCAATTCTGAAGACTTATAACGGTTTTTATAATTTTGACATTTCGATCCTCTATTTACTAAAGAATTTATGTATTTAAAACTTGATTTCGATCTAAAATATGTTTTATTTGGTGTTTTCATGGCCTTATATGTGATCTATACATGTTCTACAAACTCTATTATGATTTTACAAGTGAATTTAACCTTTTTGATGTTTGACCTTATTATGAGTTTTTTTTGCATATATTTCTTTATGTAAGTATTAATCTTTTATTAAAATCTGCAAGATATAATATCTAACTTTATATGTCACCTTTTATCCATTCAACAATTTGCTTTTGTAACATTTTTACATTGTTTGTATTTTTAGGTTATTTCTATCTTATAAGATGATTCCTTATTTATTTACAAATACTTGTCACTTTATTTTTTTAAAGTTTTTATTCCTGCAATTTCCTTTTTTGTTATATATGTATGCATTTTATTTACATTATAACAATTACTTAACTATTCAATTTACTACAGTTTTTATATGATTTCATGTTGTTAAAATCCATTACAATATATTATTTCTGGTTAGGGAACCTTCATCAGTTGCACTTCCCACAATTGAATGTCCTCTCGAACACTTCTTTATGAATTTGTTACATACCATTAAATTTGAAGACAAAAGAATGCCACCTCGAGGAGAGTATTAAGTATCTCTGACAGGTGAAGTTAACCTGGAAATTTCACAGTGACATTCTAACCTAGGAGCTACGGGTAACAGCAATTACATGGGACGGCTCCAGATTCGGAACATCTATGTGCTAGTTTCCCCGAAAATCCTAGATGTCGGTCTTTACATCTCCCGCCTTCAAATTAATAACTCTATTTAATTAATCATTACTGTGCTAATTTTCATTGATCGAAATTCTAAATTTGTATTTCGAGGACACTATTTTGGACGTGTAATCTGTGCGTGTCCCTGTTTTTGTAAATAAATAAATAAATAAATAAATAATACAGAAAGTACTTACACAGGAACCCAAACCCAAGAAAGAAGACGTTTCGACAGCTTTTCTTCCTTTTGTCCGGGGTACAACGGACAAAATTGGAAAAGTCCTGTCTAAACATAATATAAAAACAGTTTTCAAGCTACACAGTAATTTTTGCTTTTTTGCTGTGAAACTTTGCTAAACATCTTCACTACACGTATTTGCTCGAGTGTTAGCAGATGCGGTCCACATGTCCTGTCCAAAATTATCAGATAAAATGCGATGTACGGTACTTTTTGAAATGACTGCTACCTCGGACATTTTCAGTCGACGATCATCCAGTATCGCTTTTTACATTTTCTTCACCATTTCTGGATTCTTCACAACATTTGGTGGCTCACTGCGATGTTCGTCTTGGCAGCTTGTAGGGCCGCGTTTAAACTCTGCTACCCAATATTTTATTATTGTAAACGAAGAAGCAGACTCACCCAAAGTAGAATGTAGTTCAGCGTTTGAATTGGTTGGTCTGAGGCCTTTCAAATAAAAGTATTGTGTTACATAACGATGACAAATTTTGTCCATTTTCACTAATTCACTAAAGATGTTCCCTATTTTTGACTGCCAAACAAATACGAAACAACGTGGTATCTTCGAACTTGAAACATACGCTTCATATATAGTATACTTGTTAATACACTAATATGTATCAAACAATTACCGCCAGTTCCTTCTGGGACTACCCCCGTATCTTATGTTCGTCAACTCTGATACTATAAATGAATAATTTGTCCAATAGGATTTTATGGTTTACAAAATCAAAAGTTTGTTTTTTAACCGACTTCCAAAAAGGAGGTTATGAATTCGTCGCGTATTTTTTGTGTATGTATGTTACCTGATTTCTTCTCCTGTGGTGAACTGTTTTGAATGAATATGGTCTTGTTTAAGTATATATCCGGATTGGTAAAACTTCAAATTTTTTAAAATAATTCTATTGGTAAAGTGATGAAATTTGTGAATGAACACATGTGTGCATGGAAATTGACCAATATCCCCAATAAATTGGTCGATTTTTCGAAAGCTCCTTATGGATGTGTATAGTTTTTTACCGTTTAATCTATTAAGGAAGATCTCTAGGTGATCTCATATACTTTTCTGTGACGTGCAACTTGCAGTTTTGCAGAAAATCGCCGAAAATTCCAAAATTCTTATCAAAAATTTCATCAAAAGAGATAACGGACATTTCCTCAAAAATGTTTTAATTCCAACGTAAACGTGCGGGAATTGTAGGCACTGGAAGTTTTAATTGCGAATTTGAAAATTTTCTATGTACATCTCAAGCATATAGGTACTAAAGCATAGTATTTTCGGCTCCTTAAATCAATGAGTACCAACCTCGTTTTGTTTGTAAACCAGGCAAATAACTATTTAAATGAAAATTTTTCCATTTTGCGAAGACGGTGCTTTTGGTTATCACATTCTCCCGGCAAAATAGAAACTTCAGTGACAACACATGTTAAACTCTAAACTGTAGTAAAGTGATAGAAGGAGTAGTATTTATATGATTATTGAAATATAGGACGGAGTTGAATGATAATGGTCCATAGGCAGCCGTATATACAGGATGGTTGGAATATAGAATGGAGTGGACTTTTGCTGGTAGAAAAATGTTGCAAAAAATTATATAGGGTGATTAAAAAACTGTTATATGATATGGACGTAAACAAATCATATAGGGAGGTTGAAATATATGCTGGAGTTGAATTATATTTATACAGTGTGATTAACAAAATATTTATTTTATAGGCCATAAGAAGTTGCATAAAGTGTGGAGAGGAATTAATGTTACACAGGGCGATAATATAAAAATGTTAAAAATGAAATAATTTATGGGGAAGCCCACAAGGAGTTATATACGATAGTTGGAATGGATTCTACTCCGTCCTATAATTTACAGAAGGCAGCTAACTAATTTATGCTTGTGTCCATGTACAGAGATTGTCTATTGGGTTACATATGGCGTGGTTCAGTAAGGCATAAATTATTTTGGGCTATAATTATCAACGCGTAGACATTTTGTTGTAAACATTTAAATTTAGTTGAAAAATGTATCATTGTGTAATGTTGGGGCTTTCGATGTTACTTGGTTCTGTCTATTAAGGTTATACATACAAAATAAAAAATAAAGAATGAAAACTACCTGAGTTCAAAAAAGTAAATGTTGAAAATAAAACATTTAAAAAAATATATAACCGACTTCCACTTATAACTAAAAAGCTTAAAATAATTATATCAAAATACAGCTCCAGCAAATAAATAACACATTCAATGTTGTTAGGTACCTCCCCAGGAAGTAAATAATGGCAACATTAAAAGTGCTCATTCTGTACAAATTAATTACCTACCAATCTAGTATATTTTTGAAGTCGATGCCAAGCAACAATCAAGTTTGATGAAGTAGTAGATAACTACACAGTGCAGAATTTTAGATTTGCTTGGCATCGACTTCAAAAATATACTAGATTGGTAGGTAATTAATTTGTACAGAATGAGCACCTTTTAATGTTTACATTTTTTACGTTCTGGGTAGGTTTCTAACAATCTTGAATGTGTTATTTATTTGCTAGAGTTGTATTTTGTTATAATTATTTTCAGCTTTTTAGTTATAAGTGGAAGTCGGTTATATATTTTTTTAAAATGTTTTATGTTTACAGATGCCAAGTACACTCTTTGCAGAACAGTGGGCGTTTGACATTAATTTTATTTTACCAGTTTACTTTCGCAGAAATGTCTTCAAATCGTATTCCGTTACACCCGAAACCTGACATCATTATCTGTACAACGTCATCATGTACAACCAGCTGACATCCAGCGTACACACACACACACACTAATAGGTGAATATTTTTTCGAACGTTTTTCCCCAAATCTCGCAATATCTCTCGAACGAAGCGTATATTCTGCGTCATAAATCCTTTCGAGATTTATTACTATTGTCCAACAAAACTTCATTCAACGTGAATTTCGATGCTGAAAAACGGACTATTACATCGACCCTGCTCCAATTTAACGGAACAATTTCAGATCGTTACTATAATGTATGTAGATGTTTGAATATCGCGGCAATATAAATGTGGAGACATGTTAAATGGATGTGTATTGTGTCTTTTTAGCAAGCTATTTGACTTTTTTTGTTGTTGAAAGTACCCATATCCTGTTAGATTTTGTTTATTTTTTTTATCGAATACAGCCTCAAAATTGATCGGAAGTTTGACGAGCAGTTAACGTAATGGGAAAAGTTTTTAACGTTTTCATGGTAGAAGGCGGTATTTCGTGACAGTCAATCCTGATGATTAGAAACAAAACCACTTAGTTTGTTTGCTATCTCTGAATTGAATAGATACCTTTAAACGTAACTATAGATAGGAAACAGGGTTATTATTAAACTAAAAAATAAAAGTTAGTGAAGAAAAAAGATGTCTTAATGAGGGCTGAGGAGGTCTTTCATAAGTTTTTTCTCTTCTATAGTAGTTGTTGAAATTTAAGTAGTGTTTATATTTAAAAAAGAACCGACTTCAGCTGACTTAAAATAATAACCGCTTAGACATGTTTTCTTTTTATCTGATTTAAGGCACAATTCTGTTGAATATATTAGCGTATTCTTGTCTCTTTCTCCGTCTTTAATTTGTTTTCTTTTTCTATGTTTTCCAAATATTTTTTAACTTTTTTAAATTGTTTTATTATTCGGACTACTTTCTAATTCACACAATATTGCATCCACACGGTATATGCTTCTGTGTATTGGTCACCCCCTATGTAACTGATTTCTCTATCATGTTTTGAGCCACCGTGTACAACTATAATTTAACTACACACAATATTGCAACGGTCCTAAGATCTTTAAAACCACCCTGAATGAGTATAAATCCTCTCCAAACAATTGATTCTTTCTAGTTTTCAATTCTTTAAATTATTCCTAACTACCTATGATTTTTCTTCACCCCATATGTCTAGTATTCCATTTATACAATTTATACAATATTCAAATTGATCTACCCTGAGCAGTTTAATTCATCGAAATTGCCTACATTTTTAAACCACATTTTATTGACTATAATTCGTCATACATCTGCCATGTTATTGATCAACCACTCGGTATCTGCATCTGATTCTAAATGGAAGTCGGTTGAAACAGCATGTACTGCCTAATTATATTATACCCCATCCTATAATTCAAATATTAGACCAATCAATATCGCTTTATTGCAAAAATTATCTGATAATGTGTAAAAAATACTATCAGGAAACCGACTGTGCCATGCACATTAACCAACGATTCACGATTCGTAAGCGATATTTTACTATGTTTTCTACTCGCAACTATGGTTTTTTACTTTGTTATAAACATGCATTCTGAACGCAGCAACCGCTTCTTCAGGGGTCGAAATTACGTTTTCAGTTTGTCTTAACATGTTTACGTAAAATCAAAACTAATAAACTAATCTCAATGGTGTTAACAGCTCAATTGTGAAGCATGAAAATACCAATGAAATGAGCCTAGGCTCGATCAGATTATTTTGAGTAACAGGGAAAAATGCAAAAAATACTGTTTGAGCCGAAATGTAGCTCGCATTTCGTGGTGAAAAAAAGTGATCGAATCTTCGGCGGTGTCTTCACTTCTTGGAAAAGCTGTAGAACAAATGGGCTTGTAAGACCACTGATATTAATTTCTGCGTTGTATCTATTTTATGTCCATTTTTCCAAAAAACTAGGCGCTACCGGTTTCTTGGAGTTTTCGTGCGCGAACAATTTTGTGATTCGGCTCATCTTGAAAGTCGACTGCTGTTCCCTATTTCTGCTTTGCGTAAATACCGATCATCATGCCTGTCATAGTCATAAACGTGTTTTGAAGCACCGCGATTTCAATTTTGAAAAAAGCTTTTCTTTCGAACGTAGAGGTGACATTCTACAAAGCCTCTATTCTCATTGAACGATTCACTAAATGTCTGTGAAATATCTGAACAAATATTAGCAAACATGTTTATGCAAAAAATGGGCGAGCGTATGAATGTATTCAAGGAGTGGGGGAAGCACGGTTGTTTAGGGGAAGTGTTTAGTAATATATAATCTCACCATAGGTCACAGGCTGCCTGTAATTTGCATAAATATCAGTTTTATTGCTGGTTTCCGTCAGAACTAATTTAGAGATTTTTTTGACTTATTTAGAAATTCAGTGTTTGTAGTGAACTACGACCTCGAATTAATACCATAAACCTATTGCCTTAATTCTCGAGTCCTCTATAAAATATTATATAAATATATTAATTAACAAACAGTTCTCATTTTATATAATAAAATCGAACAAATCGCTCTGTATATAAGATTTTTTGCGATTAGATTCTTTCATCATCTGTCAGAGTGACAGTTACTATCGATAATAATTATTGTCAGCAGTTCCCCCCACAACCGTGTTCCCCCCACTACGCGGACACATTCATACGCTCACCAAATTTTGGTGATGTTTGCTAAAATTTTTCGTATATTTCACAGACATTTAACGAAAAATGAAAATAGAGGCGTTGTAGAATGATACCTCTACATCCAATATCTCTATTCTGAATTGATATTTGACGATCCATGTCGCATGGAGACGCACTGCAAGAATAGTGGACTAAAAACTTCATATCACAATTATTCAAAAACTAATAAACCGATAGCGCCTGGATTAGTCACGCATAAGGAAGATATCAATTACTATTAGTTCCCACAAGCCCAGTTCTACAACTTCGATAGTGACGGAGTTATGATAATATAAAGAAAACCGCTAAATTTTCCACTATTTTTTTATTTTCCGTGTTACTAATTATCCTACCGGATCGATCCTGGGCTCATTTCATTGGTATTTTCATGCTTTACAATTCTTTTAATTTTTCTCGAAGTTTCCCTGGACTTTCATCGTCTTGAAATGGTTGGTCTCACAACGTTTCATTACCTCTTTGTATCTGCTATCGTCATCAGGTGAATGATGGGAAATTCAGAATATCCCTCGTTTTAAAGGACCCAATGAGCATGGCCAGCGACCTATGACTAGTTACGAGTATAAATACGACGGATACTCTAAATTTCCCTTTTGAAATGTCGTGAGACCAACCATTTCAAGACTATGGAAGTCCAAGAAAACTTCGAGGAACAAGTGACATTGTCTACCAGTTTCAGACTAACCTAATTTTCGGTATCAAGATTCAATTTTAACACTTAATCATCTTTTTCATAAGAAAACATTTTATATTTATACAGTTTTATATATCCTGGAAATATATGAACAGAAATAAAAAATTTGCAGTCGTAATCAGCACATCACCAATCAATATATATATATATATATATATACAAGTCACCCCGAAAAAAATTTTATGCTTCGGCCTTGATGTCAATTGTCAACTCATTTTACTATTAAAACTCGAAATAACTCATTTATATACAGGAAATGCTTTACAAAAGAAAGGTATTTTGTAATTAGTTTATGAACATGACGATATAAGATACAGGGTGTTCCATTTGGAATAATAGACAAAAACAAGCTAGTGAGTTTAGGGTCACCCTGTATTCAAAATGAAAGAAGTCAAAAACATGCTGATTGTAGCAAAACTAGACTACTACGAAACGATTCTCGCCTTGAGACCCGCAGTTGTTGATTTGACATACTACGTGATAATTTCATTAAGATTTGTATAATATATAATTTCTTTAAAAGCAGTCTCATGAAATCTTATATATAGGATGTTCTATTAAAAAAACATAATTTTGGTACATTTTTGCTTGCGTACATTTTCTTATTTTAAAGCAAAATATATATTTTTTTATGAAACATTCTGTATATTACGAAATATTTTTAAAAAATTATTTCGTAAAAACCTTGCATCTGTCAGACGTACTACCCATTTTTGTCGCATAGTCTGCTGTGGAATTTTGATATCAAATTTCAACCAGATACGCGGAATTATTAATATACATCAACAATCTAAATTGAAAAACTTCAATCAACATACTTCAAGAATTTTTGGACAATATGACTTCCTTCAAACAAATTATAATATAAATTCGTTGACTAGAACAATGCAGAATCAAGTGGAACAGATAATCTCGTTAAGCTCGATAGGCAGAGCAACTGACAAACAGACAGGTCATCTGCACAATCTTAATTACAAGGAAACAACAATGCCAACAGGATTAGCGTGAATTAATTGAACATGTAGATGCAGATTTAATGCAATTTATTCATTTGCATAAATGGTTAGTGAAGTTGGAAGTTCAGTTGTGCAACTTTAAGTGGTAATATCACGAACCGTAACTTGGGATTGACCTACTGAAAAGTTGTATATGGTGTGTTTATTGATGATTAAATTATACAGATTTCTTTATTTATTATTACAGATTTGTTTTCTTAATTTTGACGCACAATTTTGTAGCAGCTACGACGTAAAGGTAAATCCAAATGATCTAATAAAAAAAAATCACAATCGCATGCTAATATATACAGTTTATTGCTACATTATGGAATATATCTATTTTATGCATTTTTGTTGTTGTTTCTTGATTTGATATAAATTGTCTGATCCAAAACTGCTTCCTGTATGTAGGGCTTACTAAAGATGTTTCTTGGACAATGATTTTTGTCAAAGAGAAAAAAACTTCGGCAATCTGTATATCAATTTTTTCTTCGGGTTTTTAGTACGTTTAATATCAAAACTTTTACCATAAGCGGGAACATAAATCTGTTCAAAATTTTGTATTATTTTTACACAGAATTACAAAATTACACATTCATTGTTAAATTTAGTAGTTGGCTCTGTAAAACTGAATTTTGATTAATCAGTAAATTCCGTAACTATTTTTATAAAACCCAATGAATACTTGTTCTCATTAGTGCTTTGCACTTGTTAGGATAAAGTCATTTTTGCTTGGCTACATTTTTCTTATTTTAAAGCAAAATATTTTTTTTATTTTTTTTCCGAGAGGAGAAGAATGAACAGTGCTTTTAAATAAAATACGTTTTGTGGTTTTACTAATATGACTTAATAATATATTTCACAAATACAAGCCAAATATATTTCAATTTGTCATGACGAGCCGTTTTGTTTGAGATATTACGTCATGCGGTTGAAAAAATAAAATTCTTGTTTTTATGTAATGTCATAATTTCAACTCCAACATTAATATAAGAATATCCGCTTTTTACTCTTACTGTAACTTTGAGTGAGTCCTCTATTTCTATTATTTTTTAATTTTAGGCTCATTTGTTTCGGAGTTGCGTTAATATGGATTAAGCAAATTATTCGTTTTTAATTTTGGAGATTTCCTATATTTTTCTTCCAAAATTTTTCAAAACGTAGTTTCGGAAATAAAGGAGTAGGGGAAATGGGTTGATTTTTGTATATTTTCCCCAATATTGTAACAACGCCTCATTGTTTAAGCCACTAAAACGAATTCTTTTCCAAATTAATCATTTTGACAAAATCTAACGTTCCGAATAAACAGCTGGGGATAGAAAAAATTCTATGGCTTCCTAAATGCTTCGACACAATCAACGATATACTCACAAAATAGATAGTAGATGCGTGAGCAATATTTGCGACAGACCAATCCTAAATTCTTCTTCTTCTTCCAAGGTTGGCCTTGCGGCCGGTAGTGGTCTTGATCTTTCGATATTATTGACAAGTGTTTTTATAATGTAGAAAAAATATAAAAAATCATTCCAATAAATAAAATTTTCGATCAACACAGTTGTTTACTGTAAACCTGTTTTTTCTTTTAGCTGTTTTTACTTAATTTATATCTTTAAAATATGTGCATCTTTGGAAATATACTTAACACGATTTTAAATGTCAACTTTGAAGTCATACATTCACATATTCCTTGGATTTCTCTTCCTTTTTCCAGTTAAAGATAGATTTCACTTTACTGTTTTTCACTTGTGGAATTGCATACCTGATAGAACAATTATCGAGAACTTGCACATGTGTCGAATACAAAAATATTGAAAATAAACAATTTCTTGAAATAAAATGTCTGATAATTCTTCCCCATATATAGCTAGTAGGTATGATTAAGTAGATAAATCTAGAAAACTATTTACATAGTCGGGGTAGCCTTAGATTCCCGTTTTACACGCACATAACACCAATTATCACTAATCACTCTTAGAGCGTCATTTTCACTATCAAAGCGTCTAAAACAAGGGAATTCTATAACCAAAGATGGGTTCACTACTCAGTTGATGGCTTATAATGTGGATATCAGGCGCTGGACCTGCTTAACCTAATCTAGGACGAACACACACGTGCGGCTACCTCGACGGCTTAAACGGGAATCACCAATCCTAAATAAAAGCGAGTCAACCAGCGCCAGTTAAATAGTTTAGATGAAAAAATGTTCGTGAATCATCCAAGTGACATTACACTTGAAATATTTGGTATTATTGTTAAATATTTATGTTATGTTAATCTGTGAAATCGAAAGATTTGCTTTTTGGAGTTAGTTAAGTGTTTGTTAACTATATGACAATCTAATTTAAACAAATTAGTTAAAAAAATTGAAAAAAATGTGTTCCTTATACGAGCCCTTTCATTTGGTATATTACATGAAGCGTTTGCAAAACTTAATTTTTCAATTTTAATTTAATGTTATATATGTAGCCCAAAATCAATAATGGATTTTCGGTATATTTTTCTTCTAAAATTTGAAAAATCATGTTCCTATTTTTTAAAATAGTTAAGCTCGTATTTTTATATATAAAGGTGGGTTGGGTCGATTTTTGTTTATTTTCCTTAATATCTTTTAAACATATTATTTTTAAAATATGAATTTTTCATAATGAGCCTTTTCATTTGCTATAGTATGATTTTAATTTATATTAAATTTTATAATTTGTCCCCAAAAGTGATATTAGGCCTTTGGGTTCATTTTTCCTGTAAATATGAGTGAGATCCTATACTCCCAAATTTCAAAATTTTAGGCTCCATGGTTTTAGAATTATTGTTAGAAAAAATGTCGTTTTTTGTAAAATTTCCCCCAAGAAGTACCCCAAAATCAGATTTCCTTCGTTTACTCCTGATTGGTTGTGTTTTGAAAGATAAATGGTTTATATTTACCCTGATTTTTTGGGAATAACACCATAATTGCTGAAAAGTCTGGATATTTCACATGGTCCAAACCCTTCAGGGTCTAAATCAGACCCAAAAGTAACAAAACACAACTGAACAAAAAAAAATATAAAAAATCAAAAGTTTGGCAATGACAAATTAAGTAATTCAGACTTTGATATCAAATGTTTGACAACAAAACTGATGCAGTTAAGAGAAATTACTGCTTATTTGATATATACAGGGTATGACTAGAAAATTCTAAAGATCACGTGAAATAACAAAGCTTCTTTCTCATTGGAAGTATTTGAGAGAGTTATCTTCAGAATTTCATGTGGCGCTCCTAGGTAAGACTTTGTATAAGACAGTGATGTTCCAAAGATTTCATTAAGTCACAAAAGAAAACCTAGGAAAAACCTTATGAAGTTATTTATCGTGTAACAAATTTCAGCCGTAGTGTTCCAGTAGTTTCGGAGTTTCAGTAGCTTGTGATAGACAGATGTATCAAAAGTTGATGTAAATAATGGCTAATGGCTTTTTTTAAGACATTAACGGATTTTTCTAGGGATTTGATTATTTAGAAATTATTTCCTAATTTGAGAGCAAATAAAATGGAAAGGTACTGAAAAGTTACAGGTGCATCACACTTCAATGAGAATATTTTAATAAAGTCGCATTTCTAAGAAAGGTTTAAAAACGATTTCCCTAGAAAATTACTCATTGATTAAGTAATATACGAGTTTAAATATACCATAATGTAGTCGTTTGATTTCTTATAGTATTCACGACTAAGGCACAATATCTACAATTCTAGCAGCATTTATTGCCTTGCAGCGTATGACGTTTTTGATAAAAACAATTAAAACGAGGCCCACTATTATTTGTTCATACAACTACGCGGTTTTCCCCCGAAGTTCTATAGTATATTACATTGACAATTTCGTAAAATTATGTGATATAATTCGCCATCAATCGTCGCAACGTTCAATTAAGTCTCTCACATACCACGTAGACAAACCATAAACACACCTTTGGTGTTTGCATACAAATGAATAACCGGAGCCAGCGCCACCGCTTCGGTATTCTCAACATTATAACGAGCAGCAGAAATGGAGATTCTATCTCGGCGAGCGACCGTTCCTCGAATATATCAGGATGGCGACGTCATTAGCAGCTTTGCCACCTGGAAATGACCGTCTCTGGAACTCTTGAACTGATAACCTCTTCCACAACTCTCGGACACTCCAATTTATTGCCGTGCTTGCAGATAAATTTCGTCGATATGCATGCCCGGAGTGGTCGGTCGGTCGGTCGTTGCGTCGGTAGGGAGGACGGAGAATTCGGGTGGGCATTCATCAGCACCGTGGCGTACAGACGTCGATGTGCTCCGACGCCAACGACGATATCCACTGATGTTTTGTCGACGTCGTGTCGATGATGAATGCCGACCAAGCTACGTTGACGTTGATCGTATCTGTTAGAAGGGTTGGTAATGGGAAATCTAATTGTACATATCAATCATTACATGTGTTAATAAGTTGGCTTTTGGACTTTTTGGCTTCATGAACTGAGTTTATGACGGCAGATCAACCGTCAGGGTGAGATCGATTGAAATATCATAATATCTGGAACTGTTTGGTTTGCTAGAAAATAGATTTGCCTTATTTATTTGTAAGATTTTAATACGCCTCTTTTTATGCACGTATTTTGTTATTGAAAAGCACTTGTTTGTCAAAAATGTTAAAAATGTAAAAAATGTCAAAAATGTCAAAAATGTCAAAAATGTCAAAAATGTCAAAAATGTCAAAAATGTCAAAAATGTCAAAAATGTCAAAAATGTCAAAAATGTCAAAAATGTCAAAAATGTCAAAAATGTCAAAAATGTCAAAAATGTCAAAAATGACAAAAATGTCAAAAATGACAAAAATGTCAATAATGTCACAAATGTCAAAAACGCAGTATCAAAAATGTCAAAATTGCCAAAAATCTCAGAATTTTCAAAATGACAAGTGTCAAAAATGTCACATATCAACAATGTCAAAAATGTTGGATATGTTAAAAAATGCCAAAAATGTCAAGTCTCAAACTGTCAAACTTTTCAATAGTCAAAAATGTCAAAAACTACGCCAACAAAAAAAAAAGAGAAAAGTTGTAAGGTATAGAGAGTCTTATAAATATAATAATTCGAGTGGGTATTCATCAGCACTGTGGCGTACAGACGTCGATGTGCCCCGATGCCAACGACGACATCCACTGATGTTTTGTCGACGTCGTGTCGATGATGAATGCCGACCAAGGTACGTTGACGTTGATCGTATCTGTTAGAAGGGATGGTAATGGGAAATCTAATTGTGCATATAAATCATTAGAGGTGTTAATAAGTTGGCTTTTGGACTTTTTGACTTCATGAAGAATTTATGATGGTAGTTTTAGGTTCAGAGATCGATTAAAATATCGAAATAACTCGATCTGTTTGGTTTACTTTTATAAAGTATTAATAAAATTTCACTAACGAGTTTATCTAATTGTTTTCTGACAGATAGTTGTGGCATCTCTGTTTTTTTTCTTTTCTGAGTTTTTTGTGAATAACACCACATAGATTTGTATGTCTGTATATTTCAAACGTTTCAAGGTATAAATCAGTTTATCTAATTTAGAAAACGCATCTATTTACGTATTTAGTTATTTAAAAATACTCGTATGTCCAAATAGAAAAATGTTAAAAATGTCAAAATGTCAAAATGTCAAAATGTCAAAAATGTCAAAAATGTCAAAAATGTCAAGAATGTCAAAAATGTCAAAAATGTCAGAAACGTCAAATATGTCAAAAATTCCAAAAATGTCAAAAATGTAAAAACGTCAAAAGTGTCAAAAATGTAATAATGTTAAAAATATAAACAATGTAAAAAATGTTAAAAAGTTAAAAATGTCAAAAATGAAAAAACGTAAAAAATTTCAAAAAACGCCAAAAAGTAAAAAATGTTAAAAATGACAAAAATGTCTCTTAAATAACTAGTTCTAATTTGTCACGCTTATCGCTACCACTCATATACTTGATTACGCTGCTTTTTTGGCCTGATTTCTGACGTTTGTCAAGTCTCTAATTTAAAATATAGCAAACAGAAAATTGGAATGTTTATTAGAACGAAAAACACATTTTGTGATGGCATTGTTTATTAATTGGATGTTATATTAGTTTATTTAAGATGATGTATTGATTTTCTATAAATGACGAGACTCTTAATGTTTAAGTACTTCTTGGGAAATAACACCACAGTTAAGAAAATTGCTGTATATTCCAACTGTGGTGTTATTTCCCAAGAAGTACAACATTGAAAAATATGCCACAAATATCATTCAAGAGACTCTTAGTATGAGTTTATAAACTGTTTCTTACACAAGGAACTGAGTTGTATGGGACTTCAAGGTCAAAGCAGTACCTCTAGAAACAAATGCAATTTTACATTTCACTGCCATAATCGCCTATTTTCATATGTGTAAGTATGAGCTTCTGTTAAGAAGCTCTCACTTTAAAAATATTTTTACCTTTCACGTTATGTAGTACACACCAATATATAGTTTGAAGAACACACTCTAATTCCCCCTGATATGAAATACGTGTTCCCGATGTTGAGAGGGAGAGCGCTTCCAGTAGGCACTAAGCCTTCCATTAGTCTTCGAAATCACGTTCCATGGATAATTTCTACCGCAGAATAGCGTGGTCCTCGTGATTGGAAACAAGTTTAAACAATCATTGCCGTTCTATTATGCCGACAGAAATCGTGCCGCGTTTTACTGTTTCAGTTCTCCACAGCAGAATCGTTTCGATTTATTTCAATTTATTTAAACTGAACTTTGGGAAACCGAGTGAGAATTCCAGCACGTTTTCCAAGATAAAGTTTTAATGTGATTTTCAGAGTAGTGGTTCTTAAGGAAAATGTGTACATTGATTGTATGTTTACTATGTCTTAAAAGTTTTAAAATAGTTGATTTCGGGGTCTGCTGCAAGATAAGGCCAAGCAATGTGCTTGCTTCGTAATAATAATAAAGGCAAAAGCAAGCATATTAATCCACCTTTTTATGTGAAGGGTCGATTTAAGAAAATAAGATGAACATCAAGACAACCTAAAACAGTAGACAGGGACAGTGGCGGCTGGTGGGTTATGAAACTGGGGGTGCACTTTACTGGTTAAATATTGGGATTCAAAGATGCAACAAAACAAACCATAGCTTTACTAATACTGCATTTATTTGTTATTGATTAAAATATTCGTCTCCTTTTTTCGAAAGAGAAATGTTCAATGACCTTTTTAATAAAGTCTGGCATTGATTGAATATATTGTTTTCAATACTAAGCACAGAAAGAGCTATTAGCCAGTCCTGAGACATCGTATTTCTAAGAAATCTTTTAATCCTTCACTTCAGTTAATGCAAGGAAAACAAAATAATGTATTCATGCGATTACATCCATACAACCATTTCTTTTTATTATAAATTTCACTTTTAAAACTTGATGTAAATATATAAGTGCTTCTTGGGAAATAACACCACAGTTTAAAGAAAATTGCTGTATATTCGAAACGTTTCCGGGTATAGATCAGACCCCGTTGTCAATGGTTAAGAAACTAAGGATTAAAATGGCACAATTCTAAGATTTAAATTAAAATATTTGACAATGTGTATTATTTGATTTTTGACGTAACTAAGAGAATTTTATTTGTAATATACAGGGTAGCACAGAAATTTCTAAAGATCATATAATCATAAAGTTCCTTTCAAATTGGAAGAATTTGAAAGGGAGATCTTCAGAATTTTATGTGGCGCTCCTAGGTGCGACTTAGTTATAAGATAGTGCATTCGCCAAAAATGCGACAAAACCTAGGAAAAACCTTATGAACTATCCCGATATTGGGCTGTTCACAAGGACATGACCATTAGCAATTTCTTCTTTAATCATCGGCAATCAGGAACGACTGAATTCTACGGAGGTAGTAGCGATACAATCGTTTTCATTTAACAAAATTAAAGCAGACTCTTTTAGTTTTCTTTTGGTGTTGTGTTCTTCTTTGTGTAATATAACTGAATTTTGAAACTGTATTTTATGACCAAGGTCCCACGCAAGTTCACAAATTTTGGATTTTTCAAATTGTCGTTTTTTTGTAACTTTTGTGTTCGTTTATTCGAACATTCAGAGGTCTAGAGGTTTCTCCAATATAGAATTTATTACATTCACACGGGATGTTATAAATGCAATTTTTTGTATTTTGAGTTGTGTTATTTGGTTTGGTTTTGATATAATTGATTTTAGTGTATTTATTGTATTAAATGATGTTTTGATATTATATCTGTTTCCCACTCTTTTTAGTCTTTCTGATAGACCCTGTATGTATGGTATAGTTATTGTATTAATGTGATTATCTTGGGAGTCAGTGTTGCTTGGTGAAGTTTGATGTTGGTTGTTAGGGATTGTTTGGTATTCCATTTTGTTTAACTCTTTATTAATAAATTTATTTGGGTAATAATTGGCAAAAAGTACATTTTTTATAAACTTTTTTTCTTCATTGAATTTATTGATATTAGAACAGTTGGTTTTTGCTCTGTCATATAGAGATTTAATGATACCTCTTTTTACTGAACTTGGATGATTAGAGTTAAAGTTGAGATACCTGTTAGTATGAGTTGGCTTTCTGTAAACTTCTGTTTCAAATGTCAATTGTGTTTTGGTTATTAAAATGTCTAAGAATGGTAATTCGTTATTCTGTTCAAGCTTTAGTGTAAACTGAATAGTTCGTTCTGTGTTGTTTATGTCGTTAAGTAATGCATGTAAATCCTCAAGATTATGTTCCCAAATAGCGAATATGTCAATCAACATAATGCCACCAAACCAAAGGTTTAATCTGTTTTGAGAAAATTGTTTGTTCTTCAAATTTTTCCATAAAAATGTTGTTTAAACCGGGAGACAAACAGGAACCCATTGCCATGCCAAAATCTTGTTGGTAGAAGTCATCATTAAGTTGAAAATATGTTGTCTTTGTACAAAATGTTAGTAGTTCCATTATTGTATTAACGGACAATTGAGTACGTTGATTTAGTAAAGAATCTTGTTCTAATCGTTCTTTTACTATGGGAAGTGTTTTGGTGACAGGAACATTATTGTATAGATTCACAATGTCAAAACTTGCTAGTGTGAAAGTATTTTTGTATTGTACATGTGATAATTTTTCTAAGAAATGTGCGCTGTTTTTAAGATGAGAATTAGACTTACCAGTAAGTGGTGAAATAATTGTTAAAAGGAATTTTGAGAGGTCACTGCATGGAGAATTTATGGAGCTGACAATTGGTTTTAATGGAACTTTGGGTTTATGAATTTTAGGTAACCCGTATAAATGGGGCGGTTTAGAATAGTGTGGAGTAAGATGTTTACGTTGTTGTCCTGTAAATTCATGTTTCGTGTAAATACTTTATTTTTCATTTTGCACTCTTGTTTTCAATTAAGATATGGAGTAGGTGGACCAGCCAATTTTATATCTAATTTATTTTAAAACGTTTTAGTATAGTCAATATTAAAGTTGATACTCATTTTCACAGTTATGTAAACACACACACACACACACTCTGTATATTAAATATTCTTTCATAGACTACGAGGACAAAAGCAAAGCAACCAATAATTAAATAACGTAAACAACAATTTGAATTATTGAAATGTTCGGATAGGTCCCGTCAATATCAGCACAGCTCGGTGTCTCCGTGCGGCGTACGAGAATAAGCCAAATGCTCCATATAGTTTGCATGAGCTTTCTTCAGGCTCACGCTTTAAGGGTGTTATATCGTATCTCATAGAAGCTATATAAGTTTCACCGTGCGCTAGCCGAAGTTCACGGTGAAATATTTTTTCAAGCGAATATAAGTACTAATACAAGTTTGGAATAGAGCTTAAATTGTTTTTTGATATATTCCCTGGTATTGAAATGATATTTATTAAACATTTTGTGTTTATTTAAATTTGGTGGTTCAGCGCACGAGTGCACTTAAGTGGCAGCCGCCCTTGTACAGGAGTAACAATATACATAAAGTATGATTTCGAAAAGATTTTTGAGGAGGAACATGTATAAAAAATACACTAAATTTCAGATTACAATTTTTTCCCTGTAACATATAAGTAAATATTTGAAATTTGTGAATAGGGATCAAAGTATAATAAATCACTTTAAAAAAATTGCCCAGATTACTTCACAGGTATGTGAGACCTAAACTGTAATAGCAGAACTGTTACACATATAATTAATTTGTTTATAGAAAGATCCATTTGGCCTGATAACTCAAAAATGGGCTGATATTAAGCATATTTAAAATTACAGACCGATCTCATTGATATCTAACGTAGCTAAAATCTTGGAAGAAATTATTTACAAAAGAATTCTGTAATTTATGATCAAGCATAAAATAACATAAAAAAACAGTATGGCTTCAGGAAGAAAATAGGTACAAAGAATGCCTTAAGTTATCTAACAAATGTAATTTATGAAAAATTTGATACGAGTTCCTCAATGGCAGCTGAATTTCTAGACTTAGCGAAAGCATTTCATACTATCAATGATCCTACTATGGAATACGGGGCTAAGATCATATGCTTATTTGTAAGGCAAAAAAGCTGCGTGTTAAAGTTAATAAAGCTGTAAGTGACTATTGCGAAGTGCGAACAAGTGTTCCGCAAAAAACAGTACTGGGGCCACTGTTATGCAATCTGTACGATAACGACTTACTACCTAGTATGCCCGAGGACATAATAATATCATTTACTGATGATATAGCGGTCACATCTATAGGAAAAAGTTGGGCTAATGTAGAGATTAAGATCAAATTTGGACTAAACTGTGACATTTGGAAATTTTAAAATCAGTGTCCCGGTAATACCTAAACATTTCAGTCAATAGAACTAAAAAGGAGGGACTAATATAGATATTTGGAAATTATCTTTGATTACAGACTGAAGTGGGGTAAACATTAATCTTTGAAATATCACTAACAGCACGTTGAAAGAAACATTCCTGAACTCAAACATTATTCTTAGGAACAACCTCTCCTGCATAGATCTAAATGCAGTTATAAGCAAACGCATTTTTATGATAGCTGTAAATGTATTTACAGTTTTCCAAATGAACTAAAAGCGTTAACAAATACAAGTGCAATAAAAAATAAATTAAAAAATTAGATAATAATTAATAAAGATAAAAAGACCGGCATTGTCACTATTTTGTTATGACTCAAGTATTAATCCTAATATGTAATTTAATTCTTAATTTAAATTTCTATAAGTACCAAATAAAATTTGTTGAATTATTAACTGGCAAGTTGAAGCTCATATCCGATGAATTGTAAATGCGACAAAAAAATTAACAAAACGTGTATGAAATTAATAGCGTTCTTTCTGACTTCTGACATATGTCGCAGTTTTTATTAGGAAAGCAAATTTTGTGCAGGTTTTCTATATTAATTGGATGTTATATTAGTTTCTTTCCTAAATATTATTGATAATCTATAAGAAGAAACTCACAATGCAGTTTACCTGGTCTCTGTTTCTTACACAGCTTACTGAATTGTATGGGTATTTCAAGATGAAGGTAGTGTGTGGTGTCGGTATCGGTTTCGAAACAAATGAAATTTCAAGTTATCCAATTCGTTCTCTTGCTCATCTATTTTCATATGTGTAAATGTGGGCCTCCGTTAAGAAGCTTTCGATTCAATAATAGAATTAAATAGGCAATTTAAAAAATCACCTTTATTAAAAATTGTTCAATTTTTTATTAATTTCATCCACTAATTGGAATATTTTTAACCGACTTCCAAAAAGGAGGATGTTATCAATTCGTCGCGTATTTTTTTTTGTTGTATATATGTTACCTGATTTCTTCTCCTGTGGTGAACCGTTTTGGATGAATATGGTCTTGTTTTATAGAGTATATATCCGGATTGGTGAAACTTCAAATCTTGGAAAAGAATTCTATTGGTAAAGTGACGAAATTTGTGAATGAACACATGCGTGCATGGAAATCGACCAATATCCCTAACATATTGATCGATTTTTCGAAAACTCCTTATGGATGTGTATAGTTTTTTAACATGTAATCTATTAAGGAAGATCCCTAAGTGATCTCATATACTTTTCTGCGACGTGCAACTTGCAGTTTTGCAGAAAATCGCCAAAAATTACTAAATTCTTATAAAAAATTTCATCGACATGACGTAAGGGACATTTCCTTATAAATATTTTAATTCCAACGTAATAGTGCGGGAATTTTAGGCACTGGAAGTTTTAATTGCGAATTTGAAAATTTTCTTTGTACATCTCAAGCATATAGGTAGTAAAGCATAGTATTTTCTGTTCTTTAAATCAATGAGTACCAACCTCGTTTTGTTTGTATACCAGGAAAATACCTATTTAAATGCAAATTTTTCCATTTTGCGAAGACGGTGCTTTTGGTTGTCACATTCTCCCGGCCTAATAGCAAATTCAGTGACAAGACATGTCAAACTCAAACTTGTTATTGGTGCATTTACACACAGGGTGTTTAGTTATAGCAAACAAAATCACAAAGTAAGGTGATAGAAGGAGTTGCATTTATATGATGACTGAAATATAGGACGGAGAATGGTTGAAATATAGGGTGGAGTGGACGTTTGGTGGTATAAATATGTTGAAAAAAATGTGGAAGTAAAATTATATAGGGTGATTAAAAAACTGTTATATGATGTGGACATAATAAATCATATACAGGATGGTTGAAATATATGCTGGAGTTAAATTATATTTAAAACAGTGTGATTGCATAAAGTGTGGAGAGGAATTAATGTTACACCGGACGATAATATAAAATGTTAAAACTGAAATAATTTATGGGGTAGCCCACAAGGAATTATATACTATGGTTGAAATATAGGACGAATTTGACTCCGTAAATATGGGATGAATTCTACTTCGTCCTATAGTTTACAGAAGGCAGCTAACAAATTTATGCTTGTCCGTGGTCAGTCGTATGTACAGAATGGTTGGTACATAGTGCGGAGTGGAATTATCTATAGTTGTACAGAGTTGTCAAAAAAAGTTGAAAAAAGGTTACATGGCGTGGTCCATAAGGCATAAATATAGTTTGGGCTTATTAAGTCAACGCGTACTAGTACATTTTGTTGGTAAACATTTACCTATTAATTTAAATAAAAATGTATCAATGTGTAATGTTGAGGCTTTCGATGTCACCTGGTTCTATCTATTAAGGTTATACATACAAAATAAAAATTAAGAATGAAAACTACCCGAGTTCAGAAAAACTAAAAATTTGAAAATAAAACATTTTTTAAAAAATATAACCGACTTCCACCAATAACTAAAAAGCTAAAAATAATTATAACAAACTACAACTCTAGCAAATAAATAACACATTTAAGTTTGTTAGGTACCTACCCAGGAAGTAAAAAATGTAAACATTAAGAGGTGTTCATTCTGTACAAATTAATTACCTACCAATCTAATATATTTTTGAAGTCGGTGCCAAGCAACAATCAGGTTTGATGAAGTGGTAGATAAGTACGCAATGAAGGATTTTAGATTTGCGTGGCACCTGCTAATATTAATTTATAATATTGGTCCATTCATTAAATAAAATTTAATAAAGATTCATTATTTAGGTCCATACTGTCAACACCAAAAAACTGACAGTGCCGCCGCCGTCAGACGGTCAAAACTCTAAACATTGAGTAATTATATATGGAGGGAGTGATCGTTAGATGCTGTTATATTCTTAGAGCATGTACTTCTGGTAGTGGCATGCCAGCGTTGTTATTGTTTAGTAGTAAAATAGTCAATATAGTAGTAGATCAGTATTGATTTTTCGGACGCGTTGCAGTAACTTTCATATTAAATATTCTGTTTTTAATGTGAATTTAATTATTTGATTAATATTTTATTATCACAACCTTACCAAATGTGTTGTGTAAAAATTTGTCAGACAGCGGACAATAGAGACTGTATTAAATATTTAAGTTCTCCTAGGGTTGTTGGTCCTCTCTTTCCTTTATTATTCCTGAATTTGATTGAACCCACAAATGATGAAAACTTTTAAGTTGCAAAGAACAATTTTCCAATTATTATATGGAAAATTTTGTCTGGAGCGGTTTCAGCCAAAAATTTGGGGGGTCATTCATTTGTAAAAATATTTCGAATACCAATATTTGATTACATTTTTATTTTCTTTTTATTTCAATAGATTTGTCAATATGAGTGAACAATTTTGGTCATTAGATCTAGTTCTCCGATTTCTCCACAACTGTGTTTCTTATAAAAATATACTTTTTACAATTTCATGAAATAGGGTCGAATTTCGCCACTGGGCAACCACAGGTCTAATGAAAAGAAGATGTCATAGCATGTCATAAATAAGTGCTATACATACAAAAACTACATATTTCTAAAAACTATCATGCAAGGTTAAAGCTTAAATATATGTCACTTTTTGGTCGAGTTTTTCCGTTCTGTTCTTCTGAATACGGCAAGGTTGCCAGATGTATTGAAATTTACAAAAACTTAATAATACAATAGGTCCGTGACTATACAAGATAAACATGTCTTTGTTAAGAGTTAACAGTGTGAAACTGTTTGCAATAAATTGTGTTACACCCGTTATAGACGAGTTAAAACTTCTTCGTTTTTTTAAAGTTAATAAAAACATAAGATACAAGGGCGTATCCAGCTTTTGGTTCAGAGAGGGGCAAAATTAGAAATCGGGGCAAATCGAAAAAAATTGTCAAATCAAAAATTTTTTGACAAGATATGCTTTGCTTAAATAGTGTAACTAGTAAGAGCAATTCTATTATAGCTTTCTGTTTCATAGGTACAGATATCGTGTCACGTCGTTATTTACATGTCACAAACTTTTTCTTTAAAAGAATTCGGGAACAAATGCAGGATACTAAACCCAAATCCCTCTAATATGCAAAAACAGACAGACGGTGTAACCGAAACAATCGACTGCCATATAAACATCCCCGTCAGGCCAGAAGGCTTAATTGATATTACGTGTCCTGTATCAGCATATTATGAGGGGGAGGGATTTGTATCGGACGTATAAACAAAAGTGGGAATGTAAATATCAAGGGATTATGACCCGTCTCGATTTATTACATGTATCCAATTATCGGAATTGTTTAATGCGAGTTTGACGATGTTTCGGGGTGAATAATCCAGACTTTATATGCCGGCATTATCGAAAACCCTCAGAGGTTTAACGGTTCTCGGGTATAACCAAATCACTAGAGGTTAAATTTACAGAAAAAAAGGTTTACATAAATAAAATCGCTCACAATCCAGGAACTAATGTCATTTTTTACGACAAATTTCTGCCAGTTGAATGATAAATGTCAATGTGAGACGCAAAACAGTATATTATAGTATTTATTTCGGTCCAAGTTATATCTTTAAATAGGAATACACTCAGATATTAAATGTTTTATAATTAAACTAGACAGTGAATTTGATTTTTCCATTTTTACATTACTACATTTGCATTCAATGGGTTGAAAAATCTCGAAAAGTTAGTATCGTAAATTCTTTGAAAAGGAAACAGCGTTACACACAGTACGACTCCCGATTTGGAGTCTCTGTGAGCTAGATTTTCCTGAAACTCCTAGATGTCGAAATTCATGTCGCGATAAAATATTAAATTCAGTTATATGTACTATATACATAAATTATTATTCGAGAATGCAATCAGTTGAGGGCAGCGCAACTGTTGAAGGTTCTCGACTAGAAGCAATATATTGTCATGCGATCAATGGATTGAAAAATCTCGAAAAGTAAGTACTACATCTAGTTTGTAAATGAATTTACATAATTTTGGCGAACCAACTGAAATATATCACGTCACATCTGATAGATTCAGAGCAGAAGCAATAACAGCAGTGGTGACCAACCACTAAAATTGTAACTAATAATAATATATTAATCAAATAATTAAATTCACATTAAAAACAGAATATTTAATATGAAAGTTACTGCAACGCGTCCGAAAAATCAATACTGATCTACTACTATATTGACTATTTTACTACTAAACAATAACAACGCTGGCTGCCAGAAGTACATGCTCTAAGAATATAACAGCATCTAACGATCGCTCCCTCCATATATAATTACTCAATGTTTTGAGGTTTGACCGTCTCGCGGCGGCGGCACTGTCAGTTGTTTGGCATTGACAGTATGAATGTAAATAATGAATTTTTATTATATTTTATTTAATGCATGAAACAATATTATAAATTAATATTAGCATTCTGCACTGAGGGTCGTCAGTAGCTAGTAAACAAAACAAAAATGAAAAAAATCGGTTGAGAGAAAGAGGACCTAATTGTTTTGTCTTTGCCTATTTATATATAGATAGATATATATATATATAGATCGGTTTAAAGCGTTCTGTGACGCTTATTTGTCATTGCTTCCTGTTTTCACAGTCATTGTTCACTCATGTGGTTTTTGACCATCATCTTCTCCTTTTTTCTTGTAGTGTCCAGTTCATTATGTTTTTGGTAATCATGCGGTAGTCATTATCTGGACGTGTGCAAACCAAGTAAGTTACTTTTCAATACATGTTGAGATCGTTTCGTTTCTTCAGGTTTACGCGCCGTAAGTTAGTATACATTTAATCATTGTTTTATAAATAAGTACCCACACATAAAAAATCTAATGATGTCAGGTCTGGTGGTCGAGCTGGTCATTCTAGGGGACTTCACCGTCCAGTTCATCTATCACGATATTCCTCATCCAGCTAAGCTTTTACTGCACCATTATAATCAGACAGACCATCTTGTTGAAATATTATTTCCAAATCTTCGAATTCATTTGGATTATCTTCCAGAATTTCAATTGCATTTTGTAACATTTGCAGATACTCCTCACCGCTTAAGTTTGTACAGAACAAAACACATAGTTGGACAACTATGTGGTTTCCCAAAATGTCTCGGAGGGAAATTTTTACTGGCAGTGGATAATAACTTATTTTATTTTTGCGATAGAAGGCCTCTCGATTTCAAGGTTTCTTGATCGTCATTGTTGTGTAATCAATATTCCAGGACTTTACTATTTCTTATCACCGTACGTTGATTCTTATTTACCTGGACTAAAATGTTGTTTTGATGTTGAGTTTTTGATTGTCTAAGACATTTAATTGTCTTGTTTACCTCTATTAATTACTGCACTTCCTGCGCTTCAATTTTGATATATGACTATTTGCGGACTTGATATTAGTTGGCGTCATTACTTTATATCTCAACAAATCAAAATTATGGCTAAACATTCCATCGTTATATAGTTCGCATTATTATAGTGGTACACCATATGCAGAGCCAGTATTTCTTGAAACTTAACACCTTAACATATTACAAAATCAAATCCATCCGATGATTAATATAATAGTAAACGGTAGTCCTGCAGAGTGGAATTTGCAAGTCATATTTCAACAAGATGGAGTACAAGCGCTTTATTTGAGACTAGTTCGAAAGGCCAGGTCGCTCACCAGAATTGACACCTATCAATTTTTGTCATGGTATATTTTAAGTCGCAGGTGTATCTACGTACCGGAATCACTAGATGACTTAAAAAGACAATTAATACATTAATTCATACAACAAGTTAATTTTAATCATAACTCATCATAACTCTATAGCTAACGAACATTCATTCAATAGAGAATGAAAGTATCTTTCAAATAAGACATCACAAGACCACGCTTTCCAGTTGAAAAAAAAGTTGAAAGTGTCCTGAATACGTGTGGTGTTTTTTTATTACGGCTGGTTTAGGACTATGAACTAGTTGAATCTCGAGTTTTTACTTTCCTATACGTATGTTCGAGTATTTTTCATAAGCACTAATCAATTTCAACAATAACATTGGTTATTTATTTTTCTTTTAACAATTTATCACAAATGTACTTCTAAACTAATAACAGACTTTCCCTCTTTTGAGTCTTACATGGTTTGAAACAAGTTACTCCTTAATTCACAAAATAATATTGTTGTAATGGGGACTGACTCCATTACTTTACACAACTTTTTCAAAGGGTAATTAATCGTTGCAAGGACCTACTAACGTTGTTTCGATTACAATCACTACACAATTATCAAAATTAATCTAAAAATGTTCTAGATACGCATGCTTTCTGAACAGCCTTCAAATGAATACTAATTTATATACGCCTTCATGTTGCCTATGGAGTGTAGAGTAAAGGGAGGACACCATTATATGGGAATAAAACTGGCAAAGTGTCCAACGGACAGTTTCAAATAAGAAGTTCAAGAAATGACCAGAATGGCGCAAGTGTGACCACAGGATATGTTATGAAGTTAATTGTCAACGGATTGAAATACACAAATCCTACATTTAGAAGTGATGTGGCTTATTAACAAATAAATGTTTGGTTAATTAGATGTAAATAAAAATTATTTATTTTTACATTCTTGTGTTCATAATACATATTTATTTTGAAAAGGGTCCCTTTACAAAGTTGGTGTTTCTACTTCCTTGTTCACCTCTCGCTGGATAAAACGTAATTAACAATTCTTTTCATCACTGAATAAACTGCTATAATTAAGTTATCTCTTCTGTTATCATTATGGAACAAATTTCACTTGCATTTTATTCTAGAATAGTTTCTTTTTCAAGGATTCTAACATTTTCACACACTGGTTTTCCATATATTTTTAACCGACTTCCAAAAAGGAGGAGGTTATTAATTCGTCGCGTATTTTTTCGCTTTTTTTTGTATGTTTGTTACCTGATTTCTTCTCCTGTGGTGCACCGTTTTGAATGAATATGGTCTTGTTTAATAGAATATATATCCGGATTGGTGAAGCTTCAAATTTTGGAAAAGAATTCTATTGACAAAGTGATGAAATTTGTGAATGAACACATGCGTGCAGGGAAATCGACGAATATCCCTAATATTTTAATCGATTTTTCGATAACTCCTTATGGATGTGTATAGTTTTTTAACGTTTAATCTATTAAAGAAAATCCTTAGGTGATTTCATATACTTTTCTGCGACGTGCAACTTGCAGTTTTGCAGAAAATCGCCGAAAATTCCAAAATTCTTATAAAAAATTTCATCGAAATGACATAACGGACATTTCCTCATAAATATTTTAATTCCAACGTAATAGTGCGGTAATTTTAGGCACTGGAAGTTTTAATTGCGAATTTTCTATGAACATCTCAAGCATATAGGTAGTAAAGCATAGTATTTTCGGCTCCTTAAATTAATGAGTACCAAGCTCGTTTTGTTTGTATACCAGGCAATACCTATTTAAATGCAAATTTTTCCATTTTGTGAAGACGGTGCTTTTGGCTGTCACATTCTCCCGGCCTAATAGAAAATTCAGTGACAACAAATGTCAAACTTTAAACTGCTATTTGGTACGTTTATAGACAGGGTGCTTAGTTATAGCAAACAAAAGCACAAAGTAAAGTGATAGAAGGAGTTGCATTTATATGAAGATTGAAATATAGGACGGACTAGAATGATAGTGGTCCGTAGGCAGCCGTATATACAGGATGGTTGAAATATAGGGTGGAATGGACGTTTGGTGGCATAAAAATGTTGGATAAAATGTGAAATTAAAATTATATAGGGTGATTAAAAAACTGTTATATGATGTGGACATAAGCAAATCATATACAGAATGGTTGAAATATATGCTGCAGTTGAATTATGTTTATACAGTGTGATTAAAAAATTATTTCTTTTATAGCACATAAGAAGTTGCATAAAGTGTGGAGAGGAATTAATGTTACACAGGACGATAATATAAAATGTAAAAAATTAACTGATTTATGGGCTAGCCCACAAGGAGTTATATACTATGGTTGAAATATAGGACAGATTTGACTCCGTAAATATGGGATGGATTCTACTCCGTCCTATAAAAGGCAGCTAACAAATTAATGCTTGTCCATGGGCAGTCGAATGTACAGGATGGTTGGTACATAGGTTGGAGTGGAATTATCTATATTTATACAGGGTCGTCAAAAAAAGTTGAAAAAAAGGTTACATGGTTCATAAGGCATAAATATATTTTGGGCTTATTAAGTCAACGCGTACTAGTACATTTTTGTTCGTAGAGATTTTGTTGTCAATTTAAATGAGAAAGTATCATTGTGTAATGCTAAGACTTTCGATGTTACCTGGTTCTGCCTATTAAGGTTATACATACAAAATAAAAAATAAAAAATGAAAACTACCTGAGTTCAAAAATACTAAAAAGTTGAAAATAAAACATTTTTAAAATAAAACATTAAAAAAATATATATAACCGACTTCTACCTATAACTAAAAAGCTAAAAATAATTATAACAAAATACAACTCTAGCAAATAAATAACAAATTCAATGTTGTAAGGTACCCACCCAGGAAGTAAAAAATGTAAACATTAAAAGGTGCTTATTCTGTACAAATTAATTACCTACCAGTCTAGTATATTTTTGAAGTCGGTGCCAAGCAAATCTAAAATCCTTCATTGCGTACTTATCTACTAATTCATCAAACTTGATTGTTGCTTGCACCGGATTCAAAATATACTAGATTGGTAGGTAATTATTTTGCACAGAATGAGCATCTTTTAATGTTTACATTTTTTACTTTCTGGATAGGTACCTTATAACATTGAATGTGTTATTTATTTGCTAGAGTTGTATTTTGTTATAATTATTTTTAGCTTTTTAGTTATAGGTAGAAGTCGGTTATATTGTTTTTAAAAATGTTTTATTTCTTGTCTAGTTGGACAAAAAACTCCATTAACTACAATTAAATGACTATTTTTGTCATCTTTCTGCTGTAGTTGTATTTTAAATATTTCCAAAGGTATTCCTGGTGAATGCCCCTGGAAAAATATCTTCAGAAGTTTATTGAAGTTCTGGAGTTGATGGACAATGCAATAATCAGTTTAGTAATTCTATAATATTGGGTTCTTCAGAGTTTAATTTATGTAGGATATTTATCATGACTCATAAAAAACGTGCAAATAAAATTTTTGCTTGTAAGTCAGTTTTATCTATCTACAGGGTATTTCATTGACTTAACACTTTATTATTGTTAAATATACATCTGGTTGTTGAACTGTGATGGTTACATTTGCATTTTTTGGAAGTGAATTCTTCACATTAACCTAATTTTATTCACGTAGGTTTGTTCGTAGAAAACTGATTTCTACGAACAAATTACCCTGTCGGTAATAGTGGCTCCCCCAAATTGAAAGCATTTTGTGGACACTTTTTCTTACACAGCGTGTGTCCTCCTTTTACTCAAACCTCCATACTGTTCCCACCACTAAAGCTCTTCTTTTTCTTTCTAGACTACAGTTTTGACGTTGGTGCCAGACTACGCTGTTAACTAACCCTACCGGCAGAGTGCGCCTCCATGCAGCATTCTTTAGAATTACTCTGGATTATTTAACCCTTTCGAAATGAAAACTTTTGTTTTCGAACATGGCACTAGGCAAAGTGTCACAAGTAAATTTTATATCAAACCTTGACAACATTTGACGCGGTTTCTATTAGAGATCGATATCTTATTTCATTTCTAAAGTAGTGTGGCGGCAATAGATGCCCTTACTGCATAAAAAATCAATTACTTATAATAAAAGTAATAAACACTTTTCTCCAAGTATAAATATGTCGAGTTGCCGTATAACGCAGCACAAAGCGTCGTCCTAAGATATTATTCTTTACAAAAAAAAACTCACTCAAGTGTTGACGTAAAGTTTCCAATGATTTTATTTTTTGATTGATAGACGGAAAGCATAATGAAATTGTGTTGACTCAGTGAATGCGGCAACTAAAACAATGAAGCTGAAACTTCGGCAAGGGAACACAGGCAGCTGATGCTGGTTCATCGTTTTAAAATAAAAGTTTTACCAACCACGAAAGTTTTATAATTTTGCTAATCAGCAGACTTCAATTCGCTCGGGATTTACTTTGAAAGTTCATCAATTTATAAAGCTTAGTCGATCTCGTGTTTAAAGGTGGCAATTCTTTGGACAATTTACCTAAACGTTTTGCATGGCATTGCTAAATAATGATTGGTCCTTGAAATGGTGCAAATAACTTACACATAATTCTTATTTAAAATGTTTGGTTATTAATTTTATGAATTAAAGGATTTGGTTCCATTCAAAAAATAAAACGTAAATATCAGACATATTATTAATAGACCAATCAATAGAGATTTTTTCGTGCAAAAAATACTATCAGGATACTGCCTGTGGCATCACATTAAGAATGATTTGTAGTGATATTTTGCTACCTTTTCCACCCGCAACTATGGTTTTTTACTTTATTATAAACAATTGAAACAAGAAAATTGCGTTTTTTTTCGTTGCATCTTTATAAAATGAAAAATAATAAACTAATCTCAATTGTGTCAACAGGTGAATTGTAAAGCATGGGAATACCAATGAAATGAGCGCAGAATTGATCCTATAAGATCTTTAGTAACAGAGAAAAACAAAAAAATTAGCGGTTCTTTTTATATTATCATAACTCCGTCACTATCGAAGTTGTAGAACTGGGCTTGTGGAAACTGATAGTAATTTATATCTACCTTATGCGTGACTAAACCAGGCGCTATCGGTTTATTGGTTTTTGAATAATTGCGATCTGAAGTTTATAGTCCACTATTTTTGCAGTTTGTCAATTCAGAATAGAGATGTTGAAAGTAGAGGTATCATTATTCTACAACGCCTCTATTTTTATTTTTCATTAAATGTCTGTGAAATATACGAAAAAAATTATTATTATTATTATCGATAGCAACTGTCACTCTGACAGATGGTGAAAGAATTTAATCGTTAAAAAAACTTCTATACAGAGTGATTTGTTCGATTTTATTATATCAAATGAGAACTGTTTGTTTATTGATATATTTATATGTAAATGGTCTCTCAGAAACGTTTTTGCTTTAATTTGTGGATTTTGGGTTTAAGGAACATCGAAGGAGAGCGGTCATTAAATAAATTCTTACTTGTGAGGATTTTAATTAAAACGATCTATGTATGTGCCTCTACTATATATTACTATACGCTTCCCCTCAACAACCGTGTTTCCCCCACTCCTTGGATACATTCATACGCTCGTCCATTTTTTGTCATGTTTGCTTACATTTTTCAGATATTTCTCAGACATTTAGTGAAAAATGAGAATAGAGGCTTTGTAGAATGACACCTCTACTTTCAATAACTTTGAAATTTGATTATCTATGACGCATGTGGGCACAATGAAAAAATAGTGTGAGCAGAAAACTTTATATCACAATTGTTCAAATACTAATAAACCGGTAGCGCCTGGTTTTGGCATACATAAAACAGATGTAAATTACTAATAGTTCCTACAAGCCCAGTTCTACAGCTTCTAAAGAGATGAAGATACGATTTTTTTTAATGCTACATTTTTCAGTATTTTTTGTTTTTTCCTGTTACTAATGATCCAATCGGATCGATCCTGGGCTCATTTCATTGGTATTTTCATGCTTTACATTGACCTGTTGACACCATTGAGATTAGTTTATTATTTTTGATTTTATAAACATGCTAAGAAATAAAACGTAATTTTCTGGTTTCAATTGTTTATAACAAACTAAAAAAACATAGTTGCGAGTGGAAAACATAGCAAAATATCGCTAGGAATCTTTGTTAATGTGATGGCACAGTCGGTATCCTGATTTTTTACACATTATCAGTTAATTTTTGCTCTATTGATTGGTATATAAGTAGAAAGCGTTCAGGCAGAACTTGATAACCAGCAGTCTGAAGGAAATCTCATTTAAAGAATAACTAACTACATCCAAATATGAAGCAGATTTGAACTTATTTTCGAACATAAAATTCAACAGCAATTTGCCTATACCTATAAGTAGTTAAACAAAGCGGTTTCTGGAGCGGAAGTGGGCATAAAGGTAACCAGTCATCGAGTTCTCGCCGGGAGCTGCTGCCGAGCTGTTGGTAGTTGTTGTTTGGATAAGAAGAAGACATTGGGAAGAAGAAGAAGACATTGGGGGTGGTCGTAGGAGTGCGCGAAAGACATTTGGGTGTGTCGCAGAGGTGCGTGCCATCTGTTGTTAATAAATGAAAGCAATTGTATTGTGGGTTGCGTGGGTTGCAGAGTGCACGCCATCTGTTGATGGTTGTGGTGGTTACAAAGAAAAAAAGCTAAATACTTGGCCGGGTATCGAACGCGGCTTGCCTGATTACAAAGTCAGGTGTCCACCGAGCTGCGCTAATGCGGTTAATCGAGAAATGTTTATTTGAAAAGGTATAGTACATGCCCGTTGGGTGGGCGCGGGTTTTTGGGCGTTGTTCGGTTAGATATTTGGGGGCTGGATGGGGGGATATGATATTTTGTTGTCTGTAAAAAAATTTAAAATCTTGGTATTTTGTTGTCTGTAAAAAAATTTAAAATCTTTTGCTTAAGCCTGCATGCGCGAGAACGTCCACTCCTTCGAGTCTATAGTTATCGTAAGCGACCGCCTACCTGCGCAAGAACGGCAACTCCTTCGAGACTCTGATTTTGTCGGATGATTCAAGGCATTGAACGCCTGCAGGCGCAAGAACGTCCACTCCTTCGAGTCTATAGTTTTCCTAAGCGAGCGCCTACCTGCGCAAGAACGGCAACTCCTTCGAGTCTCTGATTTTGTCGGATGATTCAAGGCCGAGCGTAATAATTTTGAGACTTGGAAAAATTTGTTTCAAGCGTCTGAAATTTAATTAAGGTGAAAATAATGGATATATTAAAACTAGACAACTGTTTAAATATCTTTATTAGCATATAGTATATTATGAATTTTCAGAGCATCCTTAATAATTAAAGCTATATTTTGTTTTGTTTTTGTACAATATATAGTAAGACCGCCATCATCCAACCACATAGTCAAATCCAAAGAAATACCATCAGAACAAAGCTGGCAATCATCCCATACAGTGTCAGGTTCATCCTTTCCATGTGAAGGATCGTTATGGAAACCATATGCAAATTCCAAGTATTTTTTAAGCACCGTGTAACTCTCCACCGTTAAATGTATAATTGTTTCACCAATTTTGAGAGTGGTCTCGGTATCGGTAATATTAATTGTTAAAATTTCTGGTACTGCCGCATATATGCAAGTGCGTCCGTTGTAGGTAATCACAGTTGTTAAAACGTCTGGTACCACGTAACATCCATTTTTGGGATTTAGCTTTCCAGTTAAATCTTTCGGTTGTATAGTTCTCGTTGACACTGCACTCATATTAAATCTTACTTGGTCATCAAGTAAACTTTCCAAATTCATGACTGGATTGTTACAGCTTCAACTCAAGACTGAATAAAAGAAATAAATTCTTTTAACTTATTGTCGTGAGTGTGTGACGACAGCAAACACTACAAATATTAGATTTTTGTGGCTATAGGTGCAGTCTTATTCAATTCACTATGAATAAAAGGTGTGGAATATGTTTGGAAGAGATAACTAATAATTTTGGGCTATTGCCAAATTGTAACCATTGTTTCTGCTTCCCATGCGTAAAAAGATGGCATCAAAATAAAGACTTTGAATTGAATATTCGCAGAGGCTGTCCAGAATGCCGTATTGTGTCTCCTTATGTCTATCAATCTGAGGTTTATTACCAGAAAGCGGAAAAAGATCGTTATATAGCTGAGAAAAACGAAAAAATGAAGAAAATGCGATGTAGGTATTTCCGAAAAAGCAAACCCAAATGTCCGTTTGGAAACACTTGCTTGTTTAGCCATCGATTACCAAATGGGGTAGAAATAGATATAGGGCCACCTCAAATGAAACGTGCAGGTATGGGCGGTCGTACTGATTTCATAGAGGCTCAGTTCACACGTGGAGGAGGTAGAACTCAGCGCCCAGCAATAGGAGGACTCCCAGATACTTTTAGTTTACTCCTGGTGGAACCAGGAATTTTTTACGTCTTGAGAGATGAATAAAAACCTGTATTTATTTAAAAATTCATGCCAATAAAATCATAAATGTATTTAAAAATTCCTGATAATAAATTCTCAAATCATAAATCTGTATTTATTTAAATGTAATGTTAATAAAATCGAAAAATAATATAAATCATGAATCCGTGATTATTTAAAAATTCCTGATAATAAATTCACATTATATCGGGTATTTTAGATATCAAAACCACAAACCGGAAATTTCCTGATAATAAATTCACATTATATCTGGTATTTTAGATATCAAAACCACAAACCGGAAATGATGACCGCAGTGAAAGGAAACTGTCATATCTTGTTTACGCTAATTGAAACCGAGCTAAATAAATTTACAGGAAGCTGTGGTTTGATTAGGTTATCATGTTGTTTGCAGCAACAAACTTTTGCAGGAAGTTCCCATATGATAAGCATTAATTAGTTGTTTTTCTAGAACTAACGGAAATTTCGTTATACGCAAATGACGTAGTTCGATGCTGATAAATAAAATAATTGCGAATTTTTATTTCATTGTTAATTCAACTCTCAAAGAGATCACATATCAACTACAGTGATTGTGTTTGTGCTTTGTGAAATTAACTGTTAATTCAACTTGCAAAGTGTATCTAGTGATAGTGTGTGTTGTTCAAAAAAACATTATGTGAGTATTTACTTAATTTCATTTATGTTAATTTGCTTTTAGTATTTTGTGACTGCCCTTCAAAATATTTGAAATTAATAGAGTATGTTTTTCGAATTGAATATTTTCTGCCCGCTTTTCAATTCAATGTTCTAGTTCCAACTTTTGTTAATTTGCTTCCAATATGTTGCGCATGTCTTTCAAAAATTATTAGAGTTTAGACGCAACCAAGTTCATAGTATTTAATTTTTGTTATAGAAAATGGATTTTTTGAAAGAACTTAATGCAGTTTCCTCCGCAGAGATTGACAACAAGCCGGCAATAAAAATTCAAGACTTGCAGCTTAACCAGAAGTATCGAATTCTGGCAGCCAAACTGGTCAACCCAAGATACGGTGAAACCATCTTACTTGAATTAGAGGACCACGTAACCTTCCTGCCGAAACGGGTCACTCAGGTATATAAACCACACCTAGCCAAATTTGGTGGTGGAAAGTTCCACATCGAATTCATCGGGCTGCAGCAACTTGGAGGCAAACTACAACCCCGAGTGCTTTTTCAAATTTCTGCGGAGTGAATATAAAAGAATTTAGTTGTAAGTTTTTATTTTAAATTTTGCATGCTTCAGTTATACTTTTACTGTTAATATTCCATTGATATTTCTCAAGTTTGTAATAGTTTATTATATTGTTATACGAGTAAAAATGAATTCAGAGGCTATAGCGAATATTAGTACCGATATTATTAACAAGTTTAGATTAGCATCAAATATAATTTTCTCAAAGAAACGTTGCTCTCTAGAGCAAATATCTAACTGGCTGAAATTAAGTAAAAAACAATTAATTTTATGTAACAGAGCTATTCGTGAATCAGATTTACATATAGGAACTTTGAATAAGCTTCAGTCTGAAATTAGTCATATAAAAAGATTTAGAAATGATTTGAAAAATTATGCTAACATCAAAAGGGGTGGGGGAATTGGTGAGAAGTCAAAAAGAAGTGATCGCGTTAAATGGTATGATGTAGAGTCAGCGTTTCGCTCACGTGTTCGAACAGGAGTAATCATTAATCTCATTCATATCAATATTTTTAAATTTTTAGATGATGCATTTTTCCTTTTTAAGGCGCGAGTTAAATGTGTCGTTTTGAAAAATAACTTTTTAAAAAAGATTAAATTTTATTTAAACGAAGTGTACAATAAAAATAATGGAATCAGACTGAACTACAAACAATGTAAAAGTTATTCAGCTGTAAAATAAATGCATTTGAGTAAAATTATTGTTAAGTGAAATAGGATATCTTGCGTCCGGCTACTTCTAGTTGAAAGATGCAGAATAGGGGTTAATGCACCACATAACTCCTCCATCCCTTAGAGACTGGCCGAGGGAGGCTTCACTTGGGCGTCGTCTATTTGCTGTCTGGTCCCAGGCGTTGATGATGTAGCTGAAGCTCTTTGTTTTCGGTAACATTTTATGAATACCACTATACCAATGATAATAAATATAGTGTAGGAGGGCCAAACCCAATGTGGACTTCCAAAATTAGTTGAACTGGGTTCTTCAAGGGGGTCGATGTTGTCGAGTGCTAACTGATGTATTTTGTCTAGAGGTGTGTCTAAGACTGTCACACTTTTTGTTAGGTTGAGGGTGACATTGGATACTTGAACTTCTGGGAGTAAAAATGGTTGACCGGGAAGTTCGCCCTTGGTATTGCCATATGAATATGCTGCTGTGCTTATTTGGCAGCTGGGAGGTAGTTTGAAGAGATAACTACCCTGGAGAGAAAATATCTCACTGGTACCACATTTTGTCTGGATGCGTTCTCTGGTTGGGAAAATTCCAATATAGAACTGCTCATTGATTTCTTCTATAATCGGACGTTTTATTTCTGCTTTCACTTGTCGACAATTTGGAGGGATGATGTCAATTTTTAGAAGTGAGAAGATGCAGTCTGGTTCGGCTGACTGGTAGATTAACGTGCCTTCATTGCAAAGATAATCAGGATCCAAAAATTGGCAGGGGTTGTCTTCATATTGGTAAGATGTGTCGCCCATGGTAAGGAAGGAATTTTGAGGAATTATTATTGTGTTATTGGCAGTTGGTATTGGAAATAATCGAAAATGTGTAAACGAGTCAGAAAACACTAAAGGAAATTCTAATGTGAAAATTATTTTATCATTAGTTATTACTACTGAAGTCTTAACAACATCGTAATATTTTAAATACTGGATTTTCTTACTATAAAGTAACTGATTATCTGAATGGGTTGTTAACATTTTTTGGACAATAAAATCAATATCATCAAGCGAGATGATGCTTGTGTGCAATGTTCCAAATCGAGCAAAAGAAATGCAATTTTCTATTTCTGAAAGAAAGTAAAGCAATGTATCTAAATTGATTTTAATTTGATCGAGAGCATCTCTAATTTCCATGTAATTAGTAAATTCAAAAATTGTTTTGTTAAGTTCTGTCCTTATTATTTTTATTTTATCATCGATAATTTCTTGGTTAAGAGAAATTTGATTAATCGTGTCGTTAACGTTCTTGATGAGATTATTTGTAAGTGATAAATGTTTATTCGATTGCTTGATCAAATTGTTTTGACTTAGTTTTAACTCTGAAATTGCTTTTTCAAGTCTTTCAGAATCTTCGTTGTCCATTAAACCTGTAAGTCCTTTCATAACAGAACCTAAACCATTAATTAGACCTCTTTTGAAACGATTTGATCTTGGATGGATGCTTAAAAATTTCGATTGGACAGTTTTTAATTCAAAATCTAAGTGGGAGTGAAAATTTTGAAGAACATAATTATAGGTTTCACTAAGGTCATTTTGGATGGTGGTTTTGATTATTGTATATTGGTTAGAAACGCTACTGATTTGCTTCTCTATTGGGGAAAGTTCAATGAAATGAATAAATATATGTGAACCTGCTTTTACTCTGGCTGATCCTAGCTTGAAAGGGAGGATTCCTGGATTTTTATTAAGATTCTGCACTGTTACCTCTTGGCAGTGGTATAGTCCTACCAGGAGACTCAGGGGTATCCTGTAACAAGGGAGTGTCTGATATTATTCGAGGTTTCTTGAAAGTTTGTTTGTGATAAGTTCCGCTTGTCGTTGTTACAGTTTTGTCATTATTTCGCAATATTTGTTCCGGGTTGAAACGGGGTTTTAGTTTATCTCTAGGGTTTTCGTTTTGCATGTAAGCGGTTTGATTTTCGCGGTATTGTACGGGCTCCGTTCGAGTTTCGTTAGCTTTACCAATAACTTTTTCTTTGATCTGGTGTGATTTGTCGGAAATTATTTTATAGAGTTCTTTCATCTTTGTTCTGTGAGTTTCTATGTAATTATTCACAAAATATTCGTTAAGGTCTAGATCGAAAGGGTCTTGTCTGTCAGTTTCACAGTGAATAATATCTATTGGTCGAAATTTAGTGACTGAATGAATGGAGTGGTTATACCCTATGATTGCTCGATTCATGTTATCTACAAGGGACAAGTCATTTTCAAGTGAAAGGGCTCTAAGATGTTCCAGTAGGGTGGAGTGAAATCTTTCGACAGGGCCATTTCCATTATGATGATGAGCTGTTGTATAGTGCCAATTTATTTTATGAACTTTTGCAAAATCTTTTACTAATTGCCCAGCAAATTCTAAACCATTATCTGAAGTTATGTGTTTTGGGATTCCATGATGTGAAATAAACTTTAAGAGTGAAGTAATTATTGCAGGGTTATTATTAGTTGTAATTGGATAGGCTTGACCATACTTTGAAAAAGCGTCTAAGAAAGTACAAAACTTTTGTTGACGAACTTGGAATACGTCTATATGGACAATTTCAAAAGGTTTTGTGGGTGTAGGGGTTATTTGAAGAGTTAGATGTTGTGGGTGTCTTTCGTATTTACTTTGTTGACAAGTGTCGCAGTTGTTAACATAATTTCGTACGTCACTGTCAAGTTTAGGCCAGTAATAGTTGTTGGATTTTATTTGGGCGATAGTTTCAAGAATGCCACGGTGATTATTTTTCATTTCGTGGTTGTACTGAACAATATCACGTTGTCTGTCAATATTTGTTATGTCTTTAAGTTTAGTGTTACATTTTAGAAGAGTAAATGTTCCACTTTTGAATAGTTTCGGGAAAATGCGGCACATTGTTTTATAATAAAAGTCTTGTGGGTCATTGGCAATATAAAAAGCATAAGTATTTTTTGGAATTAGTTGATATTTAGAAAATTCTGTTATTTGGTCTATAAAAGTGTCTTTTGTTGTATATATAAAGTATCGAATACGTTTATTGGGTTCTCTAAAAACCATGTTGGCTCTAAATTCTGGTTGCGATTTTTCTTCAATATAAATTTGATTTCTAAAATGATTAAAAGGTTTTTCAGTTATATGTATAGTTTGAATGGGGTTTTCTAAGTTTGAATGTACAGTTTCATTTGAATCACTTGCTTCTCCGACTTCTTCACCAGTTTCAGTTTCTTCACTATCTCTCTCTTGATTCGGATTAGGGTTGTTTCTTTCTGATGTTTCGTCTTCTTGCTCCTGAATGTCTTCGCCAGTGTTAACGATCATCGAAACATTGTCTGCAGGTTGTTCTGTTTGTGATTGTAGCAATTCTCTGTTAAATTCTCTCATGAATCCTAAAAATGGTATATCGGAATCATATTGTGCTTCTTCAGTTTCTGTTTGGTGAATTTCAATACGAGAGAGTGCATCTGCATTCAAATTCTTCTTTCCCTTTTTGTATATGACGTCATAGTCAAATTCTTCGAGTTTCAACCTCCAGCGTACTAATCGAGAATTTGGTTCTTTCAAGGACATTAACCACTGGAGCGGTTTGTGATCAGAAATTACGTGGAACTTGCGGCCGAAGCAATACGGTCTGAAGGTCTTCGTTCCCCAAACAATAGCTAACAACTCTTTTTCTATGGTGGAGTAATTTTGTTCCGCGCTGTTCAAAGCTCTTGACGCGTAGGCGATCGGTCGATCATTACCAATCGGTCCTTGCGATAAAATTGCACCGATTGCAAAGTTGCTTGCGTCGGTCGTTAAGTTAAAGGGTTTCTCGAAGTCAGGGTAAGCTAGTATGGGTTCGTTAGTCAAAAGGGTTTTACAAACTTCGAATGCTTCTAGGAATGTTTTATCATGAACAATTTTAGCATTTCTCTTTAAACACTGTGTGAATGGTCGAGTAAGTTTTGCAAAGTCTTTTATGAATTTCCGGTAGTACCCTAAAAGACCTAAAAATGATTTAATTTCTTTTGTTGTTTTGGGTATGGGGTATTTCATGATGGCTTTAACTTTTTCAGGATTCGGTTTAATGCCTTCTGGGGTCACTATATGTCCCAGAAAAGCTACTTCCTTCCTGAGGAACTCACACTTATCAAGCTGAATTTTGAAATTGGCTTCTCTTAATCGTTCGAAAACCAGCTTGAGATTCACCATGTGTTCTTGTAATGAACTACTGAATATGATTATATCATCCACAAAAACTAAACAAATCCGATTTAACAATCCTTTCAAAACATTTTCCATCACTCTCTGAAAAGTGGCGGGGGCATTTTTAAGGCCGAAAGGCATACGCACATATTCATAATGCCCATTTTCAACATTGAACGCTGTTTTTTGAATATCATCGGGGCACATCTCAATTTGATGGAAGCCACTCGCAAGATCAAGTGTTGAAAAGTATTGAGATCTTCCCAATTTATCTAGAATGTCAGCGATGTTGGGAATTGGGTAACGGTCATCGATCGTTTTTTCGTTCACCTTACGGTAATCGACAACGATTCTCCATTTTCGAATTCCAGATGCATCAGGTTTTTTGGGTACGATCCAGATTGGGCTAGACCATGGGGATTCACTGGGACGAATTATTCCTTGTTCGAGCATGGAAGTTATTTGTCGTTCTACTTCAGGTTTATGAACGAAAGGGTATCTATATGATTTTGTGTATACCGGAATTTCGTCTTTAGTTAGAATTTTGTGTTTGATTTTGTTAGTAAAAGTAAGTTGGTCATTTTCTTTAAAGAATATGTCATAATATTTGTAACATAAATTAAGAACGTGTTTTTTCTCTTCTGTGTTCATATGGTCTGTTCGTAAAAGTTGGGATATGTCAGGTTTTTGTTGGTCGTATTCGTCAGAAGTAACAATATGAAAAATTTCAAAGTCATTTTCATTCACGTTTTCGGTTTTGATAAAACTTTCTAAGGAAATGGTTTTTAACGTATCGCTTAAATTATGAATTTCTGCCAAGGCATAATTACGTTCTGCCATTGAATAACAACTTGGAATAAATAAACTATCCTGAAATTTTAATGGCGGAATAATAGTTGGACCATTCTCGGTGGTGACAGGAATTTTTATTTTAATTGCGGTATGCGGCTCTATTTCAGTGAAAAATAAAAGTTTTTTCTTTACTTCATAATGTTCTATTGGGATAACTGTTGAATTTGTAATTAATTTTGAATTAGGAAAATCGAGTCGAATTCCTAATTTTTTCATAAGGTCATAACCAATTAAACCATTGAAATAACTATGGAATTTGAATAGGTAGAGTTTAATTTTATCTGAAGAATTGAATTCTTTGAAAGCAGGAATTTCTATACAGTGATTTCTTGTGGTTGTTTGAAAAACGGAGGAAACAGTAAACGGTTCTTCTAAAATTGAATTTGAAAAATATTTTTCTGCAATATCTGGGTCTAAAAATGATTTAGTTGCACCAGTATCTATTAATAATTTTAACTTTGGAGTTCCTATAGAAATATAAGGTAAATCCTTTTTGTTGAAAATATTATGAATTTCTATGTAGTTTCGGTTTCTGGTGGAACCTCTTGAAAATTTGAGTAATCAAAATTTTCGTAGGGATGACACTCGTCATAAAAGTTTGATTGTTCCGAATAATCTAGATCGTGGCTCTGTTGTTGGTCAATTTCAGATTCAGGATCAGGATAATTTTCTGAAGATGTTGAGTTTTCCGCAATATTGTTTAGTTCTTCGAAAACGAAATCAGGGTGAGAATATTGTATAGGGCGGAAGTGAGAAGTGTTTGGCCGAATTGTGCCATGAGATATACCGCTCATTGGTGTTGGAGGTGGAAGATTTTGTGCTTGTTTTTGGGGTTTCCAAACATTTCTTGGTGGTCCAAAAACTTGTCTACCAGTAGGTAAACGTCGAGGTGGTGTATTTGTAGGCTGAATGTTGACTGGGCCTCTGGGGAATTGATTTTGCCGAGGAGCAAATTGATTAGGTTGCATAAATCGAGGTTGCATTTGAAAAGAAGGTTGAATATTTGGTTGAAATCGATTAAATGTTTGAGAAGATGCAAAATGGTTTTGGTTGAAATTTTGTTGTTTAATTTGCTTATTTGAATCATTAGTTGAAGTAGGTTTCGAAAAAGAGGGCTGAGATTTTTGAAGATATCTAATGTGATTATCAGAAATCATGAATTGCTGTGCATCACTAAGTGAAGTTGGTTTCATAGATCTTATAACTGATCCTTGCGGTTCACGGAGGCCAGCTAATAAAATTGTCAAAGCATAGTCATTGAAAAATATTTTCTTACTATTTTTTATATTTTGATCAGTAATGTGTATATCTACATAATTATGAAGAGCACTTAAGGTATTATTAACTCTATCATAAAATTGAAGTGAAGATTCATGTTGATTCTGTCTTAAAAGGCTAAGATCAAACATCAATCCAGCTTCATTTCTACGATCACCAAAATTTCTCTTAAGCAAATCTTTTATAGATCCCCAATCTTTAGATACACTAGAATTAAAAACATCACGTGCTTGTCCGGATAATTTTGAATAAATACCTTCAACTAGTCTTAAATTAGAAATGCCATTTAAATCAATTGGGTTCCAAAACATATTAATTAACCTATCAGCAATATCTATATATCTAGCTAAATCACGTGTATTTCCGTCAAATACAGGAACTAATTCTAAATCTTTCATTTCAAATGTTGGTCGGTTTGCACCAACTTGTTCTGAAATTTGTGGCAAAGGCATGATTCTTGATGAATTTAAATTACTACTATTTACTAAACAGTTATTTTCCGCTATGGAAGTATTTTCTCTTAAATCTAAATTACTTTTACTTTCTTCTATAGAAAGATTCGAAATCAATTTACTTAAATCTAACTCGATTTCACAGTTTTCCGGGATCGGAGACAATGGAGAATTCGAGGAGTCTGACATAAAAATATGGAAATGTAAAGGAGAGCGACTTACCAATACAATCTCATCCTTCGCTTGTAAAGTTGTGGAAGTAATCCTTTTTTGTTGAAAAAAGTCCCAAGTAAATTATTTCACGCACGACACTGTCTATTTTCGATTACGATTGTTCGTTTCGAATTAATCGATTGAAATCGAATGGATTTATCACTTTGATATTCCTTCGAAATAATCCTGTTCGCAGCGCCAGTTAAATGTGTCGTTTTGAAAAATAACTTTTTAAAAAAGATTAAATTTTATTTAAACGAAGTGTACAATAAGAATAATGGAATCAGACTGAACTACAAACAATGTAAAAGTTATTCAGCTGTAAAATAAATGCATTTGAGTAAAATTATTGTTAAGTGAAATAGGATATCTTGCGTCCGGCTACTTCTAGTTGAAAGATGCAGAATAGGGGTTAATGCACCACATAACTCGCGCATAAATAATACTTTGAAAACAATGCCTACTCTTAAAGTAAATACAACCTTTTGTGGTGAATTCATAAAGAAATCTGAAATGGAGGAAATTATGGAATATAAATATTTTAATACGAAAAACGCGATAATAGATAGGGGTACAGATTTGAATGGGTGGTTCTATGAACACATTCGGAATGAAATTTTACGTAAATTAGAGGAATTTCAGGAAAAGGCATCAGGATGGAGTTTGTATAAAGTTCTAAACTTAGAAATAAACATAAATAAATTTGAAATTGGAAATGGAGCCTCATCTTTCATAAGATTACCAGAATCAATTTCTAAAAAACATGCTGTAATCAATATTAAGAACTATGATGATGATCTTTGTTTTTTATACAGCGTTATTGCTCATTTGTACCCTACAGCCATTAATGTTGATAGAATATCAGCTTACCCCGAGCCATCTACTGTATTAAATCTAACTGGTTTGACATTTCCTATGACTTTACAGCAAATTACTAAGTTTGAGAAACTTAATAATATTTCTATTAATGTATATGTCTTAGAATTGATAAAAACAAAAGATAATGAGTATTATCAAACAGTTCCAGCTCGAATCACTAAATGTAAGTTAGACAAACATGTTAATCTCTTAATGATTCAAAATAAATATGTTCCTAAAGTCAATGATTTCGAAAATGTAGAAATAACAGCAAACGACGTGGAAATAAAATATCATTTCTGCCTAATTAAAAATTTATCACGTCTTGTTTCAAATCAACTTAGCAAGCATAAAAGTAAAAAATTAATATGCGATCGTTGTCTAAATTATTTTAGTGACTCCAGCAGCCTTGAGAGCCACATTGAATATTGTAAAAATGTAAATAATTGCAAAATATCTTTTCCTAAGAAGGCGGTAGTTGAGTTTAATAATTTTTCATTCAAGGAAAGGCTTCCTTTTATTGTTTATGCAGGTTTGAGTCGATACTTTTACCAATTTCCGATACTACTTCTACCAAAACTCATAAATATCAGCAGCATTCAGCCATATGTGCTGGTTATTATTTCAAATGTTCCTATGATGACTCTTTTTCGTACTATAGGAGCTTCACGGGCTCTAACTGTATGGAGTGGTTCACCAATGAAATGGCAAACTTGACAAAGTTCGTGCAGTCCAAACTAACCGATGTTGTACCTCTCAATGTGGAGGTTAGTCTCAAAGATGCATCTGGCACATGTCATATCTGTGAGAAGCCCTTTTTACCTCAAGATAAAATCGTTAGAGACCACTCTCACCTTTCCGGTGCATTTAGAGGCTATTCACATAATTATTGTAACCTCAGGTACCGAGAGTCTTTCATAGTTCCAGTAGTGTTCCACAACCTAAGTGGATACGACTCCCACTTTATAATTAGAGATCTCGCCAAGCATGATCAAATAACTCTTGTACCAATCAATAAAGAGAAGTATATTGCCTTTACTAAACATGATAAGGACACAAAAATAAAATTTAGATTTATCGACTCATTTAGATTTCTGGGATCTTCTTTGGATGAGCTGGCATCCACTTTAAAAACCGATCAATTTGTTAATTTAACTTCAATCTTCAATCATGTGTCGTTAGCGAAACTAAAGATGCTAAAACGAAAGGGAATCTTTCCTTATGATTATGTTGATTCATTGGAAAAATTAAGTGAAACCCAATTACCGCCTATAGAGAATTTTTATAATAAATTGAATGACCAGAACGTTTCTCAAGCTGATTACGAACATGCTAAAAGAGTATGGGATTCCTTTGAATGCCAAACCATTCGCAACTACATGGAGTTGTACATGAAAGTGGACATTCTTCTTCTAACTGACGTGTTTGAAAATTTCCGTGATAGGGCCCATCAAACATATGACTTAGATCCAGCCCATTGTTACACTCTACCTGGATATTCTTGGCAGTGTATGCTCAAGTACACAAGTTGCCAATTGGAAATTCTTCAAAATGTTGACATGCTGATGTTCATTGAACGTGGAATACGTGGAGGTATTTCCCAATGTTCTAATAGGTTTTCCGAGGCGAATAACAAGTATATGCCCAATTATAATCCTAATAAACCCTCCAAATTCATTTACCACGTAGACGCTAATAATTTATATGGATATAGTCAAAGTCAACCCTTACCCTACGGGGGATTCCAATGGTCTGCTGATACCAACATCGATGTCACTCAAATTCCCGATGATTCAGACATTGGTTATTTTTTGGAAGTTGATCTGGAGTATCCCAAGCATTTGCATGATCATCATAAAGACCTTCCCTTCTGTCCGGAGCGCCGCACCCCTCCCGGCTCTAAACTTCCCAAACTCATGACTACCTTGCATGACAAGGAAAAATATATTATTCATTATAGAAATCTGAAACAAGCTCTTGAGAATGGTATCATTCTCAAACACATTCACCGGGTGTTGAAATGCAAACAGTCTCCGTGGCTCAAGTCCTATATCGATCTAAATACTTCCCTAAGAGCTCAGGCGACTAATGATTTTGAGAAGAATTTGTTCAAATTGATGAATAACGCAGTCTTCGGTAAAACTATGGAGAATATCCGAAAGCATCGTATCGTTAAACTAGTCAACCATTGGGAAGGTCGATACGGTGCTAAAAATCTTATTGCTTCCCCAGCATTTCACAGTCGCACCATATTCGATGATGAGTTGATGGCAATTGAGTTAAACAAAACTGATTTGCTCTTCAATAAACCTCTGTATATCGGGTGCGCAATTCTGGAACTTTCAAAAATCCTAATGTATGACTTCCTCTATGATTTCATTTATAAAAAGTACCCTCATCATCTAGTCAAACTTCTATACATCGATACTGATTCATTTTTGCTTGAGATAATTTCTGATGATATATATGAAGAGCTCGTCAAACCCAATCTCCATCGTTTCGACACATCAGACTATCCCCCCGATAATATCTACAACATCCCACTAGTTAATAAAAAGGTGCTTGGTTTAATGAAGGATGAGGCTAAGGGCTACATTATTTCACATTTTGTAGGCCTCCGTTCGAAAATGTACACCTACCTAATCCTAGGAGGAAAATGCATCAAAAAGTCAAAAGGCGTAAAATACAATGTAGTTAAAAATAGTATTACGTTTGATGATTACCTCTATTGTTTGCAAGAAAACCAGCAAACTATTGCTTCCCAACGCTGTATTAGATCATATGCTCATAACATATTTAGTGTAGAGCAGACAAAAATTGCCCTCAGTCCTTTTGATGACAAGCGCTATCTGTTAAAAGACTCATATGATACTTTACCCTGGGGCCACTACAGCCTCTAAATTAATTTTTACTTTCAAGATATATGTATAAGTAATATTTGATGTAGTTATGTTATTAGTCTATGTTTATTTATTTTAAATAAAACAGCATATTGGTAACTTTGTCTTTTATTTTTAGCATACATATATTTTTAAATAACCTGCAATTTTCCGTCTACATATGCAGCAATGATCTATTTTCAGAGAACAATCAAAGCAACTAGCAAAGTGTCTGCATGGCATAAAAACAATTGTCATTTCATTAGTTAAGCAAATTTTACAAGTATTATGATTAGAGTCAGTGTGGGGATTTGGTGGGCAGTCTCTAAGCAATAAACATTTAGCTGATCCCTTTCTGTGAAGCTCTGTAATATCATCACAAGGTAAGAGATTCTTGAGCTCTAAGCCACAGCAATGACAAGTGATCCTGTCACCGTAGCCCGTGTAAAAGAAGCCGGCGTTGACAAGCTCGGCGGGTGTCTGCTTCAAGGCAATAGGCCAGTCTTTGAACGTCTCAAGTCTGCTCTCAAATGTCACTTTGCTTTTATGTCTGATAGGTCTGGTGATGTGGTAAGTGTCATCAAAATCAAAAAAGCGACAATATGGATTCCAGTCCAGATGATCGGCAACAGGGTCATCACCATCTTCCCAGTTGAAACCACGTGTATCACAAAATGGACATTCAACAGCATCATTTAAGCTGCCATCGGATTCTATTGCATCTTGTCGGTAGATAAACCCTGCTCTTGCTAACTTTTCAGCAGGGAAGTTGGAAGGCCAGTTTTCAAAGGTACGTAATCGATTTTCGTATATTTGGAAGTATTCTCGACACTCCATGGTGTAGAACTGATGAAATAAACAACAATGTTTTTAATTTATAGGCATTTATTCAATTTTTCTAATGTCAATATCTCTTAAAATAATGTTTTTATAATAATAAATATGTTCTTTTAATGCAATACATAATGGAGACCTGTCATCTAAACAAAATGGTTTTAACAATTTTTCAATCGGCAAACGATTTAGTAAATTTGACCATAAACATATTTCATCTATTATTTTATAATAAAAAGTACAGTAATTTAAGCGCTCCAAATAAATTATTTTACTTGAGATAATAGGGTTAATAGCTAAGAGTTCAATCACATCACTATTATCCAAATAGAGCGCGCAAATGTTTTTCATCACCAACACTTGTTTGACGTCTTCATACTGGATCTGGGATAGATGGAGACAATCTCCGCAGGTCACTGGGGCAGCAAACTCTGGAGGTGTGGCATTTTCAAAAAAGTTTGTTTTCAGGAGCTTGAGCTCAATGATGACATTGATCGTACATAGTCATTACAATTTTCGTTGCTGTTCCAGCGGCTACAGGTGTTTTTTGCAAGATAACCACTGGAGAATAGGATCTTGCAGGACTGAGTGCACATTGAACATCATACTCTGAATTCAGTAATGGAAATCTCGAATGCAGCAAGTAATAGTCTTCCATTTTCGCAGCTTCATCATACATTTGTAACACTCTATCCAAGTCCGCACTGTAACTGATAGTGGAATCACTACTATAACCACTATCCATGGTTTCAAAACTGCTGATACTACTCATTTTCACAAATCACTCGAGAGGTAAACTGGGACTGGGAATATATGTAGGGAATTTTCACAATTTTATAGTTGTACCCCTTCCACTACCTGATTGCGGTTGATTTCAATTATGTGTTCCTACGCCAAGATGGAAAAGTAGATCTCTTGTTGCTAATGGCTCCTCTGTTCCCCATCACCATCATCATATATGTAAGGCTTTTAAATATTGCATCACTTGTTGTTTTTCACAATAAAATTTGATATCTTTCTGTAATCGTTTAAGTTTGGTGATATGTTGACTTAAACTTTTCGAATACTTTACAGTGATGTTTTCACCCTGAGTCTTCATTTTGCAATGCAAGCACATGTCTATATTTATGATAATTTATTATCAATTTATGATTGACCTTGGTGTTATAGTTTGTTTTCAGTGCCAATCCAACTGTCGTGGCTCGAATCAAACCCAAGCCACCGAACTTTAACCTTGTTGCCTTTTCGTTGCAAAATTTTCTCAACGAGATACACATCAGGATAGGCAGCCTTTTGCAATTCTTCTTCGTAAAAGCTCCCTTGAATCGGTGTACCAGACATATCTTCCAAACTATACGTAACTGGATTAGTTATTTTAACCTGCGTAATTTTAAACAATTCCGTACTCCAGCTGGGAAGGTAACCTTTATCAAAAACGTGCTTGGTTTTACTTATTCGCACAACATCTCCAACTTTCAGTTTTCTTGGCCCAGCAATTTTCAGGTTATTGTATACTTTAATATCTCGAGCGTTTTTCCTATTAATGTCCACAGGTCTCATCTTTGTCTTGGAATGTTTTTGATGGTTGTAGTCCTTAACGATTTCCTGTAGAATATCTATCCATTTGTAGGTGCCGTTCAAACTAAAGTACTTGTAGAGCCGTTCTTTCAGCGTTCTAATTACTCGTTCAGCTATTACGGCTTTCAGTCCACTAAATGTACTATAATGATTGATTCCGTATTACTTCATTAGTTTCTGAAAGCAACTATTGTAGTATTCCTTACCCTGGTCGGTTTGTAGATTTTTCGGGTGCCGTCCTTCCTTGAGAATACTCTCAAAGGCACGAGTTACCTCTTCACCGGATTTCGTTTTGAGCGGTCTCGTCCACACGTACTTTGAAAAGCAATCAATCACCACGAGGAAGAACTTGAAATTACGATTGGATTTTGCATAGAGATCCATTTGTGCGAGGTCCGACTGCCAGGAGTCATCGAAACTTTTAATTATTACACGTTGGCGAGGAAACTTTCGTCTCACAGGTCTATGCAGTTCCTTAACAACTTGAACTTTTTCTTTGGAATGTTTCGCTATAGGAGCCATCTTGTATACTGCTTAAAAATAGACAAAGGCATGTTTTTATTGATCCTAATGATGCTTTTTAATTGCAGCAATACTGTCTGCGATTGCTTCAAGTTTTTGATTTTGGTCCAAGATTTGATTTGCAATATCATCATGTAGTTTTTGCATGTCTCGGTATAGCTCAGGCACTACTTTTGTCATCTTGTCTCTAAGTTCAGTTAGATCAGAAAGATCTTTAGCCTTATCCTTTCGAACAATATTTAATACTTCTGCTGCATCAACACCTTTAGGAGCTTGTTTCATAGAAAGTTCCAGATCGTTTATACGTTTTTCCTGTGATATACGGTTGTCATTAAACGAGGCTTCAAATTTTGTGATGGTTTCCTTATATTCTTTCCGAGCAGATTCCAACTGAGCTTCTAATGTATTGAATTTAGAAATGAGAAGCGATATATTTCCACGTTCCTCGCTAACCTTTTCGTTTTGCTTAAACACAGATAAGGTTTGCTGAACTTCACCAGTGTAGTTGCTGAAAGCTATTTGAAAATCACTAGGTATTTGCTGAAGTCCGTTTGCTATTTTCTTATCAACGTACTGCTTGTTGGCGGCATCCATAGCCTTCGTCGGTACTTCGACATTGGTAATTTTCAGCTTCTCAGCATCGATATTTCCCTCCGCGGTAAAAGAAAAAGGTACTTTCATAAAAGCTAGGTTATGTGATTTTGATGACATTAGTTGCTGATGGGCACTACGCCCAAACTTGTTTAAAGTCATCGTGAAACTGACATGTTTGCCATAGGATAAGGAATAATATACACTTTCAAGTTCGAAATTTATTTATCTCGTATAATATTAGCTTCCTTAAGTTCATTTAAAATGGCAATTATTTCGTTGTCGTGAGAGGTGTTGCCTGCTTCCTTGGATGCAATCAGTAGTTTCAGCCGTTCAACCAATTCGTTGGGATCATCCCAGTAGACGTATTCCATTGGCTTGTTATTGTAAGTTAATTCCATACCAGTTCCAGCAAAACGTTGCTTTTTTGTCAAGGGAGGAAACATTGGCTTTATAATTTCAGTATATTTATATTTTTGGGAATTCGAGATGGCGCTGTATGAGTGAACACGAGTTTAAGCAGCTGAAATAAATTCGCGTTTTTTAACTTCGAATCAAATTCTTTGGTGCCTTAAATCGATAAAATACAAGTTTAAGTGTATCGATTTAGTGCTATTCGAAAATAACTTGCTCTATTGCATATTGAACGTTTTATTAGTTTTTTCCAAGTCTATTAAATGTGAGGTTAAAATGGTACTATCAAGATCTGACCTCGAAAATATTAAGGGAATATTTTCCGACAACTTTCTTCAGGAAATCATAGATAAGGTCTCACAAAATATTGTAATAAAAATTGAGGAGAGACTAAAAAAGCAGGATGAAACAATCCGAGAACTAGAAAAAGAAATTGCAGATCTAAAAATTGCCAATAATAAAATGTTTCAAACTTTAGATAATCTAGAACAATCATCTAGATCCCTTAACATTAGGGTGTTTGGTATTCCCAAGACGGAAAATGAGAATATACATAGCAAAATGCTCGATTTATTCAAGAAAATGCAGGTGAATAATATGCATGACAGTCAAATTATATCTTGCCGTCGAGTGTCTTCAAAAAATCCAAGTGACAAGCCACCTGCGGTTATTATCAAATTTTCAAATGATTTGGTACGTTCAGAGGTTTTGAAAAACCGAAAAAACCTTAAGTCAACAAACATACACATCAAGGAAGATCTAACTCAGTTCCGTGTCAGGCTGCTAACAGCAGCTGTGAAAAAATTTTCGAACAAAATCGCATGGTGTTTTAATGGTTCTGTTTACGTTAAAATCAATAGTGTGGTGCATATCATTAGAAATCAAGAGGATATTGATAAATTGTTTAACTAAAATGTACGTACACTACTTGCTTTTACTAAAAATCAGTTTTCTAACTTATATTTATATTTTCTCTTCACATATTTTTTGCTTTTGTAAGTGATGATTAATTAATACAGCTTTGTAAACAACATAATCATTTTAAATTTCTATTAGGTTTCTGAGTTAATAATACCACACAATTTAGTTTTTGAGTTATATCGATTTTCAAACGACCTGCTGCATTCTTGTGTGCTGATGTCATTACCAACACTCTTCGGTACGCTTCTAAATCATCGGGAGCATAATCAGGTGACTTGTAAAATATTAGTTGATATAACCCTGGAGTACCTCGAAACTGTAACCCATCAACGATAATGTGACCAGTACTACGACTGAAATTGATTTCCTTTTGCCCAAGAAACCATTTGGAACTTGCAGCGTCATATATAGGTCCATATATGTTGTCAATAACATCGCTTTTAGTGATATATTCTTCAAGATATTTGTGTGCAACTGGAGGATACTGATCCATGTAGTCCTCTATTGCTTCTTTAGAGAGATTACCAGGATCCTCGTAAAAGGTTTCGTTCTCCACCTCATCATCATCATCATTGGTGTGCATACTAGTTTCAGCGATTGGTTCTTCATCGAGGTATTGTGTCTCTTCCAACTCATGTTTTTTGACTGATGGCAGCTCCTGCACTTCTTGTTTAATTACCTCACGCTTAATGGTCTGTGTTGGTATCTTAGTGAGAACTTTTGCCGTAGTTGAGGCAATATCTTGTAGCGGTGTCATTACCGGTCTAAAAAGTTTATTCAATGTTTCATCATGTTCCGACTTTCCCAGCTTCAGACTAAGATATTTCTTGCGAATAGAACGTGCCAATTGCTTGATCTTTTTCTTTCGAGCAGTGGCAGCAATGTTGCTACTCAATGAAGACATTTTTATCTACTAACAGCAATCATCTTTATTGAACCTTTATATATTTATCGAATCCTTTACGGTAGCGGCCATCATTCAAGTTGAAGTCCTTAGCTATTGTAATAAAGCCAAAACGATTTTGCCAGCATTCCGAACACATTGTCTTAAATTTATCATAGTCCATGTCGGGAGACACGTGCTCATCAAAGACGTGCTTCAAATTTACCTCATCTTGTCTGAATATGACAATTACGTTGCAATTGTCTCGAATCAGTTGTTTAGGTATTTTGTTATACGTTTGGCATAAATATATTGAATCGATATTCCTGTGCCTTCCCATCGAAAAATAATTCTGAATCTTGTTTTGTTTATCACCATTCACATCATCGAAAATGAATACTGAACATTCGCGTGCCTCACTCAGATCAATTACTTCTTCGTTGTCTTTAAAGGGAAAATACGATACACCTTTAACCAGCTTGAGAACGTCTTGTAAGAGCTGGTACTTTGGTTGGTAGAGTGACTTGGAATAGATGTAGACGTTCTCGAATCGTAGGCCGTTTTCATTGAATAGCAGTGATAACGATGCGTTGGTCTTTCCGCAACCACTAGGTCCACAGAATGCTGCTCGTAGGGAATTTGGTAACAATTGTCCGTGTCGACTTGCTGATGATGGTGATTCTTCGACAAAGTCCAAATTTTCGATAGGCAGTTGGACATCTTGTTGCTTCATATACATCTTACGATATACTGACATCATCCTTATTGTGTATACTAATTAAATACAGCAGTCTATCTCAGTTTCAATCAGTGTCATGCTAACTCCCAAAGGAGGTAGTCTACTGAATAGTGCAATCAATAAATTACCATTTGAACTACATCTACCTGGTTATCAGTTTTGTGGACCCGGTACAAAACTTCTAGACCGTCTCTCCAAGGGTCAGCAGGGAATCAATAAGACAGACGCTGCTTGTCGAGCGCACGATATCGCCTACAGTAAATACAAGTCTTTGGCGGATCGTCATAAGGCTGATTACGAGTTGGAAAATCGAGCCTGGGAGAGATTCAAGTCAAAGGACGCTTCACTTGGAGAAAAAGCAGCTTCTTGGCTTATAACTACAGGCATGAAGGCTAAACGCAAGATGGGGCTTGGAATCAAAAAACGATGTGGAAAAAAATCTTTTCGACAGAATGTGGTTCTACCAATCAAGAGAGCTATTGCCGGATCTGGAAGTGATGTCCGTAAGACATCGTTATTGGCGTTGAGAGCAGCCCGAGCAGTCATTAAGAAGGCAGGTGGTCGCAAGAAAATCCATGTACCTCGAGTAATTCCTTTTGAGTCGAAAATTGGTGGTTTTCTCCCACTAATACCCCTATTTGCGGGGTTGTCAGCACTAGGAGCTCTTGCCGGGGGAGCCAGTGGAGTAGCCAAAGCCGTGATAGATGCAAAGAACGCCCGCAAGAAGTTGGAGGAGGACCAGCGCCATAATCAAGCCATGGAAGAGCTTGCAAAGAAAGGAAGCGGTATTTTTCTTAAAAAGTCCCGCAACGGCTTCGGGCTTTACTTAAAGAAGCAAAAAAACTCCCAATAAAGCTACCCAATCGAGCACTTTACAATCACGAGCTTGAGCAATATGCCAAACATTTGAAGATCCCCTACTTTAGGGGAGTATTTATGCGAAACACCTTACCTAAACATTCACAAACAAAGGAGTCTGCCATCGTTAATTTGGATACCAGCAGTCATCACGGTACGCATTGGGTAGCTTATGTGCGAAATGGAAACACCGTTCAGTACTTTGATAGCTTTGGATGTTTGAAACCACCCCAAGAATTAGCCAACTACTTTGGCAATGGAGTGAAAATCCTCTACAACAATGACTCTTATCAGACGTACAATCAATCAAATTGTGGCCATTTATGCTTGAAATTTCTCTATAATAAAAAATAAATATTTTGCATTATTGTTGTTTTACTTTAACCTATATTAGCAGCTAACAAGCGGATAATTATCAGTCATGTCTGTGATCATCACATTGAAAGGTCGCAGCCCAATACTGTCGATTGATTTTCAACCACCTATTCAGTTGGATTCCAACTACAACTACGGACTAGCTTTATTGAGTTTTCACTCGTACAACAGCATCCCAAACATTGAGAGAGGTGACAAGATCTACCTGTTTGACGATCAAAACACGCAAACATTCATCGACTTGCCCGAAGGTTCATACGAAATTGGTGACATCGAAGCTTATATTAGAAAGGCACTTGGCATTCATTTGGCAAAGGACGTTGAGAATATTTTCTCATTGAAACCCAACAACAATACTCTCAAGTGTGAGCTTTTCAGCAGCAAGTACGCTGTGGATTTTCAACCGCAAGACAGCATCGGTGATATTCTGGGCTTCTCTAAACAGCTGCTACCACGCAATCAAGTTCACAGTTCCGATTTACCAGTGAACATTATAAAAGTTAGAACGATTCATCTCGATAGCAACATCACATCGGGAGCCTTCTACAATAACACTCCTTCACACACCATTTACGAGTTTGCCGTTGCAGTTGATCCTGGTTTTGCCATCGACGAAACACCTCAGCATTTAATCTATTTGCCAATTAACAGAAGCGAAATACATAACCTCACATTGCAAATTTTGAATCAAGACTCTGAACTTGTGAATTTTCGTGGTGAAGAAATCATCATTCGACTTGAGCTGAAACAACTACAATAATAATGGGTCGACTTGTATTTGATGAAGAACCATATAAGAGGTTAACCGCTCCTCGTCCACCATCAGTTTCTATGAAACCTCTCAAGAGATCACTCACGCTCTCAAACAGATTGTTTCTACAAACGCTCGGCTACCATGTCAACTCCTCAAATGTTCGATATCTTCCGCAAACCAAATTTTGATGATAGTGTAAGACGCGAGGAGTTGCGAACCTACTATCCATACGTCAAGTCATTCGGCAACAATGATATCGTTGAAATCACCGTCAATCAAACAGATTGTTGGTTTTCCATGGCTGATTCCTGCATCTCAATCCAGGGACAAGTGGTGAAGACAGCAGGCAATGGAGATGTTTCTCTATCACCAAATGCTGGAGCTTTCTTCTTCGACAGCGTTACGTACGAGTTGTGCGGCAAGAAAATTGAAACCGTGAGAGACCCTGGTCGCGTGAGTACAATTCGTGGATACTTGTGCTACGACCCCAACAGTTCAAAGGACCTATTCATAGCCGGGTGGAATTTTCCACATAAAGCGTATATGAATGCCGCCGATAAAACTTTTCACATGTACATTCCATTGGGACATTTGTTTTCCATCTTCAACGACTACAAGCAAGTGATGTGTGGTAAACAAACAATTCGTCTGGTGCGAAGTCGTAGCGATGATGATTGCCTTATAATCACGGATGCTGCTACCAAGGGTAAAGTGACAATAAACAACATCGAACTCAAAGTCCGTCACATTTTTCCAAACGATGACAGTAAATGGATTTACTGCAAGCCGTCAAAGCGGATTCCAGTATAATTTTACCGTTTCGTAAATGGGAGCTAAATGAGTTGCCTGCTCTCAAAACAGGTGCTACTCGTGAAATTTGGGCTGTGAAGACGTGTGCCGCACTGGAAAGCCCTCGTTACGTTATCTTAGCCTTTCAAACGGATCGCCACAGCAACATCAAAGAAGATCCCACGGAATTTGACAATATTCACATTTCCAATATTCGTCTAAATCTAAACAGCGAATTTTGGCCTATGGAGAGATTTGATTTAGATTTTTCAAAGAGTGAGTACGGTGAGGCGTACAAAAGGTATACGGACTTTTATCCCAGCTTTGGCGGCGGCAAACACCCTCTACTGGATTATGTTGCATTCAAGACGCACACTCTATTCGTCATCGATTGCTCCCGACGTGAGGACACCATGAAATCCTCGACTGTAGATATTCGCTTGGATATTGAAAGCCAGACGGGATTTCCCGATAAGACCCGAGCCTTCTGCATAATTATCCACGATTGCCTAATGGAATTTCTCCCACTCAGCGAAATTGTCCGAAGCTTATATTAGATCACTCAGCTGTTTAGAAAATCAGTTTCGTTATAGCTTTTCAACGGTTCACAATGGAAATTGCAATTGTCGACATTCAAGGTTTCGAAATCGAGGGAAGATTTGTTCCCAAGGAATTGGTTATCAAGACACGTAAACGCACAGGAGTGTTTTTGTTTAAACCACCTAAACCGTTTAACTATCTATCAGCAGCAGACAAAAGGCAAGTACGATATTTGGAACAACGGCTACATGGACTCCACTACTCTGATGGCCACTATGATTTGAATACTATGAACGACATTTTGAGAATTTTCCTAACCAAATGCACGCACATATATGTACGAGGCCATCAGAAATATGACTTTTTATTTAACAAGTTATTTGAAGAGCTGAAAATCAACAATTTGAGAAAACTGCTTAACGAAGATGAGGAATCACACTATCACCTAATCAATCTGGAAAACTTCAATGGCGCTGTTGAACTGAAACCTTCTGACTCTCCATGCATTTTTCACTGCCGCTGCAATGATCCAGTACGATGTGCAAAAGAAAATGTTGATGTAGTTTATTATTGGCTTCTGAATAGTGTTTTACATAAATAAAACATTGTATATAACTATGTGTTTTAATTATTCATTATTTTCCTAATACATTTCACAATTAATTTAAGTAATAATATTGTAATTGTAGAGAGTGTTACACAAATAAGAATTAGCACTTTGTGGAGCTCCTCTTGTAGGTTAGCATCACGTATAGTCATTGAGCTGTTGGATAGTAAAGTTTTTTCATCTTGGCATGAAGCTGCTGAAATCCAGTCAGTGTCACCTTCAGTGTCATCAGAAAATATCAGCTTCAGTTTGAAATTTTTTGTTGTGTTTGACAGGCGAGCAAAATATACAGGCAGCCGTCCATCGTTTAATCTATCTCGAGCCATCAATGTGTAGTTGGAGCGGTTCAAACAGTTCCCTGAAGGGCATACAGCCATGTCCTTGGTTCCATAAGGTATATTAACATACAAGACATTTTTCAAAATTAATGTGAATATTATAAAACTTGATTTAAGTAAAGTCATTTTTATCGATCTGCATTCAACAGTAGTTGGTGAGACACTATGCTCATCTTGCACCTCTTTCGTTACTTTATACTAAAAATTATTAGCAGACTACTAGAAACCATAACATCAAATTCTTGATTCATCATTAAAAATTTTTCCAAGTCTCAAAATTATTACGCTCGGCCTTGAATCATCCGACAAAATCAGAGACTCGAAGGAGTTGCCGTTCTTGCGCAGGTAGGCGCTCGCTTAGGAAAACTATAGACTCGAAGGAGTGGACGTTCTTGCGCCTGCAGGCGTTCAATGCCTTGAATCATCCGACAAAATCAGAGTCTCGAAGGAGTTGCCGTTCTTGCGCAGGTAGGCGGTCGCTTACGATAACTATAGACTCGAAGGAGTGGACGTTCTCGCGCATGCAGGCTTAAGCAAAAGATTTTAAATTTTTTTACAGACAACAAAATACCAAGATTTTAAATTTTTTTACAGACAACAAAATATCATATCCCCCCATCCAGCCCCCAAATATCTAACCGAACAACGCCCAAAAACCCGCGCCCACCCAACGGGCATGTACTATACCTTTTCAAATAAACATTTCTCGATTAACCGCATTAGCGCAGCTCGGTGGACACCTGACTTTGTAATCAGGCAAGCCGCGTTCGATACCCGGCCAAGTATTTAGCTTTTTTTTCTTTGTAACCACCACAACCATCAACAGATGGCGTGCACTCTGCAACCCACGCAACCCACAATACAATTGCTTTCATTTATTAACAACAGATGGCACGCACCTCTGCGACACACCCAAATGTCTTTCGCGCACCCCTACGACCACCCCCAATGTCTTCTTCTTCTTCCCAATGTCTTCTTCTTATCCAAACAACAACTACCAACAGCTCGGCAGCAGCTCCCGGCGAGAACTCGATGACTGGTTACCTTTATGCCCACTTCCGCTCCAGAAACCGCTTTGTTTAACTACTCCTATACCATCATATCAGTAACAGTTTATAGAGAATAGAAGTAAACTATTTAAAAAATAAAAAAATGACATTTTTGTTTTTTTTTCTGCTTATATAATGAAAAGTAATGAAGGAATCGTAATGACATCAAAAGTTGTAGAGAAGCAGAATACGTCTTGATAAAAGCTAAAAAAAAAAAACTGAAAAAAGGCGTTTTTTTCAAACGTTGATAATTTTCTCATAACTAAAGATCGTCAAAATGATATCTTCTGATGTTAAGTTTATATGCGCTGACGATGGATACTGTAGAATAAGTAGTTTTTGAAGTATTGTAATTTAAAGAACTTAAAGAGGTATTTGCAAAGTCCACCGTATTAACCAGCCTAGTCCGATCGGAATATGCTTAAAAACACGTTTTGTCTATCTCGGATATTTGTTATATTGCAGAGGAACGTGGTGGTACCTTTACACAAACAAACACACACGAGGATCCTGAGAGTCTAAATGACATTTCATATTCCTGAAAACATCCGTAGTATCATACATATATGGGGAATTTTTTTTTTTTTGATCACACTAAAAAAATTGTCAGAAATCTAGTTTTTAAATTCATTTGTTGTTTATGGAAAAAAGATTTGTAAGTTCAGAAAAAAATTTAAGGTCGCAAGAATCCTTTGTCAGATTTAAAATTCAATATGGTGGATGCAATATGCCGGAATAATTTTTGAACATATTTCCGATTTACACCCAAAGGTCATGTTAGCAAAATTCAAAATGGCGGATGAGAATTTTAATTTTGAAAATAAAACGTATTACGCCAAAATTGGTATAGAGGGAATTTTGGGGTCTCTGATCATGATCATTTTCTAATGAAACGGAAAAAAATGCAGATCACTGGTCATCAAAAAACTGATTCATTGTAAAGATTTATTAAAAGTTAGATAACTAAGTAATTTCCGGTGTTAACCTCTGATTCGTGATCAGACTCCCCAAAAAGCTCATTTAATACCAATTTTGGCGTAAATTGGTTTATTTCAAAATGTCCTTCCGCCATCTTAGATTTATCATTTTCAATTTTTCAAATCTGACCCTCAATTCGTGATCGGAGACCCTAAAAAAGACCCTAAGCCAATTGTGGTGTAAATAGGAATTGTTTTAAAAAAGTTCGTCCGCCATTTTAAATTTAAAATGTGACATCGGATTCTTGTTCAGCGGCCCCCAAAACCCTTTTTCTGAGTAACTGGGTTAACATTATTGACACCTTAAAAAACTATAATTTCTGACAAACTTTCTGGTGTGTTAAAAAAAATAAATTTGCCCCAAAATTTGATAAAGATTTCCCTATATATATGTTATATCACACTTCTCAATATTAACTTTTTAAAAAAGATTTTATTAATAACAATACAAAAATTATAACTTTGAAAATGTAAATGAAAATAACAATATAAAGTGACAGAGTAACTGAGTAATAATGAATAACACACAAGAGAGATTTTACAATATATAACCTAATGAGTGCTGAATCGGCACTGTCGACACGGCGATTCCCACGGATGCTCGGTGGTGCTGTAATCTGATACTCCACGTGTCGCTGACTCGGCTGGGAATGTTGTATTGTCGTTGCGATATAAGTTCATGCTAAGTTCATAGTATAAACTTATATAACATATATATATATATATATATATATATATATATATATATATATATATATATATATATATATATATATATATATATATATATATATTCCTAATGAAATGAAGTCCAATGTTATATCGGACAAACTTCGAGAAATTTAAAAAGTAGAATAATTTCCCACAAAAGTGACATTAGATTGGGAAAAAAAGCTGTGCCATTGCTTTACACTGCAATCAAAACTCTCACATCGCAAATTTTAATAACTCACTTGTTCTGGCATGTGAGCCGAACTATTTTAAAAGTACTTTTTTGGAAATGCTGTATATTAACTATTACCTTAATAATATCAATAAAATACAGATATTCAAAATTAGAATAATATCTACTCTAATCTTCCTGAAATTGAGAAAAATATGTAACGAATATGAAACTAGATTTTTTTATGAAATAAAATCAACATTGTCATTTTGATCTGATAATTTTAAATCTCTTATATTTTATCATTAACCACCTATATATTTTCATATATTTAATATTTTCATTTGTATATCTATTCGCACTTTTATGAATCAGTACGTTCACAATTACTGCAAGGATATTTAAATTTCGTTATTTTTAAAACAGAAAAAAAGATAATACAAGTTTCTCAAAAAACACCTTTTTCTATAATAGCAGCAATAGCTTTCAAAAAATCCATTGCTACTATTCCCGAAAGGCTTAAAACTGACAACTAGGCTTGAAAAAAAAAACAAAATAATGATGTACATTCATTTAGAAATACAATTTATCCAAAAATAAAAAATCCAAAAATCTGACATGAATTCCGCTGCCCACTTATTTCATTAATGTGTTTCTTCTGTTTTTATTTTTTGTATTTGATGAAAAAATATAACTTCTGATTAGTTTATATTTCATTTATTATTACGCATTTTGAGAACTATATTACTTTGAATATAATCTCGATCAAATGTTTATCTAGATTTTACTACAAACAACTCAAAAATAAGCATAACAACGAATATACAAAAAATGCAAAAAACGCAAATCAAAACCCTGTCCCTCGGCAGACAACTCAATTAATTTTATAAACTGGAGTGTATCCCAGTATGGCTAATTATGTTAAAAAACATGAGAGAATAAATTTCCCGAAGTAATCCCGCAGCATGAAAGTCCCGACGTTTCTCCACTTTATTTCGTATTCGTGTTGTTTTACTGCTTCTTAATTTGACTTAATTACCCAATTCTGCCGTGTATATTTTCATTTAGTTGACCATCTCGGAACCGCACTCGGGATCACGTTGCTCGCCTCTTCTGGAAAGAATTTTCTTGGGAAATTTTCTCTACACGAGCTGATCTTTATGTAGATTGAACAAACTCGCAATTTATTGAAGCCTTTGAAAGGACACAAATTTATAAATTCAAGATATAAATAACACACATGCGTTTTATATTTGCTGACATTATTAATCATCTATATATAAATAGGCAAAGACAAAACGATTAGGTACCATTTTCTCCTCTGTCTCTGAACCGATTTTCTTCATTTTTTTTTGTTTGTAGCTACTGACGACCTTCAGTGCAGAATGCTAATATTAATTTATAATATTGGTTCATTCATTAAATAAAATATAATAAAAATTTATTATTTACGTCCATACTGTCAACGCCAAACAACTGACAGTGCCGCCGCCAGACGGTCAAAACTCTAAACATTGAGTAATTATATATGGAGGGAGCGATCGTTAGATGCTGTTATATTCTTAGAGCATGTACTTATGGAAGTGGCATGCAAGCATTGTTATTGTTTAGTAGTAAAATAGTCAATGTAGTAGATCAGTATTTATTTTTCGGACGCGTTCATATTAAATATTCTGTTTTTAATGTGAATTTAATTATTTGGTTAATATATTATTATCACAACCTTCCTGAAGGTGTTGTGTAAAAAATTCTCAGACAGCGGACAATAGAGAATGTATTAAATATTTAAGTTCTCCTAGGGTTTTTGGTCGTCCCTTTTCTTTAATATTCCTGAACTTGATTGAAACCGCAAATAACGAAAACTTTTAAGTTGCAAAGGACAATCTTCCAATTATTATATCGAATATTTTGCCAGGAGATCCAGACAGAAATTTGGGGGTGATTCATTTGTCAAAAATATTTCGATTACCGATATTTGATTACATTATATATTATATTATTCATGGTGCAACAAATAATATATTGAATATTCTACAAAAATTACAAAAATTAATCTTGAAAACTATTTTCAAAATGCCACGAACCTATCCTACTAATGAATTATTTCTTAGCACAAAAGTTTTTGATTTACGTTAGTTATTATGCCGTTATATACTGACAACGCAATACCAAAACAAATTCATACTACAATTAAACCAACACTCATACAACACAAGGAAAAGAAATAATACATTCATCGTCCCAAAGCAGATAAAACTATAGCTGAAAGATGTTTTACCTCTCTTGGTCCAAAAATATTGTGACGGAATTTACCTAAGCCGGCCCTGGTTTCATTCCAGTACATCAATCGCTGTTAGGACAAAAAAATTAATCTCGAAATAGCTCGGCAACTGTAGAATTGATAATGGATTGTACGAGAGTTTTCGATGCTGATTTTAAAAGAAGCAGCCCATCATCGCAGCAGTTAGTTAGAGCAGCGAAGAGCTTATGTTGTATTATATTTGTGATATTCGAATCAGCTGTTCTGTCTATTTGGTGTAAAAACAAATCTAAAATCCTTCATTGCGTACTTTTCTACTACTTGATCAAACTTGATTGTTGCTTGGCACCGACTTCAAAAATATACTAGACTGGTAGGTAATTAATTTGTACAGAATGAGCACCTTTTAATGTTTACATTTTTTACTTCCTGGGTAGGTAGCTAACAACATTGAATGTGTTATTTATTTGCTAGAGTTGTATTTTGTTATAATTATTTTTAGCTTTTTAGTTATAGGTGGAAGTCGGTTATATTTTTTTAAAAAGGTTTTATTTTCAACTTTTTAGTTTTTTTGGAACTCAGGTAGTTTTCATTCTTTATTTTTTATGTTGCATGTATAACGTTAATATACAGAACCAGGTAACATCCCATATTTATGGAGTCAAATCCGTCCTATATTTCAACCATAGAATATAACTCCTTGTGGGCTACCCCATAACATTTTATATTATCGCACTGTGTAACATTAATTCCTCTCCACACTTTATGCAACTTCTTATGTGCTATAAAAGAAATAATTTTTTAATCACGCTGTATAAATATAATTCAACTCCAGCATATATTTCAACCACCCTGTATATGATTTGCTTATCATATAACAGTGTTTTAATCACCCTATATAATTTTAATTTCACATTTTTTCCAACATTTTTATACCACCAAATGTCCAGTCCACCCTATATTCCAACCATCCTGTATATACTGCTGCCTATGGAGCACTATCATTCTACTCCGTACTATATTTCAATCATCATATAATTGCAACTCCTTCTATCACTTTACTTTGTGATTTTGTTTGCTATAACGAAAAACCCTGTGTATAAACACACCAAATAGCAGTTTAAAGTTTGACATGTGATGTCACTGAATTTTTTATTTTGTCGGGAGAATGTGACAACCAAAACCACCGTCTTCCCAAAATGGAAAAATTTTCATTTAAAATGGGTATTTGCTTGGTATACAAACAAAACGAGCTTCCTACTCATTGATTTAACGAGCCGAAAACACTATGCTTTATTACCTATATGCTTGAGATGTACTTAGAAAATTTTCAAATTCGTAATTAAAACTTCCACTGCCTAAAATTCCCGCACTATTACGTTGCAATTAAAATATTTATGAGGAAATGTCCGTTATATCATTTCGATGAAATTTTTGATCAGAATTTTGGAATTTTCGGCGATTTTCTGCAAAACTGCAAATTGCACGTCGCAGAAAAGTATATGAGATCACCTAGGGATCTTCCTTAATTAATCAAACGTTAAAAAACTATACACATCCATAAGGAGTTATCGAAAAATCGACTAAAATATTCGGGATATTGGTCGATTTCCATGCACGCATATGTTCATTCACAAATTCCATCCCTTTGCCAATAGAATTCTTTTCCAAAATTTGAAGTTTCACCAGTCCGGATATATACTCTATTAAACAAGACCATAATCATTCAAAACGGTTCACCACAGGAGAAGAAATCAGGTAACATACATACAAAAAAATGTAAAAAAACACGCGACGAATTGATAACCTACTTTTTGGAAGTCGGTTACAAAGAAAACCAAACAGTGGATCCAATCAATTCCAAGGGTACAAATGCATGGATATTGAGATATTAAAAATATGTACAACTTTTATTAATGTTAGTAAAATCTTATTTATAGTAAAAAATTTAAATTAATCATTGGTTTGTGTTACATTATTTATTTTATTTTGTTACATTGCGTTACATTGTTATTCTAAAGTCTGTAAGTTAGTGTATAGTTTTAAACTTAGTTTAATTGTAAGCCGAGATTGACAAGGTCATTTTTAGAGAACTACCCGCGCACAAGGATCATCTTTTTGTGGGATTTTCATTATATTTATTTCAACTTATGTTTGAATTAGTTCAAACGTGAATTCACATTCGGAATTAATTTTGTTATAAAAAATAACTCTATGATGCCTTTTTTGTTGTTGTTGTTTGTAAGAAATGAAATAAATATATCCTCGACTTGACCATACAATGCATGGCAGCACACTCCCTCTAAGGCACGCATAGCGTACCTTTAGGGGAAAATTCACTAAACCCCAGATGTACTACCTACATATCAAAAGGCTTTAGTTCTGTGGGAGCCCTTGCCAGGTTTTCAGGCCCGTGGTTGGCGTCGTGGCTGCAGTTTCCTATGAATTTTCGGACCGTCCGGGCTGTTCTAACAGGACGGCTTTTTGCATCAGTTGGTAAAGATGTTCATCCAGACCTAGGTATTTCATATTGTTTAATAGATGTTTTGGGACTACTCCAGTTGTTGACAACAATTGGTACCGTTCGTGTGTTGTTCATGTCCCATTATCTCTGTATTTGAAATTCTAAATCCCTATATTTGGGTATTTTTTCAGCCTGCTTAATGTTTAAATTATTGTTGTTAGGGATTGCTATGTCAATTAAGGTCGTTTTTCTAGAGACCTTATCTACCAAAACTATATCTGGCCTATTGTGAGCAACAGTCCGATCGGTCAATATCGTCCGGTCCCAGTACAGTTTGTAGTTACTATAGATTCTGGTTTGTATATATAGTAGGGTATTCTTACCGACTAGGATAGCTCAAGTTTCAGCGCTAGTTCCTGGAGCAGTATTTTTGCCCCAGCATCATGTCGTTTTTTGTATTCAGTTGCAGCGAACGCTTGGCAACCTCCTGTGATATGCTGGATAGATTCAGATGTTTGGCAACCATATCTGCATCTGTCGTTGTTGATAGAAGGGTCTTTGACAATGTACTTTAGATAGTTCTTAGTTGGAATTACTTGACGTCATTTATATGTCTTCCATGAAGAGGCTTTTCTTTCCATTTGAGCAGTTTCTGATCAGTTGTCTGGTGGTATGCTTGAACTTGTTGTTCTGTCAGTCGCCGAGGTGTTGAGTCATCAACCTGACATATGACTCTGTGGAGATCAGAAAATTCTGTGAGTCTCTGGAAATGATTACGCAAATTAGAAATTTATTGATCACGTAACTTTCCTATATCTGCCAATCCTCTTCCTCCTTCACATCGAGGCAATGTTGTACGTTCGACACAGATCTTTGGTTGGTGATTTTGAGCTTTTGTTAGTAGTACTCGAACTTTCTGTTGTATTTGTTCAATGTCGGTCTTGCACCAGTTAACTATTCAGAAAAAGTAACTAAGTACAGAACATGCGTAGGTATTAATATCGTGAAACAGATTTTTTCTGTAAAGTTTGGTGTTCAGCAGTCGTCTTATCCTTCTATAAAACTCTGTTCTTAGGTCCTTTTTCATAGCGGTGTGATCAACTCGTTCAGCCTGCTTTATTCCAAGGTATTTGTAAGTATGGTCTTCCTCCATGAATTCAGTTGAGGTGCCATCTCCCACTTCGTAGGGCCCCTGCTGTATTTTGCCTTTAACTATAATAATAATTCGGCATTTGTCTAGGCCAAATTGCATATGGATGTCACTAGAGAACCCTTATACTATTTTAAGCATATCATGCAGCTGTTGTCTCGTAGCTGCCATCAACTTTAAGTCGTCCATGTATAACAAATGGTTTATCTCTAGTAGAGTTCAGTTTGTGTGAGAGTGGGTTCATGGCAAGGCAGAACCACAGAGGGCTAAGAGAGTCTCCCTGGAATATACCCCTTCTGATAGGGATAGAGTCGGCTTGTATCGAGCAGTCGGCTTCATTCAGAGAGATGTTGGTTTGCCAGGTAGTCATGACATATTCTAAAAAGTTAAAAATATGATTATTTACTTTATAGAGTTTCAGTACCTGAATGATCCAATTCTGTGGAACTGAATAAAAGGCCTTTTTGTAGTCCACATATGTCATGTAGAGATTTCGTCGTTTAGCATGTGCTTGATTGCAGACAACGGAATCAATTATTAGTTGTTCTTTGCACCCCATCGAGTTTTTCGCACATCCCTTTTGTTGTTCGGTAATTATATTGTCCAGCTCACAATGTCTGAAAAGGCGATGATTAATGCTCGACTTTATAAGTTTGTATAAGGTTGGGAGGCAAGTGATTGGTCGGTACTTTGCTGGGTCCTGTGTACATAGGTTGTCCTTTGGTAAGAGGTATGTAGCACCATGCGTAAGGAAACTAGGCATCTTGTGTGGATGCATAATTATGTCATTAATGAGTACTGTTAATTTCTCGTGGGTGGCGTAAAGTTTCTTTATCCAGTAATTCTGCACACCATCTGGTCCTGGTGCTTTCCAGTTATGGAGGTGTTTCATTATGTTGGACGTGTCTTCCGTTGTAAATGGTTGGTGTTGCATCTTATCACAATTCTGAAATGCAGCCTCCTCCTCATTAATCCAGCTCGCTCTGGAGTTACGGGAAACTATTGTGGAAAGTTGTGTTTTCCAGAACTGCTCGATGGCCGTTTTACTGGGGTAACTAGGGGTTTCATTATTATTGATGTTGTGAGTTTTCTATAAAACCCCTTTTCGGATTTACGGAATAGTGCGTTGTCTAGTTTCCGTTGGTTACTGGTTTTGTACCTTCTCAATCGACTTGTGTATACGGAAAGCTTTTGTCGTAGACTGTCCAGACTGGCTAAGATGTGATGTTTTCTCAATTCCACTGGAAGTGTATTTGGTTATTGTTCATGATAGTCTTGACAAGTCTGTCTATTCTGTTGTTCCTGACCCCTCGTTGATACTCGGTCAGTCTTCCAATGTCTTTCCGATGAGAATTAATTTTCCCTACTAGCCTTCTTTGCCAAGGTGGTATTCGAGGCGTTTGTCTAAATTGGGAAGGGTCTTGCTTTGGTCTTATTGCGACCCTAATTGTTCTGCAGATGGAAATTGCAGCACAGTAGATGATTGTGTCTAGCGACTCTAACGTATTGGCACCTAAAGCATAGTGTGGTAAGATAAATTTGTTCATAGCCGCAAGACGATACCCAGTTTCTTAGAAGATCTTAGTTTGGGAAGAGTTGGTCTAATCAATGGATCTGTTCCACTATACTCTATAAGAGCTCTTTCCATTTCTGCTTGGATTGTCTCAAGCAGTTCAGCGTTGGCATACTGTTCTTGAATTTCATCCGCTGTTTGCGCCAAAGGTGTTTTAGGCTCTGGATCTGTTGTATTTATTTCGTCCAGTTGATCAGGCGAAATAAGGCAATTTCTCAAGATGACACGATATTCATCTGCGACTCTCTGTTCGGTAACTTGAAGCTCTGGGTACTCACGACACAACTCTTGATGCAGTGTTTGGCGATCTCCAGTCTTATCTTGGCCAAGGTTATTCAGTCTATAAAACGTGTGCGTTATAAATTTATTCATGGCGCTAGTCCATTTCATGCGCTGTCTTATCAGTCCCGCTTGGGTGAGCGCTGGCTGTTGATCCTGCGCAACACTTTCTGCGGGTGGAGTTCTCGTTCTCGTTTGAGTCCGTTGGTGATGGTCACGTTGTTGTTGTGACAGTATTGGTGAGTGTTGTTGTGGTTCTTCTGGTTCTTGGGCTGTAGCTCTTTGGACGGCAGGGGCCCGCCTCCTCAGCACCCTGCCACCGACGTCCCGCATGCTGTCATGTCCAGCGCCGGCTCCAGACATGCCCTGGCGATCCCCAGGCAGCGGCTCTTTTCCGAGGCATCTACTCCTTAGCTCCATTTTCATGGGTGGTGTCACCAGTTGAAACCTGGTGAATATATATTATTATTATTATTATATACTATTATTATATATTATATATTTCGTCTGCAGAATCCTGTGATATCTAGCAAATTGTTAAAGTTATAGAACTTCTTCTATGGCGATGAGAACTTTTAACGTTTTCTGCTATATCAATTTTATATTGTAATTATTCTTTGCTTGCATAATCACATACGATTATTATTGCAGAACCTGTAATAATAAGAAGCGGCTCTAATTGTAATAGTTATTTTAAAATTTATTCCAACGTTAACGACCTTACGTAACTGATCCAGAATTTCTCAAAGTATAAGTTTCTTTATTTCAACTACTTTGCTGTTGAATTCATTCATGTATAAAAATTGAATACGGATTTTTCTAAAACCTTAATATAACCACTTAACTGAAAAAATACGACTTCCCACAACTTCTAGTAATGCCAGCCGGAACAGCGAAAAACAAGTGCCCCAGCAAGATTATAAATTTCGACGATGAGATGGGAAAGATCATTTTCGGATTCCAACACGAAAGTGCAGTGTTTGTAGCTTTGCGGTAATGCAAAATTTCGCTCTGTTATATTCCGAAATGTTTTCAGAACTATCGTTCGGAACAAATTACATTATAAAACGTCGGTAACGGTAGCATTTTAGATTAGAATATGCATTAAAATTACGATGCATAAAGCTCTATTAAATTTTAGGTTTCAAAAAGTGCCGGTTCAGACAAGAATTTGCGGCCTTAATTTCCTTTTGCAGTTATATAGCAGAATATTTTTAACGAAACGGTCACTGTAACTGATATTCATCTTACAGATAACATTTTTGTTATCTTGATTAAATTTAATATTTTATGTTAACAATGTTAAAAATTATGTCAATTCATTAGGATTTTCTCTCCTGTAGTTGTTATATTGCATATTTTTGCTTATTTTCAAATAAATTTAACAGTTGTGCGATCACTATATACAGAATATACTGAAGGTTTTACTCTTTTATACAGGCATTATATGTTTGCAGCCTCTATCCACTTGTAGAGTGGGTGATTTCATTATACAGGTCCACAAATTATAGGTATTTTGGGAAGATGAACAGAATTTGTCTAGATTTTTTTGGTCCAGCATGTCATTTACAAAAGACTGTTAAAAAATACTTTTTGACGTAGATTACAAACCTATGAATATCAATACGTTTACGAATACCCTATAAGACTTTTTTACTGATTTCATTGCCAACAAACCACAGGCACCAAAACCCCAAACTCACAAAGTCTAACTACTAAATCCCATGCCCAGAAGTCAACCAAATCCACTAACCTAAAGCCAACAAATTTAAACACCATACTAACAAAACCCACAAAATCTAAGTGTGAAATCAAAAAGATGCCATGTTTCCATTCCACAAACTCCATGAATATTAAATTCAAGATCTCAAACCCCAACCGAACAGAACCTAATCCTGTAACTCAAGAACCCCTAAACCACGAACGCACTTACTCCAACACCTCATAAGTGTATGTATGTATAAATATCTCAATCCCATTAACCCAAAATCTACAAAACCGAGTGTTATAAATCCCAACGTAAAAAGGTCACATCTTCAAAATCACAAACCCCAAACACACACAACTCTGTACTCAAAGACCCCTAAACTATGATCCAACTTATCCCAACACCTTATAAGTGAAGTCTACAGAACTTTAGAAAAAAACATCAAGATCATATTTCTCATGCTGAAAAATCCCATGTATACATACCTCAAGCCCATGAACCTTAAACTTAAAAAACCGAGTACTAAAAAGAACAAAGTCAAGACCACGTTTAAAATTTCCCAGATAACTTGATTCAAACGAAAAAACCTCAAATCCACTTTAAAGGCACACTACCTAATCCTATGAGACAACAGCCCATTAACCTAAAACCGACATATCCTAACACCGAATAACCCAAGCCTGTAAACCAACAGTTCCTTAGCAGTTTATCTAGCTTCTCGATCACTTGATAACGATACTTGATACTTTATGCTCTATTTTGACTACTGTCAATCCACAAGCCCATTGCAAGGAAGTCAACGCACTTGCCGCTCGTCGAACTATGGACTTTCTCCAAGGAGCAGGCGTTAATGTTTTGCCGTGACCACCCCGTTCACCGGAGTTAAAATCCCATAGAAGCTTTGTGAGGGATGATGGTGAGGACACTGTTCACTTTGCACCATTCTACACAAACTCTAGCACAGTTAAAGCAGGAAGTTTAAGTTGCTTAGGACCAGGTGCCCCAAGCAGACAACTACCGTCAGATTTTTTTAGTGACGACGTGTACAGTAGTGTACTCAGTCACGAGGTTACCGAGAACGTTGTTCAGATTTTCGTTAATTTTTTTATATTATTATATTGTCACATTCCAGAAATTATTATTTTTGTTTATAGCTCTCCCCAACACTCTTGGCATTGATTCAATTTTTTGTTCTTGCGGAATACTGGTACTATCCCAAGCTTCTTTATTTCATGTCTTAGAACCTCCTAATTTCGTAGGAGCTGGGGTAAATTTCTGAGTCTTCTACCCATAATATGTCAAACATGTTCTATGGCGAAAAATCAGAAGATCTGGGAGGCAAGAGATTAACATGGTTCCCTTCAAAAAAATTTAAACCAATAACCTGAGGCATAGCATTATCTTGTTGAAATATGGGACCATTAAGGTAGTCAAATCCTCTTCCCGGTTGCACAATAAAACTTTCGGAGCCATGGCAGTCGATTTCAGACCTCGTTTCTGGCGACAAGGCGGTGCCCGTTAGTAAATAGGAAAGGAGAGACTCCCCGGCCCTCGAGTGTGACTTGTCAAAACTTTACACAAATAGTTCGCCTGACACACTTTCCTTTGAGATTGAGTGAAAGGTAACGAGGCCTACTTGTTAAACCTTAATACAAGTAGTAGTCAGACCTGCTTTGCTTCGGGATTGTGGCTACAAGACGACCTGGCGGGTAACAGTTGGACCGTTGCCGGGTCATCGCCGTGTATGGGGCGCAACCTAGTATTCGAGACGAGAACCCTCTTTCGTGTTACTTCTAAAACTGGGCCAAAGCGGCCCGCAAGTAGAGGCACCTATATCTCGAAAGTGGATGTCAGTCTCGTCAAGAAAAGTATGAAGTCAATAGTGTCACCCATCGGCGTGGACATCTTAAACGAACTGGGGTATTCGTAAGAATCCAAAATGGGTAGTGCGGGTGAATAGAAGTCCCCACTGGGTGAGTTTACTGGTGGCTCTCCGTTCTGGGTTGGCCTCGCACAGGCAATGGCTTTAGCTAGATTGCACCCCCTGGGTGGATGATCGGGCCTCGTTGGTCGGTCGTACGATGCCTTCACCGTTGCAGCGTGGGAAGGGAGACGATGGATGTTTGAGGTGTCGGACAGGGGGCCCGTTCCTGGCGAGAATGACCAATCTGGAAACTGAGGAAAACCCTACCTTAGTCCACATCTGCACCTTCAAAACCGTGCTCGTGGCGGTGGGTTGAGTAGGTCCGCTAGCAGACAGGGAACATCATCTGCACAATACAGGAGCGGTTTTCGAGTTGATTCCGCCGAGCTGCGAGGTGTACGCTATACCAGGCGCCTGTGGCAGATTGCGTAAGTGTAATGCGGTGAATTTGGAAAATTCTGCAAAAGTGGCTAACACTGTGGTGTGGGCACGCCAACTATGAGGATAGATTCGTCGGACGACCGAGCCAAACACAGAGGTGACTAGGACCTGAGGCCGTCGTTTGAGGTGTCGGGCCAGGGACTTCAACCAAGGTTTAGCTGGTACAAAAGAACAAAGACTAAAGGCTACCTGCTTCCATGTGCAATAGCACCCTATTGCATAACTCCTACTGTTCGGTATACAAGTCGCTCAATATCAAATTGAGGTTGACGTCTTTTTCGTTGACGTCGTCTATCCCCAAGGATATTTTACAAAGGATTGCTGGATCTATGTTAAAAAAATTACTTTGTGATATTTGGTATCATTCTTGTATAACCAGACTTTAGATATTTCAAAAATTAATTACAAGTGATATTAGAAGTTAATATGACATTTCAGGTGCGTATCAAAATATAATTTCAAATTGTATTCAAGAAAACAGAAAATATAATGTGAAAAGTGAATTATTGATATCAGACTTTTCACAAATAATGGAAAGAATTATATACAAATTTTACTATTCAATTTTTTCACGTTTATATGGCGATATTTTGGAAAATAAGAAAAAATTAGTCATGGCGCAAATCTGGGCAACTGTTTATTATGTCGGCCCTGAGCCTTCGTTCAAATTCTATGTCTATTAAGCAATCCTTTGCAAAATATTTTTGGTCTAACCCTTTTTCGGTCAGTGGTCAGAGGTAGCACAAGATGGGGTCGATACTACTGCAGTCCAAAATACCTTATAGGGCGGGCAATCGTTAGGACACTTACAGCCTTCTTCTCCTAACCACTCATCAGCCAAATTTCGAGTTGTCGCAATTCGGTATCTAAAGGCCATAAGTCTTAGATGTCGATCTTGAACTTCATTTGTGCCCCATTGACGTCCAGTTTTGGGTACAATCACACTACGCTTGTCAAGATCTCATAACTGTAGTTGAATGACGGAGGACAAACTTATATGGGAATAAAACTGAAAAAGTGTCCAGGGGACCTTTTCAAATAAGAAGTTCAAGTATTGGCCAGAATGGCGCAAGGGTGACAACAGGGTATGTTAGGAAGTTAGCAATTGTCAACAGATTGAAATGCACAAATTCTACATTTAGAAGTGAAGTGGCTGAACAAGTGAGAATGATGTAATTATTCGTAAAAATCGTAATTATAACGTAGAAAATCTGTGTACTTCTCTTTGTAAATGGCTGTCTCTGTTTTTTGTAATCTCTGCAAGTGATATGAGTTTATAGTGTGTTAATTGTGATATAAATTAATAAGTGTGTGCCCAGTTTTAACTTTAACTCATTGATTTCATAGTTGTTATTTTGTTATAAAACTTTTTGGAATAGTTAAAGAATGGAAAAAATTTGTATATTTATAACATTTTTATACTTTAACAAATAGATGTTGGTGAATTGATGTAAATAAAATTTATTTATTTTTACATTCTTGTGTTCTTATTTCATATTTATTTTTAAAAGTGTCCCTTTACAAAGTTGGTGTTTCTACTTCCTTGTTCACCTCTCTCTTTATAAAAGGCAATTAACAATTATTTTCATCACTGAACAAACGGCTACAATTAAATTATCTCTTCTGTTACCATTATGGAACAAATTTCACTTGCATTTTAGACTAGAATTTTTTTTTCCCAGGATTCTAACATTTTCACACACTGGTTTTCCATATATTTTTTCTTGTCTAGTTGGACAAAAAGCTCCATTAGCTACTTTTAAATGACTATTTTTGGCATCTTTCTGCTGTAGTTGTTGTTGAACAAATTACCCGGTTCTACCAGTGGCTCTCCCAAAATGAAACCATTTTGTGGACACTTTTTCTTACACAGAGTGTGTCCTTTTACTCAACCCTCCATAGTTGAAATGAAAAACTTATCTCCCATAAACCAATAGTTTGAACTTTATCAAATTCACTTAACTGGCGATACGACTACAGTATTAATTGATAAAAAAGTTGACTTGAAAAAAATTTACCAAAGTTTACCAAATTTTAATCATTTACTACTTACTCTAGTATCTACTATGTTTTACATGGTATACGAAAAGTTTAGAAGTAATTTCTTATTTTATCTATGTACAATCGTATCTATAAACGCACCCAATTAAGAACTACAAATTGTATGATGAATGCTTATTCTGTAGCAAACTTTTACTTTAAACGAATCACAGTGAACCTTCAATCTCCATACGACTTTCATTCTTCCACACAACTATTTGCTAATAACTTCGCTTTTGGCAAGTTATGAAAGTTATCAACTCGAACTTACGACAACTGCTACGCTAAAGTTTATTTCGATGCATCGAAAAACAGAGTTAAAAAAAAGAAAGAATTTGTTTTCAAGTTCTGACATTTTCTTGAAACTTTAATCTCGGCTGGAGAAATCGTCTCTTTTGTTAGAGCAGAGGACTGTTCTTTGTTATTTTCTTTTGTTGTGTGTCTTGTATGTCAACAGCTATCGTGAAATTTTGTTGTCGTCGTTGGCTGAATATAATCAGTACTTCTGATTAGTTTAAAAACTTGTATTGTTGCGTTTGGTTTGTATCAATCTTAAAAGAGTTGGTTAGGATGTCAATAACGTTAAAAAGTTCCAAGTGGAAGCCCAGATCACAATCGACAATAATTTGGTCAAATTCGAGTCAGACTCCTACTACGTTTCAGAATTCTTATAATGTTGGTCAATTATTTTATACATATTTTTTAAATTTTCTAATATGCCCCTAAAATTCGCTTGGGTTTTTTTGATATAATTTTCAAAATTGTGGATAACCAGAGCCAGCTTTCAAAAAAATGACTTGAACATATTCTTGCTGTTTCTAAATGGAATTAATGTTGCTGATAACATTTGACAACCCACTGTTTACAAACGTGGTTGACCCTTGTAAATTTAAAATTACGGCAATCTAAAAAATCATTACTGTTGTTATTGTTGTTGCTGGAACAACTGACCATAGCACAATACACCATAGTAAAATAAGTCCAAGATCAATTAGAAATATGTAAAAGAATGACACCTCGAAGAGAGTATTCAATATCTCTGCCAGGTGAAGTTAACCTGAAAATTTTCGAGGAACATTCTAATCTAGGACTTACAGGATAACACCAATAACATGAAACGGCTCCAGATTCGGAACCTCTATGTTCTAGTTTCCCCGGCTGCGTGTGATTCACCCTTGGCGCTCAGTGGCCACGCCTCCCGCTTGCTGATTGGTTATATCCGGTTGAGTTGTTATAGGACGGGTCCGGGCCGGTACGTACTTTAATAGAATTTTCCAACATTTCGATAAGTTCTGGATTTCATTGCGTGCGTTTAGACTGTGAGGCCTCTTCGCTATTTCAATTGCCTCTCTTACGAATCTTGATTTCGGGTGTTCTATATTTGCCAGTACTCTGGTGTTCTCAAAGTCTATTCGGTGTGACGTCGTGGTGGCGTGTTCCGCAATGGATGTTGTTTTTTCCTGCTTTCTTATAGCGTTCTGGTGTTCATCACGTCTAGCTTGAATTCTTCTGTTAGTTTGCCCCACATACCTATAGGCGCCGCGACTATATAACAGCGCGAGCGCTCCTGAAAATGTTAGTATTCGAGTAACTAGAAGCGAAAGCAGAAGGCTACGAGAATTATGCGAACCGACCTGAAGAGGGCAGATGTAACTCTGCCGAAACGTCGTCATTTTACTATCGATCAGGGATCAGTTATCAACTACGCAGATGAATTCCCGGAAACCACCTAAAACATTTAGTGCCCGCGAAAACTTAAAAACAAATATACATATATATATATATATATATATATATATATATATATATATATATATATATATATATATATATATATATATATATATATATATATATATATATATATATATATATATATATATATATATATATATATATAGGGGAGTTCATTTCCAGTATGTAAGAAAACATTTTAAATTGACCTTGGAGGAATCAATAAACGAACTCAAATGATGTGTGTTGTATTCAAAACGGAGAGAAAATTGTTGCAAAAAATAAGGTTGTTTTCTTGACAAAAAAATAACTTAAATTGATCATGGCGAGATCGATACATAGATACTGATGTGAAGTTTCAGCATTGTTTACATTCAGCTGTTGTAAGATGAAGAGGAGTGATTAAAATAATCTAAGCACAAATTGGGAATCAGCACCAAAAATAAGTCTGAGATTACCCAACAACGTCTCTGGAACAAGATCTTTGTTGACCATATATTTCTAATTATAATTAGAAATATATGAAGAATATTACTAGAATTATTATGAAACTGTTTAGGTAACATAATGAGTTTTCAAAGAAAAAATGAATCAGCTGTATGAGCAGTAACAACACCAATAAAAAATTTCAGCCAAGCTTTAAAAGCAAATCAACAATATGGGTTTCGATTAAATAAAGAAACTAAAATTCGATGTTACCTGGATATAAAATATAAAATAAAAATCAAGCATTGAACCGAACACCGTTGAATAAAGTCCGAAAAGTAAACGGAAATAAAAAAGACGTTAAACTTTTATCACGTCTTACACCGCAGTGAAACCAAAGCACATTTCAGTGTTATAGTGCAATAAGCTGCCACCGTTATGAATATTACGGCATTGAAGTTACTCCCAGTGTGCACCCAGCTAGGAACACAGCAAAAAAGTTAATGTTTGGGCAATAGTATACGAGGGATTTGCCGGTATAACAAATGAAAGGATTATATGCTTTTGGTAGAAAGCACTCTCAATATTCTCTTTACACTAAGGCTCATTGAATAACAATAAAGTATATTTAACTTTTGCATACTCGAGAGTATGACCAACCTTCCTTGATTTTTACCTGTCCATCAGTTTTTTTTTGAGTAGAGAGCAAAATATAATGTTGTTTGCTTTGCCTTTATTGGCTTAAAAGAAGGCTAAAAAATCTGTTTCCAAAAGAGAGATCTGTTAAGGATTGGAAAATAGATAATACTAGTATCTAGAATTAGATTTTCATCTATTTTTTTGCCGAAAACAGTTGATCCAATTTCGTTGTCATAATTTGGTATGAACTAGCGGTCGCCCAGTGGTCGAAATTCGACCCTAATTCATTAAAATTATTGACGTTATTTTGCCTGTATAAGATATAGAGTTGAGGCGAAATTAGAAAAGTAGGCCAGCCCTTTGCTTTCCCTATTATTTCATTTGGATTACATTTGTAGAAATAATTCATGTAATATTTTATATTTACGTGTATAATTGTAGGATTATTTTTACATAAATATGTCTATGCAACATGTTCGATCTAATTATCGGCGGATTTTTTTTGTAACCTAACAGTTTCCGTTTCCGATTATAAAAATAGAGATGACAAACAACCCAATGAAAGCTCTAATAATATTTAATGACATTTCCATTATCCGCTGATTGATGATTTGTTACACAACACCTTCGGAATATTGTGAAAATTATATTATATTAATTAGAATTATAATCCCAACAAAAAATTACAAATACTATTTTCTACGAAAGTTAGTACTACTTGTCCAAAAAATCAATACTGATATAGAATTTACAACATTAAATATTTTCCTATTGAACTATAGGCAACTCCAAAGATAGTAAAAGATGGTCATCACTTGGTCTGTAAGAGTGTTACCCAGCCACTGCCGTGTTTATCATTTGAGAACCAACCTAGCATATGTAATTACGCAGTGGTTTCTGTTGTCGTGTACAGCGTTTTGGATTTTAAATTTTTTTGAACATTTAGGTTGTAAATTTTATAGCCAGCAGTGTACGATTTCAAAGGTAATATGTTTGTAAAAAATGTATTTTACTCTAGAATAAATAATAACTTAACCTAATATATTCAAACAAATCTTTAAAATGTTTTTAGCAGTCAGAACTTTTCAACAATGGGACCATGTAATGTAAAATTAAAAAACTATAAGATACCCACATTGTCAGAAAACAGTAATTTTCAGTATGGTTTTCAATATAAAGAATTTACTTACCAACGTAGTAACACGTGACGATTTCTGTTTAATGTAGAAAAAATAAAAAAATAGGAATCATATACTGTTAATTAATAGTAGTTAAATACCTATTTTTGAGAATTCTGTGAATTGAAATTGAAACCTTGAAAATACTTTGAAATCGTGTCTTACTGAATTGAAAATTTTCAACCTAATCGCTGCAAAAGTAATGAAATGTCGAAATTTAAATCAAATTTCCGGCAAATGACTAAGCATTCAGTGTTGTCAGATCTACCTATTTATCGTGAATTTGTGTATAATTTCACAATTTTCTGTAATCTTTGTTAAATTTATATGAAAGATACTCAACAAAAATAGAAGGAAAAGTATAAGGTTAAAATAAAGAAGATATCAGAAATAAATTGATGATGTGCAACATAATTCTGATTTTAGTTGACAAACCATATTTACAATGCAATGAAAGTTGCAAACTGCAAACTTTTACTTTAATTTAGTTTGTCTTTCACATTGGAGTCAACCTATCTTACGATTTTCTCTCCAAGCAATCTGGCTGCACTGTTTGGCATTGACAGTATGCATGTAAATAATGATTTTTTAATTTTATTATTTAATTATTGAACCAATATTATAAATTAATTTTAGCATTCTGGACTGAAGGACGTCTGTAGCTACTAAACAAAACAAAAATAAAGCAAATCGGTTGAGTGACAGAGGAGAAAATGGCATCTAACTGTATTGTCTTTGCCTATTTATACATAGATGCTAGTGGACTATTTTGTATAAGTAAATATATATAGATTAGCGCCCACTCGTATTTGTAATACATATAAGAAATTGCTGTAGTTATATACGAATGTTGACTGTAAATGAACAGATGATATGAAATATTTTTGTTTAATAGTATTGATACGGTCTGTAGTGAAGTTATCGAAAATTATAAATCAAAAATTATGTAGAAAATCTAAACATTAGTACGATGGACTTTTTAATTAATGAAGGAAATATTAGAAGGTATAACTCAAATAGTGTTGTTGAATATATGAATCAGTATTTCTCTGAAATTGAAATAAATTTAAATACTTACAAATCTCACCTAACAATGAAATTAATATTCCAGATATGAATCAAAATAGCATTTTTATAAGTCCTACTTCCAAGGAAGAAATTGAAACCATAACAACTTTCTGACTGAATGAAATGTCAAAATTTAAATCAAATTCGCTAGATGACCATGAATATCAGGCTTGCCAGATCTACCTTTAATCGTAAATCTTACGATCTGTGCATAATTTCATTTTTGCAATCTTAGTGAAATTATATTAAACTTATCCGACAAAAATGATAACAATATAAATTAGGTTAAAATTAAGTACTTTCGTCAGTAGATGGCGTCACTATTAATTGAACAAGAAATAAAAATGACTTTGGACATTATTAAATTCCTTAATATCGCACTGTAGACCATATACTTCTGAAAAAATTTACAACTTTGAGCATATACTTTATGTAACTTTAAAAAATAAACTAAAAGTTATCGTTTTATTATTTTAATTATGGATTTTTGCAGGTTTGTCTCTGTTCGTGTATTAAACTTATTATTGAAGCAGAAGCTTCTTAACAGAGGCCCACACTTACACATATGAAAATAGATGAGCAGGAGAATGAAATGCATAACTTATATTTCATTTGCTTCGTTCTTGAAATACCCTTCCAATGCAGTCCTCTGTGTAAAAACCAGGTAATATATGAAGAGTCTCTTCTTTTATAGAAAATCAATAACAAATAGGATATAAACCGATATAACAATCCAAGTAATATAGAATACTTGCACAATATTTGCTTTTCGTTCTAACAAACACTTAAATTCTCTCTTTGTGATATATTAAATTGGAGACTTGACATACATCAGAAATTAAAAAGAATACCACATAAAAAGACAACTTGGCATTAAATTTTCATATTATCAAGTAATATAGACATTAAGCAAACCATGTCCTTTATTTACATCTTCTTCTTCTTCTTCTTCTTCATCAAGGTTGTCTCTTGCGAGACGGTTATGGCTGTGATCTTTTCGATCTTATTAGCCCTTAGATCATGTACCTCCTAGATATAGCCTGTCATGCACAAAATCGTGGCAACGCTAGAAAGAGAGGGCAATAGAGACGGTAACAGACTATTTTACTTAGTGAGTGGAACATTTTTTAAAGACAAGTGGTCCAGGGTCTAAAGCGCACGGCTGCAAATCCAAAGTTCTCGGGTTCGAAACCGAGAACAATTATACTTTTTTTAATATTATGTCAATAATAATTGATTTTATGTACTATTTTCAATTCACATAAAATGAATAAAACTCATTTTAATATTATATAGAATAAGAACTTAAATTTTTTTAAATTGTTGCTACCGTTGAATATATAGATATACAATTTATTGTTTTGTGTAAATGTTATATGTTTGTAATAATTTTAGCTAAGAACAAAACGAACTTTTCTTTGACATCTTGTATGCAAATATTTATTCAGATGAACAATACTACTCAATATATAAACTTATATTTCTTTGCAGATATATTTAATTTAAGAATTAAATTAGGATTAATACTTGACTTGTAACAAAATTTATACAATTACTTTAATTCACCTGATATTTATATCCATGACTAAGAGTGACACAAATAAAGAAAAGTAGAGACACTGAGATAACGAGAAAAGGGTAAAATATTTCGTAAGAAACTTTCGCTTCCATCGTTCAATCTGAGTATAAGTGCCACTCTTTTTTTAATAGATGAACTAATATTATAAATATATTTTAGCATTCTGCACTGAAGATCGTCAGTAGCAATTAAATAAAACAAAAATTAAAAAAATCCGTCGAGGTACGAAGAAGAAAGTGGTACTGAATCTTTTTGTCTTTGCCATTTTATATACACGGTGTTCAAAAAGTCCGAGTACGGCTGATTATCTCGGCAAGTAGACATTTTACAAAAATATGGTCAATACAAAATTTTTAGAATTCTTTCCTGGCCACAAAATGATCATAATGGATTTGAGTTGAAATCAAGGTTAAGTTGATTTTTTCAAATTGGAACACTCATTTTTGATACCGGAAATGAGGAGGGGGGGAGGAATTTTGCATTCAGATATGTACTTGGCCATTTTTTCCATTTGCCCTTGATGGTCACCAGAAGTAAAATTTAGGTCGAACTTTGGCTTCGTACAACAGACATTACGTAATTTTACCAAATTTATTATAACCATTGCGTTGCCATGATAAAATGACAAAGGCCTCTGTCAAAAAAATCGCTTTCTTGGACCCATAATGGTACAGTATGACTTTAATTTGACGTCTGCTGACCGTCAAAGTCAAATAGAAAAAAATGGTTAACGACATATTTCGACAAAATGATAAAATAACAAATATTATATTGTATTATGTTATTAGATAAATAAGTTAAAATATATTTTCAGCATATTTATCACATCTCGTTAAAAGAACATTAACAGTTTTTGACTCTCCGCTATCTTAGATGAAATCTAAAAATTTATTTAAAAGATTGCCTTTGAAGGCAGTAATTGATACACCAAAATATTAATAAATTGTTATTAGATTTGTGATAAATTCATGACTGAAGAAATGCATATAATCAACTTGGTCAGGATCAGAAATAAAATTAATCTATTAGCCTTAGAATCTCTAAACAGTTATTGTACTTACGTGAAACTTTGCATGTGAATTCTTCTGGAAATGCGCAAACTTTTAAAAACACATTCAATTCGATCAAAACACAATAGTTTCTGAAGTCAAAGTTTTTATAAAAATGTAAAGTCATAAAATGAATAGAAAATAAGGATTTTAGAGCAAACGTCATAGTAAGTAAAATCGATCATTTAAGCAAAATTTATATTTCACTGCTCGATTCGGGTTTTGTCGACTCGACTGCTGTCAAATTTAGAACATTATATTTTAAGGGTTAAGGTAGTTGTTCATAGGGGGCGCCATCTTACTTGGTTTGTATCAATAATTTATATTTAATTTACTTATTTAAAAAAAAATAAATAAAGATTCTTTATATATTCTGCACATCTACGGCACATTACCTTTCGGATGGTATACGTTTCATTACCCTAATTTCAAAGTGAAGGCCGTAAAAGGGGAGTGCGTTTAGCTCTTCACGTATTAATAATAGTATATGATTGTTTAAATCTGGAATCTTCAATCTCTTAACATAAAATAAAGGATTTTTTAAAATGATTTCATTGCCTTCGGTTGTGTACGCTTCTTCCGTACAGTTTCCGATGTAAAAATATTGGTACAGCATTAATTCAGTTCACGACGGCGTGCAGCGAAGGAAATCCATACTTTCCGTTCTGAAAACACCTTATTTTATAAACGCCGATATTCCATTCCAGACAACGAGAGCCCCTTTTCACCTAGTTTATGTAACCTCAAGAGGTTATCAAGGTTAGATCGCTTCCAGATGAATGGAGTTTATGTATTCTCTTTCTCTTCCCCAACGTTTTATTTCGCCAGCGGCAAACATCAATCAGCACTCTAAAAGTAACTAAAAAAGTAACATCAGAATTCTCATACCGTATATCACAATCAATAGGGCAGAAAAGAAAGAAATCCACGGTCAGGTTTTGGAAAACTTCTTTCGGCGTTCAGCTCGAAAGGTTCGCGATAAATACCTAGTGGAGTTTTCAAGTGGAAAGGGGAAAACAACGCGGGAACTATCTGTACATCAACGTTAAATTATGACTTTCTGTTTGGATTTAGTTATCCCATGGAAACTTCTTGGGTATGAATATAACAATCTATATTTAATATAATTTATTGAGTTTGCTCATTTTAACACGCTTTTATTAGGTTGACGTGTATGTATGCATGTAGGTATCTATGTGACGGAAACTTTCAAGGTAATTTTCACCAACTTAAAGAAGTCCGATTAACTTGAAAAGTTGCACACATGTCAAGGGCCGATGACAATACAATTTTTTAAGTGACATTTACAAATATCAAAATATACCCAAAAAATTTTAAAATGAAAGGTATTTACAGATCAAAAATAGTTCAGACTCTTTTGCCAAAGATAAATTTTCAATTAAGAAAAAGAATCAACAAGAGAGATCTAACCCCCCCCCCCCAAGGTGGTCCAGGAGATTAGATCTTTACCAACCATACCCATAAAAGTCTTGCACCCATTGTGAAGAAAATCTGTAATTAAAACGGAGAAAAAAAATAATACGGATAAAAGCTGTATCAGTATTTCTGATATCTTTTTAAACAATTTTTTAAGTTGAATTTTCACGTTTGTTGTCTTTTTGTCACTGTTCTAGCCTAAATGCCAAATTCGTCTATTAACGCTCCGTTTGCCATCTAGTTGTTAGTAGTAGAACTTGCGGTAATGAAATGAAAATGTTATGCTACTAAAAACTTAGGAAATAATTATAGTTAAACAAAACTAAAAAAAACACGTTTTAATAGCAAATCGAACTAAAAAGTAGAAAATAATTTCTAATTATCAACAGTTTATATTCAGCAGTAGAAAATCAAACAATCAATCATGATTAATTACTTCAAAATAAAAATATAATAAAATTTAATTTATTAACAGAATAATTCGATTTAGAGTAAAACGCGTGGGGTGCTTAAAATATTAAATGTTACAATTAATCTATTGGCAACTATTTATGAGAGGTGAGTTATGCAAATATAGTAAAATGCAGCCCACGCTTTTTACTCTGAATCGAATTATTCTGTTAGTAACTTAAATTTTATTATATTTTTATTTTGAGTTAATTAATCATGATTGATTGTTCGACTTCCTACTGCTGTAATATATAAACCGTTCATAATTAAAAATTATTTTTGACTTTTTAGTTCGGTTTGCTATCCTGTTTATATTTGAAAAAAGTTGAAATGTTTAAATGTGGAAATAGAGAGTGAAATAGCATTAACAACTCTAATACCTGGATTAATCACAGGATTCACCCACTCAGCCCATGGCACCCTCTCAGGCCTCCATCACCCCACCTTATTGGGGTCAGTATGTACTTAAATATTCATTTAAAACCTTATAAACTACTTATTTATGTACACTAGCGGTCGCCCATATGAATTGCTTATTCCCAACATTTCGTCTACTTCCTCGAAGTTTCCTTGGACTGCCATCGTCTTGAAGTGGTTGATCTCACAACGTTTCAATAGCTGTGTATCTGCTATCGTCATCAGATGGAAGTCCAAGGAAACTGCGAGGAACGAGTTACATTGTCTATCAGCTTCAGACTAACATTTTGTTCTATTATACACTTTTCTGTGTACTTATACAAAACATATATAATATTATTTCCAGGATTCTAAGTGTGTCTTCGGGAGTTCCACAGGGCTCTCACGCGGGACCATTTCTTTTTAATTTATTTATTAATGATATTGGCAAATTAATCGTTGTAATATCTTAATGTATGCTGACGATTTCAAACTGTTTAAAGAAATTGCAACTTGCAATGGTGCTATGTTACTCTAATCCGATTTAAACTCTATATTTGCCTGGTGTATTAGCAATGTTCTTGACCTGAATATCAATAAATGTTTTATTATTATTTTTGCAAAAATTTCACAAACTGTAATCATTTCATTCGCTATTAATTCACAAACGATACAGCGAGTAACTGAAATTCGTGACCTTGGTGTCGTTTTCGATAATTCTCTGACTTTTCATAGACACATTGATCTAGTTGTTTCCAAGAGTTACAAGGTTTTGGGTTTTATCAATCGTTCATCTTTGTGTTTATGCGTTTTTGTGATACCAATTAAATTTGCTATAGTTTGACTGGTGTTGAAGGCTGTCTTTATTTGATTTCGTGCTATTTTGTCAATTAAGACGTTAGTCTTGTGTTAGTAATATGATTAAACTTAAAAATACTGATATTTATTTTAACTCTTTGCAATGACAGAAACCTGCGCTGTTACAGTAACCAATTTAAAGTGAGTGGCTATTTCAAGTATATCCATAAATAGGGGTCTCGTCAGATTTGGGTTTATAGAAGAGCGAGGTAAGTTCGGGCTTTTAGGAGGGGGGGGAGGGCAGGTCGACAGGTCTAGAGAGCGGCAAAATTTCAGTTCACATAGTAATCTGTTTATTATTTAACCTGTAATAAACGACCAATGAACCACAATACAAGTTAACTGTTCTCCTTGCCCTTATATATACATATGATTTTAGATTACATACGCGGAAAGTTGTATTATCAGATAGCCAAGGACGGATCCAGACAAGAACTTCCGGGGTGGTGATCTCATGCATCAGGAGGGGGATCTTATATTCAGTTTACAAAAATAGAAGGGGTATGCGTTTTTGTGGTTTTGAACTCATAGATTTCTTGATTAAATCCATAGAACATACTTTCTTCAAGGCTCTTGGAGCTAAGATAATCTCGTTTTAGTATTAACTTTTCCAATTTTGAGGCGTTCGGAGAGGGCGATCGCCCCCAGCGCCTCAAGCGTCTTTACAGTCTTGTGGCAAGTGTATAAAAGAGCAATGTTCATTTGTAAATACTGCTTTATTCAGTGCTTAAAAATGATGTCACAATTTAGGTTGAAACTTCAAGTTTATTAATTATCCTTTAGTAAATCAAGAAAAATTTTAATCCGTAAACCTTGACAATCCCAAATTATCATAAAACAATGGCTGTTGCTCAGGAATTCATTTTGTGTGTTTGGTTTCAAAAAGTATAAACGAAGCTTCAAGGGAAAAATATTTCGACTGTTTTAATACGTAAAACATTCACGTTCCCTTTATATTTTCTGTTGCTTATTGCTATTCAGTAGTTTCGCTCATGTTCTTTGGAATGTAATGCAACTTTTCCCAGTGCTGTGTTAGTTTTAATTTAAAACTGAGAATGAATACCGGAACTTTCATTGTTCTGCTCGTTAATACCCCCGACTATTTAAATGCGAAATTAAAAGTATAAGTCACTGTAAGAATTAAATGGTTTTGTCAAGCCAATGTTATAAAGGGTATTTTTTTATGACAATCTTATAAGAGTTTTAAGTTCAGAGCCTAGAGGGAAAACCTAAAACTTGTAAAATGAAAACGTATTGAAATATTTCCTTGTTAAAGGTAATTAATAGTAGAAGAGCTCATAGTAAGAGTAAGTAAGTTCATCTGTTAATAAATTAAGAGGAAATTTTAATAGGTGATTATTAATTGGGAAATAAATTTCTGTTATGTTGTCTGCCAAAATATGCCCGCAAGTATTATTAATTGTTTTTTTATTCTTTTTTGTAACACATTTTTTCAATTATTTTTTTTTAAACTTTCACTAACAACTTTTGCACACAGCGAAGAGAGTTCACTAATTAGGTTCTTGAGCAAACAGAAGTGAATGCCGATTTTGGGGACAAAATCATTTTCAGTGTGGAGGCCTATTTTCACCTTGACAGCTTTGTTATTCGGCAAAATTGACACATTTGGGGCTTAGAAAATTTACGAGCAGATCCACCAGAAAGCTGTACATCCCAAAGATATCACTATTTGCTGTGCATTGTGGTCTGGACGAATTATTGGACCATATTTCATTGAAGATGAAGAAGGAAATCCATTAATGGTGAAGGGGGAACGTTATCGTGCTATGATGACGCAGTTTTTTGCTCCCCAATTGAAACATATACCTGGTGACAACATGCACGAGTTTGCTCTTGCTCGTGTCACCTCCCGGTAGGGTAATCTTAATTGGCCCCCTCGATCTTGTGATTTAACACCTTTGAACTTCGCGAGTATCGAAGCAGGGATATTTACGCATTAGATATTTAGGTTTTTGTAAAATGATTAATAAGACTTTTAGAGACCAAGTTGATATTAGAGATGTTAGTTTTGCGAATATTCAAACGTGCCGATTTCTAATTAATAAAGCAAGAAAATCAGTGCAAAAAATTTTGGTTTTTACATTTTCAATAACTAAACATTGTTAGGTATTTTTTATTATGTTAATTTTTGCAATCAATTTAAAAACAGTAACAATTTTGTATGTATATTAGTACTTCTGTCATAAGATAGGTATCCGACCTTGCATGATGTCAGTGTTCATTCCATTCTTTGGTCTCTCTCTCTCTCTCTCTCTCTCTCTCTTAATTTTAATTCCTTGGATTTCGTCTTCTATTCTACAGGTGAATGCAATTAAAATGTGTCAGATCCATTTAGCTTTCCTTATTATAGATCTATCTTATTTCATTGTTCTCAAGACCTCTTCATTTCTTTATGTGACAATTTGATGTTTTCCATTCTACTACATAGTCTCATTTTACGACTCTCAGTGTTTTTTCTTTTTATTAATGTTCATGTCTCTGATCAGTATAAACACACTCTACAGATGCAGCATTTGGTGAATATTTTTCTTAGCTTTATGAGAATCTTGCTTGCTGTTAACAGGTCCTTTACTCTGACAAATGATGTTTTGTATGGGAAATCATGTGCAGAATAGGCATGGGCCTATTCTGTACATGAATTATACGGTGCAGTTTCCAGTTGAAATTATTATTCCTTCCAAATATTTAAATTACCTACTCGTTCCTGTTGTTGCCCCTTTCAGTATCATTCTCCCATCTTCTACTGTTTTTCCTGTTCCCATTACCTTTGTTTTCCCAATACTTATCAATTATTATTATTGTCACCCAGACTATATTTTCTAATTAATTTTCTGTTTCTGCAAGGACCGTTTTGTCGTCGGCAGAATATTTTTCAATGTTTCAGTCAGTTCAGTTTTTCATCAAATAAATTGAATAGTGGCAGTTAAATACATCAACCATGTCACACTCCTCGTTCTATCATTCATTACTATTTCTTTGATTTCTCCATTTTTTACCCTCTTCTATTTTTTTACTTTTGTAAAGCTCTGCAGTGAATCGTCGGTCTTTCCATTCCAGTTCAATATCCTTCAGTATTTTCAATAGTGTATTCCAATTTACTCTGACAAATGCTTTCTGCCAGGCAATAAAACAAATAAATTCTGTTTTGTTCTTTTCCATCAGTCTCTCGGCTAACATTCTGACAGACTCTATAGCAATGAGGATTTCACTTCTTTGCAAAATACAAACTGAACCTCTTCTAGGTTTTCTTCATTTTTTTAAATTCATTTCAGCAGTATTCTTGTTATTTCTTTGGCGAGATGGCAGATAAAACTTATGGTTCTATAATCTTTGCACTGAGTTGCGTTTATTTTCTTGGGTGAGAGAGCTACAATCGTTTTTTAAAATCCCGTACATACGACTGCACACGGACAAGCATAAATTTGTTAGCTGCCTTCTGTAAACTATAGGACGGAGTAGAATCCATCCCATATTTACGGAGTCAAATCCGTCCTATATTTCAACCATAGTATATAACTTCTTGTGGGCTAAGCCATAAAATATTTAATTTTTAACATTTTATATTATCACCCTGTGTAACATTAATTCCTCTCCACACTTTGTGCAATTTCTTATGGGCTATAAAAGAAATAATTTTTTAATCACACTGTATAAATATAATTCAACTCCAGCATATATTTCAACCATCCTGTATATGATTTGCTTATGTCCACATAATATAACAGTTTTTTAATCACCCTAAATAATTTTAATTTCACATTTTTTCCAATATTTTTATACCACCAAATGTCCAGTCCACCCTATATTCCAACCATCCTGTATATACGTACGGACCACTGAATTTTCTATTAGGCCGGGAGAATGTGACAACCAAAAGCACCGTCTTCGCAAAATGGAAAAATTTGCATTTAAATAGGTTTTTGCCTGGTATACAAACAAAACGAGCTTGGTACTCATTGATTTAAGAAGCCGAAGATACTATGCTTTACTACCTATATGCTTGAGATGTACATAGAAAATTTTCAAATTCGCAATTAAAACTTCCAGTGCCTAAAATTACTGCACTATTACGTTGGAATTAAAATATTTATGAGGAAATGTCCGTTATGTCATTTCAATGAAATTTTTGATAAGAATTTTGTAATTGTCGGCGGATTTCTGCAAAACTGCAAGTTGCACGTCGCAGAAAAGTATTCCTTAATATAATAAACGTTAGAAAACTATACACATCCATAAGGAGTTATCGAAAAATCGACCAATATGTTAGGGATATTGGTTGATTTCCATGCATGCATGTGTTCATTCACAAATTTTATCACTTTATCAATAGAATTCTTTTCCAAAATTTGAAGTTTCACCAATCCGGATATATACTCTATTAAACAAGACCATATTCATTCAAAATGTTGCACCACAGGAGTAGAAATCAGGTAACATACATACAAAAAAAAGCGAATAAAAATACGCGACGAATTTTTGGAAGTCGGTTAAAAATATATGTTACATACATTTTGTTTATAAGGTTCGTGATTCTAGAGATATTACAAGGCCCTAGTACCTAAACTTTTTCAAATGATATGTTATAATTTCTCACCGCTTTATTGTATTTTAAATCTTCAACTGCCCTTTTAACTTCATGTGTTTCTATTCTAGAGCTAACTTTATTTGTGTCACACTGGTCCTCTGGCTCTCATTAGTACTTTCGTTCGCATGACTGTTTAATAGAAAACGATTTTAAAGAAAGTGAAGATCTTCTACAGATTTCTACATATGATGTCTCTAAGAATACAGAAAAAATCCTATCAAGCTAAGAACCCATCTTCTTTCATCATCTCAGTTTTTCATATGCGTTTAGGTTCGTCGAAGATTTTATTGTATACTGTTTGGTATGGACGTGAATAAACCAATAGCAACTACTTAGCAAATACTTACCATTGTGTAACTTAGTAGAAAAGGGCTCAGTGTAGGGATATCAAATCTAAAGCTAAAATTGACGACTTTGGTTACTTTTTTTTAATATGTACAATATCTGAAATAATGAATTATATTAGTATTAATATTAGACTAACTTATTTTACTGCCATAGGGTGTGCACAGGCCGTTCCAAATGTCAAGTCACGGCAGGGGAGAAAAGTTCTCTTGAAAGTCCACCGGTTAATGACATTTAACTTTTCGTCCCTTAAAGAACGGAAAGTTCAAATTAAAGGCAAGTAAATTTCAGTAGCCAGATCGGAATTTGATTTATTAGACATTTTTTATCAGTTTCCTGCTTCGGGTCGTTTCAACGGCAGGTGTAGTGACGAGAGAGCTAATTTAAAGTTAGGGCAGTTTTCGGGGTTGAAAATAAATGGTGAAAACAAATTACAACGTCTAAAGGATTGAAGTTGGTGCTTGTCAGGAAAATTCGGTTTGAAAGACTTAGGCTTACTAAGATCTATTTGTTACAGGAGGGTAAACTGTGCAGAAACGTGAATCTGTGAGACGACGACACACATAAAAAATTAATTAATAAGAAGAGTTGATTGATAGTTGATAAATACACTTTTGTCATTTTAGTACTCTGTTAGGAATAGTCTCGGAAAGCTATTAATTTGGATCCCGAAGAAATCATTTAATATTTTAAGTAGAGATGTTTTGTTAGTATTTATTATTGTTATGAAAAACGATTACATAAAGGTTCCAAAGTCAAAGTTATTTGATGTCCTAGTTGACGCTCTATGAAATTTTTATACAGTGTGGAACAGCTAAATGGAATAAATTCGATAACGAATAAAGGAGGGCTTGCTGGGAAAAAAGCTTGAAAACGCCGATTTGTATTTTTAAATGCGCATTTTTTCAGCAAAAAATATATAGGGTGTCTCATATGACAATAACCAATACCATCTTTCTTATTTTAATGCAAGCCCCTGTATATTATTTATTTTTTGCATTCTCCAGAAAATTCAAGACGTAATTCATGTACAGTTTCCTACACCTATATTCAACTGTTTCGGAAATATTAAGTGTTCTCAGATTTATTACAAAATTTAACATTCAACAAAGAAAATTATTTTATTTCATTCGCTACATTACACTAAAAACCTAATAAGTAATACTGATTATTTTTTTATAATATAAAAAAAACAAAAAACTATTAATGTCAATGTAGGGAATGTTCAAAATGCTCGCGGCGAACGTCTTGGCAACATGCTAATCTGGTATAGAAATATCTTCTAACGTTACGCAACATCTCAGGCGTGACTGATCTAATCGCAAACGTGATTCGTCTTTTTATGTCATCTAAGTTGACCAGTTTAGTTTTGTATACAATACTTTTGACATATCCCCAAAAAAGTAATCCAATGGCGTCAAATCAGGAGATCGTCCTGGCCATTCTATCGATCCGCGCCTCCCAATCCACCAATTTGGAAAAATTTGGTTCAGGTACTGCCGAATTTACTGATTTCGTAATGGGGCGGGGATCCATTTTGCTGAAACCATATTATATTGGCAGGAACTTGTGGGTTTACTAGATCAGGATATAAGTTTGTCAAAGTTGGCTCGAGGTTATTTTGGAGCAGTTCTAAATATTTATATCCATTCAAGTTGCCATCAATGAAAAAGGGACCTTCGATATTATTTCCAACAAATCCTGTCCAAACATTAACTTTTGCAGGATATTGCGTATGGTTCTCTGTAATCCAGTGAGGATTGTCATTAGACCAATAGCGGCAATTTTGACGATTAACATCACCGTGAAATGTAAATGTGCTCTCATCAGAAAACAAACCATCTTCTAATTGGATCACATTGTTATCTAACCTTATCATTATTTTTTCACAGAAATACGTTCTCCTATCGTCTTCCATGAGCTCCTGAGTCGGTATCATTTTATAGGGACTGCATTTTACTTTCCTTTAATACTAGAAATATTTAAGTGTGGCTAACCTTGAACAGTGGAGCTGCTTTTCGACCAGAATTATGTGGGTTTTCTTGAAATTCAAGCATAATATCCAATTTCGTATGATCATTTACAGCATTTGCAGCTACTTTTTGTATGTGTCTTACATGACCAAGCTCGCTAAACTGCTTTTCTATTTTGATAATTGTTCCTTGGGACACAGGCAGCAAATTTGGAAAATTTTCGTGAAATAAGCGAGAAACTTTCAGTTGTGTCTGTGTGTTATCTCCATAACCAATCATTTGTAGAATGGTTATTTTCTGCATTTCTGTTAAATGAACAATTTTTCTGATATTATTACCTACAGTTAATGATATTCAAATGACAATAGTACTGACACTGATCACTACTGTCTTTCAGGCAGACAACAAGATGCTACGGCTATGAGTTTTGACAAAAATAAACAAAACTGTTTTATTTTTCACATCAAAGGAATACAGGAATAGTTTTTGCTTACTATCTCAATATCAAAAGGTAAATGGGAATTAAGTATTAAGCGTAATGTAGCGGATTTGTGAAATAAAATAAGTTTATTTTTTAATGTTAATTTTTGTCATAAATCAGAAAACATTTAATATTTCCGTAACAGTTGAAGATAGGAGTAGGACATTGTACATGAATTATGGTTAGAATTTTCTGGAGAATCCAAAAAATAAATAATATACAGGGTCTTGGATTTACAATAAGAAAGTTGGTATTGGCCACGGTCACATGACACACTCTATATAATTTGTTTTTCAAAAAAATGCTCATTTAAAAATACAAATCGACGTCTCTAAGCGTTTTTCCCAACACGCCCTTCTTTATTTGTTATCGAATTTATTCCATTTGGCTGTTCCACACTGTATACGAGAAGTAACTGTTACAATGGTGACTTTTTTCTCAATTGCCTATTTAATTCTATTATCTTTATTAATTATCCACTTTTTTACCTTAGTTTTTATTGCTTTTACATTGTTGAACGCTTCTAGTTTATTTGGAAGACTGTTGTATACATTTAATCGCCCATGGAAATAAAACCCAAAAATCTGAGCTTTATATAGACATTATTCACAAATAAACAAACATATTTTCGTTAAGAATGATTCTCAAAGATCCCTTAGTGCTTCAAATAGTCTTTTGTTAGTTTGATTTTACCAAAATCTGAGTTTAATATAAACATTAAAAAAATAAAATAGTTTAAATTATCGTGTTCTATTAAAGACAGTTCATTACTAATTCCAGAAAATCTTCGTATCCTATATCAATTTTACCATTTAAATTGTGATCTTTCCTTTTAAATTCGTCTGTAAATTTTTGGATTTGAATACAAATGATAAGGTACTGATCTAGTGAGACTTTTGTAGCATTATCGTGGTTCCTTGTGATCAAAAATCGTAATGGGGCGATGCTCCATCTTGCTGAAACCATATTGTACTGGCAGGAACTTGTGGGTTTACTGGATCAGGATAGAAGTTTGTCAAAGTTGGTACGACATTATTTTGGAACAGTTTTAAATATTTATCTCCATTCAAGTTGCCATCAATGCAAAAAGGGACCTACGATATGATTTCCAAAAATTCCTATAAAAACATTAACTTCTTCAGGATATTGCGTAACGGCAATTTTCACGAATAACACGACCGTGACGTGTAAATGTGCTCTCATCAGAAAACAACCACCTAACCTTGCCATTATTTGTTCACAGAAATTGATGTTTGCTTAACGTTAAACAGTGGAGCTGCTTTTTGACCAGAACCATGTGGGTTTTCTTGAAACTCAAGCATATTATCAAATTTCGTATTATCACTTAGAGCAATGACATCTACTTTTTTATCTGTCTTACATGACCTAGTTCGCGAAACTGCTTTTCTATTTTGCTAATTGTATCTTGGGATACAGGCGGCAAATTTAAAAAAATAAATAATATACACCGGCTTGTATATAAAATAAGACAGTTGGTATTGGTTACTGTCACATGGCACACCCTATATATTTTGAAAAAATGCACATTTCTCCCAACATGCCCTCCTTTATTCGTTACCGAATTTATTCCATTGTCCCAAATGTTTGAGGGTCTAAATCAGAGCCCGTTCTCAATGGTATTAAAGTGAACAAGCACCACTTTGTTCATACTTAACTAGTACGGGAAGGAATTATAGTTAGTTGTTCACTCTGCGTGTGAAAAATAAAAGTTTAATGTCTGACTGTGCAATTGAAATACTTTGAAACGTTTGGTGTGGTAAAGACTACAGATATTCTGTACAAATCCTTGAAAAATATTCAAATATAAAGTGTAAAATACTTCACACAACATTTCAACGATGGTCTTCTAATTGTTTTGAGTAATGTATTATCTACGTAATGACAAGTTTTCCATCTTTTAACAGCTTTTACCGCCCTCGCTTTACCTTTAAAGGCTGCTATCTTGCAAATCATTTCTTTATTATCACGTGCTTTAGCGCGTATTTAGACTTATAACCCCATTCGCTTTATTTAATGTCGGATTTTTTGTTCGTTTAACTTTTATTACTGGCAGAACTCTTTTACGAGAATTTGATGAGACGTGATCCCTGCCCTTTGGGTAAACTCGGCCAATTTTACGTTCTCTTACAAACCTTTACTGACATATAAGACTTTAATGGGAGTTCTGGCGAGTTACGCTATTCGACTACAATTACTTTCATTTTATATATTGATCTAAATGGACTTTTTTAAAATCTTCTAAATTGCTGTAGAATGAAACGTAGACAAGTGAGTGTAATTAACCAGTACATTTAAAGGCGCGAAACTGTCTTTTCTTATAACGTTAGAATAAGATTGAAAAAATCTGCTTATAGAGGCAAACGGAAACTCAGTGCTTAGTGAGAATATAGAATTTGAGAGGTTTTGCTCATTCGGTACTAAATTGTTCACCTGTTGCTACAGACTTAACTTAGTGTGGCCTTGATAAACTGAAATCATTTCTCGTATGTTGGAAACATGTGTGGGTCAGTACAAAACTAACTCCCAGAAGTAAATCATCTTTATAACTTAGACAGCAACAGCACAATTTAAATATTTGGCATTGGAAGCAAATATTTCTGCTGTACCATCACTGTTGTCTTCTACGTCGATTCGCTTTTATATTCTCTTGCTTTTTCTCGAACTTCTTGAACCATTCTCTATCCCCTAGGTCGCACATGTTCTTCGAAACCTCATGAAAATGCCATACAATGTTTCCATGGCGAGTTGTTTGGTTGGGCGAATAGTTTTTATTTCGATGAATAGATTCCATAATATTTCGTTTTTTGTGTCGTAAATTAATGAAATATTGTAACATTGTCCTCTTTGATTCCGATCGTCCTAACTGGAATCATCTTCGATATATTATGAAGTCAGTTGGTCTATATAGGGCGCCTTCATCTTGACCGTCGAATTCTGACACATCCTGTAGATGTCACCGACATCTATTACCGCACCTGCTGACTAGCGGTTCCATGAACACTGTTGTCACCCATGATTGCCTCCTGATTGGGTATAGCATCTGTACAGGCCATTTACTAAAATAAATTATAGCGACCAGTATGTATTCTCTATCCCTCTTAGGCGACAACAATAGCAATTCTTTCAACTTGGACTACTACTTTGTATTACTACATACTTTCGTCAGGATCTATCAGTTAAGACTTAGTTTCTCTGTCATCATTACTATACCAAATATTCTTCAGTCCCATTCTCTACTCTTAAAAAGTCCAATTGAGCCTACAACAGAAAGCCCGAGTGTCCGACTATCACGTCTCATCGAAATCTGGCTGCCCCTTTCTATTTTAATGAAATTTTTGTTCAATATCTGGGCCAGCAATTAGATCATGTATACATTGTTCCGTTATTCAGTTTGTGTGATGGATCTCGGTGTTCAGTTTTTCGGCAATGTCCACAATCCCTTCGGCAGGGTCTCGCGATAAAACATCAGCATTGTTATGCTGAATTCTTTGCACTAGAAGGAATTTCAGATTTTGTAGAGAATTTTTACTCAACGAGTAAATAGACATGATGTATTAACATTAACAGCTGTTTAACGAAGAAAATCACAAACTCTTTTTTAGGACATGACTGTCAACTCAATTCAAGAGTCTTTAATGAATCATTTCCTAAAATTCATTGATATTCCTTTGTACATTTCGCCAAGCATATCAAAATATGTAGGCCTTCTACGGATACTTCAATGGCACTGTGGTTTTCCAAACCAATTGGCATGGTTTGGAGAAGTTTTGTCTACAGTTGTAGCATTACCTTGTCAAGGAAACTAGTCTTCTTTTAATATTCTTTTAGCTCCTGCTACTAGTTTTACCACGAATTTCATCCACGCCAGTTAATGAAAATTCAACCATTTCATTAGAGTAAATATTATATCGCGAAATGAATTTCGATATCCAAGAATTTCAGTAAAGTCTAGCTCATCCAGACTCGAAATTGGGAGTCGTACTGGCGTTGAATGTGGTTCTAAGATTTTCTGAGATTAGTTTCGAAGATATCTTCCCTAAAAAAACGTCCGCTTAGACAATGAATCGATGTAATCCTTGCCTGCAATTACGTCAATGACAGCTGTTGAAATTTTTCAAAGCGTTCAATGCAGAGTGATTTACTCTCTTCGAGGTGTCATTCCTTTGTACGCAAGACAATATATATTATATACAAATATAATATATATTGTTTCTGGTCGGGAACCTTCATCAGTTGCGCTTCCCACAATTGAATGTCCTCTCGAACACTTCTTTATGCATTTGATGCGTACAAAGGAATGACACCTCGAAGAGAGTATTCAATATCTCTGACAGGTGAAGTAACCTGAAAATTTTATCGTGACATTCTGTCCTAGGAGTTAAGGGAGAACAGCAATTACACGGAACGGCTCCAGATTCGGAACCTCTGTGCACTGATTCTCTTGAAAATCCTAGATGTCGGTCTTACATCTCGCGTCTTCAAATTTAACGAAATGCATCAAATCCATAAAGAAGTGTTCGAAAGGACATTCAATTGTGGGAAGCGCAACTGATGAAGGTTCCCGACGAGAAACAATATATATTATATTTGTATATAATATATATTGTCTTGCGTACAAAGGAATGACACCTCGAAGAGAGTATTCAATATCTCTGACAGGTGAAGTAACCTGAAAATTTTATCGTCACATTCTGTCCTAGGAGTTAAGAGACAACAGCAATTACACGGAATGACTCCAGATTCGGAACTTCTGTGTGCTGATTCGCTCGAAAATCCTAGATGTCGGTCTTACATCTCGCGTCTTCACAGAGTGATTTGTTGACCTACTTAAGAGGGAAACTGCTCTTCTTACAATTGTAGAAACATACAACTATTTTAGGGTTATGTAATATTTTCTAGCATTATAGATTTGTAACCGGACCCTTCTTTACTTTTACATCAACGTATTAATCAATCGCCAACACCATATAAAATACGTCCTTGTCTCTTCATTGCATTTACATAGCTGCCACTGTTTTCTTCTTGGCATGTTCACTGTATGTAACACCATCTGTGATAACATATCATTGTATATCAACACACGATACACTCTTAACACCACCACGTCATACCAAACGTCTTACAGCTGGTTTTGTAATATTTTGGATATTATCACGTAGCACTTTTCGGTGCCGTTTTGCTCCCAATTTTAGATTCTGAATGTTTTATTTATTGGCCCGTAAGCTGTTAAATATATAGGGTGGTTAAAGTTTAGAGTGGAATGGAATTATAATTATAGTATACCTATAGGGTAGCCCATTAGAGTTTGAATTTACACCGTTGTTGTTATATAGGAAGGAGTTGAATTATATTTATACAAGCTGTTTCATAAAATGTTACATTGGGTGGCCACGAGCAGATGTATATACAAGGTGGTTGAAATGTTTAGTGGAGTAAAAATTATAGTTATTCAGAGTAATTAAAAAAATTTTTGAACAAAAATCTTATATTTGGTAGCCCATAAGATGTTACATATATAGGATTGTTGCATTATAAGGGTGTAGTTTAATTATAATTATAAAGGGTGGTGCAAGAAATGTATTGTTTGGCTATAAGCAGAGAGCATAGTAGCATGTTTTATAGTAGTTACGTATAGGTAGTTGAAATCTAGGGGCAGCGAAGATTTACAGTTAGAGGAGGTGGTTAAAAGTGTATATGGGTAGCCCCTAAACAGTCGTATATACAAAATGTTTACAGATTGTGGTTCTAAAAATATTGTTAAAAAAGTTTTAGTTATATATAGCAGGTGGTTGAAATATCGGTTGTAGTGCCATTCTAGTTATACCGAGTGGTTAATCAAGCAAAATATGTTATTTTTGAAGACGCGAGATGTAAAGACCGATATCTAGGATTGTCGGGGAAACTAGCAGATAGAGGTTCCGAATCTGGAGACGTACTATGTAACTGCTGTTACCCGTAATTCCTAGGTTAGAATATCACGACGAAATTTGCAGGTTAACTTCACCTGTCAGAGATATTGAATACTCTCTTCGAGGTGTCATTCCTTTGTACGCAAGACAATATATATTATATACAAATATAATATATATTGTTTCTCGTCGGGAACCTTCATCAGTTGCGCTTCCCACAATTGAATGTCCTTTCGAACACTTCTTTATGGATTTGATGCATTTCGTTAAATTTGAAGACGCGAGATGTAAGACCGCCATCTAGGATTTTCAAGAGAATCAGTGCACAGAGGTTCCGAATCTGGAGCCGTTCCGTGTAATTGCTGTTCTCCCTTAACTCCTAGGACAGAATGTCACGATAAAATTTTCAGGTTACTTCACCTGTCAGAGATATTGAATACTCTCTTCGAGGTGTCATTCCTTTGTACGCATCAAATGCATAAAGAAGTGTTCGAGAGGACATTCAATTGTGGGAAGCGCAACTGATGAAGGTTCCCGACCAGAAACAATATATATTATATTTGTATATAATATATATTGTCTTGCGTAAAAAGGAATGACACCTCGAAGAGAGTAAATCACTCTGTATTGAACGCTTTGAAAAATTTCAACAGCTGTCATTGACGTAATTGCAGGCAAGGATTACATCGATTCATTGTCTAAGCGGACGTTTTTTTAGGGAAGATATCTTCGAAACTAATCTCAGAAAATCTTAGAACCACATTCAACGCCAGTACGACTCCCAATTTCGAGTCTGGATGAGCTAGACTTTACTGAAATTCTTGGATATCGAAATTCATTTCGCGATATAATATTTACTCTAATGAAATGGTTGAATTTTCATTAACTGGCGTGGATGAAATTCGTGGTAAAACTAGTAGCAGGAGCTAAAAGAATATTAAAAGAAGACTAGTTTCCTTGACAAGGTAATGCTACAACTGTAGACAAAACTTCTCCAAACCATGCCAATTGGTTTGGAAAACCACAGTGCCATTGAAGTATCCGTAGAAGGCCTACATATTTTGATATGCTTGGCGAAATGTACAAAGGAATATCAATGAATTTTAGGAAATGATTCATTAAAGACTCTTGAATTGAGTTGACAGTCATGTCCTAAAAAGGAGTTTGTGATTGAATGTCCTCTCGAACACTTCTTTATGTGTTTGATACATATCGTTAAATTTGAAGACGCGAGATGTAAAGACCGACATCTAGGATTTTCGGGGAAACTAGCACATAGAGATTCCGAATCTGGAGCCGTTCCATGTAATTGCTGTTACCCGTAAATTCTAGATTAGAATGTCATGATGAAATTTTCAGGTTAATTTCACCTGTTAGAGATATTGAATACCCTCTTCGAGGTGTCATTCTTTTGTACGCAGAACAATATATATATATATATATATATATATATATATATATATATATATATATATATATATATATATTGTTAGGGAACCTAACCTATTTCATGGGAAAAAATAGTTTACCTAGCAACCCTCCGATTAGTTTGATATACGAGGGCTGCCTTTTATATTTTGAGATTGGACAATCCTAGTGTTGCAATCTGACAACTGACATTTTTGAGGTTATACGTACTCAGAACGTTTTGACATACGAGCGCTATGTGTTGTTTACAGTAACTTAAAGGATTCATCTCGGCCAAAAAAATGGAATTAAATCGTGAACATTTTCGTGCGATTATTTTTTACAATTTTCGACGTGGATTAAGTCAGCAAGAGTGCATGAATGAACTTAATTTAATTTTTGGCGATGAAACTCCATCAAGGACCATTGTTTATCGATGGTATGGTGAATTCAACGAGGTCGTAGTTCACTCCAAGACGAATTTCGTGAAGGTCGTCCAAAAACAGTTGTTGTTCCGGAAACCATTGATACTGTGCGCGAACTGATATTGCAAGATCGTCATGTGACCTATCGTGAGATTGAGTCAACCTTACACATTAGTGGGACCAGCATACATTCAATATTGCATAAACATTTGAATGTCAAAAAAATTTGTTCGCGTTGGATCCCACACAATTTGTCAATCGTTCAAAAAAGGCTCGTGTCGATTGATCGAAAGAAAAGCTCAACAAAATACGATCGCGGTGCTTCAAAACACGTTAGTGACAGGTGATGAATCGTGGATTTACGCGTATGAGCCCGAAAGTAAACAGCACTCGTCTGTATGGGTGTTTCAAGATGAGCCGAATCCAACAAAAGTTGTTCGCGCACGAAGCACTTCCAAGCAAATGATCGCCTATTTTTTCGGAAAAACTGGACATGTCGCAACTGTACCACTAGAACAACGCAGAACAGTCAATTCTGAGTGGTACACAACCATTTGTTTGCCAGTTGTCTTCTAAGAAATAACGAAAACCAACCGCCGAAGACGGATCACCCTTCACCACGACAATGCGAGCTCTCACACATCGGCTCAAACAACTGCATTTTTGACCACTCAAAACATCGATTTGATGAGTCATCCACCGTATAGTCCTGACTTGTCACCAACTGACTTCTTTTTATTCCCGTACGTAAAAAACAAACTGAGAGGTCAACGTTTTTCGACACCTGAAGAAGCGGTTGCTGCGTTCAGAATGCATGTTTTGGAGATACCTCAATCAGAGTGGAAAAAGTGCTTCGACAATTGGTTCAAACGCATGCAAAAGTGTATAGATCTTCATGAGGAATATTTTGAAAAACAATAAAGCGATTTTCGATGATTAATATTTGTTTTGTTCTCTAATCCCGAAATATAAAAGGCAGCCCTCGTATGACCCACATGTTTTTCGAAACGTTGAATTTACAAGTGAAGCTCGATCACCCAGGTGCTAATTGTATTAACCATCCTTCTTGTTTGGTTTTACAAACATACTAAAACGATCTGTTGATGACTTCCGAAACCCAGTTTCTTAAAAGAGTGTCATTCACCTGGTAGAACACATCCAGACGAAGACACATTTCAGTGTCAGCCCTCTCAAAATTTTTCACCAGCACACATAAAAACTGCAAGTATATACCTGCTTTCACACAGAAAACTTACGATCTCGAGCATGACAAACGTTTGCCAGAGTGAATTTGCCACTTGAAACAAAACAAGTCGCGTCACACAAAGTTGAATAAGAGGCAAAGTGTTTCACTTAAGCGGTAAACATAAAGTCTGGCTTTTTAAAACCGACGCCTGCTAATTGAGCCCTACCTGCTGCATTTTAGTGCCTCGAAAAGCCGCTGGAAGTCGGTCGCTAACATTTCTTATAACTCAAAAGTCCGTATAAGCTGTTACTCGAAGTGTGAAAGTTTTTATTTCTAGTCGTTCTGTTTTAGCACTTATTCAGCACGGCGGGCTAGCAGATATATAAAAGTTCGAGGAAACTTTCTATGCGTACATACCTCCATAAAAAAAGTTAGTTGCTTATTTTTGAGGATCCTTTTCATGCTCTTCCGGTTCTGATTCGGGCAATGAAATGGCTGAGGGTTATGTAATTGCATTTGAGTTGTCTAGTTACATCCGGATACAATGTTCTTTATATGAACGAGTTTCGAGAATACGCTTACAGTAATCTGAAATGGAAAAACTTTATCTACTTACTACGTGACACTTGTACATTTTATAAGCATGAAAGTAGATATAAGAAAAAGAAAACTAAATAATGCATACAACTCGTACGGGTAAAAGAAAAAAACAATACATATCTAGGTCGGTCAACAATGCCTACCGAATAGTATATTTGTGACATATGAATTTTATTGGGTTCTTTGATAACCAATCTAAGGTTATGTGAGGTTAGGTAAAGTTAGGTTAGGTTCAATAAATCTGATATTTAATTTTTATTTTATTTTGGTAAAACTATATATAGGGGTCTCACAAGGATGTCTGCTGGGCTCAACTCTTTGGATTGTGTCACACGATAACGTTCTAAATTTATAACTACCCTTAAGCTCTAGAACTATAACCTTCGTTAGTCGCTTGGACCACTATACCAAATGGGAGGTACGAATTAACCACACAAATTCCCTAATACGTACCATAATACTGGATGCAACATAAATACCTCAAGGAAGAAGAAATAAGACATAAATAACCCATGCAGTGATTGAAAAGGAGTCCAGGTTTGGAATTTGATACGTCTCCAATGAACTTACACGGCTAAATTCGCTCAAAACCAACCAGACGTCGTAATTATTAACGAATTTTCCCATCCATTTCCATCCATGATTAAATAATTCAAATTAATTCACTTTGGATTTAAAAATTCTATATATTGAAACTACAATGTTACTATCCAAGAACTTAACGCAAAAATAAAAACCTGGGAAAAATCATGATCAAATGAGATTTCTGATCAAAATTGGAAATTTACTAGTTCATAGAAAGTCTTTGAAAATCTCTTAAGATAATTTGAAGATCCTGTGAAGGTAGAATTTAGAATCATCTATAGAAAGCCAGAAAAATCACGTCTAGGGTGTACAAGGACACTTGAAGGTAAGTTAAAATTTTAGAAAAATCATACTTAGGTATTTGAGGTGTCTTAATCTAAGGACAGGCTCTGCTTGATGGCATAATGTCTGGAGAAGGTTCTTTGAAAGTCATAAGACGGCCTAGTAAAAGAATTGTCTTTAAAAATTTTTTTCTTGAGCTTGTACAACTTAAATTGGGTGATTTTCTTGACTAAATTATTATTATGCTGGATCCCTTCAGAAAATTGCTGAAAATCTTCATATTTTAAAAGATTTTCAGCAATTAGTAGTTTTAAACAGACATCTTTTAAATATCAATTATATTTTTATTTTAAATAAAAGTTACTCACTTTTTAATTAAAAGGCAGGTTATTGCAGGAGTAGGACCGTGCAATGAAAAATAAATTCACTATAAGATAACCACTTTGTCAGACAACAGCATCGTCTGCCTTCAAATATATTTACACAAAAAATTATAATCAATAGGATGTTCAATATAAAATAATTCCAATTCACTTAAAAATGAACACCTTATTTAAATAATATTTTTAACCGACATCGAAAAAGGAGGAGGATATCAATTCGTCGCGTATTTTTTCGCTTTTTTTGTATGTATGTTACCTGATTTCTTCTACTGTGGTGCACCGTTTTGAATGAATATGGTCTTGTTTAATAGAGTATATATCCGGATTGGTGAAACTTCAAATTTTGGAAAAGAATTCTATTGGTAAAGTGATAAAATTTGTGAATGAACACATGCGTGCATGGAAATCGACCAATATCCCTAATATTTTAGTCGATTTTCGATAACTCCTTATGGATGTGTATAGTTTTTTAAAGTTTAATCTATTAAGGATGATCCTTAGGTGATCTCATATAATTTGTGCGACGTGCAACTTGCAGTTTTGCAGAAAATCGCCGAAAATTCCAAAATTCTTATCAAAAATTTTATCGAAATGACATAACGGACATTTTCTCATAAATATTTTAATTCCAACGTAATAGTGCGGTAATTTTAGGCACTGGAAGTTTTAATTGCGAATTTGATAATTTTCTATATACATCTCAAGCATATAGGTAGTAAAGCATAGTATTTTCGGCTCCTTAAATCAATAAGTACCATGCTCGTTTTGTTTGTATACCAGGCAAATACCTATTTAAATGCAATTTTTTTTCATTTTGCGAAGACGGTGCTTTTGGTTTACACATTCTCCCGGCCTAATAGAAAATTCAGTGACAACACATGTCAAACTTTTAACTGCTATTTGGTACGTTTATAGACAGGGTGTTTAGTTATAGCAAACAAAATCACAAAGTAAAGAGATAGAAGGAGTTGCAGTTATATGAAGATTGAAATATAGGACAGACTAGAATGATAGTGGTCCGTAGGCAGCCGTATATACAGGATGGTTGGAATATAGGGTAGACTGGACGCTTGGTGGTATAAAAATGTTGGAAAAATGATGTGGACATAAGCAAATCATATAAAGGATGGTTGAAATACATGCTGCAGTTGAATTATATTTACACAGTGTGATTAAAAAAATATATCTTTTATAGCCCATAAGAAGTTGCATAAAGTGTGGACAGAAATTAATGTTACACAGGACGATAATATAAAATGTTAAAAATGAAATAATTTATGGGTTAGCCCACAAGGAGTAATATACTATGGTTGAAATATAGGACGGATTTGACTCCGTAAATATGGGATGGATTCTACTCCGTCCTATAGTTTACAGGAGGCAGCTAACAAATTTATGCTTGTCCGTGGGCAGTCGTATGTATAGGATGGTTGGTACATAGATTGGAGTGGGATTATCTATAGTTATACAGGGTTGTCAAAAAAAGTTGAAAAAAGGTTACATGGAGTAGTCCATAAGGCATAAATATATTTTGGGCTTATTAAGTCAACGTGTACTAGTACATTTTGTTCGTAAAGATTTACCTGTCAATTTAAATGAGAAAGTATCATTGTGTAATGTTGAGGCTTTCGATGTTACCTGGTTCTGTCTATTAAGGTTATAAATCCAAAATAAAAAATAAAGAATGAAAACTACCTGAGTTCAAAAATACTAAAAAGTTGAAAATAAAACATTTAAAAAAATATATAACCGACTTCTACCTATAACTAAAAAGCTAAAAATAATTATAACAAAATACAACTCTAGCAAATAAATAACACATTCAATGTTGTTAGGTACCTACCCAGGAAGTAAAAAATGTAAACATTAAAAGGTGCTCAGTCTGTACAAATTAATTGCCTACCAATCTAGTATATTTTGAAGCCGATGCCAAGCAAATCTAAAATCCTTCATTGCGTACTTATCGACTAATTCATCAAACTTGATTGTTGCTTGGCACCGACTTCAAAAATATACTAGATTGGTTGGTAATAAATTTGTTCAGAATGAGCACCTTTTAATGTTTACATTTTTTACTTCCTGTGTAGGTACCTAACAACATTAAATGTGTTATTTATTTGCTAGAGTTGTATTTTGTTATAATTATTTTTAGTTTTTTAGCTATAGGTAGAAGTCGGTTAAATATTTTTTAAAAATGTTTTATTAACTTGAAACTTAAAAATGCCATTAGTTTTAATTTATACGTAAATGAGTAATTAAAGAAAATAGATTATTCAAACATTATATAAGAAAATGAAAAATAACTTAAAAGTTTGTTTGAACCTGAAGTAGGTACCCATTATTAAATTACAACTAATCACAATACGTAACGACATATTAATAAACTGTAAACTACGATATATCTAAAAATTCAGAACAATTTCATTAATTTGAGTTAAACACATTTACTTTAAAACCCATGACGATTTCTGTCTTATATCGACAAAATCATTTATTGTTAACTAATATTCAATGCATCTATTTTTCTTAACAATTTTTTTCATTGAACGGAAATTAAAGTCTTGAAAATTGACAAATTGTCTTATTGAATTGGAAAATTTTACGAAATTCGCTAGACAGAAGATGACCATGAACATCTGTGTTGCCAGATTTATCTATTTATCTTGAATCTTACGATCTGCCATCTTTGTCAAATTATATAAAACGTATCGGGTAACAATAAAAACAAAACTAAATTATTAAAAGTATAAGGTTAATATTAATAAAATGTTATCAGAAATGAATAATGAGTTGCAAGTCTGATTTTAGTTGACAAACCATATTTACAACACAATGGATGATGCAAACTTGCGAGAGCCAACAAACGACAAATATTATGTAATATAAAATTTAGTGGATTCTCTTTCCATCAAATGATGTTTTACGTTTAATTTAGTTTGTCTTTCACATTTGAGTCAATCCGTCTCTGATTTTCTGTCCAAGCAATCTGGCGGCAATGTTACTATTATTTGTTTAACATTAACAGTACGGATGCAAATAATTAATTTTTATTTTATTTTATTTAATGACTGGACCATGATTATAAATAATTTTTGGTATTCTGTACTGAAGGTCGTCACTAGCTATTAAACAAAAGAAAAAAATCGGTTGAGCCACTGATGAGAAAATGGTACCGAACAGTTTTTCTTTGCCTATTTATATATAGATATATATAGTGCCAGTCAAAAGTAATGCTTTTTCTTTCAACCCCATTCAGACTGGGTAACGTGGTACCGGGTATAAGTTCGTATGTACATAAATAAATCAGCAATTTAGTCCATAATTTGTTAAAACGTTGATAATAACATATTTTTAACTGTATATCTATTAAAATCCTAAAGTTTCTCCCCCTCTTTAATGAAGATTTCCGCGAATTTGTTAGACATAAATCCTTTCTCTCGAGATCTGCCCATAACGTTCATCCCTGCAGGATTTCCTTTCTTATAACTCACTCGATATTTCTTCATCACCCAATTTTTCCGCAGAACAACAACAAAACAAATTACCCCTTTCAAAATTCTAATCTCTCCCAAAACGCAAGCCCTTTTCCGCTTCTACTAGGAAATGAATGTCATGTTAAAGGATAGCGCGTAATATTTAATGAACTATGGTGGAACAACATCATTTTAAATGCTTATGGCAGAGCGACGTTTCATGGAATGAGAAATTGTAAATAAAGACGATTCTGAATAATGAAATGAACGGCGGTAGATGAAAAACCTTTTAGCAATTCTCTGTTACGATGTTTACTATAGTTTGTATTAGTTTTTTTTGAAAAATGGTTTTGGCCAATTTGACATAGTAAAATCTACAGGGGCTCACTGAGACCTCGTTTTTATTGGATTAAAATAAATTTTTGATATTCTTATTGATTACACTGGTAAACAGTAATTTTTAATCGATTTCAAAAAGGAGGTTCTCAATTCTTCTAAGTATGTGTTCTATTTAATGTGTGTTCAGCTATACCAAAGTTGCCCGAAATTTTTCAACCTGAAGATATACTATTATTCTAAAAATTAGAACTCATTTTACAATAAAATTTGGTGGAGGAGCCAGTAATAATTGAAGTAAAATTATTGTTGGTTGAACTTTAGGAAAAAAAAATTGGGAAATAGAAAGAACTTAGATGCAACTAAATCTTAGTTAAACCACTTCAAAAAGTATAAAGCGTTTACAGTCGTTTAAGTTAGAATTATGTTGAAAATTTACTTTGTTATAAAGATTTCCAAGGTGTGAAACCAAATTGAAATCATCACCATCACATGTACATTTTTAGGTCACCGGTATACCGGTGACAATGACTTACAAGTCGCAGTTTCCTTAAACAGTGAACGAGGATAGCGACCTCGTTCACATGTCTGTGTTGGTGTCATGGGTGGATCCAATAGGGTGGCGATGGGGGCGATCGCCCCCACCAAGAGCCTCAATTAGTAAATTTAATATTAAACAAGGTAATCCTAACTCCAAGAGCTTAGAAGAAGGTAACCTTCAAAATATCACTTGTTTCTGCCTCTGTCACATCACAGCAATTTTCTCCTAAACTAATGGACGGAAGAGGTTGAAATTTGGTATCAATGTATAGTTTGGTGACCCGATCAGGATTACATATCGTAAAAGAAAAAAATTTGATTTCAGGGGCACTTCTGTGGGGAAAACCTAAAAAAATCGACCGTTCCCCCCCCTGATCGCCGAAACTACTGAGCCTAAACTTTTGAAAAAAATAAGAAATATAGAACGTTGTCGGAACTTTACAGGAAAAATAAGGAGAAACCATTAATATTAATTTTGGGGGACAAATTATAGAATTAAATAAAAATTTAAAAATAAAAAAAAATTCTAACGCATCATGCAATATATCAAATGAAAGGTCTCATTCTGAGGAACACAAATAATTTTTTTTATATTTAACAAAAATTATTTAAAAAGATATTAATGAAAATATACCAAAATTTTTTTCATATTTTTAAAATAAATTAATTAAAAGATATTAACAAAAATATGAAAAAAAATTACCCATTCGCCCCCCCCCTATCTCCGAAACGATAAGCTGGAAAATTTAGAAAAAAAATGGAGACATAGCCCCTCACCTGAACTTTACTGGAAAAATAAAGAGAAACCCCTAATATTTATTTTGGGGGGCAAATTATAGAATTAAATGGAAAATAAAAAATTATAATTGTTTCTAACGGGTCATGTAATATATCAAATCACAGGACTCATTATGACGAATACAAACATATTTTTTTAATTTTTTTAAAATGAATATTTTAAAATATATTAAAAAATATTTAAAAAAAACTACCCATTCCCCCCGTTATTCCCCAAACTATAAGACTTAAATTTTTTTGTTTATAGGAAAAATTTGAAAAAAATTCTAATTATTAATAGAATTAAACGGAAAATCAATTTTTAGAAAACCCAGTGATTTCAGGGACAAATTATACCATTAAATGGAAAATAAAGATTAAATTTTCAAACGCATCATGTAATATATCAGATAAAAGGCTCATTGTGTGAATTACAAATATATCATATTTTTAAATCATTTAATAACATATAAATGATTGTTCCTAAAACAGTAAAATTAAAGAAAACGATTTTGTAAATTTTTGTAATTAAAAAGGAAAGGGTTGGAACCAGCAATTGAAAGGATTAAAGGAATTACTCCTCAAATTTTATTGGGTATTGATCGTAAGATTGCATGTTTTAAAGAAATTAACAAAAATATTAAAGATCGACTTAATTCCCCCTTTAGAAACTACACTACTTAAATTTTGAAAAATATATTTTATTTGTATTTTTTAATAATTTGAATAACAGATTTAATAATTTATAATTTAAAACTTGACCTATTTTGCCCTTTATCTTCCAATTTACAGAGCCTCAAAACTCAGAGAGTAGACTATAAAAGACTTCACTGAAAGTTTATTAGTAAAATAAAAAAAATTTTGGGGGCCAAATTAAAAAATTAAATACATATGTATTCTGATAAAAATCAAGCGAATCCTGAAGGAGATAAAATAAAAAGTCTATGTGTGGAAAATCAAAGTGTATATTTTTTATAAATTTAAAACGCTTTCTTTAAACGACATAAGGGTAAATATAAGAAAATGCACTCATTCCATGCTTGTCTGAAACTGCAATATTAGAATCTTGAAGGTGGTACGGAACCCTAAGTATGCGAGTCTAACTCGAACTTGACCAAATTATTTAAATATAAATTATTAATAAAACCAGTTAAAATATTATTTATTTATATAAAGTACAGATTACAAATTCCAGCTCCAATATTTTCAAATTATTTAATTTTTGCAAGTTCTATTGAATCCGAGTTTTATTAAATTAAAAACCGACAAAATAACAAGTGACAAAGTAAATCCACCAGAAAATAAAATAACAAAACAAAAATATATGAAAATACAACCTGAGAGAAAATTTCAAACATTAATTGTCGATGATTCAGTTACGCAAATATCGTTTTTTGTTTATTAATTGAAACAAAACAGACGGGTGGGAGCTAAATTCTTAGGCAAAGTTGAAAAACAAGGGACACCCTACCCCTTCATCTTAATTTGAAAAGCCATAATCGACATTCTTGTTTGAGTGTACATCGCAAATCATTGCCAATATAACTCGCATCCCAATTCCGTAACCATATCGAGTGATGTAGGCAAAAGGACGAAGGCACGTATACCGTCTATGAACCCGGGAGATACATAAATCTATCTTCCGACTGACAGCTGTGAATTTAGTGCCGGGACGGAATACAAGTGATTGTTTGTTTAGGAAAATCACCACCAGAGGCGTTGACCAAGATTCGGGGGTGGGATACTGCAGCACGGTCGAAAAGCTGTTTTGATATCCTTATGAAATCATTTCCGGATATATAATATTCGCAGTAAGATGTTTTAGGATCGATAAATTGACGTGCATGCATTTGCAAACATCAATTTCTAATGTCAATATTATCGGAGGCCATTCGGATATCATTCGGTCACGATGTGGAACGTCTGGACTGCGAAGTCAGCTACGAAATTCTTGTACAATTGGAGTTTATTTCTAATAATACGTAGATTTTGTGGATGTTTTTGAGGTGTTTTTACGTTTTTAACCAAAATCAAAGCTAAGAAGGTTCTCAAAGGGTTTGTAGGTTTTGGTAATTATAAATTGTCTTCTATTAAGCAGACTATCAAAATGGTTCTGTATTTTTCTTTATGACGCGAGACATACCGTTTCTCAGTAAATGGACAAAAACAAGATTTGTTGCTAACTCATTCACCAGGAATTGTTTATTAACCGACTTTGTGATGTAGAAGGTTTTACTAAAACTACACACTCGAATATTTGCAAATAAAGACCTACCTTGATTAGCACATATGCGAAACAACAGCTCTTCGTCGGGAACAACTGGAGGTGGGTTAGGTAAAATTTAAGAGCGTCAAACAGTTTAACTAACTCTAACTTCCACAAGCTGTATTTTAGAGAAGTATGTTCCCTTACATGAATTGATCATAATTTTCTTGTAACCTTATTTCATATTTTCACTTGTGCTTTAATTAAACAACTGTCTACTTTTATCAACCGATACGGTTAGGTAAAATTACCCAAAATGAAAACAAAAGACAATTTAATTTACAAACCAAAAAATATGGTAGATTAACAACACAATGGAATATTCCTTTATGGATTTTAAATCATTGACATTCAATCTTCAAAATTTGACCATGAAAACTGTGCATGATATTTTTACAAAATTGTTATACGTTATTTGAAAATTATACTAAAATGAATACTACTGTATCATGATTCAAGATCTTTTATCACATGTCTATAAAAGGATTAGATATATAGTCTGTTAACAGTATTACCTTACCTAGTACCTTTGAGGATTAATAATTAATAAACTTTATGAGTAAATTAGACAAAAAATTATCGGTACTGTATTTACAAAAGTCTTGACAAAAAACTTAAAACTCATTGAATCAATCCATAGTCTTGCTTCAAGACTTTATAGCGATCAAAAAATAAAACCAAAAATATTTGAAACCATTTCCAAAACTTGGCCACGTCCAGCTTAACGATTGTGTACAATAAACCACAATTAATTAGTACCCCCAGTATTCCATTGCATGACCAATCAAAAATATATGACAAAATTACTCCATCAACAAGTAGTCCCAGCAGCATCGTGAAATACTTACGGCCAATCCAAAAATATACGGCCCTTCCAACAAAAAAGCCTACCGTTAAATATGACTCTTCCGTAAAATATTAGGCCTATCCTTAAACCCTAAAATATTACATTACTGCATGACACTTCCACTTCAAAATCGCTTCACACTCACCTTCCATTAAAGGGTCTCTACCCGTCTATTCACATGTGAACTTTCAAACGATGTCGGGAAATAAACTGCTTCCACAACTATATTTAACGATTAATATTTAAATCTTGTCGGCTCCAGAACCGTTAATAGAAAGCACTCACATGGACTGTAAATTCGCCATCACGAGGTACGGGGTACATGTCTCGAGCACAGGCGGATTCAGAAGCATCTCGATTCCTTACTTTCAATGCCAGATCAAAACTTTATCCCTCTTCATCAGCATCACCAGAAGAATCTTTCCAAAAATAAATCACGAAGAACAGTACAGGCTTTAAATTCTTACTCCTTCGACATTGGTGAAGGTTTTAAATGCTCTTACTCATAATTAAATGTAAAACATTCCAGTTTTTCAGTTGTATACGACTGTCAAAAAATTAATATGTACCAACCTTTTTCGCAATACCATAAAAGACAAAAACTGAATAAAATTGAAAAGTAATCCACTTGTGCAATTACCTACTCGGTCTGATTTACGGATTTTGTCTAAATTGGTACGTTTTTAAAATACAAAAAGTCAAAATTCTGCAACCTGAGTAATTTAATAAAATCAATAAGAAGAAATAAATGTTAAATAAAATTAAATGTTTTTCTTTGTAAATTTATAAGTAGGGGCTTAAGATCTGCAAAAACCCCAAACTGTTTTTGATATCACTTAGCTAGCGTCTGATTGTGAGATCATTTTGAAGAGACCTATTTCAGTTAGGCAATTTATTAGTATAGTTCTAAAGAGTATACGTCAAGTCTCTAATTTAAAATATTACCAAAAAAGAACTGGAATGTTTATTTTAACGAAAAGCCAGTTTTCTGCTGGTATTATTAATTAATTGGATATTATATTTGCTTATTTACTACAATTTATTCAATTTCTCTACACAAAGTATACAGGGTGTAAATGGTTTGAGTGCAAAGATTTTCAGGATCAATACTTCAGGTCAAAACAAATCAAAAGCTTTATAACATTTTCAGAAATAAGCTATAGTTTTGCCAACAAAAAAAAAATAAAAAAGCTAGAAGTTATTTAGCCTTTATTACAGTGAATAGTAGACTATTTCTGACTTCAAAATGTTGTAAAGTTAAACATGTAAATACGCAGTAGCTTATACACCTTTAATAACTATTAACAAAGAAAATTAACATCTAAACTCTAAATATTAAGTTATAGTTTGTCGGACGTCTCTCCGAACAGATGTGGAAACATAGCACATAAACATGCCTTATTTAGTAAATGTTTACGTTAACTACAGCCGTCACGGTTGTTTTTTTTTCTGTATCAGTTCCTGTGATAAAAGCAATATCTAATTGAAAGTGATTTGCGTAATATTCTATGTAGACTTCATGATTTGATTTTTATTTTAAAAAATAAATTGAAAAAACAAAAAAAAATCGATTGGGAATAACCAGTTCGCGTGGGCAGTATGAATTTGTGACAAATAGTGGGAAATTATACAAATAGGAAATACCTGACATGTTATTAATTTGTGGGGAAAGCAGAAATAATAGCAAGAATGTTGAAATATGAATATTTGCTATGAAAAATCCGTTTATTCTCCTGATCTCTATTATGATGAAATATTACATAAGCAATATTAACTTAATTAGTATTAATTAAATTATTTTTAGAATAATTTAACAAATAAAAGAATAAATGTTTTGTTTAATATGCTTTGCATCGAATTATTTTTAGATAACTGTGTATACTAACTTCATCAACTTGATGCATAAAATAAATCGCCAAATATTGATTTCAATACATAGTTATTATTATTTTTGGAAATAATATTTCATAAAATTTTATTTACCCAAATAAATCTAACGGCGCAATATTATACACACAGGTGTTAATTTTTTTGTGGTGAGTCGTTTCTTTATCACTCGCGTTAAAAGTGAATCGGATTTTACTGCCACGTTGCCGCACTGACAAAATTTACTTAACATGTATTTGGAATTTTCTCGCCTATTAACGCCTATAGATCATAGTGTTTCAAGAGTTTTTTGTTTTATTTAGTGTATACTAGCTCCACCTAACCTAATATATGAGCACTCAAACTATTTACACCCTGTTTAACATGGTCCTTGTTTCTTACCCCAAGTTGTATAGGTATTTCAGGACAAGAAATTATCAGAACAAAGTCTATTTGTTTCACTTCTCTTTCATACTGCCTTATGAGTAAGTGTGGGGGCGTCCGGTAAGAACCTTTCGCTTCAAAAATTCCCTCAGTTACTGAGAAGACATCCTCTAGAATCATTGGCGTCAGTTTAGAAACATCCTGTAAGTATTAAGCGCATCCACAAAACTGTTAAATCAATGCCGTGTTATAAAATTCAAGAAATTTTATCTCATTTCTCGTGGACGTTGTAAAACTCTCTGTATATATGAAGTGTGTACCTTGGGGCCCATCCCGCAACAGTTCATCATTTCCATATAGCCGGGCAACTACGTCAGAATTACATTTGCATTTACGGGAACTTGCCGGGGACGATGGGAACGCTTAAATTATTAAATTTCGCAAGAATGTAGGTGCACGTTTTACAACTGTGAAAATTAACACCCGCAGTACATGGGAAATTCGAAGCTTTGTTCTTAATAACAGATTGTGAAACGCAGACCTCAACTCTCTCTCTGAGTTTCAACTCCCACTCTAAATTCAATTACTCGACATGGGAACGATGACGAGACCTCGATGCGAATTCCTCGACGCATACAAACCGTGAAAATAATTAAAGTTTTCCCTCGGTTTGTAAGAAATTTCACTTCGACGTCACCGTGTAGTTTTGGGGAAGACGCTGGTCGTGTTCTCACTTTCTTTCCCGAGAAAAGTGCTAAATTAATCATTAAAGTCTATCAAGAAGTTTCGAGAAAGAGGCCATGAAAAATTTATATTAAGTGAATGTGGGTTAATTGTGTCACTTTCGATGTTGGTTTTTCAGTGAGGTTTCCTCTTCCTCTGCGATAAAGGGAGTTTAGGGGTTTCTACTTCAAACGATCAGCTGCATTTTCCTACATTTGTTACATTTGTAATGTTTAAGTTCAGTTTACAGTTTAGTGAAACAATTGTAACTGGTAAGCAATTACCTAAACCATATAAAAAATAATCATTTGCTGTAAAACTGAAGAAGCACAAAAATAAAACTTGGTAAATTATGAGCGAGAGAAATCGGGATCGTGTTCTTCGTACGTTGTTTCAGTTAATTTTCTTGAATGTTTGAAAAGAGTAGCTTAGAGTTAATATATCTATCAATGGAGTGGTAATTATAAATTCATTATTTAGTTGTGATGGCCACCTGATATTATATAATCTTTTTTCTTTTATTTCTTTTCTCTCTTCTCTCTTTCCGCGCTCTTCTCGCTCTTTCTCATTTCTCTTATTTCTCTCATTTCTCTTTTATCTCGTTTCTCCCGCTTCTCTCGTTTTCTCGTTTTCTCGTTTTTCTCGTTTCTCATGTTTCTCACCTTTCTCTCCTTTCGTTTCTCTCATTTCTCTGGTTTCTTTCAATTCTCTCATTTCTCCTATTTATTTCATTTCCCACTATCTCTCTTAATTCTTTCATTTCTTTCATGTCTCTCATTTCTCTTATTTCAACCATTTTTCTGATGATAGTTCATTAGTTAGTTGTGATGGCAACCTGATATTATATAATCTTTTGTCTTTTATTTCTTCACTCTTTTCGCTCTTTTTCTTTTCTCTTATTTCTCTCATTACTCTTTTATCTAGATTCTCTTACTTCTCTCGTTCTTCTCGTATCTCATGTTTCTCACATTTCTCTAGTTTCGTTTCTCTCTCCATTCTCCCTTCTCTCTTCTCTCTTCTATCTTCTCTCTTCTCTTCTCTCTTCTCTCTTCTCTCTTCTCTCTTCTCTCTTCTCTTTTCTCTTTTCTCTCTTCTCTCTTCTCTCTTCTCTCTTCTCTCTTCTCTCTTCTCTCTTCTCTCTTCTCTCTTCTCTCTTCTCTCTTCTCTCTTCTCTCTTCTCTCTTCTCTCTTCTCTCTTCTCTCTTCTCTCTTCTCTCTCTCTCTCTCTCTCTCTCTCTTCTCTCTTCTCTCTTCTCTCTTCTCTCTTCTCTCTTCTCTCTCTCTCTCTCTCTTCTCTCTTCTCTCTTCTCTCTTCTCTCTTCTCTCTTCTCACTTCTCTCTTCTCTCTTATCTCTTCTCTTTTCTCTCTTCTCTCTTCTCTCTTCTCTCTTCTCTCTTCTCTCTTCTCTCTTCTCTCTTCTCTCTTCTCTCTTCTCTCTTCTCTCTTCTCTCTTCTCTCTTCTCTCTTCTCTCTTCTCTCTTCTCTCTTCTCTCTTCTCTCTTCTCTCTTCTCTCTTCTCTCTTCTCTCTCTCTCTCTCTCTCTCTCTTCTCTCTTCTCTCTTCTCTCTTCTCTCTTCTCTCTTCTCTTTTCTCTCTTCTCTTTTCTCTCTCTTCTCTTCTCTCGTCTCTTTTTTCTCTTCTCTCGCCTCTTTTCTCTCTTCTCTGTCCTCTCTTCTCTTTTCTCTCTTCTCTCTTCTCTATTCTCTCCTCTCTCTTATCTCTTCTCTTTTCTCTCTTCTCTCTTCTCTTTTCTTTCTTCTCTCTTCTCTCCTCTCTCTTATCTCTTCTCTTTTCTCTCTTCTCTCCTCTCTCTTATCCCTTCTCTTTTCTCTCTTCTCTCTACTCTCTTCTCTGTACTCTCTTCTCCTTATTTTTCTTCTTCTTCTCTTTTCTCTCATCTCTCTTCTGTAGTCTTCTCTCTTTTCTTGTCTCCTCTGTTCTCTCTTGTATCTCACATATCAAAGACGGCACTACAAATTAGAATCTTTTAGGTAGTTATATCACAAATACCAACTATTCTAAAAAGAAACTTGTATGACTGTATTCTTCACGTACTCATGGGGCTGAGAGTCTCATTAATAAACATATTCGAAGTGAAATTATGGAAAAACTAACTACACGTTTCCTAAAACAAACAAGATTGTGGATGTAATGAAAATGATGGCAGAACGGGTCTAAGAACTTATAGTAAAGGGGCAAAGCTAATTGTGAAATGGAGACCCAGACTCGAATGTAGATGCAGAGAAGAACCAACGTCAAGATGGAACGACTATATAAACGAAAGGACAGGAGCCCTATTGATAAAAAAACAACAAGAGTAGCATGGGGAAAGCCCATATTCCACAGTAGATAAAAGCATCTTATAATCGTGTCGGACCCGTATTTTGACCTGGTTGTAACGCTTTTTGCGATTTGCCAACAACAGTAAACAGTGAAGCTTACAAGTGTTAATAACAAGATATAGTTAGCTGTACAGATTATCATTTTTTATGTATGTGTGGAAAACAAATGTCACTGAAATTTTGAAATGCTTTACAGAACTGAATTTTGTTTTCAAGAATTTGTAATTCATTGAACGCAAGACAATATATGTTTCTAGACGAGAACCTTCACCGGTTGCTCCTTTTTCAACTGTCTGAAATCTCGTCTTTCGTACATACATATAGCATAGAACATGTCACATATGGTAGGTTTTAATTAGGCTCTTAGGGAAACTGTGTAACACACAGCACAACTGCCGATTTGGGATTATATTTTGGTTAGTTATTGCATTGCATTTAATTTGTTCATTATTTTGTTAACACCCGGTATAAAAACATTCATTCCTCGTTATCAAAGTCTCAGGTTATCCAGTTAATTAGGTTAAAGGAATGTCAAATTGAGTTCCACGGTGTTATCAGATCATTAGTTTGGTCGGAGTTCTAAAATTTCTTGTCTGAAAATCGAACGCGATTAAAATTCTGGAAACGATTCGTACGCGGAAAGTTCGAGAGATCGTCGAAATTCCTTTGGAAAACAAATCGAGAAGGTATAATAAAAAGTAGCATTAAAGCGAACTGAATTAATATTAGGAGGCTAACAACGAAGGAAAAGCTTTTATCAACGTTCTTCATCGGGACCTTAAACCCATTAGATTTTTGTGTCCCCGGAGGGATGGCGCGGGACGTGCTCTTTTGTCTCTTTTTTTAATAATGCACAACTTCGTTCGTTCGTTTGTTCCGCGTGGGAATCGTTGGATACATGTGATGCGATACGATCGATACGAATCATTCGTTTTATTTCGACTTTAACTAATGCTTTGGTGAGTTTCTAGAGGTTGTTTGTTTGTCAAGGAATTTGTAGAAAGTTGGCTGTTACTGAATTTCATCAAATGCAACTGAGTTTCACCAATATACATACCAGAGTTCGTGATCTGGTCTAACTCCAAGAAAGAAGCATAGTCTTCTTGTGAAATTGTATTAAAAAACTTATTGGAAACCGCTACTATCCGTTAATGCTGGAGTACCTTAACTCTTTAGTGTCTGATTTTTGTAAATTAATAAGAAAACGGAACAGATCCAGGTTAGGAACCTTTTTGTGCTAGTTTCCCATCAAATTTTTTGAAATGTTGGTGTGTTGTTGGAGTTCATGACTAGATTTCAAATATCGAAAATGCATAATTTTTTAGATCAGATTTCACATAATGGACGTGTTTTATTTCCTGTTATTGGACAAATCGTGATTTGTTCATTATTAGAGATAAATATTTCGCAACACTATTGCATACTTTTGGTGGATTACCGGGTGTTTCAAAAATAAGTAACATGTTTTTTTTTGAAAAAACATGTTTTTTATTACAACGTTAGAACATAAGAACATGTCATTGAACAATTAATATAGACTTAAGTAATAATTTCTTTGATGTGCTTCATATATTTTACAGTGTGAGCTTATAGGATATTTCGAGAACAAGAGGACATTTTGAAATGCTATAGAGCAGAAAATTTGACGCCCAAAAAGGTATTTTGGGAGGGGGCCGAATTGCCTCATATATCGGATATCAGTTCAAAATAAATATTTCCTTGGGCGCCAAAGTGTCTAAATAGAGATTTTTTTCACAATCTACGCTGAATTCTAAAAAAGTGGTAGGGAAGGGGAATCACTTTAATCGAGCTTCCCGTAAAGTGAACCTAGATAAAGCTACAATTCCAGGTTGGGCTTGAGATAGCCTTGAAAATCTAATACAAGGACAAAATGACAATTACCCTTTCTGTAAACCCTTCCTCAACTTCAACTATTGCAGAGATTATGTCGAGATGCATTGGCAAAACTTTGTATTAATTTTCACTGCAAAATACCGGTTTATTCAAAGTAAATTCACTTTGACCACATATCTTATGTATATCTGAGTCCTCCTAAACGCACTTTATGTTGATCTGTTATTTCCCGCTCTAACCGATTCCGAAGTCAAAACTAAGGGTTTCCAATTAAACATATTAAACATAACAAAACCTAGAAAATCGACTCCAAAATCAATTTAAAGGTCAGCCTTAATTGTCCTCCATTGTACTTAGAGTACCATTCAACTTCTTTAGAGGATATTATTTGGAGGATTGGAAATGAAACACACTGTATTATAACTGCTGAAAACTCAAAACAAAGAATCGGTGTATTCACTAGTTAAACAAGTAATAAATGGTTTATAGTAAGCATTCCATTTTATTCTTTTCCACCACATTAAGTAAAACAAAATGTGGAACTGGGAGTTCTGTTGTATCACAATACTTTAACATTAAACAGTTCACATACAACACTATGAATAGAGAATGTTATTCTTCTCTGCTCTCAGCAGATGTTGATTGATAAATGGTTAATGAGATGTTTTCAATATATTGAGCCAGCACTTGGTTTTCAAATCTTATCTGCAAATTTTCTTCTTTGACGTTTTCTACTCTGTGCGACAAATCATTCAGAGTATTCTGCAATTCAAGTACTTGAGAAATAAGACGAAGTTTTTCTTCTTTTTCATTTCTACCAGTTTCAGATTCAAAATTACATTCGTGAGCATCAAAACTATCGTTCGTTGGAAAAAAATCAGAAGAATCAATTCTTTGTCTACTCATACTACTGAACTGTTGAAATTAAATGTATGACACAAATTTTTGTGAACCTGTAGAATTTATTGACAGATTTAATAGCAAAACTGTCATTTATGACGTTTTTCAAAAGGTTTGAAAAAAAAGAAGATTTCTGTATTACTTTTACCATCAGCGCCAGCTGGCAATAACAAACTTTAAATGAAAAATATCTTAATAAAAAAACTAATCATCCTTATTGAATATGAGAGTTCCTCAAGCCTAAGATGTCTTTCGAATGTATGAAAAACGCAACTGCTGAGGTTTTATTATATAACAAACAATACTTGGATAAAAAGACGCCATCAGTCAAGAAAAGTTTATATTCGACTGACCCATCCTTTGCGTACCAAAAGTAATTCTGGTTGCATAAATTATTGAGGGAAGAAATTCTAACTGAAAAACAAGATGGATGTCCGGCACACCATTTTGCAGTCGTCCGAATTTTTTTAGACCAAACATATCCTGATCCAGCCAGATTTCCAGACCTGTCTTGCCTAGATTTCTACTTATAGGGTCCAATAAAGGATTTAGTTTTCTCAAACACGCCCAATCAAGGGATGACATGTTGGAGAACATATAATAACTTTTTACTCGAACTCTCTAAGCAGAAGAAACTGAAAATTCCGTTCTATCTATTCGTCACAGGCTGCAGTCTTGTATCGAAAATGATGGTCGACATTTTTAGCATCTGGCGCGGTAGTACAGTGAACCAAGCAAATCACCTTCATGGATGAGTTTGAAATTTTGAGAGAATCTCAAAAATGATGCAAATAACAAACCTGATTTGGTGCCAATGGATGCTTCTACCCCAGGGGTGAATGCCACTCGGGGGTGGAAATTTAAATTTTCAAAATAACACCGGGAATCGATAGTGAATTGAATTTTATGAAGAAAATGTAGAATGAAGTTTTTTATTTAACTCAATAATTTCTTAGTTATTCGCGATTGAAAATTAAAAAAAAACACGTTTTTCAACATTTTTTCACGAAAAACTCGAAAATTACGCATTTTCTGGAAAAAAATATTCTTATCAAAATTGAAGCTTATAAAAAAACAAAGAAATTAAATTAATTTTTTTAAATAATATTTAGCAAACTTATGAGTCACTGAAAACCAATTTTTTCTTTTTCGTAAATTTATGCAGAGGTTTGAACTCAAATAACGGAAAAACGATCAATTTTTTATAAAAAATTGTAATAAACATATTTAAAGTACTTTTTCAGACCTCTAAAATGAGCTTTTATAAAATCATCTAGCATGAAAATTAAGCGAGTTATGACGAAAATAAGTTAAGTAACCTGAATTTGAAAAAAAAAATTTCGGTAAATTTGACACCAGGTACGGCAAAATTAAAATTAACCGTAGCCCATGTAAAAATATCTTTGTTTAAGCCCTAACAACACGTTCTAAAAGTTTCAGTGGTTTGTAACATGTATATTTTGAAAAAAGTTGTTTAATGTGAAAATTTTTTTCGATTTAAAGAAAAAACCTTATTTTTTCAAAATATCTCAAACACTATTGGTCAACCAACGAAAGAATTTTTTGTAACTAAAATTTAGCTTTTATTTTACTGAACATTGTGTTTTTTTAAACTCACGTAGCTTGAAAATTAAACGAGATATAAGCGTTTAAAGTATGGATTTCAATGCTAAGGGAGAGTCTTTTTTACCCTTTAACATCAAAATTCTCTGAAGAAAAGGGCCTAGAAGGGTTGTAACTCTCATGTTTCTGTAGGTTATAAAATTTCCTACAAAATGATGTATGGATGAATGCAAAAAGCTTAAAGGGAATCCGAGTTTTTATTAAAAAACCGAATACATTTTTCTAGAGATAATGCTGGAAAATCACGAAAATTGTAGATATATGTCATTATATCAGAAGCCACAACTCATTTTCATTTTCTTAACGAAATTCATTACTTTAAGCTTTAAAAAAATCCCTAATTTTTGTTATAAGGGGTAGTTTTTAGGGATTGAATTAAATTAAAAACTTATATATCAGGTTTGTTATATTTAAATTATATATATTTTTTCTACTCAAAATGGAAAATAAAATGATTTATAACTTTCAGCCGTTTTGTAAATAACTGTATTGGGGTAGTTTTTAAGGGTAGTTACATATAAAAAAGGTAAATATTACTTACATTGTAAAAAAACAACATTTCACATGTTTGAACATAATGAGCCCTATAACTGCTTCCATTTAGTAATTTGCCATTTTTTCCATTCTGAGGGGTGGTTTTTGGTAGTTGCATTATTAAAAATATTGAGGGTCAGATTGAAGAAAAAAAATTCTCCTATTACGATCCAAAATAAAAAAAATCTTGTTTTTTACCACATTTTTTAATCTTTGTATGAGGGGTTGTTTTTAAGGGTAGGTGAGCTGTAAAATATAAAAATATGAAAGTCATGATACAAAACAATCAACATTTATTATATTCGAACATAACTATAGCCCATTACCGCTTTAATTCATTAGTTTTAAATTTATTGGAGTATGGGGTGATTTTCACCCCTTAAAAATAAAAAGCAGACTTTGCGACCATTTCAGGTTTGAAGAGGAGGGTAAGATGAACTTAATTTCAAATTTTCAAGAAGATCGATGAAGGTCTTTAAAATTGCGAGGTTTCGGTCGATTTGAAGCTTCAATGGCTGTACTACGGCCCTAACTTCTATATTTGCTGCATTATATTATTTTCAATACACTTATAGACATTGTTTTTATTAATTACTAAGAGTAGCTCATTTAAAAATTTAAATTTATTTTTCTCTTAATATATAATTTAAATTAATAATCTCCCCGTACTGGTTACGATAACAAGGAAAAACTTATATTTAATTACTATGGGGGAAAAGGGGTAACGGATAAATATAAAGGGAAATTTTCCACATATAACACTATTTTTAAAGTGTTTTCTAATTTGTTCTCATTAACATATTGAATAAGATAAAGTAATATTCTATTTTATATTATGTCATTTTCGAAGCGCCTCCTAGCGGTGGCAGTATAAACAATAAATCCCCACCACCGACACATTTTCTAACATATCTGGTGATTAAAAAACGATATGAATACACAGTTTTCACTAGAATATTGATAATTTATTCTTCTTTCTTATTCCGTTGTCCATATTACATGTTTGTATTTAATATTTTTGAAAAAAAAACATGATTTCTTAAAAATATGGATAGGACCATCTAGCGTTTCGGTTAATTAATAGAATTGTTATAATATATAGTTTATAGATTAGTGGGAGAAATGAATATTTCAAAAAGCCCAAGATTCTAAAAGGCTCTTAGGCTTTGTCAATGGTAAATCAAAATCCATCTACATCAACTCATGAGATTTCGGCAGAAGCTGGCATATTTCAACGAACTGTAGTTAAGGTACTGAAAGCGCACAAGTTCTACCCGTACAAACTTTCAGTTTCTTAAACTTTGCATGCTGGTGACGAACATCGACGTATTTTGTTTTGTACATGGTTTAAACACATGTGCCTTGACAATCCACAGTTTCCATTAAAGGTGTTATGGTCAGATGAAACTAGATTTACTAACTGCGGTATATTCAATAGACACACTGGGCATATCTGGGCTAAAGAAAACCCTTTCTATGTAGAACAAAGATGACCTCAGATAAAATTTGGTTTTAATGTTTGTTGTGGTATCATAGGGTCTACTATTCTGGGGCTTTTTATCTATGACAAATCACTTACTGGGGAGCGCTACTTGCATTTCTTGCAATACACTTTTCAAGACATGTTGCATAATTTGAATCACCTGCTCATAACTCGTTATTAATAAGACAAGGCTTAGATAATATCTATCCAAACTCTTGGATAGGAAGAAATGGCTCACGAGAATGGCCACCCCGATCTCCCGATTTTTATTTATGGGGTGCGCTTAAAAACAAAGTATACAAAAGAAAGTATCAGACAGTTGGTGACCTAAGGGAGGTGATATTACAAACAATTGAAGAAATTGATAGGCGGTCTTTGAGGAATGCGGTAATGTCACTCTTAAAAAGATGCAATTTTTGTGTAAATAACAATGGTGGAATTTTCGAACATAAATTTTAACCATTATTATGTACTTTAATTTCTTAAGTTTTTACTAAGTGCCTACTTATTTAGTTTTTTCGTTATATCGGATATACCTAATAAAAAATCGTTTTTTGGAATAGTTATTAATAAATCAATCTATTTCGTGGCTACCTACGATAAAAGTGAAAATAAGAGAGAAAAGCATCCATAACTCCATTATTTTTATAAATAACTATATCGAGTATTAAAGCGTTGAAAAGCTCTAAAAAATGTGTGATTTTTTGAGGTCATAGCCAACTATGGTTTCCATTCAAAAAAGATAAGATTGTGTCATATCTGGAAAACGAGAGTGTCACACAAACGAGGGCATGACAATCATATTCGGGATACAATTTCCTTCAATTTTGGTATTTACACTTTTTTATAAATTCAAAAACAAAGGAGCTAGACGGATTTGACTAAATCGACAGACAGAATATCTAGAAAGCCATGAATTTTTACAAAAATCCGAAAGTTTCATTAAATTGGGCCATTAAAACTGCAAATTTTTCCCAATTTAACCATTGCTCTATATCCGCTAGTTTCCGAGATCCCCATACTGATCATCAAAAAAAAACGCACTCTGTATATTAGTAAAATTCGACCTAGCCTCCATTTTATGCTTAGAATTTAAACTAAATGATGACGAAAACTCTCAGCCAGTTACTTTTCATAGCTGTCAAAATTGACAATTTTTCAGAAAAATAACAGAAAACGGCATTTTTTACCGAATTTCGAAAAAAAAATCAAACAAATTGTTTCTAATTCCATTTTATATGTATATGTGTAACATTTGAGTCATCTAGATTATAATTAATTTTTTCGTAATTTTTAACCAATTGTTTTTAGTCATCAATAGTTCTTGCATAAATAAAAGTGACACTGTCTGAAGAGGCAGATAATTTTCATCACACTTGAAGATATCCTACAAATTTTCCACCTGAAAATTGTAAATCTTACTTCACCATGTATGTGACCCTAATATTCTCACCTCCTCAGAAAATGTGTGACTGATTATTTCCCTTTCCACTTCTTATACAATCCATTATCAGCAGAAAAGTTCTCAGAACTTTCACTGTATATTTCCTTGATATTTTGTCAGCGGTGTCCTTTGTTGTAAAAGGGTTAAATCCCAAGCCCTTCGGTGGTGACGTCGCCAGCAGAATTGTAGTCGATATTAACGTTGGCCCAAATTTATTTGACAAGATGTTGCGTTTTACGCTTTTGAGGGTAGAAACAGATGGCGTAAGCTTTAATTTGGGACAAGCTACAAAGGGTTTAGTACCTATAGTTATAGATTTATATCTCGTTGAGGTATTACAAAATATTTCTGTTTTACTTCTGCGTCATTAAACTGTCAGGGAGGAATCTTCGGTGAATCGAAATTACAGTGTTGTGTACTTTATTGCGGAAAAACGTCGTCAAAAGGATCAAATTAAATTATAACAGAGATGCTAAAAGTATACCAGGAATAGAAATAATTCAACAAGCTGTTCAAATAACGGAATAAAACATTGATCAAATGAATTTGGAAATAACTGCGGAGACACGTTAAGTAAAAAAAGATTGTTTAAAATAATAGCATCAAAAAGTAGTAGTCCACAGTACAGCACCCTTTTTTATTAATAACAAACTAAAAATCATTGAGCAACTTCCTTTTAAGGAGACGTTCAACTTGTTGTTCGGAGAAATATGAAACACCCTGTATACTAAAACATCACGTGGTTGAACAATAAATTCCCACAAATCATCAGTTGGTAATAAAAAATGTAGCCTCGCCAAATCGACATGATTGAAGCCGGTTCTGTAAAGACTATTTCGGGTAATTATATAGATGGTACATTCACTACCAACTATCAATTTTCAAGTAACACACCCAAACTGGTTGCAAAACTAAGGATCTTTACAGCAACTAGATGAAATTTTTTTGTTGGAAGAATTTGCTTGTGCTTTGTTGTATTTTATTCAGGAGGTAATTAACATACATAATAAATGACTTTGGCCACAATACTGTACCTTGAGAAAAACCTGTTACCAGTTCTGTCTTGTCTTCTAAATGTTTCAAAGTCGATTCTGACTTCGTTGTTAATGGCTTTAAAATTATGTATTGAAATTGTAAATTGCAAATTGAAAGTATGATTTATGACATTTAAAAAAATTTGAAGACGCGTCTTCAAATTTAACGAAATGTATCAAATACATAAAGAAGTGTTCGAGAGGACATTCCGTTGTGGGAAGCGCAACTGATGAAGGTTCCCTGACCAGAAATAATGTATATTATATATAATATATAATACATATTGTCTTGCGTACAAAGGAATGACACCTCGAAGAGAGTATAAAAAAAATGTTGTTTTTAAATATACAGGTAGCACAAAAGATTCTAAAGATCATGTATTAAGTTAAACAGCTTTCAAGTTGGAGGAATTTGAAAGAGTTATCTTAGAATTTATAAGTGGCGTTTCTAGGTGTGACTGTTATAAGAAAGCGCATTCGCCAAAAATGCGATCAAAGAATTTTGCTGTTTCAGTGATCCCATTAACATCATAAGGGAAAACGTAGGAAAAACCTTATGAACTATCCCGATACTGGGTCGTTCAAAAGGAGATGACCATTAACACTTTCTTCCTTAATTGTCGGTAACCAGATACGATTGAATTCTACAGAAGTAGAAGCGATACAATCGTCTTCATTCAAAAGAATTAAGGCAGACTCTTTTAACATAACAAAATGAATAAAAGAGTCTGCCTTAATTCTTGTGAATGAAGACGATTGTATCGCTTCTACTTCTGTAGAATTCAATCGTATCTAGTTACCGACAATTAAGGAAGAAATTAATAATGGTAACCTCCTTTTGAACAACCCAGTATCGGGATAGTTCATAAGGTTTTTCCTAGGTTTACCCTTATGTCGTTAATGGGATCACTGAAACAGCAGAATTCTTTGATCGCATTTTTGGCGAATGCGCTATCTTGTAACAAAGTTGTACCTAGGAACGCCACTTATAAATTCCAAAGACAACTCTTTCTTTCAAATTCTTACAACTTGAAAGATGTTTAACTTAATACATAATCTTTAGAATTTGTTGTGCTAGCTGTATATTTAAAAACAACAAAATTTTTTATGTCAACTTAACTGTCATAAATCAAACTTTCAATTTGCAATTTACAATTTCAATACATAATTTTAAAACCATTAACAACGAAGTCAGAATAGTTTTGACACGTTTGGTATTTTTTTTAAATATACAGCTTCTTAGTTCAATTGAGGTGTTATTCAAAAGAAAACATAAAAAATATCAGTGCTGTCATGCTTGTAAGTAAGAAGATGTAATTTCATGAGCAGTTGCGGATCCAGGATTGTCATTTGGAACGGGTTTGATCTCATTTTAAAAAAGCATACAACTCAGATGATTTTTTTTTGGGGGGGGGGGGATATAGTGCTTACGGTAATAATCCGTATTTTTCATTTTTCATCATTGTATTGGCCGTTACCCACTTCAAGCTTACCTTATATTGAGAGAAAAGTGTTGTATCCCCGGCTCTGGTCAGCGACTCGTCTAAAATTTGTTTTCAACTTTTACTTTGCATAGTTTCTTACAGATTACCCAATCAGTAAAGTATTTAATTCAATATTTATAGAGAATAACTGCGAGTACAATCCCACATATCAACTAAAAAAATATCGTATGAGAAAAATACATTTATAAAACAACAAAACTTACTCATCAAAAGTACCTGCCTGTCCAAATAGTTTCTATTTCAAAGACTGTAATAATATAAATGATAGGTGTCACCTGTTATTCATTTTGTATATACACAAAGATTTGTATCCAAACAAAACCCTTTCTTTTTTGACTTGTTTATACGTTTCCAATTAATTTTGTGTTGAATATATTTATATACACAATATTATTTAAAGAATACTCATTGCTATAATGCAACGAAGATATTGTTAAATGAACCTAAGCTCTTAGATTTAGAAAGATAAAATACTAGACCTAAACACTAAATCAATTTATAACTTCACAACTCATCTATTCTACTTCTACTTCAGGAATGCGCTCCTGCCTACGTGAGTCTTGGTTTATCTCCCAGTACCTTAAGGGGGAAACTATTGCCCCATCCTTAGTCTCCTGTCTAAACCTAGAAGTTCCCTACAGTGAGAGTTGCTGGCTCATTGATATGTATTTATAGGCCTTCGGCGAAAGATATAACTACACTGATTGGTTGGAGGTGGTTCCTTCCCCTCCGCGGTCGTTTGGGTCACATGGCTAGTTGTCAAACTGGTTCGAGTTCATATTTACTGATTATTGATTTCCAGGTGTTGGAGAGGTGCTGGGTATCATCTCTCTTATTTACTTGTCCGGACTTTTCTATTTCCACTGTATCTTGTACCATCCTTGTTATATAATTTTGAGAGCCAGTTTATGCTTTGCCAGTCTAGCAGAGATTCTCCAGATTGTCTGGTCGACATACCTTTTGTCACAAGTTTCGCATGCAATGCTATATATATATCCTGATTTTTAAGTTTGATTTTGGGTGTTGCGTTTCTCAAAGTACCTATAACTTGATGTGGTTTATGCGAGGTAGTTATGTTATGTTTTCGGATTATTACGCCGATTGTATCAGTTGTTCCCTTGATATACGATAGGGAGGTCGAAGGTTTTCCACTAACATCTGCCTTTTGTCATAGTAATCTTCTTTAATTTTTGTGTTTTGTGGTTGAGATTTACGAGGGCTGCCTTTTATATTTCGCGATTAGAGAACAAAAACAAATATTAATCATCGAAAATCGCTTTACCGTTTTTCAAAATATGCTCCATGAAGATCTATACACTTTTGCATGCGTTTGAACCAATTGTCGAAGCACTTTTTCCACTCTGATTGAGGTATCTCCAAAACATGCAATCTAAACGCAGCAACCGCTTCTTCAGGTGTCGAAAAACGTTGACCTCTCAGTTTGTTTTTTACGTACGGGGGTAAAAAGAAGTCATTTGGTGACAAGTCAGGACTATACGGCGGATGACTCATCAAATCGATGTTTTGAGAGGTCAAAAATGCAGTTGTTTGAGCCGATGTGTGAGAGCTCGCATTGTCGTGGTGAAGAGTGATCCGTCTTCGGCGGTTGGTTTTCGTTATTTCTTGGAAGACAACTGGCAAACAAATGGTTGTGTACCACTCAGAATTGACTGTTCTGCGTTGTTCTAGTGGTACGGTTTCGACATGTCCAGTTTTTCCGAAAAAAACAAGCGATCATTTGCTTGGAAGTGCTTCGTGCGCGAACAACTTTTGTTGGATTTGGCTCATCTTGAAACACCCATACAGTCGAGTGCTGTTTACTTTCGGGCTCATACGCGTAAATCCACGATTCAACACCTGTCACTATGTCATAACCGTGTTTTGAAGCATCGCGATCGTATTTTTTGAGCTTTTCTTTCGACCAATCGACACGAGCCTTTTTTTGAATGATTAACAAATTGTGTGGGATCCAACGCGAACAAATTTTTTTGACATTCAAATGTTTATGCAATATTGAATGTATGCTAGTCCCACTAATGTGTAAGGTTGACTCAATCTCACGATAGGTCACATGACGATCTTGCAATATCAGTTCGCGCACAGCATCAATGTTTTCCGGAACAACAACTGTTTTTCGGCGACCTTTACGAAATTCGTCTTGGAGTGAACTACGACCTCGATTGAATTCACCATACCATCGATAAACAGTGGTCCTCGATAAATTTTCATCGGCAAAAATTAAAAGTTCATCCATGCACTCTTGCTGAGTTAATCCATGTCGAAAGTTGTAATAAATAATCCCACGAAAATATTTACGACTTAATTCCATTTTTTGGCCGAGATGAATCCTTTAAGTTATTGTAAACAACACATAGCGCTCGTATGTCAAAACGTTCTGAGTACGTATAACCTCAAAATTGTCAAACTTTACTATAGAGCTGTCAGTTGTCAGATTGCAACACTAGGGTTGTCCAATCCCGAAATATAAAAGGCAGTCCTCGTACTGATCTGGAAATTAGTTATTGGCAACTCCCTGTATTTGTGCAGGGTGGTGATGGAAGTCTGCATGCAGATATCTATTAGGGTGTGTTTATTTTCTATGAATTGTTTGTTTTAGATGCCCAGTATGAGTTTTTATTACTAGACGTCAAAAATGGATAGCTGTTCATTTTCTTTTTAAAATAGATAGAATTCAAGGGATTTAGTAACTTGAGTAGCTCTTCTTTGCCAAAAGAACATAGGACAAATAAATATATTAAATCCATGATTTTGGCTAAAGCGTTTCCATTCTCTTGCTTTTTTCCAAATATATCATGAGCTACGGCTAGCGATAGTGGTGACCCCATTGTTGCTCCTCCTGTTTGTGTTTTATATTTTTTCCATCAAACATAATGAAATAGGCAGTGCCTTGGCAGATCTATTATGTGCTTTGGAAGGATTTCATTCTCAAAGATTTGTTGCAGTATACATTCATAAACCTTCAAACAAAATATTTTCATCAAAATGGGTTCAATAGTTTGTATATATACATAAAAAAGCATACAAATTGATTGTTTATTGACTGAGTACCACAAATTACATAAATAAGTCTTTTCAGGCTCCTCAACCTAAAAAAAATACAATTTTGTGTCTGTTTAGGTATAAAATGAAACGATTTATTTTAAACTTAAAATTTCAACTTCACTTTGCAGCAAGTAGCTTCATATATCACAATTTTGAGGCGCCATCTGCGGGCGTCAGTTAGCATTACTTCGTAAAACAGCGTCGCTGTAGCGAAACACTTTTATACATAATAAAAATCACAAAGTTTTCAATGAAAACGAATGAAAGCCCGCGAGCCACATCATTTATTTCGCCCGAAGAAACACCTCACTTTGAATAAAGTTCTCCTCAAAGTGTCCATTATGCGCAAAGTTGGAATTACACTCACAAACATGATTTAATCATTAATGGTGGGCGTTGAAAAGAATTTCGCTCGGACCTACTCGTGAAAACTGCCGAAAATGAAGTTAAGAAATACCATAGGGCCTGGCAGCGTTACTCTCGTTTTTTTTTGTTCCTTTTCGCCACAATAACCTGCTCCTCGGCCGGAATGCCGGAGCTAATATGCCTGGCGTTGACATCACCGCAGGGTAGACGCGTCTTGCATTAAAATGCCCCATGTTGAGCTCGGCGTTGGTTAGGCGCGGTCCTGTGTTGGGAAATTCATGAATTTTAATAGAAAACTACCACCATATTTCATATGTTGACGCGCTCAATGTTGAAAATTATTTCAATAATGGAAATAAAGCGTCTGGGTGTTTTCGCAAAATGGAATATTTGCATTTTGGGGGTGAAATTTATAGTTTATTATTTCATTTTGTGAAAGGTGTTAGGATACAGCGGGATTTATTACGTTTAATCGAAACACGGTTGTCACTGCGAAAAAAAATCTGTTCTGAAAATTATATATCGCGCGCTCGCTCGTGGTAATTTACGTTCCTACTTTGATAAGTAAATTAAATTTGACAACGGTTTGTGCTTATGTGGGCAACAGAAATACAATAACACCTTAGTTTGGCTAATATAATATATTTTTAGGGTTCCGTATATACAATATACGGATACCCTTATAATATCACTTGGAACAATCTGCAGATCCTAGAACCTTTATCAAAAACAAATGATTAATTAGTTATCAGATCCTAGAACCTTTATCAAAAAACAAATGATTAATTAGTTATAAGTAATTGTTTAAGTTCACTGTTCTCTAATTGATGCTTTAACAATAATGCCTTCATAAAATGTTGTGCACCGGCCCAATTTAGATTGACATGAGAGATTTTACGACTCTTTTTAGGGTTCCGTATATACAATATACGGATACGCTTATAATATCACTCTGGATTTCTGCCTCTGTTATATCACAGCAATTTTCTCCTAAACTACTGGACGGAAGAGGTTGAAATTCGGTATCGATCAGGAGTATATATCGTTAAAGAAGAAATTTTGATTTTAGGGGTACTTCTGGGGGAAAAACTAAAAAAATCGACCGCCCCCCCCCTTCTGATCTCCGAAACCACTAAGCCTAAAATTTTGAAAAAAATAGGAAATATAGAACGTTGCCCGAACTTTACAGGAAAAATAAGGAGAAACCATTAATAGTAATTTTGGGGGGCAAATTATAGAATTAAAAGAAAATTTAAAAATAAAAAAAATTCAAACGCATCATGTTTGATGTATAAATGAAAGGTCTCATTCTGAGGAACACTATATTTTTTTCATATTAAAAAAAATTAGTTAAAAAGATATTAACGAAAAGATACCAAAATTTACCCATTCCCCCCGCTTATCTCCGAAACTATATAACGTAAAGTTTTGAAAAAAAAATTAGAAGTAGAGGACTGACCTGAAATTTGCTGGAAAAATAAGGAGAAACCTCTACTTTTAATATTGGGGGGCAAATTACAGAATTAAATGGAAAATATAAAATTAAAATTGTTTCTAACCCATCATGTTATATATCAAATAAAATGGCTCATTATGAAATTAATTAAAAGATATTAACAAAAATATAAAAAAATACCCATCCCCCCCCTTATCTCCAAAACCATAAGCTGCAAAATTTTAAAAACAAACGGAGGTATAGCCTGAACTTTACTGGAAAAATAAGGAGAAACCCCTCATATTCATTTTGAGGGCAAATTATAGAATTAAATGGAAAATAAAAAAATTATAATTAATTCTAACGGATCATGTAATATATCAAATCACAGGGCTCATTATGAGGAATATAAATATATTTTTTAATTTTTTTAAATGAATATTTTAAAATATATTAAAAAAATATTTTAAAAAAATTCCCATTCCCCCCTTTATTCCCCAAACTATAAGACCTAATCTTTTTGTTTACAGGAAAAATATGAAGAAATCTGTAATATTAATATTGGGGGCCAAAATAATAGAATTAAACGGAAAATACAACAAAATTAACGCATCATGCAATACATCAAATGAAAGGGCTCATTATGAGGAATACAAATATATATTTTTCATATTTTTTAAATTTATTGATTACAAGATAATAACATAAAGATATAAAAAAAATCATTTCTCTCTTTATCACCGAAACCATACTATCTAAAATTTTGAAAGTAATTGGCTCAGTTGAAATTTATAAGAAAAATTATTAGAAAAGCTCCCATAGTAATCATACAAAAAAATTAAAAATAAAAATTCAATTTTCAAATGCATCATGTAATATATCAGACAAAAGGCTCATTATGTGAATTACAGATATATCATATTTTTAAATCATTTGTATAACATATATTAACAAAAATATTAAACATCGACTTAATTCCCACTTTAGAAACTACACTATTTAAATTTTGAAAAATACATTTTATTTATATTTTTAAATAATTTGAATAACTGATTTAATAATTTATAATTTAAAACTTGACCTATTTTGCCCTTTATCTTCCAATCTACAGAACCTCAAAACTCAGACAGTAGATTATAAAAGGATTCTCTGAAAGTTAATTAGTAAAATAAAATTCTGATGTAAATTTTTGGGGGCCAAATTAGAAAATTAAATACATATGTACGCTAATAAAAATCAAGCGAATCCTGAAGCAGATAAAATAAAAAGTCTATTTGTGGAAAATCAAAGTGTATATTTTTTATAAATTTAAAACGCTTCATTTAAAAGATATTACGGTAAATGTAAGAAAATACACTCATTCCCTGCTTGTCTGAAACTGGAATATTAGAATCTTGAAGGTGGTACGGAACCCTTAGTGTGCGAGTCCAACTCACACTTGACCAAATTATTTTTAATTCGCAGTAATTAAAGTAGAAGTCCAAAATAAACAATCATTATACCAATGGATAGATGAAGTTTCAAAGTTTCAGCGAGAAAGAGGTTCCAGAATCGGTCGGTAGAGTTCGCGTGGTAATAAGTTGCAGGGGAAATGAAGACCTGGCCACCAAGATCTCCTGATCTCACCCCAAGTGACTGGAAGGAAGTTGTTTAACTGCCACCTCTACCAATAACTCTCGACGATCTGCGGAACCGTCTCACAACTGCCATGCATTCAGTAACAGTAGATACACTAACTGGTGTGTAGCGGACATATTTGAACATTTATAATGTATTGCAAAAAAACTTTCACTTTCCACTCGTATAAAGATCAATCAATGTGTTCAACCTTATTGAATTCTTTTCGCGCGTTCACCGAAAATTCTGGTCATGGAATCTAGAAAATTCTTGTGAATTATAAACAATTAAGTAGAAAACGACAGGGGGGTCGTTTTGTGAATATCCCGAAAACCATTGTAGGTATCGAAAACTAAAAAATGATTCTTAAAGAAAAGGAAATTTGTTAAAAAAAAGTCCTACCTCCCAAAACTCTACCTCTAAGGTGTATCTTAAGGTGGGCCCAGACCAGATTACCGGGCAAGAGCAGGCAAGAGTAAACTACTCAGTCTTGCTTCTCTCACTCCACTAAATTAAACACAACACGCCTATTACGAGTGATGAAAATACTTTAGTTACAATAATTAAGAGTATTTATTTATACTAGAATCGCCTGTGGTCCAAATTCTACCAATTGTGTCAATGGTTAATGAAATTCAACTTCTTGTTCATATATAATTTATAAGAATTTATTAGTGTTGAAATTCATATTTCTGAATTTAATATGACAAAGAAACAGTATGTGGAAATTAACGACAAAAATTTAGTTACCACGAAATTTTTTAGAATTAAATAATTCAGCTTTTAACCCGTAGAATAACATATTCCATTTGAAATGTGGTACCTATATCCATATAATTGGACATTTGCTGTATAAATTATTTTTCTCAAGATGAAATGTTTCAGTTTAATTTCAATTCTCTAACATTTATTAAACTAGTCACTATAATAATTCCACTTCATAATATATTTGCACCACCCTCTATATATAACTGCTAATGGACCACAGAATATAAAAATGTTTGCTAACATTTTTCTAACTACCCTATGGAACCATTCTATTCTACTCCGGACTATATTTTAACTACCTTGTATATACAACTGCTCATGGACCAGGCATCATATTTTTTTAACATTTTTTGACCCGCCCGGTAAAATTATAATTCCACTCCAACCATTCTATATATGCGACTGCCTATGGGCCATCATATTTACTATTAGTAATATATTTGTAGCATATATATCACATCTCCCCGACTGCTATTTTAGATGACAACTTAAGAATAATTTAAAAGATTACCTGATAGCCAATAAAACTGCAAAATGATTCGTTTTTTTTATTTTGTTGTATGGGATGTATGTGTGTGTTGTATGTATATATAGACATAAATACTTTAGGTTATAGCGCAAGCGTTAATGTTAGGAATGTATAGTTAGTATCTTCTGTACACATAAGGAGTGGTTCCAGGGTTAGCTATAAGAATAGCATTAGCTAAATCTTGCCATGTTGAACCGATCTGTAAACTCTCATTAAATAAAAACAAGTTATTATATTATTATTATTATTTTATTACTAATAATACTTTTTCATGTCTCATTTGCACATGGCATGAATATACTCATAGATAATTAAAAATATATTTGTATATCACATCTTGTGAGAGTTTTAGTACCTTTTGACGCAGTAATGGATACACATGGTTTACCAAATATTATAGTTGTGATAAATTCAAGATCAACTTGGGTGAGGATCGGAAATAAAATGTATCAATTAGCTTTAGAATCTCTAAATAATTATTATAATTACGTAAAACTTTCATCTGGATCCTTCTGTAAATGCGCAAACTTCCTATTAACACATTTAGTTTGGTGACTTTAATAGTTAATTATTTAAATAATATTTAACACGGTTGGGTTGTTACTTTCGACTGCTGTCAAAGACCTCAATGCCAAATTCTGAACTCCGAACATTAGATTAAGGCTACTTGTTCATAGATGGCGCCTTCTCAAATAATTTACCTTTAATTTACTTATTTTAAAAGAAATAAAGATTCTTTATATATTCTGCACATCTACGGCGTATTACCTTTCGACTGGTATACGTGTCATAATAATAGTATGATATTTCTTAACCGTGAAACCATTTAACAAAAAATATACAAATACAATTTCTGTTTCTAATCCAGAACCTTCATCATTGGCACTCTTCCCAACTGATTGAATTCTCGAATAATTATTTATTTATTTACATATATAGGGGTATTTACGGTGGAGCAATTGCCTTCCCAAAATTTATTTGGAATGAAAGGATAGTGTAAAAATGTGTATACCTAGACAGCTTTCTATTTTTCTTGCCCCCTCCCCCAAAGATACGCCCCTGAGTACACATTACTTGGTGATTTATCACGAAATGAGTTTCGACAACTAGGAGTTTCAGAAAAGACTAGCTCACACAGGATTCAATTATTCGAAATTTCCATTTAGTTAACCTACCTAACTTAATCTAACCTACGAATTCTGTTTTGTGAATTATATCCTAGGAATCATAAGGATGCACACAGTACGACTCCCGATTTGGAGTATCTGTGAGCTAGTTTTTCCTAAAACTCTTAGATATCGAATTTCGTTTCACGATAAAATAATCTGTGTCCAAATTAAAAACAATACATACTAAGACAATATTAAATTATATTACAAAACAAAGTCTCCCAGTGATCGGGTAAATATCACATTTGTGAACAGAGATGCGAAATTTACCAAGACAGCCCTGAAATAAGTTAAATGTTATTAGGATTCCAGTTAAAAGGATCTTTTGTTCCACATAAAGAGTTCAATATATCTACTACGTATGTCCGACACAATTAAATGAATCAAATTCAGTAGAGCTTCGCAGATGATGAAGGAATGAACTACAAATGCAATAAGCATAAATCTGACCAATTTCTCCAATTGGCCAAGGAGAACACCCTGACTCAGAACTTGTAAGATTGGATGAATATTCCCATTATTGAAGTCTGATCTTAAATGCAACAATACGTAGAAACGTATTTTGCACCTGTTACAAAACATGCACATTTGAGTTGTATGATGGAGACCAAATAACTCAACCATATTCTCTAACTGTTCTAACTAAAGAGCAGTACAATAATTTAAATCTGGTTATTGAAAATTCGGGAGGGAATGAAGTAGTATTGTTATTAAAGACGTTAATACTGTAGAGCACGTGAAGTAGCGAAATGCATGTAATAGCAATAGAAAGAGAAAGAGAATAAGCGGCTCGTTCCTGATTGGTCAGTGTCAGTGGTGACGCTTCCTATTGGTAGGATAGAGACATAGCAAGCGCACCCTGATATTGTCTTTCTTTTTCTATTGTTATTACACTGCCACTTACAGTAACGCCCATACCTAATTCACTCCACGTATAATACCTCTATGATTGTTATACCCTCTAAATGTGAGTTTGCTGTCAAAAGTGATTCCAAAATGATTTATTTCTGAAGAAATACCAAGGTTAATATTTTCTATTTGTAATCGTTTTTAGAGTCGTCGACCAATTTATATCTGAGTGCATTTTTTGATGTTGAGGGTTTCATTAGCGTTTGTGAAAAGTAATTTATATCTTCTTAGAGCAGCAAAACATTATCTAACTTAGAGCTTGTACCTTCTAGAGATAGCCTGCAGTGCACAAATGTCGTAAAACTAAAGAGAGAGGGGGCAGTAGAGAGGGTAAGAAGCTATTTCACACGGTTGGGAGGTGCTTCCAATGAAATACTATGAACATGTTGTTCATTAGCTGCTTTCACCCACTAAGTGAAATAGCCTGTTACTGTCTCTATTGCCCTCTCTTTCTAGCGTTGCTACGATTTTGTACATGACAGACTATATCTAGGAGGTATATGATCTAAGTTATCTAAGGAATCAACTGGTCTAAACAACTGAGAGTTATCAGCGAATATCCGAAAAGGGCTCCTATTTAGTAAAATGATTTTAACATCAACTAGGAAGAAGCTGAGAAAGATGGGTGCACAAATAGATCCCTAGGGAACACCAGGCAGGGCAAATATTTCCCTGGAGACTTAACTACCAGTCTTTCCATATGAGATCTGCCTGTAATAAAGGTTTTAATTTAAGATGGTAGCTGTAATTTCAGAATGAGGAGATGGTGGTTGGCCCTGTCAAATGCTTTCGAAAAGTCAGTATAGATAGATGCCACCGGTCTTTTCTGTTATACTTGACCCAAAACATTTTTTAATATTTCAGAAGGTTGGTCTCAGTCGCATATTGATATTAGCTTGACTTTATTTGATAAAAGTCTAATATCAAACCTAAATACTACATAAAGGGTGTCCCAAAAGGTATGGAATAATCGTTCTACAAACTTAATCAGACTTTACTTTGTTAATCTTAGTTCTTAAATAGAACACAGTAGGACTCCCGATTTTGAATCTCTGTGAGATAGTTTATCCTGAAATTCCTAGATGTCGAAGTTCATTTTGCGATAAAATATTAACTTCAGTAATATGTCCTAAATTAATAAATAATAATTCGGGATTTTAATCTGTTCAGGAGAGCGCAACTGATGAAGGTTCAATGTATTGGATCTCGAGAAGATTAAATATTAGTTTAGTGGGAAATCTTTAAATTTATTTATTTTAAGAAAAACTGAAATATCTCAAAAAATATCAACTTTATAATCTTAAAACCGCTTATCACTTTCAAAAATCTGAGTAAGAGTAATAAAAAAACAAAAATGTACAAGGTGGTCTATTAAAAAAACATGGGCAACGTCATACCTCAAATTTACGAGGTCACAAATTCTTTGTACTAGCTCAAAACCTACGCATGATTTTGCCAAGCAACCTTTGTTTGAAACACTTTTTTATGTAAAGTTTGACTAAGGTTGTAGAACCATATTCCTAAAACTATCGAGCACTGTGTACATAAAATAGTTACTTATTTGTGAAATAGCAACCAAGAGTTATACCATAATATTTATGCACGAATAATTAGAATAGATTAGATAACAGACTCCTTAAGATTTATCGTAACAGTAATCAAAATAGAAGGTTTTAATTTCTCATCTTCGGACATGTTTTCCTAACATAAAGAGGATAATTGAAAGAGCAGCTCGAGTTATCCGTGTAAACAGTTATTAATGGAAAGTAAACACCGAAACTGGAGAATTTGCTAGGCACTTGGCCAATTAGTCCTGACCTATTGTTAAATTAAGCCATTCGATATTATGAGGGCATTCATATTGGCGTGTAGGTATCTGCAGACGTGGACACAATGGATGGTAATGAAATATGGGCATGATATTATCAAGGAATCAATATCTTGGAATTGCAATCGATATGTCAGGAATTTTTTAAATGACGTTCCGTTCTTGAAAATGAAGCTTTTTTAAATTTTGTTTAGGAAATTGAGGCGGCGCGGCGCACAGTGTGACGAAATCCCTAAAAACTAGTCAAAATCAAAAAATGTAGTTTCTTTATAGAATTTTTTACCTGCAGAGTTGGATAGACTGATGTTCAAAATGAGTAACGATAGATTTAGAAAGATTCTTTTGTGTATCCTTGGCCGTTATAGTAGGAGAGATAGAGCGGGATTTTGCTCGTCATCCTGAAAATGGACAGATTGTATCGTTCAATTCCAGTATATCACGTTTCTAGGTAGGCGCCAGTGGAAGTGAGAACCGAGGATAGTTATAGGGGTGAAAGTGGTATTTTTTTTTGGTCATGCTCATCATCGAATAAACGTTCCAAAATTGACTGCATTCAAGATTGTGATATATTTAAGCAAATTCCCGAGAAGCGTCTGCCTAGTGCGTTACCATCAAGCTGGCGCACAGGGGCAAAACTATCAAAAATAGGGGTGAACTTCGTCATTAAGTAAAAAGAACGCCATTTGCACCACTTTTTTTGCTTAGACAAAAGAAATCATAATCCGAAAGGAGGTACAGCTAAATTACATAAATATATTGTTGTAAAGCCCGTGGGTTCAATTTAAAATTATAAAACTAATATTCACTTTCACTTTTCTAGAAACTTTTATTTACATCGAATGTACAACAGCTGATTCAAATATCACAATAACAATGTTACATATAAGCTCTTCGCTCCATCAACTGATTCGCGATCGTGGCTTCCTTCCTTTATAAAACCAGAATAGAAAATTCTCGTAAAAATCATCATCACTCCTACAGGTGCCGAGTCTTTTCGAGAACCATTTTTTATCTCAAAGCGTTTGTTGTCGTACTGAAATGAAACAGGTCGGCTTTGGGTAACACTGCCCCCCCCCCTTTAATTCTGATCGTCCCGATCAGAAACATCCCCTCCATGGTAGTGAGCAAGTCGATCTAAATGGACCACCTTCAACTTAGCCTTGGGGTTTCGACGAATCCGGTAGAAGATGTCATTAAGCCTCTTGATCACCTCGTATGGTCCATCCCAGGCGGGTGTAAGCTTTGGGGATTTACCCTTGCTCCGTTGGGGGTTGTACAGCCAGACTTTATCTCTCTCCTGAAACCCGACTAAATTGGCCTTGAGGTCGTATCCGGTCACTGGTGGCCAACATCTGCGTTTGGGCTAATTCGTGTATTGCCAGCATGTTATATCGGAGCTGGTCGGTATAATCCTCGATGTCTTGGGAAAGTTCTTCGGGGGAGTCAAATGCCAAATCGCAGGGTAATCGCAGCTCCTTTCCGAATAGGACCCTGGCTGGGGTCAGGCCTGTACTATTATGAACGGCAGAGCGATATGCCAACAGGAATAGGGGAATATGTTCATCCCCATCACGCTGGTTATTGCTGACGACCTTGGATAGGTGTTGTTCCAAGATCCTGTTGAACCTTTCCACCATTCCGTCTGACCGTGGGTGCAATGGTGTTGTTCTCGTTTTCCTGATCCCTAACATCGTGCAAACCTTCTGGAATACATTCGATTCGAAGTTACGCCCCTGGTCTGAGTGTGGTTTCATCGGGACGCCAAACCTGCTAAATAGCTGTTCTACTAGCACCGTCGCTACCGTAGTTGCCCCTTGGTTGGGTATCGCATATGCCTCAGGCCATTTGCTGAAGTAATACATTGCGACCAGAATGTATTTGTTCCCCCTCTCAGACTCGGGAAACAGACCGGCGACATCGATGGCAATTCTCTCAAATGGGACGCCCACATTGTACTACTGCATTCTGCCCTTGGTCCGGGTCTTCGGGCCCTTACTGGCGGCACAGGTGGCACATTTGCGGCACCAAGCTCTGACGTCTTCGAAGTAATTCACCCAGTAGTACCGCTGGCGAACTTTGTCTAGGGTTTTGTTCATGCCCAGGTGGCCTCCGGTAATTCCATCATGTACTTCGGTCAGGATGGCTGGTACCTTTTTCTTCGAAACTACCAGTTGGGACTTGGTTTCTCGTCCATCAGCGCTTTCCCAAACTCGCTTGAGCATTCCATTGTCTACTCTTAGAGAGTCCCACTGACCCCATAACGATTTCAGCACGCCGGAGTATCTAGTTACCTCGTCCCATCGTGGCCTGGGTGCCCCTCTCGCTTTGAGTGACAAGATTGGTTCGATGTCTGGATCAGCCATTTGGTCCTGGATGCACTGTTCCGTTGTCTCTAAAAGCGTTTGTTGTCGTACTGTTTTTCAAACAAAAACTGATTTCAGATTCGAAATCAGCGACGTCGAAAACCCCCTTACACCAAATTTGGCTATAATAGGTTGATTTTTCAAATAAACTTTGATCTTGGAATGACCTTGAAGGTCAAGTTCAAGGTCATGGTCATATTGGGACCTGAAGTTTTCCGCTCTTTCCAAATCGGTAATGATAAATGTGGCTTCGCATTTAAAAAATTGTGTATGACGTCGTATAGATCACATTAATGACGCCATAAAAATATACGTCCTTTTGGATTGTGATTTCTTTTGTGTAAGCAAAAAATGGTGCAAATGGCGTTGTTTTTACTTAATAACGAAATTCACCCCTATTTTTGACAAGTTTACCCCTTTCCGCCAGCTTGATGGTAACGCTCTAGGCAGACGCCTCTTGGGAATGTACTTAAATATATCACAATCTTGTATGCAGTCAATTTTGGAACGGTTACTCGATTATGAGCATGACCAAAACAAATTTCACTTTCACCCTCTGTAACTATCCTCAGTTATCACATCCACTGGCGCCTGCCTATAAACGTGATGTAGTTCAGGAATTGAACTTAATACGATACATTCTATCCATTTTCTCGATCACGAGCAAAAACCGGCTCTATCTCTTAGACTATTATCTTCATCTTCTTAACTATTCTACATCTATACTAATATAATAAAGAGGTAAAATTTGTTTGTTTCTTTATTTGTTGGTTTGTAGGGGGCAATCGGTAGAAGTAGTGAACCGATTTTAAAACTTCTTTTACTTATAGCAAGCTACACTATCTGAGAGTAACATAGGCTATCTTTTATTTTGATAAAATATTGTTTATGTTGTCGCTGTTGTTTTTATTTAAAACTAATATCTTGGAAACATGAATTCATACAGGCATGAAAATTGGTGTACATACTCTTCTCCCCAAATAAGTAAAAAATCATGCAAAAATTATCTCATGGCTAACAGGTGGGGAGAATTTTTTTTTAATTTATTATTTTTCGGGAACCTAAAATAATAGATCCATGAGAATTAACAGATTGGTGTGTTTGAAGGAGAATTCAATATCTTCGAAATAGAAAATAATATGGGCGTAAATCTTTATATATATATATATATATATATATATATATATATATATATATATAGTTTTCGAAAATAAATTGAAGCGGTTTTAATCATTCAGCAAAAGTTGAAATATTAAATGGGGAAATTGGGGTCACTATTTTTACGGACAGTTCAATATCTTCTAAAGTGAAAATAATATGGGTGTAAATCTTGATATATATAGTCTTCTGAAATAAATAGAAGCAGTTTTTATCATTTTGGGAAAATTGAAATATTAAATGGGGAATATGGGAGGTTACTATTTTTGCGAAGAATTTAATATCTTCGAAATAGATAGTAATATGGGTGTTAAACTTTTCGCGGGCACTAAATGTGTTAGGTTCATAAAACCTATGTGGGGCAAACTAACAGAAGAATTCAAACTAGACGTGATGAACACCAGAACGCCATAAGAAAGCAGGAAAAAACAACATCTATTGCGGAAAACGCCACCTCGACGTCACACCGAATAGACTTTGAGAACACCAGAGTACTGGCAAATATAGAACACCCGAAATCAAGACTCGTAAGAGAGACAATTGAAATAGCGAAGATGCCTCACAGTCTAAACGCACGCAATGAAATTCAGAACTTATCGAATTGGTGGAAAATTCTATTTAACAATGTATGGGCCCATTACACACAGCCGTTCACGGTACCAACCGATAGGCGCCGAGCCGCGATTATATAACAGCGCGGTCTCCTGAAAATCATTGTATTCGAGTGACTAGAAGCGAAGAAGTGAAGGCTACGAGAATTATGCGAACCGACCTGAAGAGGGCAGATGTGATTCTGCCGAAAAGTTGTCACTTTACCATCGATTACGGCAGGGATCAGTAATCAACTACGCGGATGAATTCCCGGAAACCACCTAACACACACACACACATATATATATATATATATATATATATATATATACAGGTGTGGAAATTCGTTCTCTGGGGTCGGGTAGAATCCCATGCGATCGATGCCCCGCCTCCATACGATATTCTCGTGCTTTACCTTGAATGCTCGTGAAACAGACGTACTTAAAACGGCAATCCTCGTCTCATGCATATAGTAGCAGTTCCGTCCTTGTTTAACGTTAGCATTCTCCGACCCCAGTCAAACGTTTTCCATACTTGTGTATATATATATATATATATATAGTCTTCTAAAATAAATAGAAGCGGGTTTTATAAATTTGCGAAAATTCAGTTTTCCGATAGCGGTAAGTGGGGTATTTAAAAAAAATCACTACTTCACCGGAACCCAAATTAATACAGATATGAGAATTATGACATCAATTCTTTAACTTGATAGAAAATTGATGTGGAATTTTGCGAAATTTTCAGTAATTTTTACGGAACAACTTTTTTCTTCATATGAATGGAGACATTATTCTCCATTTTGCCAAAATTGAATTTGTGGAAGGGATAGGGACTGAAAAGTGTAGAATTACTGATTAAAAATTAATTTATAAATTATCGGAAATATAAAAAATGTTAAGCGCCAAAAACTTATGAAATGGAAATAAATTTAAAACAATGACAATAATAGTACCTATGTATAAACCTAGAAATTTTCTAAAATATCAAGAATGTCACCATTTTATTTTTTTGCAATTTCGACTTTGTATTCGTAATCGGCAAGCTCAAAAATCGTTGTATACCAAATTTTATACAATTTTGATAAAGTTTCATTATTTTGACCAGTTTTTACTTTTTTAGGTCTGAGATACATTTGTTTACTACTTGGTAGCATTTTAGTTATCATATTTCTTTCTAACAAGACATAAGTTACATATTCTTTTATTAACACGACCGCATCTAATGTATGTATGCAATGACTACTAATATAATTGGACCTGTCTGTTTACATTAAAATAGCGTTGAAAGCTTCCCTGGGATTGGCGACTTCAGTTTGAAACCATTTGGTATGATCTTTAGGTCTCTGGCGTAGCGTAGGAACTTGATGTGATCCTCTTCTCTGGTAATCTTCTTCATAGTCTTCTCGTATCCTCTGAATTTCCCATTGATACCGGGTCCGTACAGGGCTTGCAATGTTAGTCTGAAGTTGGTAGACTAGAATGTAACTCGTTGACGATAGCAGATACACAGCTATTGAAACGTTGTGAGATCAACCACTTCAAGACGATGGAAGTCCAAGGAAACTTCGAGGAGCGTTGAAAGCTGTTTGCCGGAAAATAGTAAACAAATGCTAGTTAATGCTATACTTCTTTCCAATGTAACCAATAAGGGCGTTTATGTAAATCAGGCAACAGCGCAAGTCTGTTTATTTACATTTTGAATTGAGGTTAACTTCGTAATTCATATTGTTTAAAGTGTTGTGAGTCTTAAAATTTGTTTGAAATTAGTGATTATTTTGTATAAGTGTAAACAACAATAATAAAGTGTTATTACAGTGTTTTACGTACAGGAAAACGGCATATTAGTTTGCCGAATTATCTTTCCACCGGTAAGTCTCAGATCATAAACGTAGTAATTGAGTTTTACAAAAGGTTATTTAAGCAATACATAAAACTATATTTTATGTGAATAAATAAATATTTTGATAATTACTGCTACATATTAGTAATTTTAATGGATTCTAATACATTTATATTTGTGGATTAGGTACGTAGTTGTATTGTTTTGAATCTCAATAACATGAACTTTAATTTAATACTGTTTGGACGCTACTATTGGAGTCGGAATATTAGTAAACAAATATCCCTGTGTCTCTTTTTATTTTTTTCTCATGTTTCAACCCAATTTTCCTTCGCTCGTATATGAAAGTGGGGGTCCATTTATATTAGTAGTCATTGTACGTACGTATGTATAGAGGGTATTATACCACGATGAGCTGCATCGATTTGAAGGTATACTGGAAACTACTGGGAGTATTAATCTGATAATTGTAGTGGTTATCTATAAGCTGGTTTCAGTTAAACTATTTTCAGTGGTTCACGACTTCCGGTGATACTTGTAGTGGAGCCTAACTTTAATTTAAAAAATTATAGCATTTTTAGTATAACTTTATAGGAAACATCCTATGTTTGAAGGGCTTCAGGGCTCCAGTTGAAAGTTATTGCAGTTTTTTGAAAATTTATAAAGATGCAGCCCTTCACAAACAAAAAATTGGAAACAAAAAGGGCCAGGTCAAAAATTGCCAGAATATGCCTAAAGAAAATTTGATGCTTTCTCAATCTGTGGAAACTGTTTAAAAAAATTATGCGAAATGCGCAGATGTCCCGAAAATTTTGTAACTTATTTTTTCAAAAGGCAACACGCTTTTTCTCAGCGCCTGTAAATTCTAGGGTAAAAAATAGAGGGAGTTTTTTTGCAACCCCATACCTAAATTAAACGGTTTTTATATACACTTGGAGAAACTAAAACTTCTGTGTGGTTATTAGAGATATCTAAATTATCAGTAGGCTTTTTTTGTCAACAAACAATATTTGCTAATAATTTGACGTTAATGCATCATTCCATCGAAAGCCTTTACCATGTTTAGTAACGGAGATTATTTCAATTTGCTAATAATTTACGGGAAGTGTGATAAAGTTATTAAAAAACCCTGTGAAACTTTCCCTTCGCGACACCTGGATAGACTCATCCACTCATGACACCCTGACGAAGCTCATTCACAGTTGCAAAACATACGGGCAGTTTGTGAAAAAGCAAGTAAAAATGAAACCTGTCGAAGATAATGAAGAGAATGAAGTGACAGTCTTCAGAGCGTATCCAGAAAATTCCTTAGAAGATGCAGAAAGAAATATTGGAATACCTATGGTGAGAATTCAGAGGATTCTAAAAAAACATAAGTACCATGCTTATTTATCCTCATTAGTTCAGAATTTTATAAACTTGATTTTATCTGAGACACATTGTATATATCTGTGGCAAAGATAATCTGTAGATCAAAAAAAGTATGAAATCTAATCAAATGTGCGATAAAATATTAACTGTAGTTCAGTTACAAAAAATGTCAGGGGGTTTCTTAATATAATAAGAGTTTCTTAATGTGAAAAGATATAGTATACAAAAAAAAGATGATAATAATACCACATGATATTTTAAACAAACTACTGTGTGATAATTGCCACAAATACCTATCAGTCAAACCAGTGAAAGTGTCCAGAAGAAAAATATTGTGCGGCAGATGTTCTAATGAAGATAACGAGTTCATCGAATCCTGTTACAATGTTTTTGCTAAAAATGCATTATTTAAGTGTATTAATTATTTTAATGGATGCAACGAATTGTTGATGGTCGAGCAAGTCAAAGATCATGAAGACAAGTGTAAAAGTCCAGGTTTTGAGTGTTTGCTGTGTCCTAAAGCCTGCGAAAAACTTCCTATTTGCATGTTACATCATCATGTTAAAACTAATCACAGAAAATCTTTTTTGGAAAACAACAGATTTACAGTGCAGCTAAATCATCTTACACAGAACAAGTTTTTTTACTGCCGAGAAAATTGTTTGTTTTTTATTGAAGAATTTTTTGACAGCAGAAATCAATGGGTTCATTTAACATTTAAAGGTGTGGGTAAAAACGCAGAATCATTGAACATACCTACAAATTGGGTAGTAGAAATTCAAAATCAGAAAAGAATTGTTTTTGATTTGGATACCCGAACTTTTGAAGAAAATGGTAATGGAAATTCTTATAATTTAAGAGGCACTGCGATACTGAACATTTCACAGCCAGATAACTCACTCACAGTTATATTTGATATTAGAATTCCTTGTGTTACACAAGGTGTACAAACTGTTTCAAAATTTAATAAAACAACAAGCCAAAATGATGCATCATCCTCTGTGGTATACAGCTCTAGCAGGAATAGTCAGTTAAAGACCGGTGATGATTCAAGTAAGTTGACCCTAAGGGAATTAATAAAAAATCATTTATCTACCATGAATCAAATAAATGGAGACATTTGTGAGTGGTCAAGACATTTGGAGTTAAATGAAAACAATAATAATATAGAACATGTTCATATCAGTCCATGTAAAACAAATTTAATTGTTAAATATTTTAAAAAATTTAAGGTTAAAACAATACGTATTTGTTTTCACTGCATTTTGTGCAAATGCATTTTTAATGATGTAGATAAGAATTATGTCACAACAACAGGTCCTGTGAGACACTTAGTTTGTAAGCATTGTTCAGAATTCGTTGCAGGTTTTATTAAGATGACTCCTCTTAATTTATTACTGTCCAGAGAAATATTCTATGCCATAGAATATTCCTGCACTAAAATGCTTTTATTAGATGGTGATAAGGATTTCAAATTAATTACAACATTTTTTAAAACAAAAATTCCATTAAAAACGTACACCAGAAAGTTATATGCTCATTTTATTATATTGTGAACAGTTCCTCCTGTTTAAAGGAGCCTTTTAAATACCGTTTTTTACTTTTAACCCTTCATTTCTTTTTGTTGCATATTTGCCACATAATAGTTCGAATATACGTAGTTTTAAAAGGAACAGTTATAGAAGCTAAATTCATACTGTTGCAAGTTTGTAACCTACTATTTCATAAGAGTGTAATGTGGCATCCGCCTACTAAAAGTACTTTTGATTGTGAAGACTAATTACCACCTGCTCTACTGATATTTGTTTAAGTTATGAAGCACAGTACGTTTGTTATGTAAATTGATGCATTTAGAATTTAGTGGTTACATTTGATTGAAAGCAATACTAAAGGTATGTCAAAATATTAGATATATATTTTAGCAATGCGTCAGTTATTCTTATGTTGCATATTTGCAACTTCTTGGAGTTTTTGTCATATCAATATATTTATTTGCAGAGGTTTTACCGTAATAAAGGGATGAAAGATTCGCTGACTGACGCGGAACTACGTGAGATTGTTGATCATTTTAGTTGGCTCAACTGAGCGCGGAAAGTTTTCAAGGTCACGACCCCTCATTTGGTCGTGGCGCGCTATTGGTCAGCGGCACGTATAATGTGATGTAATCACTCCTACTTGTCAAATAGTTGGTGGCGCGAATTTTAAATATAGCCATAGAGAGATAGCGGTTGACAGTAGATATGGCGTCCGTGGCAAAAATGCCATCAAGCGGCAGCCAACGTGGGTTGATCGTCTCCACGTCGAATCCTCTACCATACGAGCCAGTGAGACGTGGTATACCATCTCGGAGAGTTAGTACGTATGTACCGACGCCGTTTCATTAGTTGGTCATAGCGGTCGGGCTTGTTTTAAATAGTTTTCATGTATTGTAGATTCATAAAGTTTTAAACATTTCTTAAGTTTTTACATATTGTTGTGGATTTACAACAAATATTTTTTTACAAAAAAACTAAAAGAATACATTTTTTTATCAAACAGTTTTTCAATAGGCACATAGAAACCAGAAATTACACATATTTATTTTTTTTTTCATTATTTTTCAAACTTCGTGAAATGAAGGGTTAAACTTTTATGGTATTGAGGTTTCCTGTTATTTTGAAATCATTTGAAAGAATATTGAAAATAGCGATTATCCTAACATAACTGTTTTTACTATGTATGTATCATATTGTTACAATAATGTTTCTATTTTTAGTAGGCAGCATCATAAGATTTAGTTGTGATTTAATATTTTTATCATCAATACATTCCAAGTTGATTTTGCAACTCGATATAGAAGTAGATTAGTTAAGCAAATTCGTGACGCACAGTAGGTAATACTATGGAATAAACCAGAGTATAACACGATGAGCTAAATTCTGAACATAATTACTATGTTATCAACATTACGAGATAATTTATTTAAAGTATACCATATATTTATTACACTAAGGTAGTTTTTTTATAATAAAATATTCAAATTTTCAAAACTTCTATGTTTATGTAGATAGCCTTTATTAAGTAAGTACTGACTGTGCCGGGGATTGATGACCAGATTTGAGGTTCTTCACGATTATTTCTAATTTAACTACATTTTAATTTTAATATTTTAGTATTGTATGATGCAAAATATAAGTTTTTAAGATACATTTTTTATTTTATTTTTAACAGACTTCCAAAAAGGAAGAGGTTATCAATTCGTCGCGTATTTTTTTTTCGCTTTTTTTTGTATGTATGTTACCTGATTTGTTCTCCTGTGGTACACCGTTTTGAATAAATATGGTCTTGTTTAATAGAGTATATATCCGGATTGGTGAAACTTCAAATTTTGGAAAAGAATTCTATTGGTAAAGTGATAAAATTTGTGAATGAACACATGCGTGCATGGAAATCGACCAATATCCCTAATATTTTAGTCGATTTTTCGATAACTCCTTATGGATGTGTAGAGTTTTTTAACGTTTAATCTATTAAGGAAGATCCCTAGGTGATCTTATATACTTTTCTGCGACGTGAAACTTGCAGTTTTGCAGAAAATCGCCGAAAATTCCAAAATTCTTATCAAAAATTTCATCGAAATGACATAACGGATATTTCCTCATAAATATTTTAATTTCAACGTAATATTGTGGTAATTTTAGGCACTGGAAGTTTTCATTGCGAATTTGAAAATTTTCTATGTACATCTCAAGCATATAGGTAGTAAAACATAGTATTTTCGGCTCCTTAAATCAATGAGTACCAAGCTGGTTTTGATTGTATACCAGGCAAATACCTATTTATATACAAATTTTTCCATTTTGCTTTTGGTTGTCACATTCTCCCGGCCTAATAGAAAATTCAGTGACAACACATATCAAACTTTAAACTGCTATTTAGTGCGTTTATAGACAGGGTGTTTAGTTATAGCAAACAAAATAACAAAGTAAAGTGATAGGAGTTGCATTTATATGAAGATTGAAATATAGGACGAACTAGAATGAGAGTGGTCCGTAGGAAGCTGTATATACAGGATGGTTGGAATATAGGGTGGACTTGACGTTTGGTGGTATAAAAATGTTGAAAAAAATGTGAAATTAAAATTAAATAGGGTGATTAAAAAACTGTTATATAATGTGGAAATAAGCAAATCATATACAGGATGGTTGAAATATATGCTGGAGTTGAATTATATTTATACAATGTGATTAAAAAATTATTTCTTTTATAGCCCATAAGAAGTTGCATAAAGTGTGGAGAGGAATTAATGTTACACAGGGCGATAATATAAAATGTTAAAAATGAAATAATTTATGGGGTAGCCCACAAGGAGTTATATACTATGGTTGAAATATAGGACGGGTTTGACTCCGTAAATATGGGATGGATTCTACTCCGTCCTATAGTTTACAGAACGCAGCTAACAAATTTATGCTTGTCCGTGGGCAGTCGTATGTACAGGATGGTTGGTACATAGGTTGGAGTGGAATTATCTATAGTTATAGAGGGTTGTCAAAAAAAGTTGAAAAAACGTTACATGGCGTAGTCCATAAGGCATAAATATATTTTGGGCTTATTAAGTCAAGGCGTACTAATACATTTTGTTCGAAAAGATTTACCTGTCAATTTAAATGAGAAAGTATCATTGTGTAATGTTGAGCCTTTCGATATTACCTGGTTTTGTCTATTAAGGTTATACATTTAAAATAAAAATGAAGAATGAAAACTACCTGAGTTCAAAAAAACTATAAAGTTGAAAATAAAACATATTTTAAAAAAATATTACCGACTTCTACCTATAACTAAAAAGGGTACAATAATTATAACAAAATACAACTCTAGCAAATAAATAACACATTCATGTTGTCAGGTACCTACCCAGAAAGTATAAAATGTAAACATTAAAAGGTGCTCATTCTGCACAAATTAATTACCTACCAATCTAGTACATTTTTGAAGTCGGTGCCAAGCAACAATCAAGTTTGATGAATTAGTAGATAAGTACCCAAGGAAGGATTTTAGGTTTGCTTGGCACCGACTTCAAAATATACTAGATTGGTAGGTAATTAATTTATACAGAATGAGCAGCTTTTAATGTTTACATTTTTTACTTCCTGGGTAGGTACCTAACAACATTGAATGTGTTATTTATTTGCTAGAGTTGTATCTTGTTATAATTATTTTAAGCTTTTTAGTTATAGGTAGAAGTCGGTTATATTTTTAAAAAAAATGTTTTATTAACTTCATTGATCGTGAGTTCCATATATAATCAGAGTTTGCCCAAAAAAATTAAGCGCGTCCAATCTAAATGATATTGAATTGGATTTATTATTGAGTTTACTGGCGGACCAAAGAGGGGGGGCTAAGGACTACAAACTCCTACCCCCACCATCTGTGTTGTATACTTTTTATGTTTATTTTGCTGAAACCCTCAGCGGTGTCAAGCTGAAGGCAGGTTCTATGGCCACATTCCTGCCCCATCGTTCTACCAACATAGTAAGAACGACTCACGTACCAATTTTTGACATTTTTGTAATTTTTTGTTTATTTTCAGATATTACATGGATAATTCTACTTACTTTCCGGTATCAACAAATGTTCAAATAATATTTCTTACAGTTTCATTATGAAGATACTAAAGCTATCTGCTAACCATATTGTATCCAAATGTCAGCTGACTGAGTTCTCTCGTACAAACTTTGATGTTCTTTTTCACCTAATTTTAAAAAAGTATTCTGTATCCGCTTCTGAGATTCAATCTCCATACCACTTTTTTGTATATTGGTATGAATATTGTAAAGTTTTCTACGTACTGTCTAATAGTTCCACTTTTATAAAAAGTAATTCGATTTTATAAAAATATTAATGATGTATTTTCGCACCGTCCTTTAACTCACAGAGGCACAGGCACTTCATCAAAATCCATCCAGCAGTTATTGTATGATGCGTATTTAAGCTGACATAACATTTAAATATGTAAAATTGAATATTTTCCCAACAAAATGAGTTATTTTCTCTCCGGAAAGTACTTCCACACCAATTTTTATCAAAATCTATCCAGCAGATTTTGGGTGTTTTGTGTTAAAAACTAATAGTCCGCATTTACTTGGCTTAAATTACTTATTTTCCCTTTTACTAGTGGTCGTCCTCTTTATTAATAGAACATTTCTTAAGAGGAAACTGAATTGACCAATATAAAAATTACTTTGTTAACTAATTGAAGATTAACATCATTTTATCTATTATTATTATTTATACCAGCGCTTCATATTTATATAATAATAAAATATATATCATAACTTTAAGAACAAATTAATGACAAGCCAAATTTGTTTACATATATATGTGTTAATATTTTATTGAATCATTTACAAACGGAAAAATCTTTTGAGAACGTAGGTTTTCGCGTCCAGAGTCATAGCTGATTTTGCATTTTCCGTCAATTTTTGGAATTAATATATTTATATATCTGAACCAGCATAATAAACAAAGTTTTCCGACGTTTCGTCCACACTTATAAGGGGCTTTTTCAAGGATGAGACAAAAAACAAAACAGATGTTACTTACCTTGCAGCGACTCCATTCATTTAGTCTTTTTCTCACAAATACACTTTGAAACTTCACTTTATTAAACTTGTCACACTGACGCACAAATTGTAAATGACTAATAGGCACTTTGGATCTAGCCAACGCAGAAATAATAATTGCCCCCCGAAATTTCAGGTAAAAGAAGGGTAGGAGGCACTTGATGGGATTAATTTGGATTGTTTTATGGTTGTGATGATATTTTTGTGTACGTTCCTGGAATTTTATTAGTAGGAGTAGGTACCTACTAATAAAATAAAAAAATACTACTATATACTTTCCACACCTGGTTTACAGGGTCATCTAGTGAGGTAATATGGCCCTTTAAAAAAGTTCTTTCATGGTTTTGACTGAAATTGATTGAACATAAATTGGGTATGAGAAGATCTACCTTTTGAGTTAATAAGAATATTTTAACTATAAAATAAAGAAATTATAAACGGTATTTTTTTTTACTTTCGGGTAAATGTTCTATTATTTGAGGAATCAATTAACGATTGCGTATGGTACCTCATTTAGTAGCTTTATCATTTCTCTACAACATTGCCCATAGTAGCAAACATGCTTTCTCTGGTAGATTTTGTGTGAAAGTTGAAAAACTAAAATTGTTACAGATTTTTTGAGTATTTTTTGTTAAAAAACCCATCATCGATACAAATTGTTCAGTTTTTTGTCAATTAGTCATGTTTTATCTTTAGAACACGTTGATGTTAGTTTCATTGCACTATTAATTATGTTACCAATACGCCTTTTTCTCTGTTAGCTCAGAGCATACACCTTCTAGAGGTAGCCTGCTATGCACAAATATCGTGCCAAGGATAGAAAGAGAGGGCAATAGTGAGGGAAGAGGCTATTCCAGTCGATTCGTAGTCACAATTCCCAATAGAGTGAAATAGCCCCTTGCCCTTACTATTGCTCTCTTTTTCTTTCCTTGGGACGATATTAGTGCATTGCAGGCTACCTTCATCTCTGAGCATCTACTACCTAGAGATAGCTTCAAGTGCATAAATTTCGTGCCAAGGCTAGAACGAGGGGGCAATAGAGGGGGTAAGAGGCTATTTCACTCGATTAGGAACTGAATAAAAAGAGCTAATTGGCTGCATCTACCAATCGAGCGAAATAACCTCTTGCCCTCTTTCTATCCTTCGCACCATAATTTGTGCATTGCAAGCTACTTCCAAAAGATATATGCTCTAAGACCTCCAGAGGTGTAGGCTCTAAGCCTATGAATATATATCATGTCGATCATATCGATCATCCCTAACTTCTGTATTTTATGATCGACTTAGAGCCTGTACCTTCTGCAGATAGCCTGCAGTGCACAAATGTCATGCTAAGACTAAAGAGAGAGAGAGAGAGCAATAGAGAGGGCAAGAGACTATTTCACTCGGGTGGGAGCTGCTTCCAATGAAATAAGTGTAAGCCTGTTGTTCATTGGCTACATTTAGGGAATTGTAGCGATGAAGCGTCAAATTCTGTGTTAATATTACGCAAAGGTGTCGTCAACAAGTAAACATAACTAGTGAAAATAACTAGAATCAAAAGTTTTCATTCAGCGAAAGCCAAGCGCCATGGCGCTTCAGCGTTTTAGTGCTATAATTCCCTGAATGCACCCATTGACTGCTTCAACCCACCAAGTGAAATAGCCTCTTACTGTCTCTATTGCCCCCACTTTCTAGCCTTGCCACGATTTTGTGCATTACAGGCTATGCCCAGAAGGTGCATTCTCTAAGGATTGCACACTACCTCCAGGGGCCTGTTTCATAATTAACTAGTAACTTGTAGTTTTGTAACTTGTAGAATTTCGTATCGAAATCCAACAAAATTATTCTACAAGTTACAACTTATAAAATACAAAATATTAGTATTTGAAATTTGCAAGTCGTGTACATGTCGAATACTAATATTATAGATTTTACAATTTGTAACTTGTAGAATAATTTTGTTGAATTACGAAACGAAATTTGACAAGTTACAAAACTACAGGTCCAATGAAATACGATCAACATGTTTTTCCTTCGCTGCTTCTACCGTCCAAGTGAAATATCCTGTTACTGTCTCCATATACTTAATACTGATATACTGCTAGCAGATGCTAGCAGAATCTATATGTCTATATCGTTTCACTGTACTTCGGGTCTTATGCGCATGTTCGAAAAGGCCCCTATTGGCTCTTCTGTTGTTGGTTATGTTTTCTCTCTGTTAGATTCTTGGCAACGCTTGCGCAAAACGGTTTAGGTACAGCAACATCCATATACTTACCGTATAATCTGCTGTCTCTCTTAGTCGGTGACCCTTCGGCTTACGGGCGATAGCAGTATATCAGTATTAAGTATATGACTGTCTCTGTCGCTCTCTCTTTCTAGCTTTGCCACGAATTTGTGCCTTAGATAATAATAATAATAATCCGTGTGGTGGTCGGGTTAGAATAACACCACGGTATCCACCGCCTGTCATATGAGGCGACTAAAGGGGCAGCTGTCCGCTGACCTACTACTTAGATTTCCTTCCTTCTCCACAACCCGCACGGGATGTTCTGGTTTAAATCATTTCATCTGGGAAGTAACAACCTCACGGGTCCGAGTTACCTGGGCCACCAGGGTCAATTGGTGACACCACCCATGAAAATGGAGCGACGGAATAGATGACTCGGAAAAGAGCCGCTGCCTGGAGATCGCCAGGGCATATCTGGAGCCGGCGCTGGACATGACAGCATGCGGGACGTCGGGGGCAGGCTGCTGAGGAGGCGGGCCCCTGCCGTCCAAAGAGCTACAGCTCTAGAACCAGAAGAATCACAACCAATACAGTCACAACAACAACGTGACCATTCCCAACGAAGTCAAATGAGAACAAGAACTCCACCCGCAGAAAGTGTTGCGCAGTATCAACAGCCAACGCTCACTCAAGCGGGACTGAAAAGACAGCGCATGAAATGGACTGGCGCCATGAATGAATTTATAATGCGCACGTTTTACAGAATTACGAACCTTGGCCAGGACAAGACTAGATATCGCCAAATACTCCATCAAGAGTTCTGCCGTGAGTACCCAGAGCTTCAAGTTACTGAACAGAGAGTCGCAGATCAATATCGTGTCATCTTGAGAAAAGGTCTGAACAACTGGACAGAATAAAGAGCGAAGTGGAGCGCGAACTATTTGGTCGAAATACAATCGATCCAGAGCCTGAAACAACTTTGGCACAAAGAGCGGACGAATCTCAAGAACTACAACAAGAACAGCCAATCAACGCTGACCTGCTTGAGAAGATCCAAGCAGAAACTGTACCAGGAACTAGCACTGAAACTTGAACTATCACATTCGGTAAGATTACCATACTATAAATACAAACCAGAATCTGTTTTAGAAAATAACACCTACAAGCTGTACTGGGACCGCACGATACTGACTGATCGGACTGTTGCTCACAATAGACCAGATTTAGTTTTGGTAGATAAAGTCACTCGGAAAACAACTTTAATTGACATAGCAATTCCTAACAACAATAATATAAATGTCAAGCAGGCTGAGAAAATAACCAAATACAGAGATTTGGAATTTCAAATAAAGACTCAGTGGGACACACGAACTGTACCAATAGTTATATCAACGACAGGACTAGTCCCAAAACATCTATTAAACAATTTAAAATACCTATGTTTGGACGAACATCTTTACAAATAAATGCAAAAAGCGGTCCTGTTAGGAACAGAACGGACGGTCAGGAAATTCATGGGAAACTGCCGCCACGACTCCAACCACGGGCCTGAAAACCTTTCAAAGGCTCCCACAGAGCTAAACCCTTTTGATATCTATGATATCTGGGGTTTAGTGAATTTTCCCCTAAAGGCACTTTCGGCGTGCCTTAGAGGGAGTGTGATGCTATACATTGTATGGTCAAGTCGGGGATATACGACTTTATTGCACATTAAAAAGTACAAAGGCGATCAACAATACAATCCTAAAACTAACTACTAACTAAACTTATATATACATATATGTATCCTGCATGCATATTCTGGGACGAGTAGGTATATGCACACATACACACTCATATACATAAAAATGTACATACATATATACACAATTATATACACATACGTAAATCATTTTTCAGGTCCATTTTTCCACTCTAACAAAAATTAATATACATACCTAGATATAAAAACTTAATCATATAAATGTTGTATAAAAAATAAAGAAATAAAGAATTTATCAGATTAACGCGAGCTATCAGATATTAGTAAATATATTTTTTAAACTGATATTGAATGATTTGTTGAATATACGGTGTTTTAGAGTGATATTCATGGAATTAAATAGTTTCACAGCATTAAAAGAAAAAAGAAAAGAAAAAGAAAATGACCGTCGATATAGGAAAGTTTGCTGTTAGGGCATTCTAAGTTAATCTTTATGTTTTGTGTTCACCTAATGTATATCGTTCAATTGAACTAGTTTTCTCGACCATGTACTAGGTACTAGTCTTACCATGACATTTGTGCATTGCAGGCTATCGCTAGGATGTAGATGCTCTAAGTTTTGTGCATTGCATGCCACCTCCAGAAGGTACATTCTCTAAGATGATCGGTGATCCCTAATATTTCCTAACCTAAAATTCTAAAATGTAAATTACGTAAACAATATACAATTTTTCTAAGTAAAACGTAGTCACCAAGTTTTATAATATTAGCGATAAAATGTTATTCGAGGCATTATTATAAATTTCAAGAATTATTTAAGCCCATGAGATAAATTACCAAAATGTCGATGATAATAATACCAGATGATATTTTAAACAGACTACTATGTGATAACTGTCACAAATACCTATCGGTGAAACCTGTTAAAGTACGCAGAAGAAAAATATTATGCGGCAGATGTTCCCATGAAGATAAAGATTTTGTCGAATCCTGTTACAATATATTTGCTAATAATGCATTATTTAAGTGTATTAATTATTTTAATGATTGCAATAAATTGTTGATGTCTGACCAAGTAATAGCTCATGAGAAAACTTGTGCAAGTCCAGATTTTGACTGTTTATTGTGCCCTAAAAACTCTGAGAAATTTCCTATTTATATGTTATATCACCATGTTAAAACTAATCACAGAAAGTTATTTTTGGAAAGCAACATGTTTACAGTTAAGTTAAATCACCTAGAACTGAACACATTCTCTTATTGTAAAGAAAATTATTTGTTTTTTCTAGAAGAATATTTTGATAGCAGAAATGAATGTGTTTATTTAAAATTCAAAGGAGTGGGTAGAAACACACAATCACTGAATATACCTACAAACTGGGTAGTAAAAATTCAAAATAGCAAAATACTACATTTTGAATCAGAAAGCAAAACTATTAAAGAACAAGATAAGGGAAATTTGAATAATTTACAATGCACTGCCATGGTTGACAATTCACAGACTGATAATATCCTCAGTTATTTTTGATATAAGGATTCCATGTATTACACAATGTGTGCAAATTGATTCAAATCATCCACAAACATACCAGGAAGTTTCATTCCCTTCCAAAGTATTCAGCACCAGTCTGTTAAACTTTAAAGATAATTTGACACTGAATACATTAATAGAAAATTATTTGTCTACAATGACCCAAATAGATGGAAACATGTGTGAGTGGTCAAGAAATTTACAATTTAGTGAAGAAAATATTGGCTTAGAACATGTTAGCATCAGTCCCTGTAAAATGAAATTGATGGTAAATTATTTTGAAAATTTTAGGGTTAAAACAATAAGTATTTGTTTTCACTGCATATTATGCAAATGTGTTTTTAATGAAATAGATAAGAATTATGTGACAACTACAGGTTCTTTGAGACACCTAGTTTGTGTAAATTGTTCACAAGTTATTGCAAATTTTATAGAGTTAATGCCTCTTAATTCTGTGATTTCTGAGGAAATATTTTCTTCTATAAATTATTCTTGTATTAAAAGATGTTACAACTTTGAAAAATTTTCATCTAGAAAATTGAAAGAACATTACAAAAATACTTTAATTAATAGAAAAGTTTGTTGCATGGACAATTGTTATTATGTTGCATGTAATATTCAGGATATTTTAGACCATTTTAATGAAATTCATGACCGGATTTTGATTATTCTTACTGAACGTAGTGTACATTTATGGGTGCAACCAGTTGAAACCTACATTTTATATTATGATGTATTTATAAAAGTTATCATACAAATAATATATGGCGAATACTGGATTAGTGCTGAAATTTGTGATCAAAACAGAAAATATTTAAATTTAATTATGCTTATATTAGACAGTAACAATGACTTCAAATTAATTACAACATTTTTCAAAACTAAAATTCCATTAAAAACTTTAACCCCTAAGATATGTGTTCATTTCATTGTTTTGTAAAACAACCACATCTACTTAAAAGAGTCTTTGAAAAGTTAGGAATACCCTATTCATGCATGTCTTTAAACTTTATGGTAAATAAAAATTAAAAAGTTTTTTCCTAATAATTAAAAATCTCAAATGTTCTGTAAGAGGCTCAACATCAGTCAAAGGGAGGTTTAATAAAATAAATGTATATCTTAAAAATAATTATTACTTTTACTCCATTATATATGTATATATATATATATATATATATATATATATATATATATATATATATATATATATATATATATATAGGTTTTAGGTGGTTTCCGGGAATTCATCGGCGTAGTTGATAACTGATCCCTGCCGGGATCAATGGTAAAATGACGACGTTTCGGCAGAGTCACATCTGCCCTCTTCAGGTCTGTTCGCATAATTCTCATAGCCTTCTGCTTTCACTTCTAGTTACTCTATATATAGTACTGAATACTATCCCAGCAGGGATCAGTTATCAACTACGCGGATGAATTCCCGGAAACCACCTAAAACATTTAGTGTCCGCGAGAACTTAAAAACAAATATATATATATATATATATATATATATATATATATATATATATGTAAATAGTTTGAGTGCATATATTTTAGGTGCAGATAATACACACCAAATAAAACAAAAAAACTCTTATAATACTATGGTCTATAGGCCTTAATAAGCAAGAAAATTCGAAATACATATTAAGTAAATTATTCTTAGTGTGGAAACTTATTTTATCCTAGTAGATAATACTATGAATTAAACCAGATTATAATGTGATGAGCTAAATTCAGAACATAAATACTATGTTATCATTATGAGATCATTTTTTTTATAAAGTATGCTATTTATTTATAACATTAAGGCAGTTAATCTTTTTAGTTTTGACCTCATTCTCAGTTTACTTATCAGAATATGTTCATTTTTTTTCTATGTTTGTTAGGTAAGTACTGAGTGTGCCATTCTTTACTGACCAGGTTTGGGATTCTTCAGTATTGTTACTACTTAACTTCAAGCATTGAATATTAATTTGTATTTTTTACTACTGTGTGGTTCAAAATAAAAGTTTTTTAAGATATTTTTTTATTAAAATGCCTTCAAGTTCCTCGGTAGATCCTGGATATACAAATAGAGTTTGCCAGGAAGAATTAAACGGGTCCGAACTAGATGATAGATTAGAGTTGGCATAACCACTTTTCTACTCCATCGTTTTACTAACACAGTAAGAAGAACTCACAAACAAATATTTACATTTTTGCCATTGTTGGCAATTTTCAGATATTAGATGGGTACTACTAGTTTTCTAGTATTTAAAGATAAAAAAAAAGTTAATTTATATTTACACGTATCGGTCAGCCTGCAGTTTCAACTAGAAGTGTAAAGTATCGTAACTTTTGAGTACTCGTAACTATTCGCTACTTTTTAGATAAGTACTCATTACTAAATATTGGTTACTCGAGTACTCGTTCGGTACATGCTTCGGGTATTGAGGTTTGATTATACTGTGCTTCGGGTAAAACGGTGTAAATATTTAGGCTCTCGATTTCGGTATTTAGTATCAGATGTAACGGCGTTTGATAAGATCATATGAGTAAATATAGATATTTCGATAGTGGTAAATGGTGTAGGTATGATTCTCATTATATTTGTTATTGGTATGTCGGTGATTTAGAAGTGTATGGGTCCTACGTATACATTTTCAAAGAACGGTTTTAGATTTCATATTTAAATCAACTAACTCGCTTCTTACCAAAAAAATGAAATGAGACTCTCAAAAATAAAATGTCCAACCTAGAGATTCTTTAAAAAATATAGGTATAGATGTATTATTCTAAAAAATAAATTGTTAATTAGTTAACTGCGGACAATTATTTTTCTAACTGGTAGTGGCGCAAATTGTCAAAAACGCTTTTATTTTAGCCAGACAATATCCCAATGTATCATGAAATTTTCTCTGGACATTTTCAAACATGTTAGTAATTTCAATGAGAGACTGACGAATTTTTGCTTTAAGTTTATCAATATTATTAATTTGTTCATGCTGATGGCCGTAGATATTTTACATTAGATATGGAAACGACGGCAATTTTTGACTTATTTGAATGCGTTGATAAAAATAAAGTATCGGGTGCGCGCCCGCCGCGTCACCGACTTCATACCCTCCATGCGTACGTAGTACTGAACTGATTGATTCCAAATTGCATGGGATTCGTAAGTTTATACCCGACCCTCTGATATACTTACTATCCTGCCCGAATTCAGAAATTCGTGTTCCATAGCTGTATACTGAAGTACTGAATTTATTCTAAGGTTGAATAAACAAAATATGCGTCATAGTAACATATATTATTTGACATGTACAACAAATACTAATTAAAAACCTTTTCTCTTTTAACTTAAAAATATAAGTAGGTACCTACAATATTAAACATAGCTAATATAAAAAAATAATTGTAATGAATAGAGCTTATAAAGATTACCAAATTGAAATAAAAACATAACATCATGTAAAGGTCAGAAACATAAATAGAACAAGGTTGGTACAGATTATTACACTATATCTTCATTGCAATTAGGAAATAAAATTTTCTGGACATTATTTCCTTTAAGACTATGTCTAACAGAAAGCAGTTCACCATATTATGACACATAAATATTTATGAATTTTATTTTTAATATAAAACATTTTTTGACCTATTTATTTTAAAGTAGAAATCTGTAATTACTTGCAAGAAGCTTCCTTAAAATATTGATCGATGGCACAATTCATTTTTAACCGACTTCCAAAAAGGAGGAGGTTATCAATTCGTCGCGTATTTTTTCGCTTTTTTTTGTATGTATGTTACCTGATTTCTTCTCCTGTGGTGCACCGTTTTGAACGAATATGGTCTTGTTTAATAGAGTATATATCCGGATTGGTGAAACTTCAAATTTTGGAAAAGAATTCTATTGGTAAAGTGATAAAATTTGTGAATGAACACATGCGTGCATGGAAATCGACCAATATCCCTAATATTTTAGTCAATTTTTCGATAACCCCTTATGGGTGTGTATAGTTTTTTAACGTTTAATCAATTAAGGAAGATCCTTAGGTGATCTCATATACTTTTCTGCGACGTGCAACTTGCAGTTTTGCAGAAAATTGCCGAAAATTCCAAAATTTTTATCAAAAATTTCATCGAAATGACATAACGGACATTTCCTCATAAATATTTTAATTCCAACGTAATAGTGCGGTAATTTTAGGCACTAGAAGTTTTAATTGGGAATTTGAAAATTTTCTATGTACATCTCAAGCATATATGTAATAAAGCATAGTATTTTCGGCTCCTTAAATCAATGAGTACCAAGCTCGTTTTGTTTGTATACCAGGTAAATACCTATTTAATTGCAAATTTTTCCATTTTGCGAAGACGGTACTTTTGGTTGTCACATTCTCCCGGCCTAATAGAAAATTCAGTGACAACACATGTCAAACTTTAAACTGGTACTTGGTGGCTTATAGACAGGGTGTTTAGTTATAGCAAACAAAATCACAAAGTAAAGTGGTAGAAGGAGTTGCATTTATATGAAGATTGAAATATAGGACGGACTAGAATGATAGTGGACTGTACGTAAAAAACGTATAAAAATGTTGAAAAAAATGTGAAATTATAATTATATAGGGTGATTAAAAAACTGTTATATGATGTGGACATAAACAAATCATATACAGGATGGTTGAAATATATGCTGGAGTTGAATTATATTTATACAGTGTGATTAAAAAATTATTTCTTTTATAGCCCATAAGAAGTTGCATAAAGTGTGGAGAGGAATTAATGTTACAGAGGGCGATAATATAAAATGTTAAAAATGAAATAATTTAGGGGGTAGCCCACAAGGAGTTATATACTATGGTTGAAATATACGACGGATTTGACTCCGTAAATATGGGATGGATTCTACTCCGTCCTATAGTTTACAGAACGCAGCTAACAAATTTATGCTTGTCCGTGGGCAGTCGTATGTACAGGATGGTTAGTACATAGGTTGAAGTGGAATTATCTATAGTTATACAGGGTTGTCAAAAAAAGTTGAAAAAAGGTTACATGGCGTAGTCCATAAGGCATACATATATTTTGGGCTTATTAAGTCAACGCGTACTAGTACATTTTGTTTGTAAAGATTTACCTGTCAATTTAAATGATAAAGTATCATTGTGTAATGTTGAGGCTTTCGATGTTACCTGGTTCTGTCTATTAAGGTTATACATACAAAATAACAAATAAAGAATGAAAACTACCTGAGTTAAAAAAAAAACTAAAAAGTTGAAAATAAAACATTAAAAAATATATAACCGACTTCTACCTATAACTAAAAAGCTAAAAATAATTATAACAAAATACAACTCTAGCAAATAAATAACACATTCAATGTTGTAAGGTACCTACCCAGGAAGTAAAAAATGTAAACATTAAAAGGTGCTCATTCTGTTCAAATTAATTACCTACTAATCTAGTATATTTTTGAAGTTGGTGCCAAGCAAATCTAAAATCCTTCATTGCTTACTTATCTACTAATTCATGAAACTTGATTGTTGCTTGGCACCGACTTCAAAAATATACTAGATTGGTAGGTAATTAATTTGAACAGAATGAGCACCTTTTAATGTTTACATTTTTTACTTCCTGGGTAGGTACCTTACAACATTGAATGTGTTATTTATTTGCTAGAGTTGTATTTTGTTATGATTATTTTTAGCTTTTTAGTTATAGGTAGAAGTCGGTTATATATATATTTTTTAATGTTTTATGCTCGCCGTCATACCGTTCGACCGGTTCGGCGGATAAAAATTAACTCAGCCCGTGTCGACTATGTCGATACTTACAAAAACATTCGAGTACTAGATTAATTATACCACTGGTGAGTTTTGTATTCGTTACTTCGGATACGGGCAAGTAGCGAGTACTCGAGTTACGAATAGTTACTTTTCTTACACCTCTAGTTTCAACCCCAAGCGTGAATATCACAACTCAAAGTTTAAATACAAAGGGTTATCATGTGATATCTCTTTTTAAAAGCCACTTTTTAGTGTAGGAAACTTGGCATTATTATAATACCATTTTTGCAAAAAAATTCCACAGGTGTTTGAATGGTTTTTCTTGAAGAAGGTACACCGCTTAACACAAAAAAAGTTTTGTTACCACATTTTTACTTCTTAGTTAATTATACTAGGTGTTTAAAATAGCAAAAACCCTAATTTTGGCAGTTTTTGTGACTTCTCAGCAACAAAATAGACATTTAAAGTATCAAAGATAATTGTATTGTATCCGCATTTTTAGAACCTACTAAATGAGATGTTGATCGAGAGGATTGGTTAATTAAAAATGAGTTATTCGCGAAAAATGTGTAAAAAAGCGCATTATTCTATCACTTGTAACTCGTATCTAAAAAAATTAAAATGATAAAGCTTGGCAAAAAGTTTCATTTGCCTATCGAAAATAACTGTTCAAAATTTCAACTTCATGGCTTTGAAGGTTTTGTCACAAATGCATTTTTTATGGAGAGCTCTTTATTTTTGGTGATGTTTACAACGCTCCCATTCTGCATCAAATTACTTTTTTAATAATCTGAATGGAACATGTTTTTTTGGGCAATAACACCACAATCGAAATAAAACGACGTATATTGAAGGAAAACCAAACGTTTCAAAATCTATTCTGACTTTTTTGTCAATGGCTTTATATTTATTGACGTAAATTGCAAAATGAAAATTTGATTTATGGCATTTAAATTGACATTAGAAAATTTTTTGTTTTTAGATATACAGGTAGCACAAAAAATTTAAAAAATTATTTATTATAATTAAACAGCTTTCAAATTAGAAGAATTTGAAAGAGTTTTCTTTAGAATTTATAAGTGGCGTTCCTAGGTACGACTTTGTAATAAGATAGCGCATTTGCAAAAAATGCGATCAAAGAATTATCTTATTTCAGTAATCCCATTAACGTCATAAGGGAAAACCTAAGAAAAACCTTATGAACTATCACGATACTGGGTTGTTGAAAGGGAGGTTACCATTAATAATTTCTTCCTTAATTGTCGGTAACCAGATACGATTAAATTCTACAGAAGTAGAAATAATACAATCGTCTTCATTCAAAATTATTAAGCCATACTCTTTTATTTTTCGTTTTGTGTTATGTTTTTTGTGAAGTATAGTTGAATTGTCAAATTGTATTTTATGGCCTAGGTCCCATGCAAGTTCACAAATTTTCGATTTTTCAAATTGTCGTTTCTTTATGTAATTCTTGTGTTCATTTATTCGTACGTTTAATGGTCTCGATGTTTCTCCAATATAAAATCGATTGCATTCGCAAGGAATCTTGTATATGCAGTTTTTTGAGTTCTGTTTTTTGTTGGTTGGTTTTGTTTTCGATATTAGAGATTTCAGTGTATTTCTTGTTTGGAATGTTGTTTTAACATTAAATCTGTTGCCCACTCTTTTCAATCTTTATGACACACCCTGTATATATGGGATAGTTGTAACTGTAATGTAGTTGTTCTGAGTGGTAGTAGTGTTAATAGGAGAAGTTCTGGGTTGATTCGGAAGGTTTGTTTTCTGTTCAAGTCTGTTTAACTCTTTGTTGATAAATTTTGTGGGGTAATTGTTTCCAGTGAAAACATTTTTTATAATTCTTTTTTCTTTGTTGAATTTATTATCTTCGGAGCAGTTGGTCTTTCCTCTATCATATAATGGCTTAATGACAACTTTCTTTATTGTATTCGGATGATTTGAATTGAAATTTAGATATCTGTTTGGATGAGTTGGTTTTCTATAAACTTCTGTTTCGAATGAAGATCCTGTTTTTGTTATTAATATGTCTAGGAAAGATTATTTTCTAAATTTCTAGGGTAAATTTGATAGTTGGCTCTTTGTTATTTATGTCATTTAATAATTATTGTTTAATATATATTAATTATTAATATTGCACCACCACTGCTACTAATAAATTGTTTACATTTACAGTTGCGAATATTTGATGTATTCGCAAATATTCCAAACGTGCCATCCACACATATCGCAAAACACTCAAACATGCCAAATATGTTTGAATACCAGCAACTTTCAGCATTGATTTGCTTTAACATAAATTGTAAATGTGACACATGCCTCACCGTAAAGATAAATAAACAAAATTAATGAAAAATGTTATTTATTTTTGGCCTATCTCAGTATTCGTAGATGGGCTGCATTTATAGATGGCTCTCAGAGAACTATTCAAGTATTTGTAAGTAAACCATGTGGGTTTGTATACGCTAGACGTGCCTGCTCCTGATTTTTCTGATTTCTTAATTTTTGTGTTATAATCCCTGAACGGAGACATCAAGGATTCCCTATTTTTGTTAAAAGTAGCAATTGTGCATGGTTGTCCCATATTGTTTTGGATATCTATCCATGCATAATTTATTTTATTTTTATTTTTGTGACTGGTATGTTTGGGGTCCCAAATGTAAGAATGCATTTGGTAAAAATCTAGAAACTTCATGATGTTATTATTCGACTCCATTTTGCCACAAACACTACTTTGCCATTAAAAACAACGCTAGTTGATCACGATCGCAGCGCCGCGTGTAACTGTATGAACCAAGTGTGGACGGCTAAAGCAAATATTTGGCTTATTTGACTCCTTTGATGTGTATTGAAAACCGACAAGTGGACGGTAAGGCGTTCTCTTAGCGGTATTCGACGTATTTGTTCAAATAAATCAAAAATAATGTATAACCTCTCAAGAAATCGTCGTTTTTGGACATAAATAGCAAATATACGAATACGCTACACCAAGTGAAGTGCCGCCTTACCGTCTACTTGTCGGTTTTCACTGCACATCAAAGGAGTCAAATAAGCCAAATATTTGCTTTAACTGCCCACACTTGGTTCACATAGTTGCACGCCGCGCTTCGATCGTGATCAGCTAGTCCTGCTTTTCATGAAAAGTCGTGTTTGTGGCAAAATGGACTGATCGAACCAAAATGTAATGAAGTTTTTGGAGTTGTTCCTACAAAATGCAAGCTTGCATGTGGGACCCCAAACATAGCAGACATAAAAATGAAAACAAAATAAACGATGCATGGATAGATATTAAAAATAATATGGAACAACCGTGCACATTGCGGAAAAAGAGGGAATCTACGCCATGTTTTTTAATAACTTCGAAGTTATGTAGATGTATCATGTAATGATAACAAGAAGCATGGTAAAAATAAGCTGCTGTTGCTGTCAACGCATCCATGACTGTAGTGTTCACTGGTTTTCAAACATATTTGGCATTTTTGAGTGTTTTACGATATGTGTGGATGGCAAGTTTGAAATATTTGCGAATACATCAAATTTTTGGACGAATATAGCAATACAAAACAAAAATACGCTAAAGCCAAGTGAAGTGCCGCCTTAAGGATTATTTCTCACTTGTTTATCTCGGTATTTATACTCATACTTTTTTTTCAGTTAAATTTTTTTTTTTTGGGTTTCTACTTCATTAATCTGTAAAAAATATCCTGATTTAAAAAAATGATGTGTCAGAAAATTGGCAAAAAGACACCTTTAAAAAGAGGTATCACATGATACCCCCTTTGGATTTAAACTTGCAGAAGTGATATTCAACCCTGCTTAGAAGTTGAAACTGCAGGGTGACCGATACGTGTAAAATGTGTTCCCCTTCCCCCGTAATTATAAATTAACGTGTTTTCTGTCTTTTTATTTTAACGATGTTTTAAATATTGTTTTGGGTGGCTAGTTTTGAAACAAAAGCCCTAAATATTTTTGCAAATGTATCAATCAGTTCGGTTTAATCTAGGCTTGATGCGGCTTTGTTTTCAATAGCTATTAATATTTTTTTATTATTTTTAATGTGCTAAATGATTTTTCAGCTCATATAGGGGTAACTGAAATTGCTGTGAATACTTCTATCAGGGCGTATTCTACCACTCCATTTTTGTCATTCATTCTTTACAAAATTGGTGAATAGTCCATGCCTTAGTTAATTCCGGTAGAAGTAGATGACCAATATTAAGAAATTCAAGAAGAAAGTTTGCGCCTATTATATCAGATTATTTACTATGGAATTGATCACACTTTTGTAATAAAGTTGTTTCATTAACTCCAGTAAAAATAATAGTGTTACAAAATTGAATATTTAACTTCGGAGTTTAGACTCAAATTAGACCAGGGCTGAATGAAGCCTTTGAAAATGGAAAAAGTCAAAAAACTAATAGCTGGATGAAAACCATTGAAATGAAAGAGAATTCAACAAAAATGAAAAGAAAAACAATTTACGAGCGATCTGAGGTCGGGAAGTGGAAAGGTTGAGTTTTTAAACGTGAAAAACGGTTTATCTCGATTTCCGGCAAAACTACAAGTCCTATGGGAAAAAGTTATATGGCAAAGGGTTAGGTAATAAAAAGATCGACAGCTTTTGTATTTATATTTTTTTCTCATTACCTCAAAATTTACGAAAAACTGCATTTATCTTTTCATCTATTTTGATTTATCAAAAAAGTAATTTTCAATTTTCTACCTTCTGATAGTATAAAAATATATACATTAGTATGGTAAATGTTCCCAGAAAATGCTAACAACTGCTATGAAATAACACGTAGTAAGGCCCAGACGGTCCCAGCTCCTTCCCCACATCTCTATGAAATACCTTTTAATGGGGGCAGCTATGCGTATAATTTATAGAAGATTCTATAACTTTCTCAAAATATTGTAGATGTCATATTAAATATTAACTTTATTAACTTATTTGATTGTTAATTATATTAGAATATTTCGACTTCTAAAGTAAAGATTTTAATAAATAGCTCAATATTCTAGATAATGATTAATAAAATGTTTGGGATTCCAGTTTTTTTTTTGTTTCTTTGCAGTTCTACTATTGAAATACAATAGTATGAATTTTTAAACACCATTCAACGAACAAAAAGCCCAACGACTCGATATTGACATTTTTGATTGAAAATTAGGTTGCAGAAAATTCATCGAATTGCATTCAGGAATCCAGAAACCTTCTAGAGAATTCCGAGAAGAAATATTTAAATACCGAGAATTGGCGAAATGATTTCATTCAGTATTTGGTCGCAGTTTAGTAAACAAACAACAGGTGTTCAAAATAAATGGTATATAGTTGTGTGAATATAAATTAAAGTGGTGTTCTGTAATAAATCCAAAAGCCCGAAATGTAAATAAAAATATTAGAATACAGACCTGCAAAATGGGAATGAGGTATATACCGGGTGGGATAAAGTGATATCCCTAATCCTAGTGGAATCCATTAATCTGGAAAAAATTTAGATAAAAGTTGTAGGGTGTCAGTCAAGTGGGCCACGACTTATGGTCTGGACAGTAAATGGCCGTTTCCTACCGAAACACCAAATTTTTACCTTGGATTTCGATAGAAAAGTGAAAGACAAATGCTTTATGTTGTTCCTTGTTTTTCAATATCATCCCTATTTTGGCCAGAAGTCAGACATAAATGGTTACGAGTGGTTTATTTTGACGCAGAGAAATATTTCATGTGAGTTATATTCTTTCGAAAAAAATTTCAGATAAAATTTGTAGGATTTCAAGCGGATCATCAAACGACCTTTAATACGACTTCCAGTCTGGACAAGAAATGATTTTCTCACATCGTAACTGTTTTTAGGGTTCCGTATATACAATATACGGATACCCTTATAATATCACTCAGGATTTCTGCCTCTGTCACATCACAGCAATTTTTTCCTAAACGGAAGTGGTTGAAATTTGGTATGAAGGTATAGTTTGGTGACCCGATCAGGAGTACATATCGCAAAAAAAGAAATTGATTTTAGGGGTACTTCTGGGGGGGGGGGAACTAAAAAAATCGACCGTTCCCCGCCCCCTGATCACCGAAACTACTAAGCCTAAAATTTTGAAAAAAATAGGAAATATGGAACGTTGCCCGAACTTTACAGGGGAAAATAAGGAGAAACCGTTAATATAAATTTTGGGGGCAAATTATAGAACTAAATGAAAATTTAAAAATTAAAAATATTTAAAACGCATCATGTAATACATCAAATGAAAGGTCTCATTCTGAGGAATACAAATATATTTTTTTCATATTAAAAAAAATTCAAAAGATATTAACGAAAATATACCAAAATTTACCCATTCCCCCCCCCTATCACCGAAACTATAAAACGTCAAGTTTTGAAAAAAAATAGAGGTATGGAGCCTGACCTGAAGTTTACTGGAAAAATAAGGGAAAACCTCTACTTTTAATTTTGGGGGGCAAATTACAGAATTAAATGGAAAATATATTAAAATATATTAACAAAAATATGCCTAAACTCCGAAACCATAAGCTGTAAAATTTTGAAAAAAATAGCGGTATAGCGCCTTATTTAAACTTAACTGGAAAAATAAGGAGAAATCCCTAATATTCATTTTGGGGGGCAAATTATAGAATTTAATGGAAAATAAAAAATTAAACTTGTTTCTAACGTATCATGTAATATATCAAATCACAGGGCTCATTATGACTAATACAAATATATTTTTTTATTTTTTTTAAATAAATATTTTAAAATATTTAAAGAAAAAATATATATAAAAAAATTACCCATTCTCCCATTTATTCCGCCAAACTATAAGACCTAATTTTTTATTTACAGGAAAAATAGGAAAAAATCTTTAATATTATTATTGGGGGCCAAATTATAGAAATAAACGGAAAATAAAAAATATTTTTTTAACTTGTCATGCAATATATCAAATGAAGAGGCTCATTATGAGGAATACAAATATATATTTTTCATATTTTTAAAATTAATTGTTTACAAGATATTAACATAACATACTACCTAAAATTTTGAAAATAATTAGGGGTACTGGGACTCACTTGAAATTTATAAGAATAATTATTAGAAAACATCCATATTAATTTTAGAGACAAATTATACGATTAAATGGAAAATAAAAGTTCAATTTTCAAACGCATCATTTAATATATCAAATAAAAGGCTCATTATGTGAATTACAAATATATCATATTTTTAAATCATTTGTTTAAAAGATATTAGCAAAGATATTAAACATCGACTTAATTTCCATTTTAGAAACTACACTATTTAAATTTTGAAAAATATATATTATTTGTATTTTTAAATAATTTTAATACCAGATTTAATAATTTAGAATTTAAAACTTGACCTATTTTGCCCTTTATCTTCCAATCTATAGAGGCTCAAAATTCAGACAGTAGATTATAAAAGGCTTCCCTGAAAGTTTATTAGTAAAATAAAACTCTAATGTTAATTTTTGGGGGCCAAATTAGAAAACTAAATACTGCGAATCTTGGAGGTGGTACGAAACCCTTAGTATGCTTGTCCAACTCGCACTTGACCAAATTATTTCATAATGGGAATGGCAATTTTTACTTAGGATTTCGTAAGAAAAATGAAAAACAGCCACTTTTATTTCTTGTCAGTTTTTTGTACAAACAAGAAAATTATGCCGGTATTCATATGCCTAACAAACGAAGAAAAACCCCAAATCCTGAAGAAGTTTCGCTGAATAAAGCTTTTTTGAAGAATTTTAGTCTAAATGAAAATATAAATTGAGTGTAAATGAAATGCTACTAGGTAAAACTTTTATTACTGGTTATTTAGATTTTCGTAAGAGCTTACTAGAAAGTTGAATAATTTTTCAGACTGACTATAACGGTGAAGACTGGTATTAATGTTGCAAAATACATTGATTAATTGCTAGGAGAGTCTTGATACGAAGTAGAAATACATTTTTCCATACTAAGTGTTGTGATTTTGATGAAACTTTGATAGGAAATTTTACTTGTTATATATGTAACAATACATCAAAATAAAAACTGAAGTATAAACCGTTTGTAATTGTGCCTAATAAAATGGACTTCTTTTCTTTACTTGTGGCGGTAAAATTGTTAATGACTAAAAGAGAAACCAGTGTTTTTAAATCTCCAGAATTGGCTTAATGAGAATGACTGTACCTTACAGAAAAGCGATTAGTTTCTTTTTATGGTTTGTTGCGATGGTCTTCAATGCACGATTTGACTCCGTCGTTTCGATCGGTCTGAAAATCGTAAGACAAATCGTGTTATAATCTGGGCAAAAGCACTTTACTTCATTCAAACGTTTCTAAGAAAACTAGGACAAATTAAAAATTTGAAACGTTTGATCGTGTGTGGTGTTAAGCCCAAATATTAATTTTTAATTTCATAACACTATAGACTTTGCAGATAAGGTCACAAATATTATACAATTGTTTAATGTTAATGAATAATAACATTAATAACAAAATCCAGAATTTCTTAGGACGAAAAGAGACACTTTGGTGACAATTTCTAAAGAAACATTTTATTCAATAATAAAAACTTGTTTAGACAACATATAGAATATAGAGTGTTCAATGTCTGTCTTTCACTTCAATTTCGATATTCTGAGGCTAACTGACAAAGTAAGGGAATAATTTAGAGACTATAAACGAGTCACAGTTTGGAATATTCATTCAACAATTCCCAGATATTACCAATTTTGTATTATCTTACGATAGTTGTAAAGGTACAATGTGGAAACTGCTTCGAATACCTTTCAGTAAAACCAATAAAAGTGGGAACCCGAAAAGTATTGTGTGGCAGAAAAATATTTGATTAAATATGTTCAACGTATTCTCAAAAAGAACTCTGATATGCTCTATACGTTTTGATAATCATATTATAATTATTTCAGAAGTGAATGAGTTTAACTATTGACCAGGAAAGAATTCTGTCGTGACCTTTTGTAATGACCAGGGGTGGATTTACACTAGGGGCACTCGGGGCTAGTGCCAAGATTGATCAATATAATTAATTAATTCTTTCAATTAATCTTTTTTTATGTAATTGATAATCCAAGAAATTCTATTTGTAAATTATAATTTCGGCACTATTAAAAGTTATCTAATAATTAAACTGATTTCATTAATGTATTTCCTTGAAGATTTGTAATAATATTCGATTTTTTTTATTTTCTGTAATGAAAAGAATTAAATTAGTAGTTTTCGACATATTGAAAATATTTTGAAGTTATATTTGCATTTTTGAAAACATAAATTTTAATCAATCAATGATTAAAAAAACAATAATTTATCGATCATACAAATAAATTTTAATTTAAAGTTTATAATTTTTGAATTTAAAACTCTGTTTTACAAATGTATATAGGTTCCTTTGATCTTAAATTAGTTATTTTAATTAAAAAAGGTATATAAACTATAAATTTGAATAAAATTTCAGTATTGATTGGGGCGGCAATTTTTCCGGTGCCCAGGAGCGGAATTAAGTTAAATCCTGCCTTGGTAATAACTGATAAGCTTTCAGATTAAGCTAATCGTCTGATTAAAATTTGAGTGGTAATTGGACTAATTTCATTTTTAAATAATTGCTTTTTCATATCAGTGGATTAACTCATTAACTCGAAATCCACCTTAATAAAGATAACATCAAATAAGTTATTTTAAGTGTGGAATCTAATCATATCTGTTATAAAAATTATCCGTAGCTCACTTATACAGATATCAAAAGTTTCATTCTGTAATAAGACTACTACCAAAATGTCGATGATAATTGTACCAGATGACATTTTAAACAAACTATTATGTGATAATTGCCACAAATACCTGTCTGTGAAACCAGTTAGAGTGTATGAAAGAAAAATATTGTGCGGCAGATGTTCCGATGAAGATAACAAGTACGTCGAATCCTGTTACCAGGTATTTGCTGAAACTGCATTATTTAAATGTATTAATTATTTTAATGGATGTAATAAGTTAATGAAGTTGGACCAAGTTAAGGATCATGAAGACGATTGTGCAAGTCCAGAAGTTGATTGTTTCCTATGTCCTAGCGACTCTCAGAAGTTGCCTATTTACATGTTATATCACCATGTAAAAGCTAAACACAGAAAATTATTTTTGGAAAGCAACATATTTACTGTGAAGTTAAATCACCTTGAACAGAATAAGTTTTTTTATTGTAAAGAAAATTATTTGTTTTTTCTAGAAGAATATTTTGATAGCAGAAATGAATGTGTTTATTTAAAATTCAAAGGAGTGGGTAGAAACACACAATCACTGAATATACCTACAAACTGGGTAGTAAAAATTCAAAATAGCAAAATACTACATTTTGAATCAGAAAGCACAACTTTTAAAGAACAAGATAAGGGAAATTTGAATAATTTACAATGCACTGCCATGGTTGACAATTCACAGACCGATAATATGCTCACAGTTATTTTTCATTTAAGGATTCCATGTATTACACAATGTGTGCAAATTGATTTGAATCATCCACAAACAAGCCCCGAATCTTTATTAACTTGCGAGGTACTGAGCGCCAGTCTATTAAGTATTGATGATGATACAAGTAATTGGACACTGAGCACATTAATAGAAAATTATTTGTATGAAATGACCCAAATGGATGAAAACATATGTGAGTGGTCCAGACGTTTACAATTTAATGAAGAAAATAGTGACTTAGAACATGTTAACATCAGTCCCTGTAAAACAAAGTTAATGGTAAATTATTTTGAAAATTTTACGGTTAAAACAATAAGTATTTGTTTTCACTGCATTTTATGCAAATGCGTTTTTAATGATATAGATAAGAATTATGTGACAACTACTGGTTCTCTGAGACACTTAGTTTGTGTAAATTGTGCAATATTTATTAGAGATTTTATAGAATTATTGCCTCTTAATTCAGTAATTTGTGACGAAATATTTTCTTCTATTGAGTACTCCTGTATTAAAAGATGTAATGAGTTTGAAAAGTTTTCATTCAACAAACTGAAACAACATTACAAAAATACTTTAGTTAATAGAAAGGTTTGTTGCATAGACAATTGTAATTATGTCGCATTTAATATTGAGGATCTTATGGAGCATTTTGAAGAAGATCATTTCCAGAAATTGAATTTTCTTATTGAACGTAGTGTATACCATCTCAAGTTACAACCAGTTCAATCTTATATTTTATATTATGATGTATTTATAAAAGTTATTATACAAATAATAGACAGTGAATATTGGATTAGTGCTGAAATTTGTGATGAAAATAGCAAAGTTTTAAATTTAATTATGCTTATATTAGATAGTAGAAATGACTTCAAATTAATTACAACATTTTTTAAATCAAAAGTTCCATTAAAAACATTAACCACTAGAATATGTGTTTATTTTATTATTTTGTGAAACAAAGACACGTATATAAAAAGAACCTATGAATATTTAAAACTCATTTGCTTAGAAATACTTTATTCATGTCGCATTCCATTGAAAGGATAGTAATATCCGAACTACATGTCTTAATAAATAAAATTGTTTTTCAGTAAGAGCTAAAAATGTATATATAGAATTTGTGTTTTATTTTTCTTGGTCAATTTTTCAAAAGTTTTCTTATATATTTTTTTATAATTTTATTAATATATTTTAAACCAATTATTTTAACAATATGAAAAAATCTGGTATCTTATATGATGCGTTTGAAAAAAGTTAATTTTTTTATTTTGTGTTTAATTATATAATTTGCCTCCCAAAATTAATGTTGGGGTTTTCATCTTATTTTTTTCTGTAAAATTCAACTGAGGCCATATCCCCTTAATTTCATCCAAACTTCAGGTATTACATTTTCGGAAATAAAGAGGGGCAATGGGTAAATTTTTCTATATTTTTGCTGATATCTTTTAAACAATTTATTTTAGAAATACGAAAAAAATATATTTGTATTCCTCATAATGAGCCCTTTCATTTGATATCATACATGATGCTTTTGAAAAAATAGTTTGATTTTTATTTTACCTTTAGTTCTACAATTTGTCACCAAAATTAATATTAAGGTTTTCTTATTAATTTTCCTGTAAAGTTGAGGTGAGGCATTATACCTATATTTTTTCAAAATTGTAAGTCCTGTAGTTTCGAAAATAAAGGGGGGAATGTGTAGCTTTTATATATTTTTTTAAATATCTTTTAAACAGTTTATTTTAAAAGTTATCAAAAAATTATATTTGTATACCTTATAATGAGTCCTTTCATTTGATAAATTACAAGATGCGTTTGAAAAAGTTTAATTTGGCCCTCAAAATTAATATTAGGATTTTTTCCTTATTTTTTCGAGAGGCCCTATAACACTTTTTTTGTCAAAATTTTAAATCTCATAGTTTTGAATGGGTAGTTTTTTTATTTCCGTTAATATCTTAAACTATTTGTTTAATTATTTTAATATATTACATTATGCGCTTGGAAGAATTTTAATTTTATATTTTCTTCTTAAGTTTCTAATTTGCCCCCAAAATTATTTTTTGGGGTTTCTCCTTATTTTTGCGGTTCAGGTAAGACCGTATATATCTATTTTTTTCGAACTTCTAGGCCTTATAGTTTCGGAGATAAAGGGGGGACTGGGTAAATTTTTGTATATTTTTGTTAATATTTTCTAACCTAATTATTTTTTAAATAAAAAAAATAAATAAACAAATTTGTGTTCCCCAGGAGGTGCCCTTCATTTGATTATACTATATAATGCGTTTGAAAAATTTTCAATGTTTTATATTTAATTTCTATTATTTGCCCCCTAAAATTAATATTATGAATATGGGTTTCTCCCTATTTGTCCTGTAATATTTGGGCAACGTCGTATATTCCCTATTTTTTCAAAATTTTAGACTCAATGGATCGTTGATGAGGGGATTTGGTCTTTTTTTAAATTTTATCGCCAGAACTACCCTAAAATCAAAATTTCTTCATTTACGATATGTAAGTAGCCCTGATCGGGTCATCTAACTACACATTGATACCAAATTTCAACCTTTTCCGCCAGTAATTCTGATGGAAGATGATCTGCTACCTTTCCGCTTGGTTTCCATCGAGTAGTATAAGTTTACATAGTACATTATTAATGATTAGGTAATCATGAAATTAATTTCAAATTTAATTAAAATATTACACTTTTTTGTAAACTTATATCAGGCAAAGTAGATCCTTTGTTTCTCTTTTTTTTTTCAAAACATATTTTTAGGGTTCCGTATATACAATATACGGATAACTTTATAAGATCACTCACGATTTCTGCCTCTGCCACATCACAGCCATTTTCTCCTAAACTACTGGACGGAGGAGGTTGAAATTTGGTATGAAGGTATAGTTTGGTGACCCGATCAGGAGTACATATCGTAAAAGAAAAAATTTTGATTTTATTTATTTATTTATTCACATATACGGGTAACCCCATTTACATAAAAATACAAAACAAAAAAATTAAAGAAAATAACATTAAAACTAACACTAAATCTAAAAAAACACAAAAACATACAAAAAACATATAAATCTAAGTTTATACAAAATACAAGATAAAATATAGTTACTTAAAATTAATTAAAACAAAAACAAAATAAACGACATCATTAAATATTAAGGTACAACGAGCGCTTGATTACCCTGATGGAGTTGTAAAACAGATCGATATGTGAGGAGTTCTGATTGCCTGTACGTAATACCCTAGTCATTGCTGAACAGAATCCATTTTAGGGGTACTTCTGGGGGGAAAAACTAAAAAAATCGACAGTTCCCCCCGCCTGATCTCTGAAACTAGTGAGCCTAAAATTTTGAAAAAAATATCAAATGTAGAGGGTTGCCCGAACTTTACAGGAAAATTAAGGAGAAACCATTAATATTAATTTTGGGGGGCAAATTATAGAATTAAATAAAAATTTAAAAATAAAAAAATTTCAAACGCATCATGTAATATATCAAATGAAAGGTCTCATTCTGAGGAACACAAATATATTTTTTTCATATTAAAAAAAATTATTTAAAAATATATTAACGAAAATATACCAAAATTGACCCATTCCCCCCCCCCCTTATCTCCGAAACTATACAACGTAAAGTTTTGAAAAAAAAATAGATTTATAGGTTCTGATCTGAAGATAACTAAAAAAATAAGGAGAAACCTCTACTTTTAATTTTCGGGAGCCAATCACAGAATTAAATGGAAAATTAAAATTAAAATTGTTTCTAACCCATCATGTTATATATCAAGTGAAAGGGCTCATTCCGATGAAAACAAATATATTTTTTTCAAATTTTTAAAATAAATTAATTAAAAGATATTTACAAAAATATTAAAAAATTTACCCTTCCCCCCCCTTATCCCCGAAACCATAAGCTGGAAAATTTTGAAAAACTGGAAGTATAGCCCCTCACCTGAACTTTACTGGAAAAATAAGAAGAAACCTCTAATATTCATTTTGGGGGGCAAATTATAGAATTAAATGGAAAATAAAAAATTATAATTGTTTCTAACGGGTCATGTAATATATCAAATTTTTTTAAAATTAATATTTTAAAATACATTAAAAAATATTTAAAAAAATTACCCATTCTCCCCGTAATTCCCCAACCTCTAAGACCTCATTTTTTTGTTTATAGGAAAAATATGAAAAAAAATCCCTAATTCTATTATTTGGCCTCCAAATAATAGAATTAAACGGAAAATAAATTACTAGAAAACCCCCATAGTAATTTTAGGGACAAATTATACAATTAAATGGAAAATAAAGAATCAAGTTTCAAACGCATCATGTAATATATCAGATAAAATGCTCATTATGTGAATTACAAATATATCATATTTTTAAATCATTTGTATAAAATATATTAAAAATATTAAACATCGACTTAATTCCCACTTTAGAAACTACACTATTTAAAATTTGAAAAATATACTCGTATTTTATTTATATTTTTAAATAATTTGAATAACAGATTTAATAATTTATAATTTAAACTTTGACCTATTTTGCCGTTTTTCTTCCAATCTACAGAGCCTCAAAACTCAGACAGTAAAATAAAACTCTAATGTTACTTTTTGGGGGCCAAATTAGAAAATTAAATATATATGTATTGTGATAAAAATCAAGCGAATCCTAAAGCAGATAAAATAAAAAGTCTATGTGTGGAAAATCAGAGTGTATATTTTTTATAAATTTAAAACGCTTCCTTTAAAAGATATAAGGGTAAGTATAAGAAAATGCACTCATTCCCTGCTTGTCTGAAACTGGAATATTCGAATCTTGAAGGTGGTACGGAATCCTAAGTATGCGAGTCCAACTCGCACTTAGGGTTGACCAAATTATTTAATTTATTAAATAATTGGTTTTACAAAAATATGTTTTATATAATATTTAGTATTTTGAAATTGCTATAACATCACAGACACATAACATTTATAAAAAACAATAAATATTACATATACATTCAACGGTAGCAGCAATTAAAAATTTTAAAGTTCTTATTTTATGTGATTTTAAAATGAGTTTTATTCATTTATGTGAATTGAAAAATGAAAATAGTACATAAAATTAATTAATAAGGACTTAATACTTGAAAAAAATAAACATTTTGCGGATTCGAACCCGCCATCCTTAATTAAAAACCCCGCGCCTTAGTCTTTCGACCACCAGTCCCTAGCTAAATTAATTGCTTTTAGACGGTATCGACGTTGCTTGATTTATACATCAGCGCCTCTATCGCGTGGGTAACATACTAACATGTAAAGAAGGAACATATTTTACTTAAGACGTGTTCTTCTATGAGGAAGATTTACGGAACGTCAACAGCATGGTGGCGCCTCTGCATAGAAGGGTACAATGGCCGCCATGCATGAGAATTTTGTATATGTGGCGGCCATTGTACTCTTATATACAGTGGCGCTACCATGCGGTTGACGTTTTGTGAATCTTCCTCATAAGAGCAACCAATATAGACTGTCTATTAGTGTCAATTTCGTTGGTCATTTAAAACTAAATTAACTAACCTAAAAACAGTAATAATGGGTGAGTTCAGCAGATACAAACTGTTGTGAACGTTTGCTAACGTTTCATGTTTTGTGCTGCACGTTTCATGTTTTGTGCTGCACATGAAACGTAAGCAAACGTTGACAACAGTTTGTATCTGCTGAACGCACCCATTATTTGAGTTGATTGACGTGAGTAAGTTTCTATAATAAAAAAAATGTCAACAATAATTACTCCTGGATATATGTTGGAGTCACAATTATGTGATAATTGCTACAAATACCTTTCAGTAAAACCGATAAAAGTGGGAAATCGAAAAGTACTGTGTGGCAGATGTGTAGATGAAAATGATAACAAATATGTGACATCTTTATACAACATTTACATTGATAAAGCTTTATTCAGGTGTATTAACCATGTTGATGGTTGTGATAAACTTTTGTTATGTGACCAAGTGAAAGATCATGAGGATAATTGTAGAAGTGAACAGTATAGCTGCTTACTGTGTCCCAAGGATTCCCCCAAGTTACCAACCTATATGTTAGGCTATCATGTGAAGACTAGACACAAGCAATCAGTTTTGAAATCAAATATTTTTAGAGCTGAGTTATTGCATCTAAAAAATAACACATTTTTCTTTAAGAAGGGAAGTTATTTGTTCTTCATTGAAGAATATTATGATGAGTCGAAAGATGAAATATGTTTCAATGCTATTTCAGTTGGAAAAAATATAAAATTGTTGGGAGTAACTATAAATTATTTCATTACTGTCAAAAATGAACAAAAAATGCTTCTAGAATGTGGATCAGATACATGGACTTGTAATGAAAAAGAAGATCACATCCAATACAGTTCTAAACAAGTTATTAAAACTTCCAACAAATGTGCTAATCAGTTGATAACAGTATTTTTTGATATTATTATACCAGATATAACAACACTTGTTAAGATTGATTTTGAAACAGAGCTACCAGGTGTTGAGTCACAAATAAATTCTTTAAGTATCAAATCACAGAATTCAGACAGGGCGTTTCTAAGAAGTTTAATAAAGAGGGCAATTTTTGAAAAACAACTTGCAAAAGATGTAATATGTAAGAATTCACGATTGCTAAGAATTGATAAAACTTCAACAGAAATACTGAATTATCTCAGTATCAGCCCATGTCAAACAAAATTACTTATAAGTCAAATCAGCAATGGTAAAGCAGATCTCATATCAATTTGCTTTCATTGTATTTTGTGTAATTGTGTATTAAAGTCCATAGAAAATAATTTTGTAACAAAGTGTAAAGGTCTCAGACATTTAGTTTGTAAACCTTGTACAGAACTTGTGTCAGAATTTTTAGAAGTTATGCCACTTAATCTGCTAATTTCATCAGACATGTTTCAATCGATTCAGTATTCATGTAAACGCAAAAGTAATATTTATAAGCCTCCTCTCTATTCGGTTCCCTGGGAATTACATTATCAGTTTACTCTAAATTTAATAAAATGTTGCATGATACAATGCAATTTTATGACTACAAGTACAAGTTTTTTGCAAAACCATTTTGACGAAAGTCATAATCAAATTTTATCTTTTATTACTGAAAATTCTCTGTTAGAAATAAGTTTATCAAAAAATTTAAATGAAACACACCTAATATTATTTTATGAAATATTGATAGCAGTTACATTGGAAATTAAAGCAAATGCATTTTGGATAAGGGCTGAAATTTGTGATGATAGTAATAAACATCTAAATTTACTTATGCATGTACTGGGAGAATCTGGCAGTGGTTTTGACTTAATTGGTACTTTTTTTAAGAGTGAAATGAAATTGTGTACATCTTTGAATAAAGTCAGTGTTCGATTTATAATCTTGTAAGTGTTGCCAATCCAATTGAAAATTATTGTTTACAGCAGGCATGTTTGACCTCGACATGTTTTCATTAAGACCTTGTAGTAATTTTCAAATCATGTTAAAGATGACCCTCAGAAACTTATAGATATTTTGACTTGTATTCAATATAAATCCTGTATATACAGGGTGTTTTTGGACGGTTTTTCCTATATTATGTAGCCGATATAACATCTAAATAATTTAAAGTTTTTGTTTTTTTTACTTAAATTTTTTTTCTTAATTCTCAGATTTTTACATTTGAACTGTTGTAAGTTTTTTATTTTTCACTGCATCTTCACTAAATAAATATCTAATCTCTGATGTTTGTTTACTCATCTGCATTTGTTATTTGACACAAATAATTGGTTGAAAAAATTATATGAATCCACAAATTGCCAGGTTTCATAAAAAAGTGATTAAGTTAAACAATTTATCACATTATAAAAAAATAGAAGAACTTTGAATGCTTACAAAAACTTCTCCACTTCAACCCCTTCAAGTAATCAGTATCATAATACATTTTGAGATTGTAACTTACAAGGTTAGAACTACAAAAAATAAAACATACATTAAGTTGCAATAATTTGTTATAAATTTTGTTCAAACCGGCTTCTACTGCTACGGATGCAATCACTACATTTTTTTCTGACTCCTATAGTGGTAGTCTCTAGTCGCATCTCATCCCATATTATTTCAAAACCAACATGTATTCTTGCTTTTAACTGCTCTTTTGTTTCTATTTCTCTCTTATAAACGAATTGCTTGGCCGTTCACATACAAAAAAATCAAAGGGAGTCAGGTCTGGCGACCTTCGAGGCCACAGTATAGGGCCAGTTCTCTCAATCCACGCGTTTGGGAATGAAATGTCCAGGAGCTCTCTGACGATTCGTCTATAACATGCTGGACAGACATTTTTTTAAAATTTTTTGAACAATTTTATTGGTCTGTCTTCCAATGGGATTTCATCTAATAAGGTCGATCATCCCGCATTATTTCGAACGCAACATTGATTATTTCCCTTAGCTGCGCCTTGGTGTTGAATTTTTGATGAACGATTTATTGATTTTATTAGATGATATATCATTGGAAGACAGACCAATAATATTCAAAAAAGTTGGCTGTCCAGCACATTATAGGCGAAATGTCAAATAGTTTCTGGAGATTACATTCCCAAACGCGTAAATTGACAGAACTGGCCCTATACTATGGCCTCCAAGGTCGCCAGACCTGACTCCCTTTGATTGTTTGGTATGTGGACGGGCCAAGCAAATCGTTTATGAGAGAGAAATAGAAACCAAAGCGCAGTTAAGAAAAAAAAAATAAATGTTGGTATTGAAATAACATGGAATGAGATGCGACTAGAGACTACCGCTGTAGGAGTCAGAAAAAGGTGTCGCGATTGCATTCGTAGCGGTAACAGCCGGTTTGAACAAAATTTTTAATAAATTATTGCAACTTGTATGTTTTATTTTTTGTAGTTCTCCCCTTGTAAGTCACAACCTCAAATTTTGTTATGATACCTACTGATTACGTTACAATACGTGTGATATATCGTTGGAAAGGGGTTGAAGTAGAGAAGTTTTTGTAAGCATTCGATGTGTTTCTAATTTTTTTTTTGTATTGTGTTAAAGTGTTTAATTTAATCACTTTTTATGAGACCCCGCCATTTGTGGCGATATATTTTTTTCAATCAATCATTTGTGTCAAATATCGAATGCAGACGAGCAAACAAACATCATAGATTATATTTAACTTTATTAGGTGAAGATACAGTGAAAAATAAAAAAAGTTACAACAGTTTAAATACAAGTTTGTCGAACATTCTACAAAACACCCTGTATATTTACTAGTAGAAGATTAATCTGTATTTGGAATGAAATTTAAATATTGAATATAAAGTAAAATTTCTGTCAGTGTATTTTTCATATTAATGTGGGGCATTCAGTTTCGGTTCAGTATATGCATTAATAATCTTAACGAGTGTCCCTATTACTGTGATAGTGGGGTGTGGTACCATGTAGAGTACAAGCAATGTTTAATACGCTATTTGCTTATTTTGCTACTGTCCAACTGATGTTAGCTATTATTTATTAGCTCTTTATTACTCTTATATATTTTTTTAAATTAAAATTAACACTGTCATGATGCAGGAGGGTTCAAGCTGGTCCTGCGTAAGTTGCACATACCTGGTGTAAACCAAGGATATATAAAAATGCTACTAAAAATATAGTGATATTTTATTCAATAAAATAAATAATTATCATTGTGATTTTTGTAAATTGTGTTTGCATGATTATCAGATATGTTGAATACAGTGACAATAACACATTTTTCTACAAGAAAAAAATATTTTGTTTTCATTGAAGATGATGTTTTCAAAAGATGAAATTTATTTCCTTGTTATCCCAGTTGGAAAAAAAATTAATATTGTTATTGAAAGTAAATATAACTTATTTTTTGCTGTTGAAATTGATCAAAAAATGATTCCAGAATATGAATTTGATACAATGATTCATTTTAGTTTTAAATATGTAATACTTTTAAAGAAGTTATTAGAATTAGGTACTAATATAGGTGCTATTTGATTGATAATAATTATAATAATAAATGGCTGTATTTTATATTGGTAAGAATAATTATTTCATTATATTAGATTACTTTGGTAATATTAGTTCTGACATCAGATATATGTTAGATGAAAACAGTGATGAAGCAGGTCTCATTATCTTCTGTGTAATTGGATCTTAAAATCCATAGAAAATAAGTTTTTAACAACAGTTTTACCATTTATTTTTTTAATACCATCTGACCTAATAGAACCATCATTTTGTAAGTGCAATCAACTTTTAATTTTTATCTTTTTTTATTAAAAATGTTATAAAATAAGAAATTATAAAATTGTTTTGAAAAATATGTTTTTTTTTCAAAAAAAAAAATAAATAAAAATAATAATTACCATTGCAGCTTTCCTTATTCTGTTTGGACATAAAATGAGTTCACATTACTAATATTACAGGCAGTTTGGAAACATTTCTAAAATATTTTCGCAATATTTCTTGTTTGACTAGAAATATTTCAGAAATATTGCTATGAGGTTTTCATTTGAAATGTTTCATGAAATATTTTTGTATTATTTCACGATACCTATATTTCAAACGATTTAAGTAAAAATATTTTACATATATTTTAGTAAAGTTTTGAAAAATATTTTTATATTTAATGTTTGTTTTGAAGTATTGTTTAAATTTCTGAAATCTTCGTATTTTCGTGATATATTTCAAAAGTTTTTTTTTGTGAGGGCATACAAATTTTCAAAAATATTAGAGTGAAATAGTTTAAAATAGTTCACAATATTTCTTCCAAGTTTGATATATTTTTTAGAATTTTTCTCTATTAGTTCCTGAGATATAACTACGTCCGATGTAGCTTAACACTTAAGCCACATCGGACACTATTTCTCGGAAGGGGTTAGAGCAAAAAAAAATCCTTTCGGTATGAAATGAGCAATTAATTAGCAATAAAATTAGGCACCAAGAACAATTGGAAATCAATATTAGTTTCCGAGATATAGCTATGTCCGATGTGGCTTAAGACTTAAGCCACATTGGACACTGGTTCTCGGTTACGGTAGGAGCAATATTTTTTTTAGCAGCAATAAATTAGCAATAAAATATGCACATATTCCGAATTTGGCGATGATGTGATTTGTTCTATGTGGCGTAATAGACATATCAATTGATACTGAGTGTACCGCATTTTTGCTCTTTTAAAAATAGATTTGTCCAACCCAGATGGAGGTCGATTGAAGGAGATTTCTATAAAACAAGTTTTTGGTATGGCTATGGGTTCTGCTTTGTCACATATAATCGGTAATATATGTATGACATATTTTGAAGAAAGAAGAAAGGATAAACCAAAGGTGTAGCAATACCCTGATGACATTTTCGTGGTTTGGGAGTATGGTGCTGAAGAGTGGCACTCATTCCTAGATTGTATCAATAGTCAAGAACCCACATTAAAATTTACAGTGGAAAATAAAAATTGACATAAACTTGTTTACCTTGATGTGCTTATAGATAGAACAAACAGCACAATAGGTTCAAGCACTTATGACTAGGCGTGGGTCGTTCGTGAATGAGTCGTTCAAAACGAACGACTCTTCTACATGTGCCACAAATGAGCGGCACAGTTAAGTCAAATAGCTCGTTCAGTTCGCCATTAATAGAGTCATTCGGCTCGAGCGAGTCGAGAGCCATAGGATGTGCTAAACGTTCAACGTTCAATCACGAACTAGACTCGTTCAATCTTTCGACCGGCACAGTCACCTCGGCTCGGAGCAGTGGAGACTGTGGAGAGAAAAGAGCTGTCAGCCGTCTGGTTCATGAGATGAAAGGTATGTTAAAATCGATGAAGGGGTATTTTAAATTTTTATTATAACAGGCACTAAGGCACAGGATTGTTATTGTTTTGCAGTGTTTTAGTTATATAAATTTCTATTTGGGTTATAAGTAAGCATAATAATTTTATTTGTTTTTAATGTTTTTCTTATTTTTGTTACCAAATAATACAAAAATAAAAATTTTGTATTTAGGTAAATTAATGATCTTTAAATTATGACTCAGCAAAACTTTAATATTAATTTGAGCAGTAAACTAGACAAGTAGAGACATTATATAAATCCGCCTAAGGGTGGGCTGTGTTTTAGGAGATCGTTCAATTGAACGACTCATTCTGAACGACTCGTTTTGGTTAGCTGAACCAAATGAGCCGGCTCACTAAAAAGAGTCATAAAACCCAACGCTACTTATGACAAACCTACGAATACTAATAGATATTTTAATTTTACTCCAACCATCCCTTGAATGTAAAGAAAGGTGTTGTAAAGGGCTTTTATGATGGGGCAAAAAACATATCTTCATCAACCGAAATATTTAACGACGATGTCAACCTTATCAACGAACATGTTGGTACTTCAAAATGGGTATTCCTAAGGTTTTATAAATAAAACTATAAATCAACTAGAAATAAAATCGCAACAACAAATCAGCACAAATAACCAACACACCACTAAGGCAAGGCGCCGCAAATTGAGCCTCCCATATAGGCTTGGGTCGTTCGTGAATGAGTCGTTCAAAACGAACGACTCTTTTACATATGCCACGAATGAGCGGCACAGTTAAGTCAAATAGCTCGTTCAGTTCGCCATTAATAGAGTCATTCGGCTCGAGCGAGTCGAGAGTCACAGGATGTGCTAAACGTTCAATCACGAACTCGTTCATCATTCAATCTTTCGACTGGCACAGTCACCTCGGCTCGTAGCAGTGGAGAGAAAAGAGCCGTCAGCCGTCTGGTTCATGAGATGAAAGGAATTTTAAAATTTGGTGGGAGGGTTTTATTTTCAACGAATCGATGAATGTGTATTTTAAATTTTTATTATGACAGGCACTAAGGCACAGGATTGTTATTGTTTTGCAGTGTTTTTGTTATATAAAATTCTATCTGGGTTATAAGTAAGCATAATAATTTCATTTGTTTTTAATGTTTAGAGTTTTTTCTAATTTTTGTTACCAAATAATACAAAAATAAAAATTTTGTATTTACGTAAATTAACGATCTTTAAATTATGACTCAGCAAAACTTTAATATTAGTTTGAGCAGTAAACTAGACAAGTAGAGACATTTTATAAATCCACCTAAGGCTAAACGGCTGTGTTTTAGGAGATCGTTCAATTGAACGACTCATTGAGAACGACTCGTTTTGGTGAGCTGAACGAAATGAGCCGGCTCACTAAAAAGAGTCATAAAACCCAACACTACTCCCATAGCGCGTGTGAGGTGACATGACAGGAGTGGCGCGACCCGAACGTCCCGTGGTGATCCGCATATTGAGACGCAGTTCGTAGCCGATTACTTCGGTAAATGTCTGATTCACGAACGAATAAATTTGATATTTCAATTTTGTCTTTATATAATTAGTATCTTTTGTATCATAGTACCCTATTTGATATCTTACCGCCTCCATTAATTATTGGGGCTGTTAGTTTCATTTTTAATTTCCTCGACTATCTAAGTACGCAAACAGCAACTCTCAATACATTGTCCTTTCCAATTTGTCGACTAAAACCAGGTTGACGTTGCAATCTCCTGATAAATATTGAATAAATTTAATAAAATTCAACTAAGAATACCAAAATGATAATATTATACAGAAATCATCAGATCTGGCAACACAGCGTCAAACACTAAACAACGGCTGTTTTCCAGTTAGCAGAGCACAAGTGATTTTGTGCCGCACAGTGCGGCAATTTTTAGGACGTTAATTGGAACATGGTTGTTTTAAAACCAACCGGTAGAGTACACTAATCACCATAAGGTTAAAAGTGTATTACTCGTAAGTTATCAATTGACGTTTATGTGTACGTAAATTATTTACAGAATAATTCAATTCCAATTATAAGAGCCCAAAGTTTTTTTGTGACGCCCTATACCGTAATTTTCGGGCGTTAATTGGAACATACTCCATGTTTTATGATAAAGTTTTATGTTTACTTGGTAAACCTACATAAAACATCCCAAAGGCACAGTTATTTCTTGTGCTCATTTGTGCGAGCTAGTGCTGTAATTGGAACACTCAGTGCTAGCTCAATTGTGCGCTAATTGGAAAACAGGGAACTATTCTCCCGTTGCTATAGTTAACCGGAAATTAGTGCAAAAAATGGCGGAACCAATCAATTTATCCTGTACCTTGGCAACACTCTTCTTATACTATGGAGGTTTGAGTAAAAGGAGGACACACTCTGTGTAAGAAAATGTGTCCACAAAATGGTTTCAATTTGGGGGAGCCACTATAGTACCGACCGGGTAATTTCTTACTAGAAATTAGTTTTCTACGAACAAATCTACGTGAATAAAATTAGGTTAATGTGAAGAATTCACATCCAAAAAACTTAGATCATGTACCTCCCAGATATAGCCTGTCATATATAATATATAACAGTAACAGGCTATTTCACTTAGTGAGTGGAAGCAGCCAATGAACAACATGCTGAACGTTTTTGATTGGAAGCCACTCCCAACCTAGTGAAATAGCCTATTGCCCTCTCTATTGCCCTCTCTCTCTTTAGTCTTACCACGGCATTTGTGCATGACAGGCTATATCTAGAAGGTACATAATCTAAGCCAAAAAATGCAAATTTAACCATCACAGTTCAACAACCAGATTTATATTTAATATTAATAAAGTGTTAAGTCAATGAAATTCCTTGTACATAGATAAAAATAAATTAAAATCTGAAGAACCCATTATTATATAATTACTAAACTGATTATGGCATTATCCATCAAGTCGAGAACTTCAACAAACTCCTGAAGATATTTTTCCAGGGCCATTCACCAGGCGTACCTTTGGGAATATTTAGAATACAACTACAGCAGAAAGATGCCAGAAATTGTCATTTAATTGTAGTTAATGGAGTTTTTTGTCCAACTAGACAAGAAAAAATATATGGAAAACCAGTGTGTAAACATATTAGATTCCTTGAAAAAGAAACTATTCTAGAATAAAATGCAAGTGAAATTTGTTCCATAATGATAACAGAAGAGATAACTTAATTATAGCTGTTTATTCAGTGATGAAAAGAATTGTTAATTACCTTTCATCCAGAGAGAGGTGAACAAGGAAGTAGAAACACCAACTTTGTAAAGGGACACTTTTCAAAATAAATATGCAATATGAACACAAGAATGTAAAAATAAATAACTTTTATTTACATCTAATTCACCAACATCTATTTGTTAATAAGTATAAAAACATTACAAATATACAATTTTTTTTCCGAATGTTTAACTGTTTCAAAAAGTTTTATAACAAAATAACAATTATAAAATCACTCCGTTTTATAAAAAGTCAAAACTGGGGCACACGCTTATTAATTTATATCACAATTAACATACTATAAACTCATATCACTTGCACAGATTTAAAAAAAACGGAGACAACCATTTACAAAGAGAAGTTCACATAACAGATTTTCTACGTTTTATTTACGATTTTTACTAATAATTACATCATTCTCACTTTTTCAGCCGCTTCACTTCTAAATATAGGATTTGTGTATTTCAATCCGTTGACAATTAACTTCATAACATACCCTGTGTTCACACTTGCGCCATTCTGGTCATTTCTTGAACTTCTTATTTGAAACCGTCCGCTGGACACTTTTTCAGTTTTATTCCCATATAAGTTTGTCCTCCTTTTAATCTACACTCCAGATCTTATACGCACACTGGGTATGTCTTTCAAGTGCTGCCCTCACACAATAGACCTTTTAATATTCAAAAATTGTTTGTGCGCATGCGTCAACATCTGTAATTTTTTTCCGACAAATTTCACACAAATGGCATGTAAATACAATTTTTCCAAAATAGTGAAATTCTTTTTTTAAAGATTAGCTATAAATAATGTGTATTTTGTTAATTATCAATATTTTATACCTAATAGGTATGTTCTTTTAACCTGTCTACTAATTTTGCCTTATTGAACGGCCAAGGCACTTTAACCATCGTCCTAATTGAATACAAGTATATGTCTCTACTGTAGAATGCACCAATGAAGCACCATTAATTAATTTTTCATTCAACTTCATAGTTAATAAGGCTAATTAAGCTTGTTCAGTATTCAAGTTTGAAAAAAGGTCCGAAACATTCGAATTACCGCCTTGTCAACATCTAAAGGTCTATACGAACTATCCCTTGCCTTAAAAATAGTACTAAGTAGAAAATAAGTCAAAATTGTCATTTTGAAAGGCTTTTAATTTTGTACGCTATTCATATATCGGGTAAAATATATCGATATTATATATCGATATCATTTCATTCGATATCGGATTGATTCGATATATCGACAGCATATATCGATACATATCGAGCTTCCCTATTTAGAAGTATGGAGTGTAGAATGAAAGGAGGACAAACTTATATGGGAATAAAACTGAAAAAGTGTCCAGCGGACGGTTTCAAATAAGAAGTTCAAGAAATGACCAGAATGGCGCAAGTGTGACCACAGGGTATGTTATGAAGTTAATTGTCAACGGATTGAAATACAAAAATCCTACATTTAGAAGTGAAGCGGCTGAAAAAGTGAGAAAGATGTAATTATTAGTAAAAATCGTAAATAAAACGTAGAAAATCTGTTATGTGAATTTCTTTTTGTAAATGGTTGTCTCCGTTTTTTGTAATCTCTGTGATATGAGTTTATAGTGTGTTAATTGTGATATAAATTAATAAGCGTGTGCCCCAGGTTTTGACTTTTTATAAAACGGAGTGATTTTATAATTGTTATTTTGTTATAAAACTTTTTGAAGCAGTTAAACATTGGAAAAAATTTGTATATTTGTAATATTTTTATACTTATTAACAAATAGATGTTGGTGAATTAGATGTAAATAAAAATTATTTATTTCTACATTCTTGTTTTCATATTAGATATTTATTTTGAAAAGTTGGTGTTTCTACTTCCTTGTTCACCCCTCTCTGGATAAAAGGTAATCAACAATTCTTTTCATCACTGAATAAACTGCTATAATTAAGTTATCTCTTCTGTTATCATTATAAAACAAATTTCACTTGCCTTTTATTCTAGAGTAGCTCTTTTTCAAGAGACACTGGTTTTCCATATATTTTTTCTTGTCTCCATTAACTACAATTAAATGACTATTTTTGGCATCTTTCTGCTGTAGGTCTATTTTAAATATTTCCAAAGGTACGCCTATGAATGCCCCTGGAAAAATATCTTCAGAAGTTTGTTGAGGTTCTCGAGTTGATGGACAATGCCATAATCAGTTTAGTAATTATATAATAATGGGTTCTTTAGAGTTTAATTTGTGTAGGAATTTATCTTGACTCCTAAAAAATGTACAAATAAAATTTTGCTTGTAAGTCATTTTTATCTATGTACAAGATATTTCATTGACTTTACACTTTATTAATGTTAAATATAAATCTGTTTGTTGAACAGTGATGGATAAATTTGCATTTTTTTATGTAAATTGTTCACATTAACCTAATTTTATTCACGTAGGTTTGTCGGTACTAGTGGCTCCCCCAAATTGAAACCATTTTGTGGACACTTTTTCTTACACAGAGTGTGTCCTCCTTTTACTCAAACCTCCATATTTAGAAGTAAGGAAGAAAGAACTCAATAGTTATAACATTTCTAGAAGACAGGTGTACAAATCAAATTTGGTCAACCATGTATTAACCAGCACCAGCAGTCACAGGATAGACTGGGAGAAAACAAAGATCTTGATGGAAGAGGAAAATTCAAAAAAGAGGAAACGTAAGGAATCCAACGTATGATGATAAACAACACGGAAATCGGGGCACCTTCAATCGATCTCCATTTGAGTTGGAGCAATGTATTGCTAGAAGAGCAAAAAACAGTACCCTTTGTATCAAGTGATCGCCAAACGACAAATTGCCACTGTCAAATTTTTGACTAATATGAAAATCAACATCAAAGCGCATTCTGTTTTTAGAAATAACCTCCAAAAACAATAAAATATACAAATCATCATTTATATACAGGACTATGGGTTGATCATTTTGTATACACATCTCTTTCTCTCAAAATAACGGTAAGGGTGGAAGTACATGCGAGCGTTTTTCCGCTGGCGGAATTTTATTTTTGAGGGGAAGTGATTTCGATCATAGACATATATATTGCCATAGAATGAGCACGCAAGCAATTTTTAATGAGAAGATGATTAGCACAAACGAATATTACATAAGGGATTACCAAACGGAAGAGAAATTATGAACTCCCTAGGAAAGACCGAGATCAAACGATTAGGGAGGAAAAACTGTTACTGTTGTTACTTGGTTATATCACATGCTCTGTCTATGGGAATATATATGCAGTGCACAAATGTCGTGGTAAGACCTTAGAGCATTTACTTTGATAAATGATCTAAGTTTCCGTGTCAGTTCAATGCTGCCAGGTTTACTGTTGTAACCTTAGATCATTTACCATCTAGATATAGCCTGTCAAGCATAAAATCGTGGCAATGCTAGAAAGAGAGGACAATAGAGACAGTAAGAGGCTATTTCACTTAGTGGGTGGAAGCAGCCAATGAACAACATGCTGAACGTATTTCATTGGAAGCAGATCCCAACCGAGTGAAATAGCCTCTTGTCCTCTCTATTGCCCTCTCTCACATTAGTCTTACCACGCCATTTGTTCACTGCAGGCTACCTCTAGAATGTAAATGCTCTAAAGTTATAACAGTCGATTTATTGATTTATTGTCTTGTCTCTGTTGTTACCAGCGGCCTGTTTCATAATAAACTTGTAACTTGTAGTTTTGTAACTTGTAGAATTTCGTTTCGAAATTCAACAAAATTATTCTACAAGTTATAACTTGTAAAATCAAAACTATTAGTATTTGAAATTCGAAAATTATACTCTTAACACGATTTACAAAATACTCTTTGAATATTACGAACGTGGAAACAGTACATACTTAAATCACCTATTTACAAAAATACATTTCAAAGATCCATATAACTTTCGTGATCTAAATGACATTTTTTTGGTGATTAAAACAAAGCTGTTTTCCAATATTATGTTATTAGGTTTTTAATAAGCTTAGTCTGCTACACATACCTTGTTGAATGTAGAAAAGATTTTCTCTAGACATTTTTCTTAAAAACCGAACAACAGAATACATGACCAACAGATAATATTTCAGCTATTTGCCACGAAATTTACATGTCAGTCGCAAGAGAAAAACTGCAACACAATTAGGTACCTTACTTACTTCTTTTTTGTAATAGTCGCTTGTACTTGCGCTTTAAGGAAGAATTTCTGTAGGGAGAGCCAATAATTGTGGAATTTTACGAAATTGCCTTACTACACTTTGTTCTCCATTTACAATTTTCAAATACTTATCTGTAGCAGGAAAAAAACTGATGAGAAAAACCTAATGAACAGGCAAAATAAAAATAAATATGTTTAACGTCCTTGAAAACGACAAAATCGGAAAACGAAGATCAGACTCGAATGTAGCACCACTTTGAATTCGACAATAACAAATTTCTCTTATATCGGACAACAATCCGACGAGGAAAAAAGCCACCCCCGATAAAATTTCGTCCGACGTGTGTCAAGGAAATTTCTTATGGAAAAGACGGCAATTTTCGGAACGAAATCAAGCAATGACGTATTGCATCTATCAATCATCTATAATGGATGTTAGAGTAAAGGGGAAAGTGAAATCGTTCATCTATTGAGCGATTTTAAATATGATAGGGCTCTTTTATTAATGAAAAATACGTGTTGCGTTTAGGGCACGTGAAATGTTGTGCGTTTCAAAGGGCAATGCATCTATTAGCAAATGCGGATGGTATGAGAAGTTTGAGTGTGATAACGTACGCTATTTATTACTAAAGGTGCGTCGGTGTGTCAGGGAAATTGAAAAACTTCGATGATAATGGCTTGTCCAATGGTTCTGAAAGGGTGAAGGGTGAAATACGACGTTTGTGTAGGGTGGCCGTGGTATATTAAAAAAGGTTGATACGATATAGGATTGTTAAAAAATATCCGGTTTTTATTTACAGATTTATATTCAATTGAATTAGGCTTGTTTAAGTCACAATTGATGTCGGGGAGCTGACCTCTACCAGTTTTGGTTTACTCCATGATGATGACAGCTTCGCTGTTGAAACGTGCGGTGAGTGAAAAAAGAAAAGTTTGGTGTTAGAGTACAAAATTTTGTGTCTATACGTCTGTGACACATCTAAGGTTCCACAGTTTTCCCAATAAATATTTCACAAAACAATTACCATAAATTTTGGTGGATTACAGGGTGTTTCAAGAATACGTAACATCCTTTTTAGACAACCTTTTATTATTACAACGTTGAAAACATAAGAAGATGTTATTGCACAATTCATATATTCACTGAACAAAAAATCGCTACACCCAGAAGTAGTAAGGAGTAAATGATTAAAATGTGGTAAAGCTTGGGGAATGTTTTTTCATGTACATTTTTTTATCAATTAATATTTTTTGAGTTTTTAAAAATTTACCAAAAAACAAACTGTTTGATATGATCCAAAATCAATGTTTAATCTATATATAAATAGGCAAAGACAAAACGGTTAGGTACCGTTTCTCCTCTGTCCCTCAACCGATTATTTGATTTTTATTTTGTTTAGAGGCTATTGACGACCTTCAGTGCAGAATGCTAACATATATTTATAATATTGATTCATTCATTAAATAAAGTAAAATAAAAAATTCATAATTTACGTCCACAGTGCCGCCAGATTGCGCGGAGAGAAAATCGTAAGACGGATAGACTCGAATGAGAAAAACAAACTAAATTAAAAGAAAAACTAACAAATTTTGTTTGGTTCTGAAAGTTATTCTACATTATCATGCTATTGACAACTCACCCACAAAAAATTATATTATAGGATAATGACAATTTATTGGGTACTCGCAAGTTTTTCTAAATAGAGTTTCTGAACTAATATCACAAATTTGTATTGCGTGGCAACTGAACAATGTTTCTCCGATAATATTTTATTATTTTAACATTATAATATTAATTTATATTCTTTCTGTTTTAAAGGCTAATAGCTTCATACAATTTAACTAAGATTACTAAGCCTATGATATAAATACAAATAGTGTAGATCTGACATCATGGCAATGGTTCTAATTTCTCGACCCGTTCACGGCCAACCACAGTGTAGCAGATTGAATTTGACATTTCTTAACAATGTAAACCGCTAGGTTAAGGTACCTGCTCAATGCAATCAAAAAATTATCAATGTATAATTTTGAAAATTTTAATTTCAATGAACTTACAAAAATTGTCAACAAATAAAGGTATTATTTAACATAAATTAACAGGTCGTGCAATGTATTTCTTAAATTTTATGATATAATCGCCCAATGAAAAAACTTTTACGTAAGTAAACTAATTATTGAGAGATTATAAAGCTAATTGATACATTTGATTTCAGATCCACTCAAGTTGAATATGCTTTTTTATTTTATGCCATGTGCAAATGAAAATTGAATAAGTATTGTTAATATATTGCTGTTTTATTCGATGTAAGATAATCTTTTAAATTAATTTTAACATGTCGTCTAAAATATTAGCAGTCAGTCAAAAATGGTTAAATATTATTTTAACGAGATGTGATATGCTGCAAATATATTTTTACTTATTTATCTAACAATATAAGACAGATAATGTTTTGTTTATTTATATATATCTTATTATATGTAATTCTCGCAAACTGCAGTATGACTGTCGAAATTTCATTTCGGGGTTTTGGCGTCTACAAATCGATTGCTCGAGAAAAATCGTATTATCGAGAAAGAACGAAATTGTGCCAATAATTATGACAGCTGAGTTTTGAAATTACAAGAGTTTCAATACTGGATGATTTGGTAACATACTTAAGGTTGAAACTGCTCTTGAAAAAAAATTTTCAATACAAATTGATGTGTAGAATCTTATAATAATTTTATCGCTATTTAATATTTTTTAAGTAAAAATTGCTGCTTAGGCGATTTTTGGATGGGTAAAAAGTTATGTGTTCTCATGTTCTAAATTGACTGAGATATAAGGCGTTGTATATTATAATTACACAGGGCGATTCCAGATATGTTACAAATCATTCTTTTCGTGGGTGGTACACAAGCAGTTGCATATATCGGGTGTTTAAAATATAAAGTAGAGTGCAATTATAACTAATAAAATAATTATATAGGAAAGCCCATTAGCGGTTGAATTTACAGGGTTCTTGGAATAGAGGGCGAAATAGAATTAAAGTTATACAGGGTGGTGCAAAAAATATTATACAGAGATGCATATACAGGGTGGCGAAAATGGAAATGCAACATTTCGTAACCCATAAGCAGTTGTATATATAGGGTGGGAGGAATTATAGATATACAGGATGATTAGAAAAGGAAATGATTTATAGAGTAGCTCACGAAGAGTTCCATATATATGTTGATTGAAATATAGGTAGGAGTAGAATTATGGTTACAGAAGATAGTTAAAAATTTCATAAACAAAAAGAGTAAATACAGTGGCTCATAGGCAGTGGTATATACAGAATGGTTTACCGGGTGGTTCAAAAATGTTAAAAAATATTATGCGTGGTCCATAAGCAGTTCCATATATAGGGTGGTGGAAATATATAATGAGATGGAATTATTATAATGAGGATTTTAATAAATGTTAAAAAATTGAGTGCAATTATAGCTATACAGGCAGGTTAGAAAAAATAAATATGTAAGGTAACCCATTAGCGGTTGAATTGTTGTTATATTAAATTATGAATTACGAATTTGAATACAAATAAAGTCCTATAAATTACATCTGAAAAAAACTTGAATTTCGTTAAGTAACGAAATTTGTAGAAGCGAGATGTAAGACCGACATCTAGGATTTTCGAAGAAACTATCACACAGAGGTTCCGAATCTGGATCCATTCCGTGTAATTGCTGTTCTCCCTAAAGTCCTAGGTTAGAATGTCACGATACAATTTTCAGGTTACTTTACCTGCCAGAGATATTAACACCATTGGTCGAATTTTGACCACTGTGCGACAGCTAGTTATTACGATTTTACGTTAACAAAATGTTCAGTGTTTAACTGTGTAAAATATAAGTCAAGCTATATGAGTAGTCTTTGACATACAGTGTGTTAAACATCCGAATTGTCTTCTTTTTCTTATCAGATTTCTCTTTATTGCAGAAAATGTGATTTGCACATTGTTTGGCATAAATATTGCCCAAAACAATTACTACTAATACTCTTTGATTCAGAGTGTTTATCTAACCGCATTTTTAAATTTGTACAGTTTTTGCAACCCTGTGAAAAGTAGTGTGACGGATGGTAGATTTGTATAAATTAGTATAAAAATTGCAGAAGGCAGGGTTATTCTTTAATCGTGATAAATAATATCATGCTCATTATATTAACTTTAACTTTATATTAATTATCAAATTACACATTCTTATGTATTCAACGTTGAAAGAAAAATAAGATTTTTCTAAAAAACATTTTACATATATTGCAAACACCCTGTTAATCAAAGATAATTAATAGTAATTAATTTGGGCAATGTTTATGTCAAATCAAGTGCAAATTACGATTTCTACAACAAACTTTTGTATTAAAAGTGAGGAAATTTTGGATGTTTATCGCCCTGTATCTTGAAAACTTGTCAAAGAATCTCTTTGAGCCCATGAACTTTTTTGTCAGAACTATGGAGTGTAGAGTAAAAGGTGGACAAACTTATATGGGAATAAAACTGAAAAAGTGTCCAGCGGACGGTTTCAAATAAGAAGTTCAAGAAATGACCAGAATGACGCATGTGTGACCACAGGGTATATTATGAAGTTAATTGTCAACGGATTGAAATACCAAATCCTACATTTAGAAGTGAAGCGGCTGAAAATGTGAGAATGATGTAATTATTAGTAAAAATTGTAAATAAAACGTAGAAAATGTGTTATGTGAACTTCTCTTTGTAAATGGTTGTCTCCGTTTTTTGTAATTTGCAAGTGATATGAGTGCGTTAATTGTGATATAAATTAATAAGCGTGTGTCCCAGTTTTGACTTTTTATAAAACGGAGTGATTTTATAATTGTTATTTTGTTATAAAACTTTTTCAAACAATTAAACATTGGGAAAATTTTGTATATTTGCAATATTTTTATATTTATTAACAAATAGATGTTGGTGAATTAGATGTAAATAAAAATTATTTATTTTTACATTCTTGTGTTCATATTACATATTTATTTTGAAGTGTCCCTTTACAAAGTTGGTGTTTCTACTTCCCTGTTCACCTCTCCCTGGATAAATGGTAATTAACAATTCTTTTCATCCCTGAAATAAACTGCTATATTTATAATTAAGTTATTTCTTCTGTTATCATTATGGAACAAATTTCACTTGCATTTTATTCTAGAATAGTTTCTTTTTCAAGGATTTTCATACACTGGTTTTCGATATATTTTTTCTTATCTAGTTGGACAAAAAACTCCATTAACTACGGATTCTATGATATTTAAGATAATTAAATGACTATTTTTGGCATCTTTCTGCTGTAGTTGTATTTTAATTATTTCCAAAGATACGCCTGGTGAAAGCTCCTGGGAAAATATCTTCAGAAGTTTGTTGAAGTTTTCGAGCTGATGGACAATGCCATAATCACTTTAGTAATTATATAGTAATGGGTTCTTCATAGTGTAATTTATGTAGGATATTTATCTTGACTCCTAAAAAAATGTGCAAATAAAATTTTGCTTGTAAGTTATTTTTATCTATGTACAAGGACTTTCATTGTCTTAACACTTTATTAATGTTAAATATAAATCTGGTTGTTGAACTGTGATGAATAAATTTGCATTTTTTGTATGTAAATTTTTCACATTAACCTAATTTTATTCACGTAGGTTTGTTCGTAGAAAACTGATTTCTACGAACAAATTACCCGGTCGGTACTAGTGGCTCCCCCAAATTGAAACCATTTTGTGGACACTTTTTCTTACACAGAGTGTGTCCTCCTTTTACTCAAACCTCCATAGTCATAACATCAACTCCTACAACATACCAACATTCCAAAAAATTTGATGGAAGTCAATTTTTCCATAAGAAAGATGCCTGGTCCTTCACACGTTTTTTCATTAACAATGAGGTCAGACTTAAACCATGAAACGTTTGAGTTTTCTAAAACACCTTGTAAATACTAGTGATTGAACAAAAAAAATTGTATTAAATTAGGAACTATTAGACGTCATCCTTGATTCTGTACCCCATTATCATACAAATTCAACACCTATTTGTTAATTTTCTTGATATTAGTTTCTCAAGACATATTAGACTTTATGATTAGACGTGAATGTAGTTGTACTTGATATGTAAGATAATTTCCTGCGAATCAGAACATCTCTCAAGGGATTTTGAGATTTGAAGTCTTTCCCCGCGGCGGTTGTCAGCTCCATTTGTTTCCTAATACTTCTCTGTTTCCGTATAATAAGCCGCACAGCGTATGCCGAGATTTCATGAAAGGTTTTAGACTTTATAATAACCGAGAACATTGTCTAACAATGTATTTTTCTTTTATTCAAACCGGTAAGACGAAACATTATATTAGGGGGTAGTTGATGAATTATTTCTGGCCTCATTTTACCGAAATAAAATTCTATATTGTAGAAAAACGAATTACTTTGTTTTATATCACTAATTTATTTATTTATTTATTTAATAAATAAACGTAAAAACCGTGACTAGTTTCGACTATACTATGTCATTTTCAAACGGAAACAAATTCATGAATGACGACAAAACATTTTGAAACAGACGGAAGGGTCGTGTCTCGTGTCTACAACAGTAGGTATGTGTTAAATTCTCGGAAGGATTACATAAATATAGCATTTTTGTGTATAAGATTATTGCATAGAAACAAAGTGGTAAACTGATTGAGAAAATTGAAATATGTGTTCAAGATATCGAATATTGAAATTTCTACAGGTCATACTAAGGTAAAAGCTATTGCACTCTAAACATTTTAGATTATATACTCCAGTTTTCAATAACTTATCACTTATTTTGTCTTTGGCGTTAAAAATATGATTTGACAATTTTAATTGGGATCAAAAACTAACTTTAATATTATGCTTTTACAAAAGTTTCGCTATTTTCTCACTTGTCATTCCAAAATAAGTAAGTCTAACGTATTTAAATTGAACATTGTTACCTTTGAATTTTGGATAATTTAAATTTTGCGCAATTTGACTTTCTTTCCGGGAAATAAGTTTATTAATTAACTTATGGTAATAGCTGTTATTAATGGCTATGCTCTTGATGATATTCAGTTCGTTCTTTAAATCGGTTTTGGAAAGGGGTATTGTAAGAGCTCTATGTATCATCGATTTGTATGCTGCTAGTTTGTGTGAGTGTGGGCTAAAAGATGAATTTAGGATAGTAGTGTCTGTGAATGTTGGCTTTCTGAGTACTCTGGAAACTGAAAATAACTCATCTATCCATTATCTAGATCTCACCCTCACCAATAAACACAATGAAATCACGTTCAATGTATTCTTATATTTAAAAAAAAACAAGATTGTGGTCCACTTCCGGTAGAACCGGAAGTCGTAGATACCTGAAAATATTTTAACTGAAACCAGATCCTCGAAAAAAAAATCTAAATTTTCAGATTAATACTCCTAGTAGTTGCCATATAGACTTAGCTCATCGTGGTACACCCTGTACACCTTTCTTGCATGGGCAGTACCTACTGTACCCACGTAGATTACCTAATAATTTACATACCTTGCGGCGACTACATTCATTTAGTCTTTTTCTCACAACACATTTGCGTAATTTAGTCCTTGAAGATGTGCTGTTTTCTTAATTACAATTTTCAGAATACTTCCGAAGATATCCGAAAAAAATAGAAAATTGGAGATTTCGCGTTTATTTCTTTGTAGCGTTATTTGACGAGGAAGCGCAAAACCAAAAATACATTTTCGTTGCCTCTTTTTCTCAGTTATACGATGGAATTTTCAGCTTTGCCATCCGACGTTTTGTTATTAGGCTACCATCATTAACCTTTTCTTATAGACTCCACATTCGATTTTTCTATTGAAAAAGAATGTATTTTAATATATTATAATTTGTTTTGCCATCTTGAAAGACACATGCCCTATCATCCTGAGTTACCCTATATAAATTGTTAAGCTTCCCAGTATAATGGCACAAATATTTTTTTATTATACTCATAATATTTCTATAAAAAAGCCATAAAAACTTGCCGGGAAATCTGTTAAAACGAAAGTATCATCATCTTTTATAAGAATTTTAAATTATAAATCCCATAAACTTGAATAAAACTTCATAATAAGATTGTAAAACTTAATTAATTCCATCTTAGTGTGGAAGGAAAAAAGGAAGTGTGGTTAATATTAGCAATTTAAAACTCTATCAAAAGTGAAACGGCTTAAAACTATTGCAGACGAATATGAGAATTTTATATTATACAAAGGACCCCGAAGAAAACAAATGATGTTTGAGATATGAAGTGGCAAAAGTAAGATAAGCCATCTACCGGTTATAATTGTTCCTAATTCGTTTGAACCAAACACATTCTAGCGGTTTCGGTTAAGACCAATGACGTCATTAATCAGTTACGTCATTGTTTGAAATATCTTCAACCGGTAATAACCCAGCCGTAGTTGTTTTTGATTGTCTATCTCTTTCTTAACTGACATTTGAGGTTAGGTATTTTCTATTCTACATGTTTACGTATTCCTTTAACATAAAGTACCTGGATGACCGAGCTTCACTCATAAATTCAAGTTTTTATCATAAACGTATGTATATAAAAATAATCGGACATTTGCTATGTAAACTAATTTAAACTCGCTTTTTTTTCTTACATTTTTTATTCACATGGTGTTACTACAATTCTACTCCCCCCTATATTTCAACCACACTATACTCGTATATGCAACTTCTTATGAAAAACCCATTCAAACATTTTTTTCCAACATTCCCCTACAATTTTATGCGATCGCTTTTGGCCATTCTAGAAAGACTTTTGTTTCCAAAATCTTTCAACTACCATCTGTAACTATAATTCTACTTCGCCCTATATTATATATATATATATATATATATATATATATATATATATATATATATATATTATATATGCAAATCGTTGCAAGCTACGCTATAATATTCTATACGCTATAACTATAATTCCGCTCCACCGTATGCAACTTTTTATAGACTACCAAATATAACATATTTTAAATCACACTGTATAACTATAATATCACACCACCATATGTTTTAATACCCTGTATGTGCATTTGTTTATGGCCACCTATTATAATTTTATTTGAACCACCCTGTAAATGTAAATAAGCTACCCTACAGGTATAACATTCTATTAAGATTTTTTAGCCACCTGCATAACAATACTTTTAGTCCGCCCTGTATGTCAGCTATCATTAATTTCCAACTGCTTATGGGGTACCCTACACAATTATCTTTTCTCGCTCTTTCTAACCATATATACTATAATGCCATTTGAAGCTATATTTGGTCGTATTTTATTGGAGGCAGCTCCCAACCGAGTGAAACAGCCTTTTGACCTCTCTATTGCCCTCTCTCTCTCTCTTTAGTCTTGCCACATTTCGGCACCGCAGGCTATCTCCAGAAGATAAAAGCTCTAAGGCTCTACCACTCGACTTAAATTAAGTTTAACCCATATATTAAACTGCATTTATGTCAGTTTTCGAATACATACCTCATTCGTCGAGTGGTAGAGACGACGAATGGTTTCCAGAATCGGACCCCAGAATACGCCAAATGCAGGATTACCGTTTGCTTATTACTTTTTTTTTGAGGTTATATCAATACCATCTTGACATACAAATGATGGCAACGTTTCTCGAAAAATTTGTTGTTTTGTGATGTTAGGAACGTACGTCTTTACAAAATACGTCATGTAGAGGATTACAGAAATTTGTATGAACTGTGTATGCCAAGTCATGTTCAAAACAACAAACAAAAAACAAAGTAAAACGACGAGCTGTAAACATGTTGACACTGCCACGTCGTTTCACGGCCCAGAGCATAAGAACTCCAAAATTCCCAAACAAAAAAGTTAATCAAGCATCTCCTTTACGTTTAAACAACTTGTTTCCGTAATTACGGCGGCAACACAGACCGTAATAAAATCATAATGGGGAAATTCTAGTGAATTTTAATGACCAAACTGATACCTACCGAGAGCTCTTTCGGGATAACGACGTTGTTCAGTCCCTTTTCACGGTCGGAAAGAAAAACGCCTATAAATTCTCATCCTTCATGAATATGCAAGAATCAATTTAATACCCGATATCCGACGTTATTACTCGACAATAAACATCAATGCGTTCGAACGTCGCTTCCATAGAGATGGATTATAGGCAATAGATCTTTTCGTTTGAATGGTGACGCGGATAAAAATCGGGGGAAAGCTTTTATTTGAATTATGTAATGTCAATATTTTTAATAATTTCAATAAAATCTTTTTATGACTATGTTTTTTCCTTGTCACCCCTTTTGTGTTATTGTTAAGTATTTGAATTTGTAGCTGAAATGATAGTTAAATTGTGATTTTTGGAGGCAGAAACCCTTCCTGTTGGCTTAGATATGTTGATGATACTTTTGTCATTCACCTTTGATTTAGCGAAAGAATTTTTTCCCCTGGTGTGCTGTTTGTGAAGTTGTCACCCTGTTATTCCCAGCAGAACTCTCGATTTGAAACCGCTGATCGTTAGTTTTGCTAAAATTCCTAGATGTCGCTAATTGAATTTCAGGCTCAGTATCTGAATATGTGTTTTTAAGTTTCTTTTATCTTTTGTTGTATCTCGGTATTCTAAATAAAAAAACTGAAGAAAAAAACGTGTTCAAAAAACATTTCAACAACTTTATTCATCTAAATGAGGTTTTACATAACAAATAATTTTTCATTACCCACTGTACATTGAATACTTATATAAATAATGTCTTATTTATTTATTATTATGTATATACACGGATAAAACTTATAGCGTAATTCATAGTTTTGATATTTCGAAGACTTGGCAGTACAAGATAACGACTTTTTTGGCTCGTTGGCCAGCGAATTTGGATAAATATGAGCGTCAATTGATATTTTAAATGCACTGGAATGAAATAGTGTTTATTAGAAGGGTCTATACTACACTCGTAATACTTTGAATGTTCAGGTAAATCTATAAGAACGCTCACCTTCAGATAACAGAAATATTTAGTTAAATAGCAAAGTTACCTAAACATTACAGTAATATTGTGACGGGTATTCATCCAATATCTGGTGCAACAGGTATTCATCCGATACCTGGTGCAATTGGCAGTTGTCCGATATTTCTGGGAATCCGAAATGTTTGGCTATCGACCCGAGGCCGACGGCCAGCGTTAATGGGAATTCGACGGCCTCGGTCGATAGTCAAACATTTCGGATTCCCAAAAATATCAGACGAATCCCAATTGCACCAGATATTGGATGAATACGTCACAATATGCTGATGAAAAAACTAAACATATCCATTGTTTACCGCTAAAGATGAGGTGGCAGCGCAGCTAGAAACCACTTACCATTCAAATTTAAATCTCTCACTAATTTCGCCCATCTTCTATAGTACAGTATTATAAAAAATGACAGCAACATGGCAGTTCTGTGAACCTATGCATTTGACAACCCCAGACATAGAAAGGTAAGGAGCCTCCATGAAGAGTTCGAAATAACCGACGATTGATATCTCATGTCATTACTGACAGATTTTAACCGACAGCCATGTTATCGTTAGTTGATAAAGATGTCACGTCCACATTCAAATCCCGCTGCTACTTGTTATAATGTCATGCAGATGACCATAGTGAGCGTAGACCCTAGCAGTGACCATGTTGCTGTTAGTCGATGATGGCACAATCGGCGGCCATATTGTTGTTAGTAGAGGTTTGGCGGCCATGTTGTTGATTGTAGTTAAAATTAGGTTCGATAGCCATGGAAAGTCCTGTGACCTAAATATTAAACTAGAACCTGCGACATCAACAACTTACGTAAATGTAAACAGAAGTAGAGTTAACTCAATGCAGGATTTGCTAAATTTAGTAAAAATGCCACCAAAAGATACGACACAATGTGGCATCAGTTTTTACTTGCAGAGGCAAATGCTTATACCACAGCTGTACAAAATTACAAGTTTTTATAGACAGAAAACTAGGCCAAAAATGGAGTAGGTGAACTTGCTTGTATACTATAAAACCCCTATCTTGGTCACAACAAAAATTGACTTCAATAGAAACGATTTAAGACACTATAACATCATTTGCTTCTTACTTGTCACTTGTATTTGGTGTCACACCAAATAGTGCGTTAATTAAAGAATGGATTCTACAGATGGTTGGAAAAAGACTTTTTCAGTATTCACGTCTTTTATTTGGAAGCCGTGAATAACATATCATTTATTGTGAAGCACACAGTGTACACTTTTCGCATACAAGCCCTTTTTAACAGATTGATTTCCACAGAAAATGATGAATATATTGAAATTATTGACTGGATAGGAGTTATCAACATGATTTCGATAAATCACTTGATTTTGTTTGGCACTGAAAGTTGAGATCGAGGTAGTTAATATATGTCTTAAATTCGTATTAAAATTGAATAGTAGTAGCAGGCAATTTTACATAACTTTATATATATATAATATATATATATATATATATATATATATATATAAATCTTCTGTTTATTTCCTCCTAAACGGCTGGACCGATTTTGATGAAATTTTTTGTGTGTATTCCAGGGGATAGGAAATTCAATACGGTCAACTTATATTATTTTTTTAGAAATTATTTATTTAAAAATTGTTGTTGATGTTAGCTTTTTGCGCTGTAGTCGCTGTGTCATATTCAATGTTTTGTAATACGCCCTTTAGTTATACGTATGACGTTATAATGCAAGAAGAACATAACAATTTTCTGTGACCTAACATTTACGTTTTTAGAAACAAGCTTTAGGTCAATCTCTCCTAGAAAAGTTATGACGAAGCACGCACCCCTATAGATTTTATGCAAAAATATAGCTGTTAGAATTGTTTTAAATAGTTGGTTTTAAGAACAACTGAATATACAGGGTGTAAACGGTTTGATTGCAAAGATCTTGAGGATCAGTATGTCGGCTTAAAACAAATCAAAAAGCTTTAAAACATTTTCAGAAATATCCTATAGTTTTGCCAAAAATAAAATAAAACCAAATAAAATAAAAAAGTTAGAAGTTAGGTAGCGTTTGCTAGACTGAATAATAGACTGATTCCTGCTTCAAAATTGCTTGTAAAGCTAAATACGAAAACACTCAATAGCTTATACACCTTTAATAACTGTATTAACAAAGAAATTTATTATTTTAACTCTAAATATTCTGTTATACTTTGCCGTACGTTTCTCTGAACAGATGTGGCAACGTGACATATAAACACGCCTAGCTTAGTACATATTCACTTTAACAACATCTGACCGCTGCCACGATTGTTTGTTTTCTCCTGTATCGGTTTTTGTGTAAAAATTTATATCTAAGTGAAAGTGATTTGCGTGATATTCAAATTAAATATCGTGATTTGATTCTCATTTTAAAAAATAAATTGGAAAAACAAATAAAATCGATTGTGGATTGTCAGTTTGGGTGAGAGGATATTAGTTTGTGACAAATAATGTCAAGTTACAGAATTAGGGAAAGACCTGACATGTTATTAATTTATGGGGAAAGCAGATGTAATAGCAAAAATGTTGAATTTTGAATATTTACTATGAAGAATTCGTTTGTTCTCCTAAGTTCTATCATGATGACATATCCTGTAAGTAGTTATTGTCTAACATAAATAATATTAATTTAATGAGAAATAAATATTTTTCGAATAATTTGACAGATAAAAGAAGTACATATAAGAAATGTTTTGTTTAATATACTTTGTATCGAATTCTTTCTATATCATATGTAAACAACTTTGTATCTCCATTCTTCAACTTGATGCATAAAATAAATATTCATTTCAATATACAGTTGTTAAAAGCGTACACTTTTGAAAATAATATTTTATGAACTTTGATTTACCTAAATTAATCCAACGACACTCGAAACAATATTATTCAATACACAAAAAATCACAGGTGGTAATGTTTTTGTGGTGACTCATTCCTTTATTAATGGCGCTAAAAGTGAATCTGCTTTTATCGCGACGTTGCCGGATTGACAATAATTTACTTAACATATATTTCGAATTTTCTCGCTTATTAAGGCCTATAGACCATAGTGTTATAAGAATTTTTTGTTTTATTTGTAGACCAATCAATAGAGATTTTTTCGTGCAAAATATATATACTATCAGGATACTGCCTATGCCATCACATTAAGAATGATTTGTAGTGATATTTTGCTACCTTTTCCACTCGGATCTATGGTTTTTTACTTTATTATAAACAATTGAAACAAGTAAATTGGGTTTTTTTTTCGTTGCATGTTTATAAAATGAAAAATAATAAAGTAATCTCAATAGTGTCAACAGGTGAATTGTAAAGCATGGAACTACCAATGAAATGAGCCCAGGATCGATCCGATAAGATCTTAAGTAACATACTGGAAAATTTAGCGGTTTTCTTTATATTATCATAACTCCGTCACTATCGAAGTTGAAGAATTGGCCTTGTGGGACCTTATGCGTGACTAAACCAGGCGCTACCGGTTGATTAGTTTTTGAATAATTGCGATCTGAAGTTTTTAGTCCACTATTCTTGCAGTGTGTCTCCATGCGATATGGATCGTCAAATATCAATTCAGAATAGAGATGTTGAAAGTAGAGGTATCATTCTACAACGTCTCTATTTTAATTTTTCATTAAATGTCTGGGAAAAATACGAAAAATGTTAGCAAAAATGACCAAAATTCGGTAAGCGTATGAATGTGTTCGAGTAGTGGGGTGAACACGGTTGTTGAGGGGAACTGCTAACAATAATTATTATCGATAGTTACTGTCACTCTGACAGATGGTGGAAGAATCTAACCGCTAAAAAAACTACTATACAGAGTGATTTGTTCGATTTTATTATATCAAATGTGTTTGTTTACCGTTTTTGCTTTAATTTGTGGATTTTGGGTTTACGGGTCATCGAAAGAGAGCGGTCATTAGAAAAATTCTTAAGGATTTTAAATATTAAAATGATCTATATGTGCCTCTACTATATATTACTATACGCTTCCTCTCAACAACCGTGTTTCCCCCACTCTTTGGATACATTCATACGCTCGCCCATTTTTTGTCATTTTTGCTAACATTTTTCAGATATTTCACAGACATTTAGTCAAAAATGAAAATAGAGGCTTTGTAGAATCACACCTCTACTTTCAACAACTTTTTTTCAAAATTGAAATTTGATTATCTATGACGCATAGGAACACAATGCAAAAATAGTGTACAGAAAACTTTATATCACAATTGTTCAAAAACTAATAAACCGGTAGCGTCTGATTTTGGCATACATAAAATAGATGTGAATTACTATCAGTTCCTACAAGCCCAGTTCTACAGTTTTAAAGTGACGAAGATACGATTTTTTTTAAATGCTACTTTTTTCAGTATCTGTTACTAATGATCCAGTCGGATCGAACCTAGGCTCATTTCATTGGTAATATTTACAATTGACCTGTGACACCATTAGATAGTTTATTATTTTTGATTTTATAAACATGCTATTTTCTTGCTTCATTGTTTATAATAAGCGAGTGGAAAACATAACTAAATATCGTAGGAATCTTTTTGTTAATGTGATGGCACAGTTGGTATCCTGATAGTATTTTTTACACATTATCAGTTAATTTTTGCTCTATTGATTGGTCTATTGGTGTATACCATTTTCACTTAAAATATATGCACTCAAACTATTTACACCCTGTATATGAAGAAATTAAAATCAATTCTAAACCCGAATGATGTTTTAATGTGTAATAATATTTATTCGAAACGAATCAACTAATACTCTTCTACTTGGGTATGATTTGCTTAATGAAATACTTATAAGTGATTTAGCATTTTTAACTGTTACCTCAGATAATTCATAGATGATTGTAAAATATTCACAAGATAGATATTAAAAAATTCGTTATCGCCAAACGTCGTTACCACCAAGTTTACAGTTTTTTTTGTTCTAACACCTTCACATAAATAGATGTATTTACAATATTTAATAAGCGTCAGTAGTTTGCTACTAATTCCAATTTACTTACATATATACAGGCATATTAAAGTGTGAGCTAATTCGTCACTGGAATAATTTCAGATATTTACACAATTTTTTTATATAAAAAAGAGTTTATATACTTCATTGTTCACCAACTGCATTGTTACCGCAACTGTAGAATGCCTTGGAAAATGTGGAGAACGAGTAATGACGTCAACCATCTCCAAGGTGCGGTCGAAGAAGCAGCATCTGTAACAAAGGAAAATTGTTGAAAATTTGGATAAAAAATGCAAACAATAACTAAACTAAGAAATGGTTTGAAGTATAAACAACGTTAATGGAATTAAGGAGTAAACAGCCCTGCTTTGTGGTCAGTATTTTTAATATAACTAGTGATCGCCCAGTGGTCGAAATTCGGCCCTATTTCATGACATTGTAAAAAGTATATTTTCTTCTATACTACATTGATCAAATTATTGAAATCAAAAGAAAATTTTCGTCAAATATCAGTTTGTTTGTATATTTTTATTAATTTAAAAAAAAATTAAAAATATATTTGTTTGTTTTAATGAGCCCCGTTTGATTTGTTCGGGCATCACGTAAGAACAAGTTTACTTAACTGATTTTGCTGAATCTTTTTTTTGTTGCGAAGCCTATAGTTTGACTTAAAATCTGGTAGACATTTTATCTCTCTAAATTTTCAGAATACTCAATTGGTTCCACCGCACACACAAAATATGAGATACTGGCATCAGCTTAGCTTTTATTCAAACTTCCCTTTTTTTAAATATGAAAAAAATATATATTTGAATGATGCAAAAATTTGTCATATATTTAAATTTTCATTTAATTCTATAATTTGCAACAGTATATTAATGGTTTCTCCGTATTTTACATGTAGAGTTCACGCAATGATCTATATAGGAAACTTTTAGAAGCCGAGTAGAATAACATGGATTTAAAAAATCTAAAAAAAGTTATATTTGGTGTCCTATAAGCAGTTGGATATATACGATATGGTGGAAATAAGGGGGAGTGGAATTAGTTATACGGGGTGGTCCAAAAAAGTTATATTGAGTGGGCCATAAACAGTCCGATATACCAAGTTAGGTAAACAGTTAGGACTTTGAAATATGTTCATGAGATACTATAGTTATGAAATGGGTTAAAGAAATGTTAGAAGCAGTTGTTTAAGAGTGTTTGAAAAGGATATAAGCTGAAGGGAATTATAGACTATGTTGTGGTTAAAAACTTGTTTTTTATTGCCACAAGTATTTGTGACATATATATGGCCAATGGGGATTCTCTGAAATATGTAAGTATAAACTTATAGCTACAACATAACAGGTTTTAAAATATTTTAAAGTAACTGGGTATTTATACTCATGCTCTATTTTCTACAAGCTGTTCCAATTTATTTTTTACCGGATGGTTGCAAAAAATAAGGGTGGGGTAGGATTCTAAGGATTCAGGGTAGTACATTTGGTGGAAAATAAGTAGTTGGACTCGTATAAAAGGTTGTTGACCATATAGAGTTCGTATTCCAGATTAGAATTATACATGGTTTTAAAATAATGCCAGAATATACACTTTCATGTTTTATATAGCACTTGCATATCATATAGTATCCTTTAATACAGGTTCTAATTCAAATAAGGTTTTAGAAGAGAAGCCTTGTAAATGAAAGGTGGTTTGAAATGTAAATTGTGGAGAGAAATTATACTTTAATTTATCTTGAAAAAATTTAAGGAAAAAATGTGAAATAGCATAGTTCATAATAAATTGCAAAGATAGGATAGTTGAAACATAGGGTGAAGAAGTGTTTTGATTAATTCTTTTAAACAAATGTTATATGATGGTTGACCAATAAGCAGTAGCCTATACATGGCGTAGTTGTAATACCATACAAGGTGATTCAAAACTATGTTGAACTAAAATTTTTCTTATTTTCGTGCCCCAGTAGGCCCCTAATTGCGGTTTTGGTCAAATATATTTAGGCTAGTATGGATTTCGGATAGTTATACAAGCGGTGGTAGAAATGAAATTTTTTATATCTGGGTTATGATAATAAGTTGCAAAAACAAGGTGAATTTTAAGCATAGCGGGTGAAGTAGAATATATAGTCAAACAGGTTGTATTCCTCATGAGCCCTTTCATTTGATGTATTGGATATAACATGAGCTGCTGTTAAAAACATATTTTTTTATTTTCTGCATTTAATATCTGATAATTTGCCCCCATGGATCGAAGTGAATATTAGGGGTTTCTCCGTAGTTCAGGTGAGGGGCTATACCTCATTTTTTTTCAAAGTGTGATTAGAAGTATTTAAAATTTTTATATTTGGTTGCCCCTTAGCAGATGCACATTTTAATTCAGGGTTTAGTTGAAAAAGATATTTTGCTTTCGAGTAAATGAGCCCTTTCATCTGATATATAACAGGGTGGTTCAAAAATAAGTTGTTTGACAAATTAGCAGCGGTGTATACAGGATGGTTTTAATGTAGATGGAAGTAGAGGTAGTTTTTTTTTCAAATTTTACAGCTTATGGTTTTGGAGATAAGGGGGGGGGGAATGGGTAAATTTTCGTTAATATCTTTTAAACTAATTTTTAAATATGAAAAAATTATATTAGTGTTCCTCAGAATGGGACTTTTCATTTGATGTATTACATGATGGGTTTAAAAAAATATATTTCTAAATTTTCATTTAATTTTATAATTTGCCCACCAAAATTAATATTAATGGTTTCTCCTTATTATTCCTGTAAAGTTCGGGCAACGTTCTATATTTCCTATTTTTTCAAAATTTTAGGCTTAGTAGTTTTGGAGATCAGGAGGGGGGGAACGGGTCGATTTTTTAGTCCCCCCCCCCAGAAGTATCCCTAAAATCAAAATTTCTTCTTTTACGATATGTACTCCTGATCGGGTCACCAAACTATACATTGATACCAAATTTCAACCTCTTCCCTCTAGTAGTTTAGGAGAAAATTGCTTTGATGTGGCAGCGGCAGAAATCCGGAGTGATATTATAAGGATATCCGTATATTGTATATACGGAACCCTAAAAATGATGTGCCAAAAAGAGACCCTTAAAAAGATGTGTCACATGATACTCCTTTGTATTTAAACTTGTAGAACTGATATTCACCCCCACTTAGGGGTTGAAACTCCAAGGTGACCGATTTCGTGTAAAATGTGTCCCGCCGTAAATAAAAAAAATATTTAGGGTGGGTAGTTTTCAATTGAAAGTCCTGTATGTACAGACGAATTGAAAACCTCCATCTTCTTGAAGGCGGTTAAAAAGTAGCTACACGACTTCTATAAAATCAGTTATTCATTATACTGGACGACATTTAAGTTTATCAATATTTATGCCATGTAATTTTAATACAACAACGATACTCATTTATTTTGTTTCATCAATTGCATATTTCATTCGACTGCTCTAAGTACACATCGTTATCCTGAAAATTCGGTTTTCCAAACTACCGTCCGACAGTCCTGCATCGAAAATCGCGGATTAGACGGACCCTCCAGACCTCAAGACCGAATTTAATTTGATTAACATTCCTCAAACATACGTAGTTGTTCGAAGAGAAAAAGTGGAAAACTTCATCAACTCGAACGGAACGATTCAGATAAAACTCTTTTGAAAGATTTTAAGAAACGCGTCACGTACCGTTCGAAGTCCAACCGTAAAAAAATTAGCGCGGCCGTATTCCTCGAGGGAAATCATTTCTTATTCTTTCGAAAATGTGCAACAGTAATGACTTCTTGTACGTACTAAACGTTTTTACACCATTCGATATAGTCGAAGAATAATTCATAGAGTTTTTGCTAAGTTGGCTGAGGAGTTGCTTTTTGGCGACGAACCAAGCGAAACGAATTGTGACAAATTGGATTAATTCGGAGAAATATGAAACACTTTGTGGTCGGAAAAAGACAAGCACTCAGTGTTCTGAGTTGAATATTTAAAGATACGAGTTTGTGCTAATATCTCTTTACTTTTGGAAACAAAATGAAACTGTTAGGAGCCATAACGAGTGAATATAAACCAAACTAAGGAGAAGGCGCATAATCTTGCAGGATTAACACTTTTTCTAGTACAAAAAAAGTTGGATTTCTTCAGTTTGGCTAGTTACCGTTTTGTTATTTTCTAAATAATTAATCAAAATTTCCCAAACATTGTGACTTTATCCCGTAGCTGAATGATTTTTTTTCGTAAATCCAAACCAGAAACTAGGCAAGCGAGATTGTTTAACAAAAAAAGATAACGTGTTGAAACCCTGAAGGAGCATGCTCGCTATATTCGTAACAATGGGCTTGAATAAAACCATGAATAACAGCTTGCTTCTTTGACAAAAGTGCCCTGACATCTAGAGTATTTAGAGCACCTGAATCGGACAAACAAATGCAAGTTCTGTTTGGATGTTTCTTCGAAAAGGAGACTACAGTACGTTCAAAATTGTTGCTGTAGATACGTGTGTGACCTCCGCAAATATGATAGGGTGTCGGCTAAGATTTGAACTAAATTGGCTGAAAGTCCAAAATAATTTTAATTTTCTTTTGCTAACCTTTTTGTACAGATTGGTAAAGACTGAGTTACCTGAATACCTTTTCAAAAAGTTAATATATAGACAATATGTTCACAACAGATTGATAAGACATATCTTAACACTCACAAAGCCTCACCATCGGACCGCACTGTTCCAGCGAAGTTTTATCTACAATGCGGTGAAACTATTTAATACAAATTACACCTATGTATCACTGCCATTATCTTCATTTAGGAAAGTAATTAAAATGCAACTATTGTTGGGACAGTAAAAACACTATTTTATAAGCTTTTTGCGATTTCTTTATTTAATATTTCTTTCAGTGATATGTCTTAGTGTTATAAGTATCCTACAAGGTTAAGAGTGGTTTTAAGCTAATCTTCGCCTTGTAGGGGCAAATCTTAATCTTCTATTTTGTTTTCTTTTATATATTTTTTTGGAACCCATTTTTCATACTACATGTTTAATTGTAAATGCTTGTATGTTTTGCTAATAAAGACGAGTCCCCGATTTGACCATACAATCTATGGCAACACACTCCCTCTAAGGCACGCATAGCGTACCTTTCGTGGAAAATTCACTAAACCCCAGATATAATACATATCAAAAGGGTTTAGCTCTGTGGGAGCCCTTGCCAGGTTATCAGGCCCTGTGGTCCCGGCTGCAGTTTCCCATGAATTTTCGGACTGTCCGGGCTGCTCCTAACAGGACGGCTTTTTGCATCAGTTGGTAAAGATGTTCGTCCAGACGAAGGTATTTCAGATTGTTTAATAGATGTTTTGGGACTACTCCAGTTGTTGACATAACAATTGGTACCGTTAGAGTGTTGTTCATGTCCCATTGTCTCTGTATTTGAAATTCTAAATCCCTATATTTGGTTATTTTTTCCACTGCTACTCAAGACAACCACATTACAGTTACAACTATACCATACATACAGGGTCTGTCAGAAAGATTGAAAAGAGTGGGGAACAGATTCAATTTTTAAACAATATTCCTAACAAGAAATACACTAAAATCACTAATATCGAAAACAAAACCAACCAGCAGAACTCAGAACTCAAAGAACTGCGAATGCAATAAATTTTATACTGGAGAAACATCGAAACCATTAAACATACGAATAAATGAACACAAGAATTACATAAAGAAACGACAATTTGAAAAATCGAAAATTTGTGAACTTGCATGGGACCTAGGCCATAAAATACAATTTGACAATTCAACTATACTTCACAAAGAACATAACACAAAACGAAAAATGAAAGAGTCTGCCTTAACCTGAACAACCCAGTATCGGGATAGTTTATCAGGTTTTTCCTAGGTTTTCCCTTAAGACGTTAATGGGATCACTGAAACAGCAGAATTCTTTGATCGCACTTTTGGCGAATGCGCTATCTTATAACAAAGTCGTACCTAGGAACGCCACTTATAAATTCTAAAGACAACTCTTTCAAATTTTTCAAACTTGAAAGCTGTTTAACTTAATGCATGATCTTTAGAATTTTTTGTGCTACCTGTATATTTAAAAATAACAAAAATCTTATGTCAACTTAAATGTCATAAATCAATTTAAATTTTCATTACATATTTTAAAGCCATTGACAACGAGGTCAGAATCGACTTTGAAACGTTTGGTATTTTCTATCAATATACAGCTTTTTTAATTCAACTGTGGTGTTATTCTCAAGAAAACTTAAAAATAATCAAGAAAATTCCACAAATAACTTTTAGAAGAAAATTCTATTTGTCAAGGGACTTAGTAACGAAATGTTCTTATCGTTCTATAGGAGGTGTTTTTGCGGCAATGATATTATTGTAAAGCTTTAAAATGTCTGAGATTTCCAGAGTTAGTAGGAGTTACTAAAACTTTTTTAGAATTGGTATTATGCAGAGTAAGGAATAGTTTTAAGAGTTTTTGTAATAAAAATAAGTGTCGAGGTTACGGTGTCATTATGAGGTGTCATTTGACAAAAATTCTTATTTCACATCACTAAAGTTGATTTAAACGGATCTGAAGATAACTGGCAACTCAGATGGTAACAAACATAAGTTATTAGAAGAATTTTAGTAATATCCTATATATTCTGACAAATAATAATAATTTCTACCTGGTAGACTTTATACTGAAGCCCCGAACTAGAATTTGGTTACGAGTTCAATTTTAAAACGTCAGTAAATCCGTTTACTAACTTTACGCACAAGTTTTATGTTTAGTGATCGAATGTGTACCTTATCAAATTCTGATGAAGTTCTTTACCTTTTTCGATTCCTGTAAATTTTATTTCAATCAGGGACCCTTCGGCTAAAAGGATACAACCATTAGGATACCCAGTAAATAAATTATTCAGATTGTTCGAGAAAAATTCACGTTCGTTCGTTTCCCCCAACGTGTATGGTTGGAGTTGGTGAATTAAGTGATGGCATTCGGTCGGGTAGGAAGGCAGGTCGAAGCACCGGGATAATTCCTTACATCAAAAATCGACAGAGAGTAGAGACCAACAAATCTATTTTTTATTCTGGGTCGATACATTTTTTATCGCCTCGGATATTTGGTCAGTTCCGAGCGTTTTCATTAAAATAATGAAAAGTTATGTGAACAGAAAACCAATTCATTTTTGTGAAATTTTGAAATATTTGTTGAATTGTGTCAGACGGTTTGAACAATAATAAATTGTAAAACTAAGTTGACTTTTCAGTAAGTTATATTTAAAAAAGAACTGACTTCAACTAGCTTAAAATAAAAACCGTTAGCAATCAATCACTATTTTCTGACATATATTCTTTTTTATTTGATTCAATGTATATTTCTATTGAGTATTTTAGCGTATTTTAACCCCCCCTCTCTCTCTCTCTCTTTAATTAGTATTTTTTTAAATATTTTTTTTTTCACATATTTTTAACTTTTTACCTGTTTTATTATTTGGACCCCTTTTAAGAGTGTTACTCTAATTGATACTATATTGCAACCACCCTGTATATATTTCTGTGTATTGATCACCCAATATAAATTATATGTCTATCATTTTCTGAACCCCCCTGTACAACTATAAATCAACTTCACACGATGTTGCAACCGGCCTGTGTAAGTATTAATCTTTTTGACAAATTGACTGTTTCTATTTTTCTATTGTTTAAATCACCCTGTATACTATAATTTTACTTGTCAAGTATAAGCAACTACTGATGTTCCACAATATATAACATTTTTTAACCACACTGTATGTAACTATAATTTCAGTCCACTTTATATTTCAACAATCCTGTATACGCAACTGATTCTAACATTTTTTAAACCCTCCGCCCTATAACTCAAATATCCTTACTGCATATGCCTATTTAACAGTTTTTTTAAATATTTTGATCCACTCTGTATAACTATAGTTTTACTTCACTCTTATTTCAACCACCTGGTATGCGCATCTATTTACATATGTGTCACCAAATATAACATTTTTTGAACCACCCTGTATACCTTTAATTCTCTTCCACGTCATTTCAACTATCCTATATATAAAACTGTTTATGTACCACCCAATATCACATTTATTTATAAGATTTTTTGAACGCACTTGTATTTACTTCGCCCTATATTTTAACTGCGCACATTGCTTGCTGCTTGAATTTTCATGAACGCAAACAAACACCTACGACCGTATACTGTAAAGAAAAGATCGCTCACAAAACAATTTTTCTTTTCGATACATTTCACTCGACTTTAAGCCCCATAAAATAAAAATCATTACAAACACCCTGTACAAGAAACTTTTTAATTTAAGCTAGATATTTATGAAAATTTGACATTAACATTGGGGCATAAATAGTTGCCTATACCAGGTAATTGAATAATGTGTGCAGAAAATTATATTTAAACATGGTTAATAACAAAATATTATATTCTTTGGCTCATAAATAGTATGCATATAAAATGTGCTTGAAATAAGGGTAGAAAGAATTATATTTATACAGGGTGGATAATACAATCTTAGAAAAAATTTGTTATGTAAGCAGTTAGGATATTGGAATCATGTTCTTGAGTCATTATAATTATGAAACGGGTTGAAAAAATGTTAGAAGCACCTGTTTATAAAGTGTTATTGAAATATAAGATGGAGTGGAATTATATTTTATAAGGCGGTTAAAAAAATGGTTTAATATCCACAAGTAGTTGCTTATATAGGATGGTTGAAAGATGTGGCGGAGTATAATTACAGTTCTATAGGTTGGTTTAAAAAATATTACAAAGAAATGTTATAATATACAAGCTGTTTCATATACAGGATGGTTGAGATATAGATTGGAGTAGCATTCTAAATATACACAGAGGTACAAAAATGTTATCTTGGCCCATAAGTAGTTGTTATTTATACAAGGTTGTTGAAATATAGGGTAGAGCATACAAGAGTTATACAAGGTGGGTAAAAAAATGGTAGAAAAATTTTCTGTTATAGGGTGTAACATGAGCAGTTGCATACATGGAGTACCTGAAATACGGGCGAAGTAAAGGTACAGGGCGATTCAAACAAGGTTAGAAAAAGTTTCAAATGAAGAGTTGTTCAAAAAATATGTGGAAAAATTGTGTAAGTAGAGGTATAGTGTATGTAGTAATAGTATATTTAAAAATTAGTATATTGGGTAAAAAATAAGCAGCAGCATATACAGGGTGGTTGTAATACAGGTTGAATTAGAGATATGCATACAATGTGATACTGGGTGGCTCATACAAGGAATTTGAAATAGGACGAGGAGTAAAATTACAGTTAAATAGGGTGGGAGAAATATGTTGGGGATTGAAGGATTTATAGTTCAATAGAATGGTACAAAAAATGTTATAATGGGTACTGACTGAAATCGGGGGCGGAGTAGAATTATAGTTATTAGTATGTGAAATACATAAAATATGGGGGAGAGCAAAATTAGAGTATCAAAATTAATGTAAAATTGTGCTTTAATAATTTAGAATTTACGAATCCTTTTAATTTTTAAATTCCTTGTTCATTTGTGTTAAGTTAATTACCATTGAAAGCGGGGTCTGATTTAGTCCTCGAAACGTTTGGGCTATTTGAAATATACAGACTTTCAAGTTTATGTGGTGTTATTCCCAAAAAACTAGAGATGCCCCAACTATCTTTCAAAAAACAATTATACAGTGTATTTAACACAATGTTAGAAACAGTTGCAAATAAAGGGTGTTTAAAATACATGGTGGAGAGAAATTATGCTTTACAAGGTGTCTCAAAAATTTTCTGAAATAATTGTTATACAGCGCAAAAGGTAGAGTTAGAGGTTGAAAAAATGCTAGATTGGGTGACAAATAAACAGCAGAATGTACTGAATGGTTGCACTATAGTGTGAAGTAGAGTTAAAGTTATACAAGGTGGTTCAAAAAAACTTGGAGTTTGGCTGAAATATATTTGGGATTTGTGGATTTATTGTTATGTAGGGTTGTTAGAAAAATTCGTGATATAGAATACACAAAGTTTCATAAGCTATTTCATTTGCAGAGAATTGTACATTCAATATGCTGGTGAAACGGTTAGTATAATAATAAAGTTTCTTTTAAATTGGCAGAACTTGAAAGAGTTATTTTCACAATTAACTATTTCAAAGTTCTATGTAATAGATAACATTAACTTAATTTTCCAAATTGAATAAGAATCTAATAAACAAATATTTCGTAGCAACAACTTATCAAAGAGATCAACAATTTCCGCACAGATTTAACAATACTAGCTGTCGCCCAGTGGTCGAAATTCGACCAATTGTGTCAATATCCCTGGCAGGTGAAGTTCCCTCAAAATTTTATCGTGACATTCTATCTTAGGACTTAAGGGAGAACAGCAATTACACGGAACTGATCCAGATTTGGAACCTCTGTGTGATGGTTTCCTCAAAATCCTAGATGTCGGTTCTACATCTCGCTTCTACAAATAAGTAACGAAATTCATGTTCTTTTTCAGATATAATTAATAGGACTTTATTTGTTCAAATTCGTAATTCTTAGTTTAATATGTCAACAATTCAACCGCTAATGGCCTACCTACATAATTATTTTTTCTAACCACCCGGTATAACTATAATTACACTCAATTCTCTAACATTTATATATAATTTATATATAAATACTCATTATAATAATTTCATCTCATTATATATTTCTACCACCCTGTATATGCAACTGCTCATTGACCACACATAATATTTTTTAACATTTTTGAACCACCCGGTAAACCATTCTGTATATGAGACTGCCTATAGGCCACCGTATTTACTCTTTTTGTTTATGAAAACTATCTTCTTTAACTATAATTCTACTCCGATCTATATTTCAATCATCATATATATATGGAACTCGTGGGCTACTCTATAAATCATTTCCTTTTCTAACATTTTTTATAATCATCCTGTATATCTATAATTCCTATATTTCATCTACCCTATATATACTACTGCTTATGGGTTACGAAATGTTGCATTTCCATTTCCGCCACCCTGTATATGCATCTCTGTATAATATTTTTTGCACCACCCTGTATAACTGAAATTATACTGCGCCCACTATTCCAAGAACCCTGTAAATTCAACCGCTAATGGGCTTCCCTATATAATTATTTTATTAGTTATAATTGCACTCTACTCTATATTTTAAACACCCTATATATGCAACTGTTTGTGTGCCACCCGCAAAAAAAATGTTTCTAATAATCTGGAATCGCCTTGTGTAATTATAATATACAACTCCTTATATCTCAGTCGATTTAGAACATGAGAACACATAAACTTTTTACCCATCCAAAAAGTAGCGATTTTTACTTTAAAATATATTAAATAGCGATAAAATTCTTATAAGATTCTACACATCAATTTGTATTGGAATTTTTTTTCAAGAACTCAAGTATGTTACCAAATCATCCTGCATTGAAACTCTTGTAATTTCAAAACTCAGCTGTGATAATTATTGTCACAATTTTGTTCTTTCTCGGTAATACGATTTTTCCCTAGCAATCGATTTGTAGACGCCAAAACCCCGAAATGAAATTTCCACAGTCATATTGCAATTTGCCAGAATTACATATAATAAGATATATGTAAATAAACAAAACATTATATGTATTATATTGTTAGATAAATAAGTAAAAATATATTTGCGGCATATCACATCTCGTTAAAAGAATATTTAACAATTTTTGACTGATTGCTAATATTTTAGACGACATGTTAAAATTAATTTAAAAGATTACCTTATATCGAATTAAACAGCAATATATTACTAATACTTATTCAATTTTCAATTGCACATGGCATAAAATAACAAAAACGTATTTAACTTGTGTGGATCTGAAATCAAATGTATCAATTAGCTTTATAATCTCTCTATAGTTAGTTTACTTACGTAAAAGTTTTCATCGGGGGATTATATCAAAACATTTAAGAAATACAATGCACCACCTGTTAATTTATGTTAAATAATACCTTATATGTTGACAATTTTTGTAAGTTCATTGAAATTGGAATTTTGAAAATTATACATTGATAATTTTTTGATTGCATTGAGAAGGTACCTTAACCTAGCGGTTAACATTGTTAAGAAATGTCAAATTGAAATTCAATCTGCTACAATGAGGTTGGCGGTGAACTAGTCGAGAAATTAGAACCATTGCCATGATGTTAGATCTAACTATTTATCTTCAATTTCACTATTTGTATTTATATCATAGGCTTTGTAATCTTAGTTAAATTGTATGAAACTATTAGCTTTTAAAATAGAAACAATATAAATTAACAGTATAATGTTAAAATAATAAAATATTATCGGAAAAACATTGTTCAGTTGACACGCAATACAAATTTCTGATTTTAGTTTACAAACTCTATTTAGAAAAACTTGCCAGTACCCAATATATTGTCATTATAATATAATATAATTTTTTGTGGTGAGTTCTCAATAGCATGATAATGTAGAATAACTTTCAGAACCAAACAAAATTTGTTAGTTTTTCGTTTGATTTAGTTTGTTTTTCTCATTCGAGTTAATCCGTCTTAGGATTTTCTCTCCAAGCAATATGGCTTTTTTTATTTTACTTTATTTAACGAATGAATCAATATTGTAAATATATTTTAGCATTCTGCACTGAAGGTCGTCAATAGCCACTAAACAAAACAAAAATCAAATAAATCGGTTGAGGGACAGGGGAGAAAATGGTACCTAATCGTTTTGTCTTAGCCTATTTATATATAGATTTCGACATAATAAATGACCTAGCAAACTAGGAAAACTTTAAATATATAAAAACATATTTGGTAACAAAACTCTATCAAATACAAAAATTTTAATAAAATTTAACTTTAACTTAAGGATTGTATTCCGCAAAATCGAGTGATTGTGTATAACAATATGTTAAGCAAGTGTTGTTAAGTTTCAAGCACTTACCAAATAAGAGTATTTTTCCTCTAAGTTTGCGATATTCTAAACATGATGGTTACTTTGTCAATATGATATTCCGAAGCTTTTAGCTTAAAAGCCACGTTTCCTAGTATATGCCGCCATATCCACTCTATATTTAAATTTACGTTTCACTAATTTAATAGTAGTACATGTGTACACTTTTGCATATACTATCTAAAAGTTTTCATATATCTTCTAATCGTAAGTAAAATAACTATATTCGCCTTCTAGTTTTAACATTTGAATAATAAAATTATGGTTGGCATAAAAACAACTATAAAATTTATACAGTTTGTACATCGATATTTATTTACAGTGGACAAAATACTCCAATCAAGATAAGAAATAAATAAGTTGCCTTTCAATACTCACTGGCAAAGAAATGGCAACGCCCAGATGGAGATGTTTAAATTTAATATTGTTTGGGTATTAGTAAGTAGTAAATGTTTCTTCATGTAAACTTTTTTTAAAAACTAATATTGTAGTCGTTTTTTGCATTTTTTAAATTTACCAAAAATCAGTTTGATAGGTTGTTTAGTAATGTTAATATGCCTTGAGTACGTGTACGCTCTATGTATGGGCAGATAACTGAATTTGAAAGACGTAGAATTATTGGTTTGCAGGAGGCGGGTTTTTCATTTCGGGAAATCGCTAACCGCACGAACAAAAACGTCACTAGTGTTATGAGATGTTGTCAAGCGTAGTTTGATAATACCCAAAATTTGGTATCAGTGTTTCATGAAAGGTAATGTTGGCTTTTTTTGTAGATTCGTATACGTCTTACCGCGAGAAGATTTGCATTACTGCAGGTGGTATTTTGATGTGCCTCCAGGCGCGTAGCCAGCAGGGTGGTCTAGGGGTTCAACCCCCCCAACCCCCAGAAATTTTGGAATTTTTGTGTTCAAGATTCTATTATATCCAACTAATCATGTTTTCATAAAAATAAATTTTATATTTATACAATTTTATATATCCTGGAAATACATGAACAAAAATTCAATTCAATCAAAAAATTATCCAACCTCCTCCCGAAAACCCACAGGAAAAATATTCCGGCTACGGCTTTGAGTGCCTCTTTATAAAAACTATTGATTGAATTATAACACTTTAAAGGAAATTGTTGTATATTCCAAACGTTTCGGGGTCTAGATCAGAGCCAGTTGTCAATGGCTAAGAAACTATGGATAAAAAAAGGTACAATTCCAAGATGTAAATTTAAATATTTGACAATGTTTATTATTTTATTTTTGACGTAACTAAGAGAATTTTATTTGTAATATACAGGGTAGCACAGAAATTTCTAAAGATCATACAATCATAAAGTTCCTTTCAAATTGGAAGAATTTGAAAGGGAGATCTTCAGAACTTTATGTGGCGCTCCTAGGTGCGACTTTCTTATAATATAGTGCATTCGCCAAAAATGCGACCAAAGAACTTTGTTGATTCAGTGATCCCATTAAAGTCATAAGGGAAAACCTAGGAAAAACCTTATGAACTATCCCGATATTGGGTTGTTCACAAGGACATGACTATTAGCAATTTCTTCCTTAATCATCGGCAACCAGGAACGACTGAATTCTAATTCTAAGCGATACAATCGTTTTCATTTAACAAAATAAAAGCAGACTCTTTTAGTTTTCTTTTGGTGTTGTGTTCTTCTTTGTGTAATATAACTGAGTTTTGAAACTGTATTTTATGACCAAGGTCCCAAGCATGTTCACAAATTTTAGATTTTTCTAATTGTCGTTTTTTTATGTAATTTTTGTGTTCGTTTATTCGAACATTCAGAGGTCTAGAGGTTTCTCCAATATAGAATTTATTGCATTCACACGGGATTTTATAAATGCAATTTTTTGTATTTTGAGTTGTGTTATTTGGTTTGGTTTTTGATATAATTGATTTTAGTGTATTTCTTGTTTTAAATGATGTTTTGATATTATATCTGTTTCCCACTCTTTTTAGTGTTTCTGATAGACCCTGTATGTATGGTATAGTTATTGTATTAATGTGATTATCTTGGGAGTCAGTGTTGCTTGGTGAAGTTTGATGTTGGTTGTTAGGGAGTGTTTGGTATTCCATTTTGTTTAACTCGTTATTAATAAATTTATTTGGATAATGATTGTCAGAAAGTATATTTTTTATAAATATTTTTTCTTCATTGAATTTATTGATATTAGAACAGTTGGTTTTTGCTCTGTCATATAGAGATTTAATGATACCTCATTAAGTATACCATACATACAGGGTCTATCAGAAAGACTAAAAAGAGTGGGAAACAGATATAATATCAAAACATCATTTAAAACAAGAAATACACTAAAATCAATTATATCAAAAACCAAACCAAATAACACAACTCAAAATACAAAAAATTGCATTTATAAAATCCCGTGTGAATGTAATAAATTCTATATTGGAGAAACCTCTAGACCTCTGAATATTCGAATAAACGAACATAAAAATTACATAAAAAAACGACAATTTGAACATACTTGGGACCTTGGTCATAAAATACAGTTTCAAAGCTCAGTTATATTACACAAAGAAGAACACAACACCAAAAGAAAACTAAAAGAGTCTGCTTTAATTTTGTTAAATGAAAACGATTGTATCGCTACTATCTCCGTAGAATTTAGTCGTTCCTGGTTGCCGATGATTAAGGAAGAAATTGCTAATGGTCATACCTTGTGAACAACCCAATATCGGGATAGTTCATAAGGTTTTTCCTAGGTTTTCCCTTATGACTTTAATAGGATCACTGAATCAACAAAGTTCTTTGGTCGCATTTTTGGCGAATGCACTATCTTATAAGAAAGTCGCACCTAGGAGCGCCACATAAAGTTCTGAAGATCTCTCTTCCAAATTCTTCCAATTTGAAAGGAACTTTATGATTATATGATTTTTAGAAATTTCTGTGCTACCCTGTATATTACAAATAAAATTCTCTTAGTTACGTCAAAAATCAAATAATAAACATTGTCAACTATTTAAATTTACATCTTGGAATTGTACCTTTTTAATCCGTAGTTTCTTAGCCATTGACAACGGGGTCTGATCTAGACCCCGAAACGTTTGGAATATACAGCAATTTCCTTTAAAGTGTGGTGTTATTTCCCAATAAACACTTAGACATTGAAAATTATGCCACAAGTATCCTTCAGAAAACAACTAGGTACTGATTGAATTTTCGAGTTTACGTTGTACGAAGACGGAAGCTACGAAGGTAATATTAAAAGAATGTATTTTAGTAGCTAAATTTCCAATTGTAAGAACATCAAATAATTAATTAAGGGACAACATATTTACTTTGTAAGACGTATCGTGCATTAATGTCTAATTAACCCAAAATAATCAAACGAACACTACACAAAGGTTACACAATTTCCCATTGTCTAAACTTCGACGAAACACATTCAAGTAGTGAATGGACAATTTTTTTACAAAGATAAAATAAAATGGAAGGAAGACTAATGAAATTCCCGTTAAAATTAGAAAAGTTTTGAATCGTATGATTAAGGGAGCAAAGTTTCTCTAATTAAAACGAGTTGTTGCAGGAACTCAACTCGCTACATTTGCTTTTTTCTTATTATTTTTTTACTTTTTTGATGTTGAAAGTAGAACTCACGCGAGACGAGGATTACAAAACTGCCATGTTCGTTTCAACATGCTCATATGCTTAATGGAAATCTATATTCAATTTTAGTTCGAATGATTATTTAAAGAATATGAGTAGTTCTATAGACGTTAGAATTATATGAAACTCAGTTCCCTTTTTATTTTTACTAGCGATCGCCCAGTGGTCGAAATTCGAGCAATTGTGTCAATTCTTAACAAAATTCAACTTGTTTTTCATATGTAATTAATAGGACTTTATTTCTGAGCACATTTTTAATGCATAACTTAATGATATAAGGTATGGCAAAGAGGCAGTAAGTGGAAATTAAAGACAAAAATGTAGTTAACTTCAAAATTTTTAAAATTAAATAATTCAGCTGTTCACCGGTAGGATAATATAACAAATAAATGTAAATGACAATTCTATTCGAATCTAAATTTCAAAATAATCTGTTTCATTTTACTACTAATACATATTCAATTTCCATTTGTATGGTTAATTAATCGTAAATGCAAAGGTTCATAAAAAATGTTGCTAGGTACGTACATATATACATATAATCGGATATTTGGTCTAATTTTTCTCAAGATGCAGTGATTCAGTTTAATTTCAACTCTCTAACACTTATTAAAATATTTATTACTATTATTCCACTTTATAATATATTTTCACCACCCTGTATATGTAACTGTCTATGGACTACCCAATATATGTGTGTAAGCAACTGTTTATGGGCCACCCAATAAATCATTTGGTTTCTAACATTTCTGGAATCACCCCGTTTAATTATAACCTACTTATATCTCAGTCAGTTTATGTATGCATATGTAACTGCTTATGGCAACTTCATTGAGGACTACAAATTAACATAAGAACACATAAAACTTTTTACCCATAAAAAATCCCCTAACCAGCACTTTTTACTTTATAATTTAAATCTTGAAAGGTTCAGCTGTAAAAATGTAATGTTAGAAAAATATCAAGTAGTGAGAAAATTCTTATAAGATCCTACACATCAATTTCTATTGAATGAATTGTTAATAGTCACAATCTCGTTCTTTCTCGATTCGTACATGCTCGATTGCAGCATATCACATCTCGTTAAAAGAACATTAAACAATTTCTGACTGACTGCTCATTTTTAGATGAGATGTTATAATTAATTTATAAGATTACCTTATATCAAATGAAACTGCAAATTGATTCGTCTTATTTTATTGGTAATACTGTAATAGGTACTTATTCAAGTTTTATTTGCACATGGCATAAATATAAATAATTAAAAATATATTAGCATTTTCGTAGCTTTTGACAATGGATGCATATGCAAATTGTTATTAGATTTGTGAGACATTCATGACTAAAACAATGTAGATACTTCACCCTTCAGGTTCGGAAATCAAATGTATCAATTAGCTTTAGAATCCCCAAATTGTGTACTTACATAAAACTTTTCTGTAAATGCGCATACTTCGTATACATAAACACAATCGCTTTGGTCACTTCAGTAATAGCTGTCATCATTTTTATAAAAAAAATAAATGTCGATTAATTTACTAATATTTTTTATACCTCACTACTGTTTTTTTACTGTCAAAATTCGAATATTAGATTAAGCTACTTGTTCATAGTGGGCGCCACTCACTTGAATTTTATGAATAATGCATCTCTGAATTAGTTATTTTAAAAGATATAATTAAAGATTCTTTATATATTCTGCATTGAAGGTCGTGAATAGCTACTAAACAAATGAAGAAAATCGGCCGAGAAACAGAGGAGTAAATGGTACCTAACCGTTTTGTCTTTGCCTATTTATATATAGATTATTTTGGTAAATAACATCACCCTGGCATAAAAACTATATACCTATTTAAAAATTTAAAAGTTTCTCTGAATTTGACATTTTTCTTCAATGGAGTCACAATTTGAATTATTCTATAATAATAAACAAGGTAAAAGTTTTGTTTTTGTTTGTAGGGGGTAATCTCTAGAAGTATTGAACCGATTTCAAAAACCCTCTCAGTAGTAGAAAGTTACTCTATCTGTGAATAATATAGCCTATAAAAATTGTTTTTAAGAAAATTCAGTATCTCAAAAACAGCTGAGATATTGCAGGTAGAAAAAATATGTCCAATAATATAAATGTCAAAAATGATAATAAATTACAAAAATCTCAATAACGTAATGTTTAAAACATCAAATATGCCAAAAAGAGTAAAGTGTCGAGAAAAGCTAAAATATCAGAATTCTCAAAACATACAAAACTTCAAAAATGACTAAAAGAACAGAGATTTATATATATATTTTTATAATTTCTTCAATTTAATAGTGTTATTTCATTGATGTTGAAAATGGGGTATGATTTAAACCTTGAAACATTTGAAATATACGTTTATTGTAATCTCCAGAAATTCCGAGAACATAAAATAAAGATGCAACAATTATTTATCATTCAGTAAACAACCAGAACTGTCAAATGTTAAAAATGTCAAAAACATTAAAAATTTGAAGAATGTCAAAAACGTCAAAAATGACAAAAAGTCCTGCTCGTCTTCAATTTTTGAACGGACTGCGAAATCAAAGAATTAATGCTCTAATTACCTCATATTTATAAGACTCATCAGTATTCCTATGTTGGTGACAACTCCCATGTCATAAATACTCGAATTATCAAGACATATTTAGCAAAAATATTTTGATAGGAGTTGCTGTATGTAACCTACTAGGACTTGTTTCTGCAACTGTCTAGACGTCAAAATGAGGAAAATTACTTACATTTCTTCAAAAAGAGTTTACCAAATTTACTAAATGACATACCTATTGATATGCGACAACATATTATGTGGTTTTTCATCCCACTATATGCAACTACTTCTCAAATTTTTTGAACCCATATCTATAATTATAACTCCGTTCTACGTCCTATAATTCAAATGTCCTAAGCTTATGCTTAAATAACAAATTTAACATCTTGACTAAGGCAACCACTTATGTTCCAACCTATATAATTTTTTAAACCGCCCTGTATAACTGTAATTATACTCCACCTTATATTTCAAGCATCCGGTATATTAAACTGCTTCTGCTTTTTAAAGCCTTTTGTATAACTAATTATTCTCCGTCTTATAACGCAAATATTCACCCTCTATAACTATAGTTTTGCTCCACTCTTATTTCAACCATCTTGTATACGCAACTACTCATGTGACACCGAATACAATATTTTTAGAACCACCCTGTATAACTAATTGCATTTCAACTTATATTTCAACCATCATATGTTTACAACTGCTTATGTACCACCTAATATTACATGCACGCACGCAATCACCTACAACCGTATACTATATAGAAGAGTTCGCCGACATAACAAGTTTTCGTTTCGATAAACTAACGGAATATTTTCTGTCATTTCACGCGACTTAACTTGGCCTCTAAAAAATACTTACTTCAAACGAATTAAAATGAAAATCATTACAAATACCGTGTACGATATAGTTTCATGGCATATCTTGACATTTAAACTAGATATTTATGATGAAAATTTGACATTAACCATGATGTTTACAGTTTTTTGTCATATATTTTTTCGATGTTCAGAAAAATGGTACGTTTTACGTTACAGAAAAATATGCGGAATCAAACTGGAACGTATCTTTGTAGAATACAATTTATAATATTCAAATTTCTTGAGCGGTTTTAGAGAAAACAGTGAAGATTCATTGAAATTCACTGAAATCTAGTCCCTTATTTACTTTTTTTCTTATTTTCCAGACATCTCATGTTATAAACAATTATAAGGGACTTTTCTGTAATGTTCCAAGCCGTTTTCGAATAATCGCTCGTCATACATAAAAAAAGTTGCAGACGAATTGATAACCTCCTCCTTTTTGGAAGTCAGTTAAAAATAACTTTATAGATTGGAATTAATAGTAGCAATGCAGAGAATAGCAGCTAATCTATTTATCTGGTTTCCAAAATCATCTTCCAAATTTGGCATAGATTATATAATTTTGTTGTTCTACAAAGAATAAACACAAAATTATTCTCGCTTACAACATTGCCATTCCAGACAAAAGCCCCTGATTAGCAGCTCAACCACCGAAATGTGACATGTATGATTCTTTCTATAAGATCACCTTAATTTGGTCCTTTAAAAAAACACAATGTCTAATGGTCATGACATACGAGGGCTGCCTTTTATATTTCGGGATTGGACAACCCTAGTGTTGCAATCTGACAACTGACAGCTCTATCGTAAAGTTTGACATTATGAGATTATACGTACTCAGAACGTTTTGACATACGAGTGCTATGTGTTGTTTAAAGTAACTTAGAGGATTCATATCGGCCAAAAAATGGAATTAAATCGTGAACATTTTCGTGCGATTATTTTTTACAACTTTCGACGTGGATTAAGTCAGCAAGAGGGCATGGATAAACTTAATTTAATTTTTGGCGATGAAATTCCATCAAGGACTACTGTTTATCGATGGTATGGTGAATTCACTAAAGGTCGTAGTTCACTACAAGACGAATTTCGTGAAGGTCGTCCAAAAACAGTTGTTGTTCCGGAAACCATTGATGCTGTGCGCGAACTGATATTGCAAGATGGTCATGTGACCTACGGTGAGATTGAGTCAACCTTATTAACATTAGTGGGACCAGCATACATTCAATATTGCATAAAGATTTGAATGTCAAAAAATTTGTTCGCCTTGGATCCCACACAATTTGTCAATCGTTCAAAAAAAGACTCGTGTCGATTGGTCGAAAGAAAAGCTCAAAAAATACTATCGCGGTGCTTCAAAACACGTTTATGACATAGTGACAGGTGATGAATCGTGGATTTAGTCGTATGAGCCCGAAAGTAAACAGCAGTCGACTGCATGGTTGTTTCAAGATGAGCCGAACCCAACAAAAGTTGTTCGCGCACGAAGCACTTCCAAGCAAATGATCCCCTGTTTTTTCGGAAAAACTGGACATGTCGCAACCGTGCCACTAGAACAACGCAGAACAGTCAATTCTGAGTGGTACACAACCATTTGTTTGCCAGTTGTCTTCCAAGAAATGAGGAAAACCAATCGCCGAAGATGGATCACTCTTCACCACGACAATGCGAGCTCTCACACATCGGCTCAAACAGCTGCATTTTTGACCACTCAAAACATCGATTTTATGAGTCATCCGCCGTATAGTCACCAAATGACTTCTTTTTATTCCCGTACGTAAAAACAAACTGAGAGGTCAACGTTTTTGGACACCTGAAGAAGCGGTTGCTGCGTTCAGAATGCATATTTTGGAGATACCTCAATCAGAGTGGAAGAAGTGCTTCAACAATTGGTTCAAACGTATACAAAAGTGTATAGATCTTCATGGGAAATATTTTGAAAAACAATAAAGCGACTTTCGATGAATAATATTTGCTTTTGTTCTCTAATCCCGAAATATAAAAGGCAGCCCTCGTATTTTTGCAATTTATGTTAACTCACCATGAATGTACTTCTAGAATTTGCTGTGTTGTTTATCGGTATAATTTGTGGACACCCTGTATAGTTCCATACGTCGTTCAAATACGGTTTCAAATCTCAAGACGACAATGTAACTGGTGTCGTCCAGGGCGATATTTGTTTCTGGTACTCCCAGATCTTGTTACGGTCTTTTATTTTCTTCCAAAATTGTCCCATGATTTGCTATCTAACGCATTAACTGTTTACAATCTTCCACTTACTCTCATCGGGAACACTTAATGTGGTTAAAATTGAACGCAATTCGCTTTTTGATAACAAAAACAAATGAGCAAACACGATGGCGACCGTGTAAAGTCAAAGTGCAAATACTAAATAAGTGAATCCAAATCCCCGGACTTAATGGAAAGCGCCGAAGCCCAACAACTGCCGAGCAGTCATACAAGCTGGCAGGTTTTTAATTCCGGCTCACGTATATCGGAGTTGTCTAGAATTAATTACGGAATTAATTAATTCCTCTGGCAGATATTTTAATTCGTCTTTTATATGTAAATTAACGAGTTTTGCTGTTCTGTTATTACCTTCTGAAGAACATGTTTTGTATGCATATTAAGTTTGGTTTCTGTCGAATTAATGAAGATGTGATGATTAATATAAATAACAAAAGGCTCCCCTTCTTTGTGGTGGAATTAGGATTCTTTTTTTTTTCGAGAAAGGCGAATGTGGGGGAAGACGCCAAATTAATGGAACAAAAACACGACAATTTTAAATTTCTTTGAATAACTGGGGAAAGTTTACATTCAGTTTATGGAAATTAGTGAAACTCGATGGAAATTTGCTGGATTCTAGAGAACGCTTACGGAATATCGGGTGATACTAAGTGAGGACGAATGTCCACAACAGAGATTCCACATTTTAATAAAAATAACAAATTCATGGAAGTTGAGTGGACAATATTGTTATTGCAAAATATCGATATATTACAAATGTATTAATTTTTTTAAGTGATCCCGATCAGAATCTGGCAATATCAATCCACTACTGGGTGTAGGTTTGCATTATTTCATGGCATAGCCATCTGACGCTTGCTTCCCTAATCCATCCCTAATCCATCTTTGAATTTTCTCGCTCTTCTGTGTGCGAAACTTGGTCTTCACTCTAGGATTAGCCATGTTCATCTGCCATCAGTCCTTCCACAAGCTTCGTACTTATAGTCTAAGAGATAGAGCCGGTTTTTGCTCATCATCGAGTAAACGTTCCAAAATTGGCTGCTTACAAGATTGTGATGCATTTAATCAAATTCCCGAGAGGCCTCTGCCTAGAGCGTTACCATCAATGTGGCGGACAGGGGTAAACTTGTCAGAATTAGGGGTGAACTTCGTCATTAAGTAAAAAGAACGTCATTTGCATCATTTTTTTGCTTACACAATAGAAATCATAATCCAAAAGGACGTACAGCTAAATGACGGCATTAATGTGGTCTGTATGACGTCATACATAATTTTTTTAAATGCTAAGCCACATTTTGCATTACTTATTTGGAAAAAAGCGGAAAATTTCAGTTCCGAATATGACTTTGACCATGACCTTGAACTTGACCTTCAAGGTCATTCCAAGATCAAAGTTTGTTTGAAATATCAACCTATTATCGCCAAATTAGGTGTACGGGGGTTTTCGACGTCGCTGATTTCCAATCTGAAAACAGTTTTGATTTGAAAAACTGGTCCGGCCTCTTGGATTGCAAAAATCTGATTTTAGATTCGTAATTAAATTTTGAAAATTGGCAATTTGAAAAAAATCAACCAACCTACTCCCAATTTGGTATACGGGGATTCTCGACGTCTATGATTACGAATATGAAATCAGTTTTTGAAAATTTTCCAAACAAGTAGTGGCCAAGTTCAACGTCAAATTTGTTTTTAATTTAGAATACCCTCTTTGAATCAGTCATCTTTCGGATCAGGATTAAAAACATCGATTACCCTTAATTTTCAATTTTTTTTCCAAAAATTGGTCCGCCATCTTGGATTGTGAATTTTGAAAAACTGATTTCAAATTCGAAATCAGCGATGTCGAAAATACCCGTACACTTAATTTAGTTATAATATGTTGATTTCACAAAAAAAACTTTGATCTTGGAATCAATCGGAAGATCAAGTTCAAGGTCATGGTCAAAACCATATTCGGGCATGAAATTTTCCGCTCTTTCCGAATCCTTAATAAAAAATGTGGCTTTGTATTTAAAAAAATTGTGCATGACGTCATACGGACCACATTAATGACGTCATGAAAAATATATTTATGCCATTAGCTTTACGTCCTTTTGGATTACGATTTCTTTTGTGTAAGCAAAAAAATCGTGCAAACGGCGTTCTTTTTACTTAATGACGAAGTTCACCTCTTTTTTTTGACAAGTTTACCCCTGTCCGCCACATTGATGGTAACCCTCTAGGCGTTTACTCGATGATGAGCATGACCAAAAAAAATTACCATTTTCACACCCTGTAACTATCCTCGGTTATCACTTCCACTGGCGCCTGCCTAGAAACGTGATGTAGTTCATCAATTGAACTTAATACGATACATTCTGTCCATTTTCAGGACGCTTTATCTCTGCTAAAATTATTGATAATTTTTTGATGACCAAAACACTTCAATGAGGTGCTCGTATCTCAAAAACAAAACGTGTGTTTCTGAAATGCTAAATTTTCCTAAAAACAATAGAAATCCCCACTGTCTCGATCCCATAATTATATACTTTATCAAAAACATTTATAGCTTATATTACTCACATATAGAGTAGTTTTCAACTAGTAAAAGATTTTTCTCTTCGAGGTGTCATTCTTTTGTACGCAAGACAATATAAAAGCTATATATTGTTTCTGGTCGGGAACCTTCATCAGTTGTGGTTCCCACAATAGAATGTCTTCTCACACACACACCTTGCGTGAGCCTAGGAACTGAGGCTACCCTTCGAGATATTCGAGGAGCACCCTCAGTTCCCTTTCCACCACCCGCTGGACTGTCCAGGTCCTCAAGCTACTCAGTTACCATCCTGTAAAGCGCCGTCCTCTCTTGTGGTTTCTATGGCTTGGTTTGTTGTTGGCCTTGACCTTCTAGGGCTTTCAAACCATTGTCATCTAGGTGATAGAATGTCCTCTCTCTCTTTGAACATGTTTGTTAAATTATAGGGATAATTACTTTACAGTTAAATTTCGTCCACAGTCGGTATTTGTTCCATCTGGTTTTCGTTTGCGGGGTTCCTTTCAAGGATGGCAGGGTTTAGTCAAAAAGGTAAGTCTTAGCCTCTTCCTTCGTTGACAGTGAGGATCATACTGTAACTGCCTCTTGAGCATCTCATTTGGGGGTGGTACTCAATTCTGGCGAATGACTTCTTACTTAAAGATCTGGTGTATTCTCTAAAGGTGCTAATTTTTGTTTCGTATAAACCATCGAGAATTTGTAATTTTACTCTTAAAAGCTTCTGATTTGTTAAGGTTGGTTTTACAAACTTGAGACCTTGTGGCAGCAGCGTAGGATATTGTTGGTCTAATCACTTGTTTGTAGAGGCTAAGTTTATGACCTATTGTCAGCTTACTTTGCGAGATAGGAATGGGTAGAATGTCCTCTCGAACACTTACTTATGTAATTGATACATAACAGCAAATTTGTAGACGCAAGATGTAAAGACTGACATCTAGGATTTTCGGGGAAACTAGCACACAGATGTTCCGACTTTGGAGCCGTTCCATGTAATTGTGGTTCTCCCGTAACTCCTAGGTGAGAATGTCAGGATAAAATTTTCACGTTACTTCACCTGTCCGAGATATTGAATACTCTCTTCGAGTTTTTGAAACCGGTTCAGTATGTAAGAGATTACTTACTCTTACAAACAAAGTTTACCTCTTTTTACATTGGTATATAATAATTAAAGTTATGACTCCATTGATAATGATGTCAAATTCAGACCTTGAAATATTTAAAATTTTAAATATACCGGGGGGAGCATTTTAATTTCCCTAGCAGAATTTTTCAAAAACTATGAGAGTTAGCGACAAACACTTTAAACAAAAAAAAGTTGCACAACATTAAGGGGATATCTTTATGACCTTAGAGTCATATTTAAGATCAGTTCAAGGTCAACTGTTTTTTTTAATAAGAACCCCTGTTTTTGACCAAGGATTCTGAAAGAGCGGGAAATTATAAGTTCAAATGATCTAATACATATGGGGTTCGAACGACTTCTCAAGGTAAATATGTTTATTATTTTTTGTACTATTAAGAATTCATTAATTTGACACATAAATAATAAATATTAAATACTTTAATAACTTAATATACCCAAGAGGTACAAGCGATCACACACATGATACCTAAATGAAAAATCAGAAATTCCCGTTTTTTCAGAATCCGAGTGCAAAATATGGGTTTTTATATCGGGTCACGGACAAACTTAAAATGACCTTGAACATGACCTCTAAGGTCAAATACATGGCCTTGAGAATATAGAAGTTGAGGAGCAATTTTTGTGCACGGTCACTCAGGTGGAATGATTAAACAGGTCGTTTGAACCATATCTACGGTACATCTTCTGAACATTCAGAATCTGTAGTCAAAATAAGTGTCCCTGTCTACAAAAACTAAGTTTACCTTGAAATGACCTTGAGCATGACCCCCCAAGGTCATGAGGATATGTCCTGCTTGCCTAAAGTGTTTTTCTCTAACTTCGAGAAATTCGACTGGGAAAATGTAAATAGTCCACCCGGTATATATACATACAACTCAATATGACTAAAAACACAGATTTCTATTGTATTATAGTGAATATTAGTGGCAAATGCTTTGAATATTAACATCTTTCTAATGTAGATGTAGATAATAAATAATTCTTAAGTTTATTTTCGTATTTCTTTTTATTTCTGAAAAAGATTTAATATCGCTATTCTAGTTAGCAAATCCCCAATCGTTACAAGGAATTTATATGTCCTTTGGGACCGATTTTCCGCTGGTAGCTGTTTAATTGAGAATTCTTTTAATGAGGTTTTCTTTTCAGAAAATTTATAATGCTATACAGTTGTTAAGATTACGACATTTGTTTATTGTTCAACCTAAAAAACAACTGCAGGATAATATTAAACGGGTAGACATTTCTAGAGAAACATTTCGAACAGTCACAAGACAGGTAATCCTAGACTTTGAAATGTGATGTAGAACTTTACTATGATTTGTTATACAGTGTGCACATAAAGAATTGAACATACCAAATTAAATCTATGCAGATTAAAGAAGAAAAAAACCCTCGAAAACGTCAACCTTAATTTAAAAATGCGCTAATTTGAATATAAATTTCTCATGAAGATGTTAATGTGGTGTGACGTCATACACATTTATTTAATGGAAACTTCAATATTTGATATTGCTCCAGAGTCAATAGTTTAGAATCCTTAAGGGGAAATGTCTTTCGACTATTTTTTTTTCAAATTCAAGTATGTGATAGTTCTTGAAGAGTAAATCAAAAGTGCTCATGGGCACAAGGCTCCAGAGCCAATAGTTTAGGATCTACAGCCCTCTAAAGTTGACGTGGTCCAGAATCTGTAATTACTTTTTACCACAAGCTTGCAATAAAGAGGGAAATACCTCAAAACACCCCCAAAACAAGGTATTTTACAGTATTCCCGAAAACTACAATGAATATGAAAAAAGTAACTCAACCTTCGTGTTCCTTGTAAAATTTCACATCGGAAACATGTAATAAGTTATACAAAATCAACTAATTGACGTGCACTAATTTAAGTTTTCAATTATTGTTTTGTTGTAACAAATAGGCAGAAATGTCGGAACTGAGCTCTTATGTGTATTTTTCAGAAACCACTGTGAGGAGTGAAAAACCCAAATGAATATACAAACTAACTATTTGTTTCCTCAATCATTCAGAAACCATACAAGATGAGTTCCACATTCCATACATATATTAAGTCATTGTAACAAACAGGCAGAAATGTCGAAACTGAGCTCTTATCTGTATTTTTCACAAACCACTGTGAGGAGTGAAAAACCCAAATGAATATCCAAACTAACTATTTGTTTCCTAAATCATTCAGAAACTATACAAGATGACTTCCACATTCCATACAAATTTTAAGTTATTGTAACAAACAGGCAGAAATGTCGAAACTGAGCTCTTATCTGTATTTTTCAGAAACGACTGTAAGGAGTGAAAAACCCAAATGAATATTCAAATTAACTATTTGTTCCCTCAATCATTCAGAAACTATACAAGATGACTTCCACATTCCATACAAATTTTAAGTTATTGTAACAAACAGGCAGAAATGTCGAAACTGAGCTCTTATCTGTATTTTTCAGAAACCACTGAGAGGAGTGAAAAACCCAAATGAATATTCAAACTAACTATTTGTTCCCTCAATCATTTAGAAACTATACAAGATGACTTCTACATTCCATACAAATTTTAAGTTATTGTAACAAACAGGCATAAATGTCGAAACTGAGCTCTTTTCTGTATTTTTCAGACACCACTGTGAGGAATGAAAAACCCAAATGAACATCCAAACTAAGTATTTGTTTCCTCAATCATTCAGAAACTATACAAGATGACTTCCACATTCCATACAAATTTTAAGTTATTGTAACAAATAGGTAGAAATGTCGAAGCTGAGCTAGCAAGAAGGTCATTACTAAATTGACTTGAACAGATCCGACCATCATTTGAAGGAAAAACAATTCAAACGTCATGCAGATCGTCGTACTAATTACTCAAAGGCTAAATACAAAGCGCCAAACTGTAATTTCCATATGGAAAACAAGAGATGTATAGGAATATCGAAACTGAGCTGCTCGACATGTACAACTGAACGGTAATTCCCTCTAATACTGATATAAACACATCATTTCGCTCAATGGCACTCTCGGAGTTCACTTCAATACACATTCCGGCACAACAATTTTCGTTGATTTGTATCGTGTTGATCCAATATCGGAGGAGGTGGCACTTCGCTGCCTTCGGTATAGCGCCGGCAAGCTATTGTGAACCGATACCTCCAATGATCTAGGGTAACACAGTCTCAAAGCTATTGCCTCGAGAGTAACAGCGTAATCCAAGTTGTGCCTCGTTCGCCTAACTGATTCTGTTTGTTACTCGAATGCTGATGGTGATTTTAGATACACTATGGCGTCTGAACGCTCCGGTGGTTATTACTGAGACAATCACGATTCACAAACCGAATAACAGCTGAATGAAGATATCTGCTTTAAAATAAAAGCAGACACCACTTATTATAAATAAATTTAAAAAAAAACAAAAACCGACTTCACAAGAAAATGAACTCAGAAGCATTAAATAATTTATGCTACAACAATTGAATACTTTTTATGAAGGCGGTGCCAATCGAAAGTGAAAATATTTTGGGAAGTACATCGATGAGTTGTCGCAACTTCGCTGTTCAAATTGGCACCGACTTTTAAGTAAGTATTTAATTGTTGTAGCATAAATTATTTCATGCTTTTTAGTTAATTTTCTTTAGAAGTCGGTTTTTGTTTTTTTAATTTATTTATTTAACAATTGTTAGTGATGCAATGGCTTAATAGATGGAGTTTTCAAATCTAATTAACTTTTTCGATATTGTCGTTACTCAAACCGCAACTATTGATGGTCACCCTACATAACAATTTTATTCATTATTTTTAAGTACTGCCCTCTGTAGCTAAAACTTCGATCAATATTTAAACTCGTATATATTGCTGCCAATTAGTCACCCCTTAAAACTTACTGGTCTATCAGTTTTTTAACCATCCTGTATAACTACGCTAAATTAACATTTTTGAGATATTTTGTAACCATTCTGGAAAATATAATTTGTTTCCACCTTACTTGTCAGCTACCCCGTATATGCAATTTATCTCTAACATGTTTTAATCATACTGTATAACTGTAATGTTACTTTGCCCCATGTTTCAGATAATGTATATATGCAACAGCTCATGTTCTATCTTAAAAATAATGTAGAACAATTTTTTTAGCAACACTATTTATTTATATTTCAACTCTATCCTCTATATCAACCACCTTGTAAGTGCAACCAGTTTGACATTTTTGTGCCACCCTGTATAAATATAATTCCATTAATTTCCAAGAAAGTTCATCAAAACTGCAACTGCTTATAGAGCATCCAATATAACAATTTTTAAAGATTAAACTACTTCTGCTCCTCTCGATATTTCAAGTATCTTATCTGTGCAACTGATTATGAGTTACGCTATTTCACATTTTTTCATCATATTTTTTAAAGCTCAGTATAAAATATATTTCCTCTTCATTTAAACCATCCTTCATTATCAAATTTTTTTAACCTTGTTTGAATCACACTGTGTAACTGTAACTTCACATCGCCTCATATTTCAGGTACTCCATATATGCAACAGCTCATGCTGTACCCTATATCACAAAATTCTTGTATTTTTTTTACCCACACTGTATAATTATTATTCTACTCCACGCTATATTTCAGCAATCTTGTATATGCAACTAATTATGGCCCACCCAATATAACATTTTTTCACCACTCTGTATACTCAGAATTCTAGCCCACCCTATATTTCATCATCGGTATGTGAAACTGCTTGTGGATCATAACATTTCTTTTTAATATTTTCTAAACCTTCCCGTATAGCTGTAATCATACACTGCTACATATTTCATCCATCCTATAATATGTTATTTGAAAACTTGTGAACTACTTTATAAACATTTTTTTTCTAACCCATTATTTCCATTACTTTAATAATAACTCAAGAAAATTCAAACATTCTAACTGCTTACATAACATTCATTTTTATCCATAAATATAATTCCTTTTTATCCTTTTTTCGCCCACATTGTATATGCAACTTCTGATGACCCTAACAATATAATATTTTGTTATCGACCCTGCATAAATATAAATCAACTTCACCCGTTTTTCAACTATCTGACATATACAACTGTTTATGATCCACTTAATATATCTTTTTCGAACGACCCCGTATGACTTCCCCCTTATTTCAACCACATTGTATATATGCAGTTACTTATGGACCACCTAATATACCTTTTTTCAAGATTTCTTAAATACATGTAATTCAACCCTAAGTTTTACCTATCCTATATATGGAACACCCTTAAAAATTACAATTTAAATATCAGTTGATTTTTTTTAAGCGAAACATGTTACATTGGCATATTCCGAATTTTGAGAATGAAAGTTAAGCTCATGCAAGTATCTAATATTTGGTGCATGCGGTGTATTACCGAAAATGGTAGTAGTTTTTCTCCTGTATCTGCCGTTTCTGTCTATTTATGGAGCTAAAATGTATGCCACATTTTATAAATTTGAAGACGCGAGATGTAAGACCGACATCTATGATTTTCGAAAGAATCAGCACACAGAGGTTCCGAATCTGGAGCCGTTCCGTGTAATTGCTGTTCTCCGTTAACTCCTAGGACAGAATGTCGCGATAAAATTTTCAGGTTACTTCACCTGTCAGAGATATTGAATATTCTTTTCGAGGTGTCATTCCTTTGTACGCAAGACAATATATATTATATATAATATACATTGTTTCTGGTCAGGGAACCTTCATCAGTTGCGCTTCCCTCAATTGAATGTCCTCTCGAACACTTCTTTATGTATTTGAAACATTTCGTTAAATTTGAAGACGCGAGATGTAAGACCGACATCTAGGATTTTCGAGAGAATCAGCACACAGAGGTTCCGAATCTGGAGCCGTTCCGTGTAATTGCTGTTCTCCGTTAACTCCTAGGAGAGAATTTCATGATAAAATTTTCAGGTTACTTCACCTGTCAGAGGTACAAAGGACAAAGGAATGACACCTCGAAGAGAGTATTCAATATCTCTGACATGTGAAGTGACCTGAAAATTTTATCGTGACATTCTGTCCTAGGAGTTAACGGAGAACAGCAATTACACGGAACGGCTCCAGATTCGGAACCTCTGTGTGCTGTTGAAGTTGAATTAACTGACATTTATTGGGATTCATTTCCAATCAACTTTTAAATTACATTTTAACAGATCTGAAGATACTTTAATTTGTAATCAAGTTAAAAAAGTAATTTATGAATGAATGATTACTGTTCACGTTTTAGATAATGTAAATCTGTTTGTGAAGAATAACTTTTTCTGTTAACATTATTAATTAAAAAAGAAATTTTGATTTATGAACACACACCGGATATACATATTAACTGACATTTATTTTGATTAATTCGTCTTATTCACAATTTACCCCAAGTTCCGTACAGTTAATACCAGCAACTCCATCAAAGCTTATAATGCTGGCGAATCCATCAAAGCATAGAGTATAAGTAAATAGGAAAAAGTTTGTCCCCATTCTCTAAGAAACTATACACGCTATGTTACTGAAAAAAATTTCTGACCACTTTGAAATATCGCGGAACTAATCCAATCTCTTTTCAATTTGTCCCATATTCCGAATAAAATTTTAAAAATGTTAATAATGCCGGCGCCTCCACCAAGACATAGAGTATATGACCATAAGTAAAAATAGTTTTTCCACATTTTCTAAGAAACGGTACAATCTATGTGAATGAAAAAAATATGGGACCACTTCACTATCCCCCTAAACAGGTTTGAGTAAAACGGTCGAAATTCCTTGAGCCGTTTCCGAGTAATCGGAGAACAAACATAAAAAAATATGCAAAAAAATATAGATACAGACGGTTAATGATTACAATAAAACTTCATATAAAACTTCACATAATTTCTATTAAAATCATTTTAGCAGTTGCTTGTTGACGTATAAACACAAAGTTTGTACTCCAAACTTTTATTTTTTCAGTCAACGTTGCGATCGCGTTGTTTCAACAGCAAAGCAATCATCATGATGAGGTAACCCAAAACTGAAAATATTTATAGTTATCGCATAATATATACTCACTGTCAAAGAAATCGCAATACCACAAAGAAGATGTTTTAATTTAATATCAATTAATATTGTATTCGTTTTATTCATTTTTTTAAATTTACCCAAAAAAAACTGTTTAATGGGCTCCAAAATCGATGTTTAGTAATGTTAAAATGTCTAGAATACGTCTTCGTCGAACGTATCGCCAGCTAAGTGAATTTAAAAGACGCTGAATTATTGGTTTACGGGAGGCGAGTTTTTCATTTCGAGAAATCGCTAACCGCACGAATAGAAATCCAATTAATGTTATGAGATGTTGTCAAGCGTGGTTTGATAATACACAAAACTGGAGAAGACTAGGCACTGGATGTCGAAGGGGTGCAAATTAAGTTCAAGCTCGACGTCTAAAACTTTTTTTTAGAGACAGATTTTCGACAACTCTAAATTTGGCTTAGGAGTGATTAACTTGAAAATTGGCACACGTGAAATTCTATTCTATTAATCCTGCGTTTTCAATCTTGTTGGCACTAGTAGAACTTGCGACAATGAAATGGAAACGACACACATGAAGTAAATTTGAATTTCGTGAAAAACGAAAAATGTTTTTTTGAAATCAAAGTTTTCAATTATAAATACTATAGACGTCGTTATGAGACTAAAAACTTAGGAAATAATTATAGTTAAAAAAAATTAAAAAACACGCTTTAATAGCAAACCGAACTAAAAAGTAGAAAACAGTTTTTAATTATGAACAGTTTATATTACAGCAGTAGAAAGTCGAACAATCAATCATAATTAATTATCTCAAAACAAAAATATAACAAAATTTAAGTTATTAACAGAATAATTCGATTCAGAGTAAAAAGCCTGGGATGCTTGAAATATTAAATTTTACAATAGTGAAATTCACCCCACGCTTTTTTACTCTGAATTGTTCTGTTAATAACTAAAAGTTTATTATATTTTCATTTTGAGGGAATTCATCATGATTGATTGTTCGACTTTCTACTGCTGTAATATAAACTGTTAATAATTAAAAACTGTTTTCTACTTTTTAGTTCGGTTTGCTATTAAAGCATGTTTTTTAGCATTTTTAAACTATAATTATTTTTTATATAACATTTTGCTTTCTTACGAGCGACCGTAACGAATTTAAACCTTTAGAGTGACTATGTTCCAAAACATTGATGTAGGTGATTCTTAGATAACAGTGATTTTTACAAATCAGCATTTTTCTAAATCAAAAATGCTTCAAAACTTGAATGCTGGGTGCCATTGATCTTTTATTATGCACAAAATGAAGCCTGTAATGTAGTTCTACTACACCTTTAATAGAAAAAAAACTAGAACAAAAATTAGAAATTTCACTGCCACGGTACTGACACCAAAATGAAATATTCAAAATACTTGCCTAATAAATCTTTTTAAATTCTTAAAATAATTAAACAAATAATAAATTAGAGGACTTTGATAATCATACAGAGACATTTACGGTATTTTCTATCTTGATTGTAACAATATTTAAAATTTATTAAAAGTATAATTTCAAATAACTATTTTTATAATAGCTTTAGAATAAAACAAAGTTTAACATTAGTTAAAAAATCTATTATTCCATTTTATTCTGGTATAATTGCAGTATAATTTGATGAATTATACCTACAATAGATTTTAGTTACAAAAGCTTAACTTTAAATTATTACATAACTCTATAACAATTTTTACATTTAGTTAGAAAAACGAAAATCAGACATGCTAAGGTACTGAAATTTTGGGTATAGTTCTGTAAGTTATTCACAATCCATGAATATAATAATTTAATATATAATGTCGACGGTAAAATAGTATCAAATTTATCATATTTATAATTTTCTGATAAAAAAAAATCATGTTAGCCTGAAGTTGGTAAACAATGTAACTTGTTCCTCGAAGACGATGGAAGTCCAAGGAAACTTCGAGAAAAAAATCATGTTGAATAATAAATAAAGTACTAGACATTAAAAATCACAGTTATCTAAGAATCACCCATGTGCTACAATAGATTTATCAGATCTTCCGTATATTATATGTGAAAAATGGTTTTTAACTTGTGTTTCAACAGCTCTACGTGTTTTCTCATTATATTTCAGATCACTGTCATCTATATATAAATAGGCAATGACGATTAGGTACCATTTTCTTCTGTGTCTCTCAACCGATTTTCTTCATTTTTGTTTTGTTTAGTAGCTACTGACGATCTTCAGAGCAGAATGCTAAAATTAATTTATAATATTGGTTCATTCATTAAATAAAATATTATAAAAATTCATTATTTACGTCTATACTGTCAACACCAAACAACTGACAGTGTCGCCGCCGCCAGACGGTGAAAACTCAAAACATTGAGTAATTACATATGGAGCGATCGTTAGATATATTCTTAGAGCATGTACTTCTGGAAGTGGCATGCAAGCGTTGTTATTCTTTAGTGGTAGAATAGTCAATATAGTAAATCTGTATTGATTTTTCGGACGCGTTGCAGTAACTTTCATATTAAATATTCTGTTTTTAATGTGAATTAAATTATTTGATTAATATATTGTTATCACAACCTTCCCGAACGTGTTGTGTAACAAATTGTCAGACAGCGGACAATAGAGGATGTATTAAATATTTAAGTTCTCTTAGGGTTGTTGGTCCTCCCTTTTCTTTAATATTCCTGAACTTGATTGAAACCGCAAATCACGAAAACTTTTAGGTTGGAAAGAACAATCTTCCAATTATTATATCGAATATTTTGTCAGGAGCGGTTCCAGTCAAAAATTTTGGAGGTCATTCATTTGTCAAAAATATTTCGAATACCCATATTTGATTACATTTTTATTTTCTTTTTATTTCAATAGATTTGTGAATATGAGTGAACAATTTTGGTCATTACATCTAGTTCTCCGATTTCTCCACAACTCTTTTCTCTCTTTTTCATGAAATAATAAAAATATACTTTTTACAATTTCATGAAATAGAGTCGAATTTCGACCATTGGGCGACCACTAGTTACATTTAATCTCATATATTCCCGACTTTTCGAAATCGTCAAGTTTATTTTGAGGATCGCCCACTAGATCTGGTACAGACAAACTGACATCGGATTCAAATTCAGCGTCCCTAGACAGCGAGAGTGTACAACCAAAAATTGTGGTAATATTTTAATACTTAATGTTACATACAACGAGCGATCAAAATACTACTACTACAGTACCCCACTGAGGTAATTTGAATAAAGCTGAAATGTCCGGATACGTGTTTACAAATTATTGTATGCTATTTGTGAATGAGTTTTGTAATTCTCTTGTATCTATTAAAGAATACGGTATACAGTTTTCGAACCACAGAGTATCCGAATTTTGAGTCTTACCTAATGTGTTCACAATTTTGCGTGAGACTGATTTAGTGCTCTTTAAAATCCCTTCGCTCTAACCGCGTGGTGTGTGTTTATTAGTTAATGTTACCGCATCATCTTACAAAGACCCGTTATTCCAGATCAATCTTTAATTACAAGTAGAACGAACCTGTAGTTTCGTTTCCTGGCCACCAAGGTCTCCGGACTTTACAGCTGCGGATTTTTGCCGGTATAGATAACTGAAAGTCGAAGTTGTACAAAAATAGAGCAAACACGAGAGACGTTTTAACTTTCGGGTTGTTGCTTTAATTAAATGAAAGAGTTGAAGATCCATCAAAATTATCTTTAAGGAGTGCCGTTTGTTGTCGGGGAGGATCACAATATTTTAAATTTTACTGTAACATTTTCATAATAATATCACTGGTTTAATTTAAAAGTATGCATTAAAATTATTTTCGCTGGAATATGAGTAATCTACTTGGCTGTGTAATATGCAACAAAAGCTTTCAACAATTTGCCAAAACAAACTCACCACATCAAACGACAAAAACGTCATAACTGTAACAATACAGATTATTTTTAACTATCAAAACCGCCGAGAGATGATTAAAATAATACGACAGAACATCAAAAAACGTTAAAAATTAACCACAAAATGTGAAAACGGTGTATAAAGCTTAGTGAAAACCGTCACACAGAAAAATACTTATGAAAAGCTTTTCATCGCGTTTTTTGATGTTTCCATTTGCCAATGCTTTCGCTCGCTTACTGTGTTGATTTGGAAATACATTTGGACAATGGGGCTTTGTGTCTTGCTTTATTGCAATATATAAATTTTATGATATCCAAATAAATTTAAAAAAATAGTTGTAAAAATTCAAATAAATTATTTAAATAAAAAAAGATTTCGAAAAATCTGGTGTCTTTCATAAATAGTACGGACATTTACAATACCGTAGAATTGCCTTCGCACAATGTAGATATATTTGTTTTATTTGCTATTACATAACATTGCCATTCTTGAAAAGTTTCAGAATAATTTTTACCACTGAAGGAAATGTTTTTATTCTCTTATTGAAATGAAGCTTCTGGGACTATTTCAATTTATGTAAACATACGTTTAAATCAGATTTTGCCTACGGAGATCGAGATTATAATAAGTTTCATAACTTAAAAATGTGGTTGGTTTTGATTTCAACTTTATTAACTTTGTTACTTTGGATTTTGGCTTCAACAAGCACTCTTAATAATTGAATTTTTGTATTCACATTATGTAGTTGAAAAGTAGTTTAAATTCTTTTGTTTTCATATTTTCAAGTTTAATCAAAATACTTGAAGAAGTTTTTGCTTATTTTGTAGATATTTCATGGCGATTTTAATTGAATGTAGAGTTATGGTTTTGTCGTTTACTTACAACGAAGTTTTTTATACCAGGCTGAATTCCAGAAACTTGGCAAGTGATAGCTTGACCAAACTTTTATTATCTCGACACTTTTCCTATAGTACGAGAACATCAATTTTTATTTTAAAATTGGTATATATGCTATTTTTGTCATATAATTAGTACTGAATTTAATTAAATTCATGCAAGTGCTTGATTGCATAAGAAATTATAGATAGACTCAATGATCTAAAAGAATAGTGTCGTTACGCGTCTTTTTTAACCGAATTTCAAAAAGAAGGAGGTTCTCAATAGGTCTGAAAAGATTAAAATATCATATATTTAAAAAATTTCAAAAATGTAACAAAATGTTCAAAAATCACAAAAATGCTAAAAATGTTCTAAAATTTAAAAAATGTAGAAGTTAAAAAAGTCAAAAATGTCAAAAAAGACAAAAGCGTTCAAAAATATCAACAAAGTGTGTCAAAAACGTCAAAAATGTAAAAAATTTAATTATGGGGTCAAAAATCTCAAATATGCAAAATGTCCAAAAAAACAATAGAAATAAATACTCACAAGTATATTGGTCATTGACTGAATCGTGGGTACATTGAAAAGTAACATTTCGTAATACGTGAGTATCAAGGAGCCGTCACATATAAATACAAGCGAATAAGGGCGCAAAAGCCGATATTTTCGACATTGTGTTTCGTGACGGTCTCTGAGAGAAACCGTTGTGATCATATACTTGGTGTATCATGTCAACCGGTGGCCTCCCGCGGCGATCCTGGCCGTTCTGGTATAACAGCAGTTTCTGACACCGGGGACGAATCGATTCCCAGATAGACTAATCATTGGCAGAGATCCATCACACAACCACGCATCATTTTCATCTCTGTGGTTGGGATCTCCTGCGGCCGCAGAACACAGCCAAGTCTATCTGTATTTCTAACACAGTTCTGTGAGAACATTGCCTACCGTACTCGGTAGGCTTTTTTTTGACCAAACTTTTCTAAACGCCAACAAGAATTATTTCTGTTGGCAACTACTTCTGGTCCCTTTTCACCTGCAGGATTAATCAATATGGTGTTGTACCAGTGCGGCAAAAGCTTTGCAAATGATGCGGGCCTGCATTTACAGTTGCCGAGGGCCTAATCAGGAGACCGACCGCATTTGTCCCATATGTTCTGGCGTATTCAAGTCTTTTGCGGGGATGCGTCAACATTGAGAAAGTCACACCCCACTGAACGCAACAGGGATCTGGAACTCAGATATGAGAGATGATGATGGAACTCCACTTGAATGGACGGATGATGACGATTTGCGGATGGCTCAGTTGGAATCGGCGTTTACAGGTAGGTTCATTAATGACCACCTGCTGACGCAGTTCCCTGGCCGGAGCAAAGACTTTATCAAAAATAAGCGGCATAGACCTGTCTACATAAGCTTATTACGTCAAATTTCTGAAGAGCAAGCGCCACCTGATGAAGTTCCTGGTGAACAGAGGGTCTTAGACGAGGCGAGCTCGCAGGTGGACGATATCGGAGTTGATCTTGTAGATGAGCCCATCCCAACAACGAGCAATACAGATCGGGGGTTGAATCGAGCTGTTTTTCCGTGATCTAGGGGAATTTATTCGAATGTTTCATCTGCAACTGCGGCAGACATCTTCATGATGTAACTGGCTGGCTATTACAGTTTTTCACACAGTTGTTCTGAGAGAAATTGAAATTGAAGAATATTTTTATAAGCAATTTTGGTAGAGACATGGGTTCTTCATTGACACCTATAGTACAATTTATGACAGATTCTGAGCAAAATAACTATGCTTCTAATCAAAATTATGGTGGAGATGTGTCGACGACATTTTTATGAAAATATAATGTCTAACATGTCTACCCATGAGAAGAGATGGAAAATTTAAATGTATTTACTTTCTTGATGTATTTATAGTTAGATCAAATAACACCATAATAACATATATTTCAAAAACAACCGACTTTAGCTGACTTAAAATAAAAACCATTTAGAAACCGTGTGCAATCAATCACTATTTTCAGACATCTTATTTATCTAATTTAAGGTACAAGTTTATTGAAAATTTTAAGGTATTCATCTCTCTCTCTTTCTCCCTCTCTAATTTGTATTCTTTTTCTATATTTTCCAAATATTTTTTAACTTTTTTCTTTGTTTTATTATCTGGACCACTTTCTATAAGTGTAACTCCAATTTACTCTATATTGCATCCACACTGTATATGTGTCTGTGTATTGGTCACCCCTATATAACTTATTTGTATCATTTTCTGAACCAACCTGTACAACGATAATTCAACTCAACACAATATTGACTGATTCTATTTTTCTTTTGTTTAAATTATTTATGTATACCTATGATTTTACCCCAAATGTCTAGTAATCCATTTATGCAACGGCTCATGATTTACCCTATATAACAAAATTCACATTTTTGAACCACATTTTATGACTATAATTTTACTCTACCATAGGTAACTGCTTCTAAAATATTTTAAACCCATGTCTATAATTATATTAAACCCCGGCCTATAATTCAAATATCGTACCTGCTTATGCTTATATAACATATTTTTGATACACCCTATAATAATTAAACTCCACCCTTACTTCAAACACCTTGTATAAGCAACTACTTATGTTCTCCACGATATAACTTATTTTAACCGCCCTGTATAACTGTAATTATACTCCACCTTATGTTTCAACCAACCTGTATATTCAACTGCTTTTCACATTTTTTGAAGCCTTCTATAACGCCAATGTTCACTCTCTATAACTATAGTTTAACTCCACTTTTATTTCAACGCAACTACTCAAGTGCCATCCAATACAATATTTTTGAACCACCCTGTTTAACTAATTCAATTCCAACTTATATTTCAATCATCATTGTATGCAACTGCTAATGTACCACCTAATATCACATGCACGCACGCACACACCTCCAACCGTGTACTATACAGAAGAGATCGCCGCCATAGCAAATTTTCGTTTCAATTTCACGCGACTATAAGCACTGTAACTTAACTTTGTCTCTAAAAGAAGACAAAATGAAAACCATTACAAACACCCTGTACAATATAATTTTATGGCATATCTACACATTTAAAGATATTTATGATGAAAATTTGACATTTTTTAGAGAAAACAGTGAAGATTTATTGAAATACACTAATATCTAGTCACTTTTTTTTGAATTTATGGAAAACCGTAAAATATGGTACCGTAAAATATGGTACCTTTCTGTAATGTTCCTTACTATAAAGAAGCTTAATTCACCAAAATTGCCTAAGCCGTTTTTGAATAATCGCTCGTCATACATAAAAAAAATTGCTGAGGAACTGAGAACCTCCTTCTTTTTGGAAGTCGGTAAAATCAAGCATTTAACGTTAATTTATGAGTACTAACAAATAATTTAAATTTAATTCCAACCAACCTTTGAGCGTAAAGAAAGGGTTTCTTTTTTGTTAATTTTTATCCAGTGAAATATTTAACAACGAAGTAAAGACCTATTGAAGAGCACAAAATAAATATCCAAATAAATTTAGAAATAGAACTATCAGCCAGATCAACGAAGTAAAACAGAAGCACTAAATAAAACTAACGCATTACATCCGGGTTCATTTGAAGAAAAACCCTTAGGAAATAAATACGATGTTAAAACCATATTTAAAACAAATAATACATTGGGATCTAGTCTTACGCCTGTCAAATAGATCAACTAAGCCCTATATTCCAAGAATTTGATTTACAGTGTATCTTCTGCGTGTGGCCATACATATGCTCTTAGCGATGTCTAGAACCAAGGAAAAAAAAACAACAATACAACATTAATTACAAATATTTACCTGTTACATAAAAGAAGTGAGGATAGGAAACCCCAAAGAGCCGTCAAAATAATGATCAAAATCCTTTCGAAATTTATTTACATTTGCAATTTACCCTTTTTGACAATCCGTTCTAGACAATTTTATGTAAATAATTTCAACGATGTGTAGGAACAATGTAATGCTTATCTCTCTAGGAACAATCCCAATAGGCTGTTAATTCAAACCACAAGACTCTGCCCCTAAAGCGTTCCGTTTATTTCAATAATGTTACATAATGTCACCTCGTCAAAATTTCATCTGAATTTCCAGGATTTTCTAAAAGTTAATTAACAAGTCGGATCCCTCCGGTTGGCAGCGGGGACGTGGGATTAAAACTGTGGCTATAATTTCCTAAATTGTCTTGGGAGGAGATATCTGTTCGTTATTCCCCTTCAATACCTTTCTGTCTCCGGTCGTTCGGTATAATCGTTGAAGTTAATGTGGTTACACGAGCTTTGACCTGTGAAATTCCACCAAATCCAAGCGAAGTTACGTTTTGATGTAATTCCGTGAAGCCATCTCTCAATCATTGGAGGTTTCTGTTCTTGAATATTAATAAAATTTTGCAGCTTCGAACAATTATGTGATAATAGATGGCGGTCGGGAGTTTCGGTGTGGTTTCGCAACATACTAAAGGGATGAAAATTTATCTTTCGTTCGAGTGAATCGACTCAATGGAATCTACTAAATAGTCAAAGACGAAACGATTAGGTACCATTTTCTCCTCTGTCTCTCAACCGATTTTCTTCACTTTTGTTTTCTTTAGGAGCTACTGACAATCTTCAGTGCAGAATGCTAATATTAATTTATAATATTGGTTCATTCATTAAATAAAATATAATAAAAAAATCATTATTTACGTCCATACTGTCAACCCAAACAACTGACAGAGCCGCCGCCAGACGGTCAAAACTTAAAAATTGAGTTATTATATTTGGAGGGAGCGATCGTTAGACATACTCTTAGAGCATAAACTTCTGGAAGTGGCATGCAAGCGTTGTTATTGTTTAGTGGTAAAATAGTCAATGTAGTAGATCAATATTGATTTTTCGGACGCGTTGCAGTAACTTTTATATTAAATATTCGGCTTTTAATGTAAATTTAATTATTTGATTAATATATTATTATCACAACCTTCCCGAAGGTGTTGTGTAAAAAATTGTCAGACAGCGGACAATAGATAATTTATTAAATATTTAAGTTCTCCTAGGGTTCTTGGTCCTCTCTTTTCTTTAATATTCCTGAACTTGATTGAAACCGTAAATGACGAAAACTTTTAGGTTGCAAAGAACAATTTTCCAATTATTATATCGAATATTTTGTCAGGAGCAGTAACAGCCAAAAATTTGGGAGGTCATTCTATTGATAAAAATATTTCGAATACCGATATTTGACTACATTTTTATTTTCTTTGTATTTCAATAGATTTGTCAATATGAGTGAACAATTTTGGTCATTACATCTACTTCTTCGATTTCTCTACAACTCTGTTTCTCACAAAAATATACTTTTTACAATTTCATGAAATAGGGTCGAATCTCGAGCACTGGGCGACCACTAGATGCTTTAATTAGTTTAAGAAATGAAAAACGTTTTTAGGTGTTTTAAAAATAACATGTTAGGCCATAAAGCATTCTTAAGGTTAAAGACAAATTGAGGTAGAGGAATCGATCGGTAAAAGAAAAGAACACTGATATTTAAAGTTATTAAAAATAGTAATAGTGAGTATGGTAATGAAATTCAAAAACTAAAATTGCATTTGTCTCAACATTTTTTTCGACCGACACCATACCCTTTTCGAATATAGAACAACAATAAATATTAGTAAATAAAAAAATATAGGTAAAAATGAATATGGTCTTGTTTAATAGAGTATATATCCGGATTGGTGAAACTTCAAATTTGGGAAAAGAATTCTATTGGTAAAGTGATGAAAATTGTGAATGAACACATGCGTGCATGGAAATCGACCAATATCCCCAACATATTGGTCGATTTTTTCAAAACTCCTTATGGAAGTGCATAGTTTTTTAACGTTTAATCTATTAAGGAAGATCCCTAGGTGATCTTATATACTTTTCTGCGACGTGTAACTTGCAGTTTTGCAGAAAAGCGCCGAAAATTCCAATATTCTTATAAAAAATTTCATCGACGTGACGTAAAGGATATTTCCTCATAAATATTTTAATTCCAATAATAAAAATAGCGTATTGCATTACAGAAGGTATGTTTGTTTTTTCGGTACATATGAAGTTGATCATTTTTTACACATAAACAGTGGCAGGTACGAAAAAAATGCATGAAATGAAAAAGATTGTCAAAAGATTCATTTACAATTTTTGTCAATTTCCAGGGGCGTACTGAAAACAAGTTGTAGGGGAAAAAAGAACAGGAGACTCCAGAAAAAGTACCACCCTGTTGATTTCATGACCGTTTCTGTGATCTTATTATGATTACTTCATACAGGCATTTATGCTCCAGAATTTAACTAAACATCTAGAAAACTTTAGTAGCCTGAAGAAAAAAACTGAAAAAAGATTTCAACACCCTGTACATCGGTAACGAAGCGTTTGCGGACATATGTTCATAGGAACTTTTCGTCATAAAATGACTCGAGGAAGCACATCTTGAAATCGTTTGCACTTATTCATTTACACCCCGTATAGCATGGTCTGAGGTTTGTTGGTATTTTAGGTGTCAGAGAAGAAACAATTGCAATTATTGCATTTCACTACCATACTGATGTATTTCTTTATGTGTAAATGAGGACCTTTGTTAAGAAGCTTTGGCGTCTTCTTTTTCTATATACCCAAATTAACTGGATCAAATCTGCTTAATAAATTACTAGTAGCCTGGCAACATAAAAATAAATTAAATGTGTCTCTTAACTAACTTGTTGCACACTTATGTTTGTTTCTACTCATTAAACAGCCACATTTCCTCGTTACATATAAAATTAGTTTCAATGTGTTCAAAAAAACCTCTAAAACGTTCCGCGGTTATGACTTTTTTATCCATAAACTTGTACGTTACATATTCGCAGAAACATTATCTCTAAGCGTTTCTCTTTCTGTCCCTCTCTCTGTCTATGTCTCTTTCCATTTTTTTTGTTTTATGCCTTTCCACCATATTCATCCTTTTACTGCTATTAGGTACGGAAAAGATAACAGGTATAATCTGCAGAAGCGCTGAGCCGTGTGATATTTTTTGCGCTAACGTTAAAAAACAACTGTTGATATCAAAGGGAACATCTCGGGAAATGAATCAGATAGATTTCGAAATGTGTCTGGAATGCAAGATGAATGGTTTTCCTAAGCGTTGCTGTTTTGTTATTTTAATGCTCTCTCCTTACGGTTGCTTTATTTTTGTCACTTTTTTTGTATTTGGCTGCGTTTAAATTAATGTGTATTTATGTGAAAGTTTTTATTGATAAGAGACACTAAAGATAATGTAGCATAGCTTTCCTTTTTTATTTTTCTGTGTGGAAAGAACGAAGTTCTACACGTCTGAAAGTCAGGATAGTGTGCTTAACGTTTCTGTTCGACCCTTGTTAGAAGTTATCAGATGAAACTTTTTCCACTAAGTTCCGAATCATATAAAAATTGTGATCAAGGTGACAGTTTACTTCTGTTTCTGCACAAAATATTTTCGCTGTTGTCCAATGATGCGTTCAGATGGCTCTTCGATCTGGAGAAACTACCACTGACTTTGGTAGTTGGTAAGGTATTAATTTATCAGTAAATAGAGTTTAATATATATTCAGTCATCTTTCAGGACTCGCTAGAGAACAAGGAAATTGGAATTAGAGTCAATGGAGTCTGGATAAATAACATACGATATACGATACGCTGATGACACAGTCTCTTGGAACGAGTAGAAAAATTTAAGTACCTGGGAGTATGGATTAATGAGGAATGGTCATCGGACAGGGAAATTAAGTGCATAATCGAACAAGCCCGAGGTGCATTCCTGAAATTTAAAAAAGTCTTCACCTGTAGCGATTTCGACCTTGATCTTAGAATGAGATTTTTGAAATGCTACGTCTGGTCGATGCTCCTATACGGTGTCGAGAGTTGGACAGTAAAAACAAATGAAATAAACAAATTGGAAGCTCTCGAAATGTGGATATACCGCAGAATACTTAAGATACCATGGACGGCCTAAATAAGAAACGAGGACGTGCTCAGACGTCACATCATGCGTAACTATAAGTACCAGCTTCTCCAGAAGATGATTAGGACGGAAAAAAATGTCGTGGCTGCGGAATGTAAGACAATGGACAGGCATGCGTGGTATACAGACGTTGATCCATACATCCAGATATAGGAAAGTCATGGAAAGTCTGGTCGCTAACATCCATTAATGAATAAGCAGAGAAAGAAGAAGAAATAGAGCAAATCTTAAAGAATGGCTATTAAATTTTAAGCTACTTAAAATCTATACAGGGTGTCAACGGTTTGAGCGCAAAGATTTTGAGGATCAATACTTCGGCTCAAAACAATCAAAAACTTGTATAACATTTTCAGAAATATACTATAGTTTTGCCAAAAAAAAATTAATAAAAAATTTAGAAGTTAGGTAGCCTTTAATACAGTGAATAATAGATTATTTGCAGCTTCAAAATGCTTTTAAAGCTAAATATGTAAATACTTAACCGCTTATAAACGTTTAATAACTGTATTAACAAAGAAAATTATTATTTAAATTCTAAATATTCTGTTATAATTTGCTGTACGTTTCTCCGAACAGATGTGGCAACGTGACATATAAATACACCTAGCTTAGTAAGTGTTTACGTTTAGCTACAGCTGACCGCCGCCACGATTGGTTTTTTGCTGTATCGATTCTAGTGTGAAAATTTATATCTAAGTGAAAGTGATTTGCCTGATATTCGATGTAGACAGCGTGATTAGATTTTCATTTAAAAAAATAAATTACAAAAACAAATAAAATCGGTTATGGATAGTCTGTTCGAGTACAGGAGTGTTAGTTTGTAACAAATAATGGCAGATTACAGAATTAGGGAAAGACCTGACATGCTATTAATTTGTGGGGAAAGCAGATATAATAGCAAGAATGTTGAATTTTGAATATTTACTATGAAGAATTCGTTTGTTCTCCTGAGCTCTATCATGATGACATATCCTATAAGTACATGAGTATTTATTAGTCCAACATAAATAATATTAATTTAATGAGTAATAAATAAATTAACAGATAAAAGAAGTACATATAAGGAATGTTTTGTTTAATATACTTAGAATCGAATTATTTCTATACCATATCTAAACAACTTTGTTCATGTTTTTGTGGTTACTCATTTCTTTATTATTTCCACTAAAAGTAACTCTGATTTTACCGCGACGTTGCCGGCTTGACAGTAATTTACTTAATGTGTATTTGTAATTTTCTCCCTTATTAAGGCCTATAGATCATAGTGTCATAAAAGTTTTTTGTTTTATTTGGTGTATACTATTTTCACTATAATATATGCACTCAAACTATTAACACCCTGTAGTAACTAAAATATGGACGTTTTCAGTTTTTGATGATCTTTCAAAGTAATTTCAGGTCGATCGTTAAAAGGGTCGTTGATTATTTTGCTTATTTATTGAGGTTTTCCTTCCTCCGTTTTTTCCTGCAACAAATAAGTATTTGAAATTGTAAATGGGGTACAAACTTTACTAAGAAAATTTCGAAAATTTGCTTGCATTATCGGTTGTCTGCACCGAAATTTTTCCTCACAGATATTCTGAGTGAAAGAAGTTTGATCAACCAGTCATCCTGTATATAAATAATGATTTGTATAATATGTGATATTTATCTGTGTTTGTGAACTCTAAATATGGAGTAGTTTGTAATCGCCATGTGTCGTAACTCGTGGATTATTATTAAATTATCGATTTGATACAATTTCTCTTGTTTTTCAAAAAAAAAAACAAATGACAGGCACAATTTGGAGGTTGGTGAGACTGAGGGTACCGTTTTGTGCGCTTATAGCAATAAAATTGTACGTCCTTAACCCAGGTGAATTAAAGGTTCCCGGCTTATGCATTGTTTAGAAATATATGGCTGGCTTTCTTTTTTTTAATACAATTTCTGGAATTTGAAAATATGTATAATTCAACCTTGTCAGGATCTAAATTCATTTAATGCTATGAAAATATATTCAATTTGAAATTAGACTATTTGACAAACTGAATAGGAAACTAATGAATTTTAAGGCTATTTAATACAGACATGGTGGCACAAAAAATTAGAACATATTAAAATAAAGCACCTATTAAATTAGAAGAATTTAAAACACATATCTTCAGTGTTTTAGAGGAACAAGATCAATGCCCAGAAGTAGCACTTCTCATCAAGAAATACTAGAAGTCGGCCGTCGCTTCATAAATTTTAATTTAAGGTAAAGTAAAAGGTGTATATGGTTGTTTCAATTTGCCAGGAGTTTCATCGACGAAATTAGCAAGCGGCAAAAAAATTTAGGACTGGCAGTAGAGTGTACAGCAATGAAGTCACTGACAAAACTGGAAGCTCCAAGGATAAGCTTAAGACAAAGAAACAGTCGACCGAGGAAAAAGACCATCGATAAGACTGCAGCTGCGAGCAAAACTAAGAAATTTGCTGCAGATGAAACGGAAATTGCATCTCCAAAAGCCACACTATCGACAGAAACATCATCATCAAATTCAGTGTGCACTTACTAAAAAACTAAAAGTTTCTACAGCGAAAACAGCAAAATCTATGGCAACCCCTAAGGCGAAAACAACAAACTAAATAGTTTAAAAAGGTAAAACCTTATTCTTCTTCAAAGGTTCCGCTGTGAAGAATAGCTATGGGAAAATTAAACCTTATAAACAGGTGCAAGCTTGACAGCTCAAAATAATTGAGATAGCTAGAGAACCTCACGTCATTTCACTAGGCATATTCTCTGCTTGAACTTAAAATAACCTTTTAGTTGGCTTTAAACAAATAAAGCTGCACATGATTTTTTTAGGACTTCCACCGAAATCTTCTAATTTGACTTTGAAATGACACTGAATGCGATCTGAGAGATGCAGCAACCAAAAGACCAAGTATGTACTAGATTAATTGAGGTCGTGTTGGATGGATGGAGCTATTTGATGTGGGGGATTGATTGTTTAAGTTCGTTCGCTTGTAAGAAATGTCAACTATAAGTAAATGTAATGAAAGTGCGTGCGTCTAGTCACTAGAATGTTTAGCTGCTGTTAAATAATGGCTCCTAAAATCTCCTCAATAGCTCTATTTAGAGACGGATTAATGATTAAGCTCTATTATAGGATTTGTGTGAGCTAAGTTGAAGTCTAGATTCGTGGAGATATTTGATCAGAAGTATACAGGGTGAGTTTTTTTTGATGATCAGTATGGGGATCTCGGAAACTAACGGATATAGAGCAATGGTTAAATTGGGAAAGATTTGCAGTTTTACTAGCCCAATTTAATGATACTTTCGGATTTTTGTAAAAAGTCATGGCTTACTAGATATTTTGAAAAAACGAAATTCTGTCGATTTAGTCAAATCCCTCTAGCTCCTTTGTTTTTGATTTTATAAAAAAGTGTAAATATCAAAATTGGAGGGAATTATATCCCGAATATGATTGTCATGTCCTCGTTTGCATGACAGCTCTGGTTTTCGAGATATGACACAAACTTATCTTTATTTGAGTGGAAACTATAGTTAGCTATGACCTCAAAAAATCGGATATTTTTAGAGCTTTTCAACGATATAATACTCGATATAGTTATTCATAAAAATAACGGAGTTATGGATGCTTTTCTCTCTTATTTTGACTTTTAACGTAGGTTGCCATGAAATAGATTGATTTCTTAATAACTATTCCAAAAAATATTGAACAATTTTTTTATTAGGTATATCAGATGTAACGAAAAAACTAAATACGTAGGTACTTACTAAAAACGTAAGAAATTAAAGTATATAATAATGGTTACAATTTATGTTTGAAAAGTCCAGCATTGTTATTTCGACAAAAATTGCATCTTTTTAAGATTGATATTACCGCTTTCCTCACAGACCGCCTATCAATTTTTTCAATTGCTTGTAATACCGCCTCCCTTAGGTCACCAACTGTCTCATACTTCCTTTTGTATACTTTGTTTTTTAGCGCACCGCATAAATAGAAGTCTATAACTGCCAAATCAGGAGACCGGGGTGGCCATTCGCGTGGGCCATTTCTTCCTATCCAAGAGTTGGGATAGATATTATCTAAGTGTTGTCTTACTAATAACGAGCTATGAGCAGGTGCTACATCATGTTGGAACCACTCAATTTCTAAACGAGTTCTCAAATTCAAATTATGGAACATGTCTTGAAAAGTGTATTGCAAGAAATGCTAGTAGCGCTCCCCAGTAAGTGATTCGTCATAGATAAAAGGCCCCAGAATAGTAGACCCTATGATACCACACCAAATATTAAAACCAAGTTTTACCTGGGGTCGTCTTTGTTTTACATGGAAAAGGGTTTTCTTTAGTCCAGATATGCTCACTGTGTCCATTGAACATACCACAGTTAGTAAATTTAGTTTCATCTGACCATAACACATTTAATGGAAACTGTGGATTCTCAAGGCACATGTCTCTAAACCATGTACAAAACAAAATACGTCGATGTTTGTCACCAGCAGTTTGAGAAACTGACAGTTTGTACGGGTACGGGTGGAACTTGTGCGCTTTCAGTACCTACCTTAACTACAGTTCGGTGAGATGTGCCAGCTTCTGCTGCAATCTCAAGAGTTGATGTAGATGTATTTTGATTTACCATTGCCAAAATATTTATTTGTGCTGCTTCGTTAATTTGATTACGTTTCTTTGGTGGTTTAGTAAAAGATCCATATCTGCGTAAAATAACGTAAAGCCTCTTAAATGTTCATGGAGCAGGTAGACGACGATTAAAATATCTATGAAAGTATTTCTCAGCTGCACGAACTGAATTTTTATAGAATATGATATAACATTCCACCATATTCTGTTTTTCTTCGTTAGAATATTCCATTTTATCACGAAAACTTGTCAATATCAACTGGCAGTGCAGCACTACTAATGGAATTACTCTCAAATGAGGAAACGTCAAAGTTAAAATAATCTTCTTCATGGCTACCTACTTTAAAAGTGAAAATAAGAGAGAAAAGCATCCATAACTCCGTTATTTTTGTGAATAACTATATCGAGTATTATATCGTTGAAAAGCTCTAAAAATGTCCGATTTTTTGAAGTCATATGGTTTCCATTCAAAAAAAGGTAAGTTTGTGTCATATCTCGAAAACGAGAGCTGTCACGTTAACGTTAACGAGGAAATAAAATCATCAATAGACAAACCAGAGTAGCTGATATAAGTCAGAAAGTGCTTAAGATGCATAAAGACAATTGACTAGGGAGGTTAAAGAGGTGGGAACATAGGATAACAGTGTTTGGGCCTAGACAGAATAAAAGTAGTGTGTCCACAAAAACGTTGTGGACACACTACTACTTTTGAAAAGGATATATCATATCCAAGAGTGGATGGATTCCGGTTGAAGAAGACAGAAAAAATATAGCACAATTTCAGCTGGCTGGAATCCTTTTTCCACTTGTCGTGTGCGGGGTCGTTTAATTACTGTTAAGGGCTTCCTAAATGTTATTAAAGTTTGATGGAATCTAAAATGCCTTTAACGTGGAATAAGCATAGAATAAAACATAAAATAAATTTTACTTATCTCTAACTTGCCCTATGCAGACTCCCAAAGAAATGTTCTGGAAACTTATAACTTCCTCGAGTAGAACTCCCGTATAGCCTGTATAATAAAGAAACACCACAAGTATAATGAGTTTACCTCCGGAGACATTTTACATTTGTTAGAGTAAACTCGTCCTCATGAGTGAATGGCATTTATGAATAGTTTCGTCTCTCGCTGTAATTAAAAGAGCTACACACTTCTAAAAAAGAAATGAATATAAAATTCAAATACTTTGTTAAAAAAGAATCATCTCATCAGAACCTCAACCAAACATCTCTATTTACCGGAATGTGTTTTTCTTTTCTCTCATAATGAGAACAGCGAATCTGTTTTGTCCCAGGTTTTCAAATATGTCGTTATTTTAAATTATATCTCGCGACGCGTACGTACCTCTTGAAAACGGTTGAATGCCGCTGGCAAGGAAAACTTGGATGGCTTAAGGGCGATAGGGCAACATCAAGGGTTCGTTCATTGCGAAATGTTGTGTAAGAAGTATTTAACCACACAAGGGGCCACGATATCCTTTAATGAGCAGCCTAGACCCAAATCCGTGCCTCAAAGTTGCTCCTGGAGTGGATGCAGTGGTTTGTGATAATCCGTTGCTAATTTATATCGGAACTTGTTTTCAAGTGGACATTGAATCTTTTGTAATTATCCACTTTTCAATTAATTACTGTATTTAGATAGGATATATTGATCCAACAGTAAAATCAATCATTTTATAAATTTCCCATATAAGAATTTTCACCTGTTTCACATTATGAGGCAGGGGCGTATCCGAACAACAGCTTTGGAGTGGTGGGGCAATCACATGCAGGGGGGAGTAGACTTAGACTAAATATACTCAAGCCGGGATGAGGAATTTTTCTGTGGTTTGGACTAATAGCACTAAAAATTGTTAATCTGCGGTTTAAACGCAAAGAGGTAACTTTTGATAAAAGATTTCGTGTTTATAGTTTTAAGCTTAGTGACTTAGCATAAAGCCATGATTTTAGGCTATAATCCGGTATTTAAGTGACCACCTTTAAACAATGCCCACAGACTTAATTGCCTAATCCGATGGGCTAATACTCGCGATGCATTTATAGTCGGTTGTAAGACCGACATCTAGGATTTTCGGGGAAACTAGCACACAGAGGTTCAGAATCTGGAACCGTTCCCTGTAATTGCTGTTCTCCCGTAACTCCTAGGTTAGAATGTCACGATGAAATTTTCAGGTTACTTCACCTGTCAGAGATATTGAATGCGCGTACAAAATAATGACACATCGAAGAGAGTATTGAATATCTCTGACAGGTGAAATAATATGAAAATTTTATCGTGACATTCTTACCTAGGAGTTAAGGTATCTATGATAATTTGTGTTCTAAAGCTCCTTTAAAGTCTATATAAACCACCGTTATCATTGTTTTCTGAAGCTTATTTCTGGCATCTTCTAGTTTCTTTTTATTTTGTGTTGTGTTCTTCTTTATGGAGCATTGTTGAACTGTCAAATTGTATTTATGGCTAGGTATTTTATGGTTAGGTGTCGCACATGTAGACCTTCCATATGATAAAGAAGGTAGAAGTCGTGGGTTTGCATTTGTGGAGTTTGATTACCGTGTAGAGGTTATTCAAACCATTTCCATGTTTCATAATCAAGTTTATTTTGATATAATTATGACTAATAATGGACAGAGCTAGTGACAACTTTAAACTTTCTAAAGGACTTAAATCAGTTGAAATGTGGTTGAGATCAAATGGAGAGCCTTTAAAGAATGTTGTTCATAACTCTCTTTCAATAACTGATGGTGGTAACAACAAGGCTGGTATTTTAGGATCAGTTCCTAACAATTCACTTCAGTTGTCAAGTGCTCTGTCAAATTCAGGAAATCTTTCTGCTTGGGCATTTTGAATACCTAAGCATGTCAAGCAGCTAATCTTTTTGGGTTGATGAGAAACGGCTTGGAAGAGCAGATCTATCGTCGCTAGTGCAGAACAATCTTGTCTCTCAATCGAAAGCGACCCAGTTCGGAGGAGTATCACAAGGCGGATCAAAGTTAGGAAACGCCAATGATTTTGGTAATTTTAATAACAGAGTTAATGATAGCAGTGGTGCCTCTAAAGCGGCGGTAGTGGTGGATTTCAAGGTGCTTTTGGCGAATAGAAATAACGATCGATTCTGTGGAAGCGCGAATTCTATGATGCTACCTAACATGGAAGGAAAACGTTTTTCAAGGAAAATCATTTACCAGCTACGACCAATTGCAAGATGTTGCATGAGAAATTCACAGAATGTAAAAATGTAGGTAAATCGTTTGAGGAAAAGGGTCAAGGAAGTCTATTGATCAGATTAGCAAGCAGACAGAGCGATCAAGGAACTGGATAAAGCTCGTACTGATGGCAAAATTATCGATGCACGATTGTTCTTCTAATAATTTAATTTAATAGTATTTAATAGTGTGGGATAAATTTTAGATTTCTTGAATTATCGTTTCTTTATGTAATTGTTGTGTTCAGTTCTTCGTATTTTTTGAGGTCTACATGTTTCTCCAATTTGGAATTAATTAAATTTTGTAAAATGCAGTTTCTTGAGATAAGAGTTGTTTGTTGGTTTTGTTTTTGATAGAAATGAATTTCGTGTATTGTCTTGAATGTCGTTCAGCCTTTGAGAAGTTTGGTTTAGTTCTCAACGTTTGTTTGGGTTCAACTCTCTTTAACCGTTTGTTGGTGAATTTTATAGGAGAACTGCTTTCGGCAGAACACTTTTTAGAATTCGGTTACATTTATTGAGTTTGTTATCATCAAAACAGATGGTATTTGCTCCATTATAGAACAGGTTGGTCTAAAAGTATAGAAACCACTGCAAAACTCTTCGGAACATATTTTTTTAAATGTTATTCATAAATGTTTTAGTATTTTCCCTGGCTATCTAACGATGACTTTGACGCTGATCGTTACCATGAACTTGAGGATCATATCAAATGCATTTTTTCAAATGAGTATCTCAATTATTTATTCCAGATTCGGAAAGAGCAGAAAATTTTACTTCCATATTGACCTTGACTGTGACCTTGAACACAACCAAGGTCAAATAGATTTTTTCAAATAAGAACTCCGACATTTTAGTCTGGATTTGTAGGAGGCGCATTTTATTTTGATATTATTGTCAAGTTCATGGTCACGGACAAATGAAGATCAAGCTCAAGGTCCTGCTTGGACGCGCGGTACTGCACCTCTTACAAATCCAGACTAAAATATAGGACAAGTCATTTGACCTATTACAGTCATCATCATTTTGGACGTAAAATTTCCACTATTTCCTAATCTGAAATACAAAATATGGGTTTTCATTTGTAAAATGCATTTGACCTTGATATTAACCTCAAGCTTATGGTCAAAGTCAACTCAAGGTCAAGGTCGGGTTGGGCCATCCAACGCAGACCTATAAATCAAAAATGAAAAATTTTAGTTCCTGTTTGTAAAAACCACTTGATTGTTATCCTCATCAAAGTCATGATCAAGGTCAATGTCAAGGTCATTCTGGATCAAAAATTTTCTACTCTTTCCTAATCTTGGATACAAAATATGGGTTTTCAGTTATAAAAATGCGTTTCGGCTTGATCTTACCCTCAAGTCAACTCAAGGTCAGGGTCGTATTTGGCCATCCAATACTGCGCCCCTACAAATCAAGAATAAAACATGGGAGTTCCCGTTTGTAAAAATCCATTTGATAGTAGTCCTCATAACGTTGATGATCAAGGTCAATCTCAAGGTCTTTCTGGACATAAAATTTTCCACTCATTTCTAATCTGGGATACAAAACTTGGGTTCTTAGTTGTAAAAATGCATTTGACCTTGATCTTACCCTCAGGGTTATGGTCAAAGTCAACTGAAAGTGAAGGTCAGTGTCGAGGTCATTTTGGACGTAACTTTTTCACTCTTTCCGAATTTGGTATAGAAATTGAGGGTTCTCGTTTTTAAAAATGCATTTGACTTTCATATTATCCTCAAGCTTATGGTCAGAGCCAAGTCAAGGTCAAGGTCGTGTTTGGCCATTCAATACTGCCCCCCTGCAAATCCAGAATGAAAATGGGCGTTTCCGTTTGTAAAAATCCATTTGACCTTTGCCGTGGTCAAGGTCATGATCAAGCTCAGTGTCAGTATCATTCTGGACTTAGAATGTTCCACTATTTCCTAATCTGGGTTACAAAATATGGGTTCTCGTTTGTAAAAATACATTTGACTTTAATGTTACCCTCAAGCTTATGGTCAACGTCAACTGAAGGTCAACGTGGTGTTTGACCACCCAATACTGCGCCCCTCCGAATCAAGAATGAAAAATGGGAGTTCTCGTTTATAAAACTCTATTTGACTTTTATCGTCGTTAAGGTTATGATCAAGGTCAGTGTTAAGGTCAGTTTTCCGAATTTGGAGTAAGAAATGGCGGTTCTCATTTGAAAAATGTATTTGACCTTGATATGACCGTGAAGTCAAGGTCAAGGTCTTAAATAGCCAGGGAAAAGTCTTTTCTATTTAACATTTTTCAAAAAAATTAGTGCTGAAGAGTTATTCAGATGTACTTTTGGAAAACCTGTATAGTGGTTGAATAATAACTTTGTTTACTGTATTTCGGTGATTTGAACTATAATTTGGATACGACTGTTTTAGTACTCCTTCACCACAATGATAAGAATTTGCCGAACATGGAATTTATAACCGTAAATAAGTATTCAGTGTATTGAAGTACGTAACGAAATAACTTCTTTTTTTCTCTTTTTGTCGGAAAAAACCTCGATTTCTCGTGCCCAGTGTGCGAATAAAGTGGACCAATTTTTCGGGATAAAGGACTAATTTACACTCTAGCATAATGGAAAACAGGGTGGCAAACTGCGGGAAAACTGCCTGGAAAACGAGGAAAAAACTACCTACCTGATGTGGCGTCGCGCGTGCCAAGCACCGAAGAAGGTCTGGGTGTGGGTCTCTCCTCTTCCAGGATAATTTCCTTTTCTTTCTTGTAGAGATTGAAAATGGTGGCGACACACGTTAATCTGGCTATTCCACCCTGGAACGTGTCCGGGCTCATATTCAATTCAATGCTCGAGAGGGTTTTTACTGGCAGGCGACGATTCGTGTGACTGGCGTAAGGGTTGACTACCGTGATGCGATCCGAATGGAGTTCAGGCATCTGGAATAAATTTACATTTTCTTTCATATATTATTCATATTTTGCGTTAATATTAATAAATTCGTGCGAGCTCGGTTAAGAGTATATTGAAGATATTAGTTTGGTTTAGATTTAGTGCGTCTGCCATCAACACATCATATATATATGAAGTCATTTAACAGGTTGAATTAACATATTTATTGAAGTTGAGGGAGAAATTTATGTTTAGAAATGTAGACGGTATAATAATATATACAACCCTAACGCAAACTCACATTTTTTATATTAGAACAAAATGTTCGTTTATAATGATTTTTGGTAAAGAAGTAAGGATAAAGTAACACCAATACAATATTTATTTATTTTATTTATTTATTTATTAGCGTCTATTGCCCAACAGCTCACCATTTACAGAGCAATATATAGAGTGAATTTTTTTTGGTGATCAGTATGGGAATCTTGGAAACTAGCGTAGATAGAGCAATGTTTAAATTGGGAAGAGTTGCAGTTTTACTGGCCCAATTTAATGACACTTTCGGATTTTTGTAAAAAGTCATGACTTACTAGATATTTTGAAAAAAAAAGAATTTCTGTCGATTTAGTCAAATCCCTCTAACTCCTTTGTTTTTGATTTTATAAAAAAGTGTAAATATCAAAATTGAAGGGAATTGTATCCCGAATATGATTGTCATGTCCTCGTTTGCGTGACAGCTCTCGTTTTCGAGATATGACACAATCCTATCTTTCTTTGAATGGAAACCATAGTTGGCTATGACCTCAAAAAATCGGTCATTTTTAGAGTTTTTAAACGATATAAACTCGATATAGTTATTCATAAAAATAACGGAGTTATGGATGCTTTTCTCTTTTATTTTCACTTTTAACGTAGTTAGCCATGAAATAGATTGATTTATTAATAACTATTCCAAAAAACATTGAACGATTTTTTTATTATGTATATCAGATATAACGAAAAAACTAAATAAGTAGGTACTTACTAAAAATTTAAGAAATTAAAGTACATAATAATGTTAACAATTTATGTTCGAAAAGTCCACCATTGTAATTTAGACAAAAATTGCATCTTTTTAAGATTGACATTACCGCTTTCCTCACAGACCGCCTATCAATTTCTTCATACTTTATTTTGTAAACTTTGTTTTTTAGCGCACGCCATAAATATAACTGCCAAATCAGGAGACCGGGGTGGCCATTCGCGTGGGCCGTTTCTTCCTATCCAAGAGTTGGGATAGATATTATCTAAGTGTTGTCTTACTAATAACGAGCTATGAGCAGGTGCTCCATCATTTTGGAACCACTTGATTTCTAAACGAGTTCTCAAATTCAAATTATGCAACATGTCTTGAAAAGGGTATTGCAAGAAATGCAAGTAGCGCTCCCCAGTAAGTGATTCGTCATAGATAAAAGGCCCCAGAATAGTAGACCCTATGATACCACACTAAACATTAAAACCAAATTTTATCTGGGGTCGTCTTTGTTCTACATAGAAAGGGTTTTCTTTAGCCCAGATATGCTCATTGTGTCTATTGAACATACCGCAGTTAGTAAATCAAGTTTCATCTGACCATAACACCTTTAATTGAAACTGTGGATTGTTAAGGCACATGTCTCTAAACCATGTACAAAATAAAATACGGCGATGTTCGTCACCAGCATGCAAAGTTTAAGTCGGGTGGAACTTGTGCGCTTTCAGTACCTTAACTACAGTTCGTTGAGATATGTCAGCTTCTGCTTGTTGATGTAGATGGATTTTGATTTACTATTGCCAACAAATTTATTTGTGGTGCTTCGTTAATTTGATTACGTTCCTTTGGTGGTTTAGTAAAGGATATATATCTGCGTAAACTATCGTTAAGCCTCTTAAATGTACATAGAGCAGGTTGACGACGATTAAAATATCTATGAAAGTATTCCTCATCTGCACGAACTGAATTTTCATGACATATGATATAACATTCCACCATATTCAGTTTAGCACTAGTAATGGAATTACTCTCAAATGAGGAAACGTCAAAGTGAAAACAATCTTTTTCATGGCTACCTACGTTAAAAGTGAAAAGCATCCATAACTCCGTTATTTTTATGACTAACTATATCGAGTATTATATCGTTGAAAAGCTCTAAAAATGTTCGATTTTTTGAGGTCATAGCCAACTATGGTTTCCATTCAAAAAAAGATAAGTTTGTGTCATATCTCGAAAACGCTGTCACGCAAACGAGGACATGACAGTCATATTCGGGATACAATTCCCTTCAATTTTGATATTTACACACTCTTTTTATAAAATCAAAAACAAAGGAGCTAGAGGGTTTTGACTAAATCGACAGAATTTCGTTTTTTCAAAATGTCTAGTAAGCCATGATTTATTACAAAAATCCGAAAGTGTCATTAAATTAAGCCAGTAAAACTGCAAAACTGCAAGACCAGATAGTATAACAAAATAAAATACAGTTAAAAAGTAAAACACAATTAAAATGCAATTACAACTATGTAAAGTTTAAATATTTTTAATTAAATAAAAAAGATATAAAATTATAAATAATCGTGACATTTATTTTTTAGTTCGGATAAATTACAACAGAACAAATCATAAACATTTGACAACTTATTGGCATTTCCACACAGGTTATTAATTGGGGATTTTAACAAGATATTGGTCTGAGCTCTTGACTTGAAAGTCTGAATATTTCAAATAATCCAACCGTTTCAATGTCTAAATCAGACACCGTTTTCAATGGTATTACACAAAATAAACAACAAATTAAAAAATTAAAAGGATTCGCACTGACAAATATCGTAATCACAATTTGACATTAATATTTGACAATAAAACTGATGTAACTAATGGAATTTACTGCAAATTCGATACATAAAGGGTAGTAAAAAAAAATTTAAAGATCATGTGAAATAGTAAAGTTTCTTTCAAATTTTGAAAGTGTATGTTATGACCAAGATTTCAGGCATGTTCCCAAATTTTTGAGTTTTCGAATTCTCGTTTTTTTTTATATAATTTTTGTGTTCATTTATTCGAACATTTATGGGCCTAGAGTTTTCTCCAATATAAAATTTGTTACAATTGCAAAAAAACTTATAAATGCAGTTTTTTGAGTTTTGTGTTACGTTATTTGATTTAGTTTTTTATATATATAAAATTTGCAGTAAATTACCTTAGTTACATCAGTTTTGTTGTCAAACATTAATGTCAAATTGTGATTACGATATTTGTAATTGCGAATCCTTATAATTTTTTAATTTCTTGTTCATTTTGTGTAATACCATTGAAAACGGGGTTTGATTTAGACCTTGAAACGATTAGACTTTTGAAATATACAGACTTTCAAGTTTATGTGGTGTTATTCCCAAAGAACTCAGAAAAAATAAAAACCAGAGATGCCACAATTATCATTCAGAAAACAAATTTTATCCAGGTCCGGAAGTGAAATTAATATTGCACTTTTCATTACAGTACAGAAAGTTATCGCCAACATAGATAATTCATTAATACAAAAAGTCCTAAAGTGAATGCTTTTCAAAAATCAACAAAGAACAACACACTTAGAATATTCCAGCTGAACCCCTGAAAGTTTTACTTTATGTTTAATAAACACCGTATAAATCGCTGAAATTTGGGACTCATCGCTATAAATTTAGAGCTGGATTCCAACTTCTGAATATAATTAACCAGCGATAATAAACCTAAAGGCTTCCTTAAACGTACCAGAAAGTTTGCTATGTACACACAAATAATGTTCGTCACCTATACTGTCATACAAATAACATCCAACAAGTTTTCTAAAATATGTATGTGCCAACATTATTTATCCCTACATTATTCCGTCATGTTTGAAAGTTATGTTTGTACAATCAAGTTTAAGTACGAAAAATTAACTACAACATGTATGAATTGATTTTATAAAAATGCATTTGTATGAACAAACATATTGCATCACTAGATGCTACAACATCTTTATAATTTAGTTTGGACAAATACGTTTGTGCATACCGTGAAAGACGTGTAGTTCAACAGAATGTTTGGGCAAACAAAGCATTCAAACCAAAATTCAGAAATCTGCGGCGTTTGATTTTTTGTTTGTACGATACGTTTGTACAAACAACTAGCAGCGTCTAGGGACAAGAGACGAGTAAAAACATTTAGTTTAAAGGGTAGTGAGTTTCGTATGCCATCAAAATAAGATAAGTGATTTAAGAAATTATTCTAAACAATTTATAACCGAATTTCTTGAATTGTACAGAGAGTTTCCTTGTTTTTCGAATATATAAGCTAAAGAATATAGTAATAAACATGTTTCAGGAATAATTATCCGTAAGGACTGTGGTGATATGGCACAACTGAATTACAAATCCTGATAAGATCTTCCTGTAGCCAGAAAGCGTTATAGTTAACCTTTCCTCGGTACTAATTGCTTTTCTCAGTGTATCCTATTTTTTTGTGAGTCGATACAGTTCAAAATCATGTTAAATTGGTTATCATCCATACGTAAATAATTTTTCAAATGTGACTTTTCACAAACTCTTCGTGAACCAATAGCTGCACATTTTTTTCCCATACATATCTACAAACGATTTGTGTGCACGTCTAGGCAGCATACTTGTGTATGATATATCTTTTTAAAAACATCTCGAAGAGATATTTGGCAGTTGCACTACACCTTCATACAAAGTTGAAGAAACATGCCACACAATCTTATTAGTGAAAACAAATCCTTACGTCTAAACTATCTATTTTGTATTTTGAACAAGTTTGACTAGAATGTTGAAATCAAATACCTACACTTTCAAATAAGTGTGTACAAACTTATAGATATTTGTATCAGATATCATTAAAACGAACTGTGTAGGACACACACTTGTACAATTAAATTGTTTGTACAAACAAGTTTCAACAACTTGAAGGTACGTTTAGGAGCCGCTTAAGTTTGAACTACCTACACCATAATAAGAAATCATATAAATTTGTACTTTCAGCATCTCGCGACTGCAAATAAGAACATTGATCAACGGTCAATAATATTTTCATCGATTTTCAACCACCCCACACCCTCATTCATTGTCGTTGTGTTACAATGAAGTCTTGGGGATAACAAATGGCTACGAAACGGTTACAAAAGGAGAGATTTTATTTCCGCAAGTAATTGTAAACTTCTAAATTTTTTAAAGTCCGCCGATGCTCGAACACCATCTGCTTCGTTTCCCATACAGTCTTTCCGTAACTTTGGGCTTTCCCTTCGCCCGGTTTTATTAAATATCCAAACGTCTAAATAATTAAATAAGGAAGCCTCTCTTGAATTGATTCACAGAACGCCAAATCCGACGAGCATCCCCTCGGCACGGCATTAGGATCGAAGATCAACGTTTAACGGAGAGTTGCGTTGGAGAGTGGCCATTGTTTTATTAGGGTGATTATTGAATAATTGAGTTGGTTGTAACAGTGGCGTTTGTTTTACGCAACGTCGCATTAGTTGTAGTGGAAGATAAACTCTTAGTAGTAACAGATGCTAACAGGAAACAGTATTGCAAGAAAACTGGAAAGGTAAAATCCAAAAAAAAAAAAAAAATTGACGAATTGTTTGAGATATAAATGTATATTTAAACAGTGGATACCCAACTTCACAAATATGAACTAATAAATATTAAAAAATAATTAAGAAAAACACAAAAATAATGTCTAAGTACTTCTTGGGAAATAACACCACAGTTTAAAGAAAATTCTGTATATTCCAAACGTTTCGGGGTCTAGGTCAGACTCCGCTGTCAATGGTTAAGAAACTTGGATAAAAAGGCACAATTCTAAGATCTAAATTAAAATATTTGACAATGTGTATTATTTGATTTCTGACGTAACTAAGAGAATTTTATTTGCAACATACAGGGTAGCACAGAAACTTCTAAAGATCATATAAACATAAAGTCGCTTTCAAATTCTTTCAATTTGAAAGGGACGAATATCTGCGGCCGCCATCGGTACAAACAGAACCACGTCATCGGTACAATTTGCGACAACGCAATGGTGTCACCCAATCATAACAAACGGCACCGCCCCCTCAACACAATCGGAGACGGGGCAAAAAAATAGGAGGGGACTCGGGAGATAGCATAAATAGCGGCGCGCACATATCGGAGCTCACTTCCACTTTAGACGCCACGGAGAGCAGAACAAGCGGAGAACGACCTAGCCGACGATCTCGGATACGAAGTAGTCCAGAAAGGTCCGAACCTGCAACCACCCTTCGTGTTGGAAGAAGAGGAAAATCCTTATGAAAATGCCAAGTGAGATTTTGGCGAAACGTCAGGCGACCGTTCCTTTACAGGGACAAAACTTTCAACGGACGAACACCCGGACCATCAAGAGAGCTACACATAGTTCCGTCCGTGCCAACTTGTTTTCAAACATTGTATACCTCTACGGGGAGGAGATACTCAAATCCATCAAGCTCTACGAAAAGCTTAGGAGAAGAAAAACCACACTCCTGTGCGATCTCCATTTCCTGATAAAATGCAGAGACGAAAATCTCCTTCCATCTTTCACCAAGCTTTCCTACCACACCCATAGTAAGAAAACCGACACCATCCTCAACAATGCCAGAAGAGGGCTACTTCGCGAGGAAATACATCGGACAAGACGACACTTAGCCATGACCGAGAGGGATCTACTGACTTCACACTTGCAACTCCGCAATACCCTCTACGGACTAATCTGGACGTCAACAGAACAACTAATTTTCTTTCGAACAGAAACAGACAAAGAACTCAAAACAGCCAGACTACACAAGAAACATCAAAACCTTGCTAGGAAGGCCGTACAGATCACAAATACTAGGCCGCTAGACTATGACAGCGTTTCCAACTCTCCGCTGTCGAGAAACAGATCCTGTGTAAAGGCTTGAACTTCGCAATAATTCCAACAATCATACCGGTCGAAGGTATCATCTCTGGCGTAGAATCAACACTACATCACGTCGAACCGAAGAACGCCGAAGAAATAAGGCAAGACGTAGCAAGAATCCTGCGGTCTGCTAAAAAACCAGAGCCAAACGTATCCAGGGCAGAACACCAAGCACTCACTAACCTCAGGAAAAACAAAGACATCACAATCATACCAGCGGACAAGGGAAACGCCACGGTAGTCATGAACACAAATGACTACAACTCAAAAATGAAAGAAATTCTACTGGACCAAACCTATAAACCAATAAAGAGAGACCCGACAACCTACTTGGAAAAAACAACCAAATCCAAGATTCAGGCTCTCATACCAGATGAGGACATACGCAAAAGACTCATCCCGAGAGAAAAATCCAGTACTTGGAAAAATATACCTATTACTTTAGTGATAACTAATTTATTTTATTTTTTCTGAGTTCTTTCAGTATATTTCAAAAGTCCAGACGTTTCAAGGTCTCCGTTTTCAATAGTATTACACAAAATGAACAAGAAATTAAAAAAAATAAGAATTTAAAAGGATTTGCAAAAAGCAGTTGATTTCATCTAGAATTTATTTTTAAATTTTGAAACATAATTGGATATTACAAAGTTAAAAATTTGTACAAAGTGTAGTGTGATGTGATGTAGTAGCGTTAGTAGGAGGGCTGCCTTTTATATTTCGGGAATGGACAACCCTAGTGTTGCAATCTGACAACTGACAGCTCTATGGTAAAGTTTGACATTTTTGAGGTTATACGTACTCAGAACGTTTTGACATGTGTTGTTTACAGTAACTTAAAGGATTCATCTCGGCCAAAAAATGGAATTAAGTCGTGAACATTTTCGTGCGATTATTTTTTACAACTTTCGACGTGGATTAAGTCAGCAAGAGTGCATGGATGAACTTAATTTGATTTTTGGTGATGAAACTCCATCAAGGACCACTGTTTATCGATGGTATGGTGAATTCAATCGAGGTCGTAGTTCACTACAAGACGAATTTCGTGAAGGTCGTCCAAAAACAGTTGTTGTTCCGGAAACCATTGATGCTGTGCGCGAACTGATATTGCAAGATCGTCATGTGACCTATCGTGAGATCGAGTCAACCTTACACATTAGTGGGACCAGCGTACATTCAATATTGCATAAACATTTGAATGTCAAAAAAATTGTTCGCCTTAGATCCCACACAAATTGTCAATCGTTCAAAAAAAAGGCTCGTGTCAATTGGTCGAAAGAAAAGCTCAAAAAATACGATCGCGGTGTTTCAAAACACGTTTATGGCATAGAGACAGGTGATGAATCGTGGATTTACGCGTATGAGCCCAAAAGTAAACAGCAGTCGAAGCACTTCCATGCAAATGATCGCCTGTTTTTTCGGAAAAACTGGACATGACGCAACCGTACCACTAGAACAACGCAGAACAGTCAATACTGAGTGGTACACAACCATTTGTTTGCCAGTTGTCTTCCAAGAAATGAGGAAAACCAACCGCCGAAGACGGATCACTCTTCACCACGACAATGCGAGCTCTCACACATCGGCTCAAACAACTCAATTTTTGACCACTCAAAACATCGATTTGATGAGTCATCCGCCGTATAGTCCTGACTTGTCACCAAATGACTTCTTTTTATCTCCGTACGTAAAAAACAAACTGAGAGGTCAACGTTTTTCGACACCTGAAGAAGCGGTTGCTGCGTTCAGAATGCATGTTTTGGAGGTACCTCAATCAGAGTAGAAAAAGTGCTTCGACAATTGGTTCATGCATGCAAAAGTGTATAGATATTCATGGGGAATATTTTGAAAAACACTAAAGCGATTTTCGATGATTAATATTTGTTTTTGTTCTCTAATCCCGAAATATAAAAGGCAACCCTCGTAATAATTGTCATTTTCAAATATTTCGTTGAGCACCCGGGATATATAATATGAGTTTCGATGTTGTTTGACATAACCTTGCCCCGATGAACGATTATAATTAGAAATTTTCCCCGAATAGAGACCCTTCAGTAGTGAATATATGTGTTTAAGTTAGTGATAGCCGGAACTCCAAGGCTATCCCGTGATGTAAATAAGATTGTATAAAAAATTAAATATGTTTTCTAATATACCACATCAGAGTTCAAACTTGTGTATATTTTAAACCAAAACGTTTCAAAATCCTGTCGGATTTCGTTTTCAATGGATATAAGTTTATAAAATAAAATTGAAATATATGACAATTATTTTGACAAATATGTTTACGTTACTATGGAAAAATTTCTTTGATTTTAAATATACAGGGTGCACAAGAAATTCCAAAGATCATTAAAATCAAAAAATTTTTTTTTTCAAGTTGGAAGAACTTGAAAAAATTGTCTTCAGAATTTATTTGTGGCGTTCCTAGGGACGACTTTCTTTTTAAGATAGTGCATTTGCCAAAAAATGCGATCAAAGAATTCTGATAATTCAGTGATCCCATTAAAGTCATAAGGGAAAACCTAGGAAAAAACCTCATGAACTATCCCGATATAGGGTTGTTCAAAAGGATATGCCATTGTTAATTTCGTCTTTAATTATCGGCAACCAGACATGACTGAAATCTACGGAAGTAGAAGCGATGCAGTCGTTTTCATTTAACAGAATTAAGGCAGATTCTTTTAATTTTCGTTTTGTGCAGTGTTCTTCTTTGTGTAATATTGTTGTGTTTTGAAATTGTATTTATGGCCTTGGTCCCAAGCATGTTCACAAATTTTTGATTTTTCGAACTGACGTTTCTTTATGTAATTTTGATGTTCATTTATTCGAACATTAAGAGGTCTAGAGGTTTCTCCAATATAAAACTTGTTACATTCACAAGGAATCTTATAAATGCAATTTTTTGAGTTTTGCGTGGCGTTTTTTGTTTTTGTTTTTGTTATAATAGATTTAAGCGTATTTGTTGTTTTAAATGTAGTTTTGATGTTAAATTTGTTGCCTACTCTTCTCAATCTCTCTGACAGGCCATGTATATATGGTATTGTTGTTGTTATAATGTGGTTTTCCTGGTTGTCAGTATTATTAGGTGAAGTCTGGTGTTGGTTGTCAGTTGTTTTGTGCTCAATTTTATTTAACTCTTTGTTAATAAATTTTGAGGGTAATTGTTTGCAGTTAGAACATTTTGTATAAATGATTTTTCTTTGTTGAATTTAGTAGTATCTGAGCAGTTAGTCTTTGCTCTGTCATATAAAGATTTAATAACACCTCTTTTTACCGTATTTGGATGGTTCGAGTTAAAATTGAGATATCTGTTAGTGTGAGTTGGTTTTCTGTAAACTTCTGTTTCAAATGAAGATTGTGTTTTTGTTATTAAAATGTCCAAAAAAGGTAGTTTGTTATTTTGTTCGATTTCTAATGTAAATTTTATGGTTGGTTCTTTGTTGTTTATGTCGGTTAATAATTCCTGTAAATTTTCCAGATTTTGTTCCCAAATAATGAATATGTCGTCAACATAACGCCACCACACCAACGGTTTATTTTCTTTGAAAAAATCATTTGTTCTTCAAATTTGTCCATAAAGATGTTACTTAAGGCAGGGGACAGACAAGAACCCATAGCCATGCCAAAATCTTGTCGGTAGAAATCATCGTTTAACTGAAAGTAAGTTGTTTTCGTACAGAAAGTGAGTAATTCCATTATTGTGTTAATAGATAAACGAGTTCGTTGATGAAGTGAATAGTCATGTTCCAATAATTCTTTTACTATAGGAAGTGTTTTAGCTACGGGAACATTGTTATATAAGTTTACTATGTCAAAACTTGCTAGTGTAAATGTATTTTTGTATTGTATATGAGACAATTTTTCTAAGAAATCTGCACTGTTTTTAAGATGAGAAATTGAATTACCTGTAAGTGGAGAAATAATTTTCAGCAAAAATTTTGAAAGTTCATTACATGGAGAATTTATGGAACTGACAATTGGTCTCAAAGGGATGTTGGGTTTATGAATTTTTGGTAAGCCATAGAAGTGTGGAGGTTTAGTATAATGTGGAGTGAGAGTTTTGCGTTCTTGGTCTGTAAATTCGTGTTTGTGACTGTAGAGTAAACGGTATATTTTGCTTTCTACTGAACTTGTCGGGTCTTTGTTTAGTTTAGTGTATTGTCCTTGATTAATTATGTTCATAATTTTGTCATCATAGTCATTTTTATTCAAAATCACTGTTGCATTGCCTTTGTCTGCAGGTAAATTTTGATTGAATTATCATTTCTTAATTCTTTAACTGAATGTAATTCATTTTTAGAAAGATTATTTTTGATTCTTAAAGGTTTTTCTAGTTCAATTTTCGCTCTAATCCTGTATTCTTCAGCGTCACTTGAATTTAATTTATTTGCGGTTTGTTCAATAGCACTAATAACGTCAAATTTAGAAACCTCTAGACCTCTTAATGTTCGAATAAATGAACATCAAAATTACATAAAGAAACGTCAGTTCGAAAAATCAAAAATTTGTGAACATGCTTGGGACCAAGGCCATAAAATACAATTTCAAAACACAACAATATTACACAAAGAAGAACACTGCACAAAACGAAAATTAAAAGAATCTGCCTTATTTCTGTTAAATGAAAACGACTGCATCGCTTCTACTTCCGTAGATTTCAGTCATGTCTGGTTGCCGATAATTAAAGACGAAATTAACAATGGGCATATCCTTTTGAACAACCCTATATCGGGATAGTTCATGAGGTTTTTTCCTAGGTTTTCCCTTATGACTTTAATGGGATCACTGAATTATCAGAATTCTGTGATCGCATTTTTTGGCAAATGCACTATCTAAAAAGAAAGTCGTCCTAGGAACGCCACAAATAAATTCTGAAGACAATTTTTTCAAGTTCTTCCAACTTGAAAAAAAATTTTTTGATTTTAATGATCTTTGGAATTTCTTGTGCACCCTGTATATTTAAAATCAAAGAAATTTTCCATAGTAACGTAAACATATTTTCAAAATAATTGTCATATATTTCAATTTTATTTTATAAACTTATATCCATTGAAAACGAAATCCGACAGGATTTTGAAACGTTTGGTTTTAAAATATACACAAGTTTGAACTCTGATGTGGTATTATTCCCAAGAAAATCTAAAATAAACTAGAAGATGCCACAAATAACATTCAGTAAATAAGATTGTATAAAAATTAAATATTTATTTTAGATTTTCTTGGGAATAATACCACATCAGAGTTCAAACTTGTGTATATTTTAAAACCAAACGTTTTCAAATCCTGTCGGATTTCGTTTTCAATGGATATAAATTTATAAAGTAAAATTGAAATATATGACAATTATTTTGACAATTATGTTTACGTTACTATGGAAAAATTTCTTTGATTTTAAATATACAGGGTGCACAAGAAATTCCAAAGATCATTATAAATCAAAAGAAAATTTTTTCAAGTTGGAAGAACTTGAAAAATTGTCTTCAGAATTTATTTGTGGCGTTCCTAGGGACGACTTTCTTTTAAGATAGTGCATTTGCCAAAATGCGATCAAAGAATTCTGATAATTCAGTGATCCCATTAAAGTCATAAGGGAAAACCTAGGAAAAACCTCATGAACTATCCCGATATAGGGTTGTTCAAAAGATATGCCCATTGTTAATTTCATCTTTAATTATCGGCAACCAGACATGACTGAAATCTACGGAAGTAGAAGCGATGCAGTCGTGTTTATTTAACAGAATTAAGGCAGATTCTTTTAGTTTTCGTTTTGTGCAGTGTTCTTCTTTGTGTAATATTGTTGTGTTTTGAAATTGTATTTTATGGCCTTGGTCCCAAGCATGTTCACAAATTTTTGATTTTTCGAACTGACGTTTCTTTATGTAATTTTGATGTTCATTTATTCGAACATTAAGAGGTCTAGAGGTTTCTCCAATATAAAACTTATTACATTCACAAGGAATCTTATAAATGGAATTTTTTGAGTTTTGCGTAGCGTTTTTTGGTTTTGTTTTTGTTATAATAGATTTAAGCGTATTTGTTGTTTTAAATGTAGTTTTGATGTTAAATTTGTTGCCTACTCTTCTCAATCTCTCTGACAGGCCCTGTATATATGGTATTGTTGTTGTTATAATGTGGTTTTCCTGGTTGTCAGTATTATTAGGTGAAGTCTGGTGTTGGTTGTCAGTTTTTTGTGCTCAATTTTATTTAACTCTTTGTTAATAAATTTTGAGGGTAATTGTTTGCAGTTAGAACATTTTGTATAAATGATTTTTCTTTGTTGAATTTAATAGTATCTGAGCAGTTAGTCTTTGCTCTGTCATATAAAGATTTAATAACACCTCTTTTTACCGTATTTGGATGGTTCGAGTTAAAATTGAGATATCTGTTAGTGTGAGTTGGTTTTCTGTAAACTTCTGTTTCAAATGAAGATTGTGTTTTTGTTATTAAAATGTCCAAAAAAGGTAGTTTGTTATTTTGTTCGATTTCTAATGTAAATTTTATGGTTGGTTCTTTGTTGTTTATGTCGGTTAATATTCCTGCAAATTTTCTAGATTTTGTTCCCAAATAATGAATATGTCGTCAACATAACGCCACCACACCAACGGTTTATTTTCTTTTGAAAAAATCATTTGTTCTTCAAATTTGTCCATAAAGATGTTACTTAAGGCAGGGGACAGACAAGAACCCATAGCCATGCCAAAATCTTGTTGGTAGAAATCATCGTTTAACTGAAAGTAAGTTGTTTTCGTACAGAAAGTGAGTAATTCCATTATTGTGTTAATAGATAAACGAGTTCGTTGATGAAGTGAATAGTCATGTTCCAATAATTCTTTTACTATAGGAAGTGTTAAATAAAATTGAGCACAAAACAACTGACAACCAACACCAGACTTCACCTAATAATACTGACAACCAGGAAAACCACATTATACAACAACAATACCATATATACAGGGCCTGTCAGAGAGATTGAGAAGAGTAGGCAACAAATTTAACATCAAAACTACATTTAAAACACAAAACCAAAAAACGCTACGCAAAACTCAAAAAATTCCATTTATAAGATTCCTTGTGAATGTAATAAGTTTTATATTGGAGAAACCTCTAGACCTCTTAATGTTCGAATAAATGAACATCAAATTACATAAAGAAACGTCAGTTCGAAAAATCAAAAATTTGTGAACATGCTTGGGACCAAGGCCATAAAATACAATTTCAAAACACAACAATATTACACAAAGAAGAACACTGCACAAAACGAAAACTAAAAGAATCTGCCTTAATTCTGTTAAATAAAAACGACTGCATCGCTTCTACTTCCGTAGATTTCAGTCATGTCTGGTTGCCGATAATTAAAGATGAAATTAACAATGGGCATATCCTTTTGAACAACCCTATATCGGGATAGTTCATGAGGTTTTTCCTAGGTTTTCCCTTATGACTTTAATGGGATCACTGAATTATCAGAATTCTTTGATCGCATTTTTTGGCAAATGCACTATCTTAAAAAGAAAGTCGTCCCTAGGAACGCCACAAATAAATTCTGAAGACAATTTTTCAAGTTCTTCCAACTTGAAAAAATTTTCTTTTGATTTATAATGATCTTTGGAATTTCTTGTGCACCCTGTATATTTAAAATCAAAGAAATTTTTCCATAGTAACGTAAACATAATTGTCAAAATAATTGTCATATATTTCAATTTTACTTTATAAATTTATATCCATTGAAAACGAAATCCGACAGGATTTTGAAACGTTTGGTTTTAAAATATACACAAGTTTGAACTCTGATGTGGTATTATTCCCAAGAAAATCTAAAATAAACTAGAAGATGCCACAAATAACATTCAGAAAACAAAAATTAAATATGTTTTCTAATATCACTGGAATCTGGCTAATAAGATCGAAAAGATCAGAGCCATAACCGTCTCGAAAGAGACAACCTTGAAGAAGAAGAAGAAGAAGGAAGGATTCGCAATGACAAATATCGTAATCACAATTTGTGATTACGATGTTTGTCATTCATTGATTTGGAATTCCTATAATAGTATATGTCAAATTTGATAGTTGAACAAGTTGCCGAATAAATAAGTAGCTGCACTGACCTATAACAAAATCAACCGTAAGTAAATACAGGCCAAATTTAGGAACTTGGGTCATGTAAGAGGTCAGAGGCATCAAACAATAGAAAAGAACAGAAGAAAAACAATTGTTGAAAAAAATCATTTCTTATCAAGTAGTAATAACGCAATGCAGCAAGGAATAAGTCAGGCTTCGGTTTTATACTTCCTAAAGCAGAACAAATGACACTCATACAAAGGTGATTTGGTACAAGAACTTAATGAAGATGATTTTGACCGAAGAGTTGAATTCTGGGAAACAATGATGGGGCGATGCCATAGCGATCTGCAATTTTCAAGTCCTATAATTTTCTCAGACGAAGCAACTTTTTGCTTAAATGGTTGTGTCAATAGGCAGAACTGTAGATATTGGGCAGCTGAAAACCCACACTGAATGATAGAAGGACATACACAACGCCCACAGAATCTCTCGACCTAACTACACTCGATTTCTTTTTGTGGGGCTATCTGAAGTCAAAAGCTTACGTCAATTACTCTGAAGATGTAAAAATAAGAATTATGGAAGAAATCAGACTAATCACTTGTCAATTTCAACCCTTAAGTGAATAAAAGATATTTTTTTATGAAAAACTTGTTATGTAACCAATTCAAAATTTAAACATCCTGTATGTAGAATTGCCAGATCTTTCAAATCGCTAAGTCAAAATTGGAGTTGCCATTAAAAAATGTGTATGACGTCATACAGACTATCTGAATATGAAATCTATTTATGTCCAAATTTGGAGATTAGTAAATTAAGGTTGACGATACCGAGTTTATTTTTCTTGTTTTATCTGAGTAATTTTTATTTGATATGTTCCAAACTTACATTTAATATTTATTTTATGTTGAAAGGAGATTTCGTATTGCCCCTTCCTGAGCCTTTCATTTGTACATTTCTTGAAAAATTATAATTTAATGATAAATATTGAGAATTGCCTCATCATATGGATATTCTGACAATGTGAAATATGTACATTTAAACAACTAGAGATATATATTTTTTTCGAAATCCAGTGGTTGTGTTATATTGAAACCTTAGATAAACATTACGTCCTTAACAAAAACACCCTGCCAGTTATTTTTCATACATATAGAATTGTCAAAGGTTTCCATTTTATATCAGAGAATCTAATAAATTCTTTTATTCTGCTTCGGCAGGAATAACGGATACAATAGTGGATCATTTCCGCCCGTGTTTCGTTTTTTGTATTCTTTGTCTTTCCAAGGAGATGCTTCCACGATTTTCTTTTACTTACATATCATGTATTTTTATAGATTTCTGCGAGAAGAATTCTCTCTTGCTCTCGGTCTCAAAAACTAAACTAATTGAAACGGTAAATATCAGTTTTTATTCTTTAATTTATCGGGTGACTGAACAATTTGGATTGTGTCAAAGGAAGCTTCATGCGATGAAGCAGGTAAATTACAAGTTTGGCGAGTTTTTTACAAAAAAGAAAGTGATGGATTTTTGTTACGTGATCTGTCTTTGAAAAAAAATATGTAACGAAAATCTTGAGGAAAGACGTTATTCAGAACGCAGGCGTCAGCTGGACAAACAAAACATTGTTAGAAAAAATTTAAAAACAAGTGAATTTTGGGAGGGTTAGAAAGATGTGCTTAAAATATTTCAGTTAGATGGGTTCAGGTAGATGGTTAGAAAGAAAAATAATCGACCTATCACAAATCTTTAACGGCCAACGGAACTTCTATTTGTTGATCTGAGACAGAAACCACGAGAGACAACTAGAACCGGAAAACAGACATAACAAGAAATTTATTAGCAAAACTGAACATGAACCTGTACATTAGAAGACAATATGTAGAACCGGTAAGTCATTTTAAGTATCTAAATATATGATGCAGAACATTAAACACTAACGCTAGAAGACCCAACAAACTACAGTTCTACAATAGTATCGCTAATCAATAATACTCTATGGTATGGACAATAACAAACAAATAGAATTGAGGCAGCAGGAATGACATTTTTGAGACGAGCAAAAAACTGCTCTAGGTCAGATAAGATCCGAAGTGAACTAGAAATAAAAAGTATACTAACAGAAATTTCAAACGATAGAACAAAATGGTAAGAACATTTAGAACAAATGAGAGATGGAAGAATACCGAAAGCAACAATTAATTATAAACCTAGAGGAAAACAATGTGTGGAAAAGCCTACGCAAAGAAATGGTATAGGCAAAAATGCTATGATACTGGAAGTAAGGACGAAGAAGAGAAATTTTCTCGTTTACTTCCATTTGGTTATCATGTAAGTGTTTTCCAATTTGTTGGCTAGTTTCAAAGATAAGGAGGAAACAGGTCAGTTGTTATTAATATCTTATAGACTATACATACATATGAAGTTTTTTTTATATTCATGTCATTTTCTTGTCTCCAAGAGTTAACATTATGATTTTCTCTGTTGAATTTAGGTGATTCCCGTATTCCTTATTTTTGGGCTTACACATATGAAAATATAGGAATATGGTATTGAAATGCAAAATTTGCCTTTGTTGCTGGACCTCTTTCCAACTTTCCACCTTCGACGGACATGACACTTTTTTGATCTTGAAATACCCATACAACTCAGTACAACAACAAGGTTATTACTAAAGAGTTTATTTGTTTAAAGAAACTCAATAAATTATAGAAAATAAACAAATATAACATCCAATTAATATTCCATACCCGCACAAAATTTGTATTCGTCATAATAAACATATCAATTTCCTTTTTTGCACTATTCTAAATTAGAGACTTGATATATGTCAGAAATCAAAAAATTGCAAAAGGGCAACGGTACCAAGTTTATGGATAGTAGAGTAAAGATACAATGTATCAATAAAAGTCATGGCTATCAAGTTCATGGATGGTAGAGACAAAGATGACAAAATGATATGGGTGTCTAGCTGAAAGGATTAAATAACAAGTTCAAGAACTGACCAGAATGGCGCTGACGTAGAAAGAATGTTCTTTTTTTGTAGGCACAGTAGTTAATCAAACACGGCTTGGACAATTTTGATGAAATAAACTGCCTTGTATTAAGAAATATGGTATATGGTTGTAGGTTTGTGTGTATGTGTGTGAGTGTGTGTGCGTGCCTGCATGTGATATTGGATGGTACATAAGCAGTTGCATATATAGGATGGTTGAAATATTATGTAGAATTTAATTGCAGTTATACAGGGTGGTTCAAATAATATTGTGTTGAATCGCACCTAAATAGTTGCGTATACAAGGTGATTGAAATAAGAGTAGTGCAAAACTATAGTTATACAGAGTGGATCAAAAATTTAAAAAAATTGTTAAATAAGCATATGCAGTAAGGATATTTGGGTTATGATACGGAGTACAATTAAAGTTATACAGAAGGGTTCAAAATATGTTAGAAGCAGACTTGAAAAAAAAGTTATATAGTATGAAACATAAGCAGAGTATAACTAGGGGTATATTCCATAAACCCGTTAAAGAACAAGTAAATGAAAAAATATCTGAGGATTGATTTATTAGATATTTATAATATTTGACATTTTCTGAAAGCGTCGGGCGAGCTCGAAACGTCAACTTATTAATTGATTCATATTAGACGTTTTAAAGATAATATTTGTTTCTAGATTTATGAAATCATAATTGATTCTTCTTGAAATTTAAATGTAATTAAACACGTTTTAGCTTCAGTTTTCAGAATAACACTAGGGTTATTGAATGTGATATAATTTTGAATTAGTCATATTTGAAGATGTCATTATTGACTTTGATATTATTTTGAATATTGTGCATTTAAGTATGTCATTTCTGATTTTAGATATATTGTGCATGTTTACGGATCACAACAACATTTGAATATTTTACATAATGCTTTTGATAACATTTGTTTATTTTATCTAGGTTTATTTGATCATTAACTGATTATTACATTTGTTGATTTTGATAATAATTTGAACTTAGTGTATCAGGTATGTAATGTTGATTCTTGGTTGAAATATATATATATATATATATATATATATATATATATATATATATATATATATGTTATATCACACTTCTCAAATTAAACTTTTTAAAAAAGATTTTTATTAACTTTAACAAAATTATAACTTTTTAAAATACAAAATACAAAATTGAAATAATGACAATAATAACTAACAACAGACTGAGTAATAATGAATGACAAACAAGAGAGATTTTACAATATATAACCTAATGAATGCTGAATCGGCACTGCCGACACGGCGATTCCCACGGATGCTCGGCGGGGCTGTAATCTGACACTGCACGTGTTCGCTGAGTCAGCTGGGAACGATGAAATACAGTTGCTACATAAGTTCACCCAAAGTTCATGTTATAAACTTATATAACAACTCCATCCATATAAAAAAGTTGATGGTATATCATCAACTTTTAGGGGAAGTTCTGAAGTTCCATACATTGGGCTGGATCTAGGAGGCTGTGCAGCTTTCCCGTGGACTTAGGCTTTGATGGGCCTGGAAGTGGAGCTGACTCGGCATCGAGGCTGGACTTAGTGGTTTTTCTGAACCTTCTCTTGATTGGTTTGATACAAAGGAACATAATCACAATTACTGTTAATGTGATTGTGGTAATTGTGAGCCATGATGTATGCTTCTCCAATGGTGGTTGATTCATGAGCTTTTCCAATTCCATTGAATATTGGGCAAGTTTATGGTTGGCAACATTTAGATCTGTTACATCTAAATCCTGCAATTGTAGGGGTTTTAATTTGGGAAGTTGATTTGCGACTGGCATGCCGTCACAGCAGCTATACGGGATGTTCACTGGATGATTTCTGAAGGTGATGTTCTGGATGTTCTTTGACGTTCTCGTAGCATGTACCCTGATGTTTGTCAATAAAGGCATTGCAATCGGACTTGATTTGCAACAGCGAATTTGTCGTGATGGTCTGCGTTACGACATCTTGTCCCTTACATTTGATGGCTATAGGTAGTGGTCTGGAAATTGAGATCAACCAGAGGTTTATGTCGATCTCTTGTATATTATATTCTTCCGCATAGAATATAGAAGTTTTGCAGGTTGCTGGGAATGTGGCTGGCTGTCTGAGAAGCTGACCTTCGCAGATGGCATCTTTGTCTATTGGATGTGATATAGCTTTGGAACAAATCTTATGATGTTTAGTTAAAGGCTTGCAGTCACCCAGGTCTTCGAAGGATGTGTATAATAACGAATCGTCATCTCTCGCGATAATTTTGTTTTTATTGAAAGTATATGATGAAACCCTGTTCGATCATCCAAAATTGGGATCGGATAAAGGTGGTAAAGGGTGTAAATCTCAGGATCAACTAAAGGAATTTTGAGTACAAAAATGATTTTGGTGTTGATTTGAAAAGCTTCCAATTCTATCAAATCAATGTACTGAGCAACATTTGAACTGTAAATAGGAAGTGGTAAATTATTTTCGTGTAGTGACTGAGAAATCTTTTGAAGGAATCGACCAAATCTACTGGGGTTATGATCGAACTATGTAAAATTTTTAAGCGGGCGAAAGAGACTGCAGTTAAAACATCATCGAGAGTGTTTTCGATAAATATGTAACTCTCCATTAGGCTTTCACACAGATCCAAGATATTGATTTGAAATTCATGAAAATCAAGATCATTTGAAATGTATAAAATTGACTGCCTTATTTTTTCAATGTTATTCGAGAATAATTTCTCCTCGGATTGAAATTTTTGTAAAGTTTTGTTGAGGCTTGTAATGACTGAGGTTGTTACAGATATTTGTTTCTTTACTAAGTCCTGAATTTGTGTTGGTCTTTAGTAATTTTAGTTATACAGTCATTTATGTATTCACCATCTGTTGCGTCTAAGTTTCCTGAAATAGCTTTCCAAACTGATCCCGTCCGTTAATAAGTCCGCGTTTTCTTCTGTTAGTAGGGTAAGTTTTGAGTGTCAGCGAAGATGTCTGTATATTTAGAGTTAACGGATTTAGAAATTTGTTTCAAGAGGCTAACATGTGTTTGTATTTTTGGTTTAAATGATTTCGTATTAGTTGTGTTTTCGTTGATTGTCTCTAAAATTCGGTTTAGTATGGCGTCGTTATTTGAAATAGCACCTCTGAAAGGGCTAAGGTCTTTGAAGACAAGAAGTGACCATATGTCGTTTGAAATTTTAAGTGTGCCTTCTTCATGGAAGAAAACTCCTATTGTATTGTTAACGGGTGTAAGAGAGTATTGTTGGAGGTTCACGACTGAAAACAGTCCACAGAATCTGAAAAGAAGGGATTCATTCAAAATATGGTTTTAGTCTGTCAAAGTTAATTTTACTAATTTGGTTAGTCTGTAAGTTTATAACTGTGGCAGAGTTTTTTCTAATCGCGGTGATTTCAAAAGGTCCATTGAATTTGTTTTCAGATTTGCTTTTAATCTGAGACTCTTTCACGTAAACTTTGTCGCCTACTTTGTATTCTGGTTGGTTAGTCGAAACATGTTTGTCAAATCTAACTTTAGATTTTTGTTTTTGTTGGTCGGTTTTAGCGAGGGCAAGTCTATAATAGTAGTTCATCCTGTTGTTAAGGTCCCTAACATATTTGGAAATGAGTTTTTCCTGATCGTATATTGTTTCGGGGGGTCTACTAGAAGTATGCCCAAAGATAAGTTCATAGGGCGTGAAACCGGTAGTCTTGTTTTTAGTATTGTTGTAGCAGATAACTGCGTAGGGGAGGACGTTGAATGGATGTTCATCCGGATGTTCAGCTGTATTTGCCCTTATCATTTCCGCTAAAGTCGCGTGAAACCTTTCGATAGAACCATTTGATTCGGGATGGTGGACACTTGAAAAGGATAGTTTTCTGTCATATAGTTCGCACAGGTCCCTTATGAGAGTGTTATCAAATTCACGTCCATAATCACAATGGATGCGAAGGGGTGTACCGTAATGTTGGAAGAATATTAGGAGGGTGTTTACTACAGTTTTAGCTGTTTTGTCACCAATTGGGTAGGCCTGAGTAAATTTGGTGAGTTCATCCCTAATAGTCAGTGCGTAGTTTCTGGTTGGATATTCGAAAATATCAATGTTGATACGTTCGAAGGGCGTTTTTGGTGTTTCAGTTATGACAAAAGGAGCACTTAAGTTTTTTCTACAGAACTTTACCTTTTGGCAAGTTTCGCAGGACTTAATAAATTGCTCTACACTTTTGATTAGTCCAGTCCAATTATACTTTTCTTTATGCGTCGGATGGTCTCGTTAATTCCTCGATGAAGGTTATTTTTGCCGCAGTGGTACTGCTGCAGTATAACGGGAATCTCGTCTTGAGAAGGGGTTGTCACAATATTTTGACAAATTTTAAGTTTTACGTCTTTGTCTGCAAGTATAAAGGATAGTGTTTCAAGAATCGGTAGTTCTACGTTGTTTTTCAATGCAAAAAGTTTCGGATTCGTCGAACTGGTCTTGGTTGTTATAGAGAATGTTGAAAAGATGTGCAACAACTGTTCCAGGATCAAAGGGTAAAGGGACAATTAAATATTTTCTATGCCTTACAGTTTTGCTGGCTAGAACGTTTAGAGTGTCAGTAGTGAAGTTTGGGTCTTCTTCGAAAATATCTTCGATGATTTTGTCATGCAAGTCATTGAGTTTATTTTGCCAGAAGAAGGTGACTATTCGTTTGTGAGATTTGTCTAGAAGTTGGGCGTTAGAAATTTCTATTTTGAATAGTCGATTATCGACTCGGTTTTATACAATTGAACAAATCGATTAAATTCTGTTGTCATGCGTTCGTCATGATCATCGCGTTCTTGATCGTTGTCGGAGTCGTCGGAGTTATCGTGACTAGTACCTGAATCGGGTTGTTTTGGGTCGGTTTCGTTATTTGCGAAAATTTTTATCTTTGAAAGAAAGTCGGTGCATTGTTTGAAGTGATTAATTTTGATACGGGAAAGAGCGTCTGCGTTCAAGTTTACCTTGCCAGGCTTGTATTCGATTTTATAGTTATACTCCTCTAGTTTGAGGCGCCATCTGGCTAGACGACTGCCAGGGTCTTTGATCGAAAAGAGCCAAGTAAGCGGACGGTGATCACACAGGAGTGTAAACTTTCTCCCAAAAAGATACGGTCTGTAGTGCTTGACCGCCCAAACAATGGCTAGCAGTTCCCGTTCGATAGTGGAATATCGAGTTTCTGCAGCGCAGAGTGTACGGGAAGCATATGCTATAGGAAGATCTTTTCCTACGGGGCCTTGTGAGAGAACCGCTCCAATTGCAAAAGCACTAGCATCAGTAGTGAGCAGGAATGGTTCTTCGAAATTTGGGTAGATCAAGATAGGGTCAGATACAAGGGCTTGCTTCAGTTCGTTGAAGGAAGACTTGCAATCTGCGTCGAAGATGAATTTGACGTCTTTCTGCAGGAGTTTCGTTAGGGGCTTTGAGATCTTGGCGAAATTGGGAATAAAACGTCGGTAATATCCGGCGAGACCAAGAAAAGATTTAACATCTTTAGGAGTTTGGGGTTGAGGGAAATTCTGAATGCATTCAACCTTTGAAGGGTTTGGTTTTACTCCTTCTTGGGTGATCAGATGACCTAGGTAAGAAACTTCCTTACGGAGAAACTCACACTTGTCAGGTTGAATTTTCAAGTTTGACTGTCTAAGACGCTTAAAGACTTCTGTCAAACGGGAAGAATGTTGTCCATGACCCTCTGAAAAGTAGAAGGTGCATTTTTCAGACCAAATGGCATACGAACGAATTCGTAATGGCCATTGTCAACAGAGAAACCGGTCTTGGGAATGTCTTCCTCAAGGATTTCCAACTGGTGGAACCCGGAAGCGAGATCCAGTGTCGAAAAGTATTGACACTTACCAAGTTGATCGAGGAGATCAGAAATGTTGGGCAGAGGATATTTATCGTCTACAGTTAGTTCGTTTAACTTCCTATAGTCGATAACAACTCGCCACTTTTGCTTACCAGAAGCATCAAGTTTCTTAGGGACGACCCATACGGGGGAGGACCTAGGAGAAGAAGAGTGCCTGATTATGCCTTGATCAAGCATTTTGGCAATTTGAAGTTTCACTTCCTCCTTATGGACTTGAGGATTTTGTGAAAACGGGCTTGGCATTATTGGTGTCAATTGAATGTTTTACTGCGTTGGTAAAAGACAAAACATCGCCTTCAAGATAGAAAATATCTTCGAATTCTAAACAGAGGTTCGTGATAAGTTCTCGCTCTTCGTCATTAAGGTGTTCTGTACGAATTTGTTCCCTGATAGTTAAGTTTCTGTCCAAGTTTATAGGTTCAGAGTAATCGTGTGTATTCATATTTAAAAGGGGGTGTGTTTGGTCAAGGGGTTCTAAGTGAAGATCGGAAAAATTAACAGTTTTAGGCATCGCGTTCGCGTTTATTATTGAGGTCAGAAATTCTCCCTTTGAATCAACGCGTACAACTGCGTTGGGAAGTCGTACTTTGTCAATTACTTGTGTCGGTAAAATTGCGTCAGTATTTCTAAGTTCACATTTTAGTTTGAAAATTTGTTCGGTACGTGCCTGGATTGTTATGTGATTGTTATGCGTATGAGGTTGTGCGTTAGTACTGGGGGTGTCTGTTGGTTGTTTATTTGATTGGTCGTGATCGGGTACTTTATGTAGGGAATAGTTTTAAAGTTAGTAATTAATTGTTTGGATTTTAGGTCGACAATACATTCATAATGTTCAAGAAAATCAAGACCTAATATTCCATCAAACTCAATATCTAGATCGTAGATAAAGACCTTGTGTGGATTGCCTAGAGCGAAAGGAATGAGGGTGGATTGTGTGATCGGATTTTCTCATGAGTAATGCCTTGAATTGTTACTCTTTCGGGAGATCGTTGTGAGAAGTTTTTGACAGTGTTTTCTTTGAAAATGGAGATACCAGCTCCGGTGTCAATTAGGAGTTTAAATTTTCCAGAAGCGTCGTTGATATAATAGAGGTTCTTGGAATTTACTGTCAGAAGGGGACTTAAAGAAATGTTTGTTCTGGGAAGTTCAGATCGGGATTGAAGTCTTCCAAATTCAAGTTCTGTATTTGAGTTTGAACTTCTGAAAGGGTAGTTGTCGAATCGGGGGGCTGATCTAGGCTCGGAAGCGCTAGAAAATCCTGGTATTCGTGAGGACTGAAAGGTTCGACAGGGGTATCATCTACTATTTGGTCGAACTCGGGGCTTTCATAGTTTTGGTCATTATAATCGAAATGCTGCTGATTATTATCAGTATAATAATCATACTCGTCTGCATAATATTCGTGATAGTTGCCATTTTGATGGTGATTAAAATGGTGGGTCCTTTCAGGACGGAAATTTGGGTTTGTCTGTATTACAGACGGTCGAAAGTTGTTCGGTTTGAAAGGAGGTCTTTGAAAGTTATTAGGTCTAAATTGTTGACCTTGATGATTGTTATTATTATTGATTGGATTTGGCCTCGAAGATTGATTCGGCCCAACGAAATTTGGTCTGTTATTTTGATTGAAAGGCTGAGGGTTATTTTGATATCTCAACCGACAATCTGCAGCAATGTGGCCTAATCGTCCACAATTTAAACATTTAGGAGGTGGATTTGGTTTTCTAGCCTGAAAAGATGGCTTAGGTGGAACGGATTTATTTACTTTTTGTTCCTCAAAATAGGATAATTGAAGTTCTCTTCTTATCCGTGAATGTGCCTCAAGAAGATCCTTCGGATTACTGGCACGGATAATTTGGCCTAATCGAGGTTCTAAACCGGTAAGTAGGGTGTTTAGGACCATTGTGTCAACAAGAGTGGTTTGAGCATCTTTCTGCTCGTTGCTTAGACTAGGGGCTTTTTGGATACAAGAGTGCATTTTCGCACTCAAAACCTGAAGTCTGTTATAGAATGTCAAGGGGGACTCGTTTGATAGTTGTTTCAAACGTTGGAGATCGTGAATTAAAGAAGACAGATCCCTAGAGTCTCCAAAGTGTAGTGTTAGAAGCTGCTTTATTTCGAGGTACGACGCGGGGTTCCTAGAGTTAATTAACTGCGCCGCTTTTCCCCTTAATTTATTTTTGATGTGAATTACCAACAAATATTTTTGTTCGGTATTAGACATGTTATACGCGCAATTGCACGCATGTATAAATGTAGCCAAAGAAATTTGGTCGCCTTCAAACTCTGGAATTATTGAAAATATTTCCGACAACCTATATTTTTCAGTTTCGTCGACAACCGTGTTGTTCTGTGATTGTGCCATTTTGATTTAATAAAATTCAAAACGAAAAAGGTTCAAATCAAAATAATAAAATGGGATAGAAAAAATGGTATCAATAAAATAAATGGTGTAAAAATCAATAATCAATAAATTTGCAGATGGGGAAATACCAAAGTTATTTGGATGATAGAATGGTATTAATAAAATGTAAATATAATCAATAAATCAAATAATTCACTCAATCGAATGAATAAAATCAAAGTAATCAATTAAATCAAATAAAATATCAATGTAATCAAATAATAAATCAGTGATTCAATTCACTGAATAAAAAAATATCAAATAATCAAAATATCAAATCAATCGAATATTAAATCTTAAACGCTAGACGATTCACTACTACTCACATCAACAGGAACATTGGAAGATCCGTGTTCTCCTTGTTATCGCAGTTGGGACTTCTTCCAGGTTCTTTGCTCCGTTGAGGGATAGGAATCCGCCGCTACCAGTTAGAAATAAGCTCGTGTTCTAGTAACGTTGACGGATCCTACTGACTGCGCCAATTTGTTATATCACACTTCTCAAATTAAACTTTTTAAAAAAGATTTTTATTAACTTTAACAAAATTATAACTTTTTAAAATACAAAATACAAAATTGAAATAATGACAATAATAACTAACAACAGACTGAGTAATAATGATGACAAACAAGAGAGATTTTACAATATATAACCTAATGAATGCTGAATCGGCACTGCCGACACGGCGATTCCCACGGATGCTCGGCGGGGCTGTAATCTGACACTGCACGTGTTCGCTGAGTCAGCTGGGAACGATGAAATACAGTTGCTACATAAGTTCACCCAAAGTTCATGTTATAAACTTATATAACATATATATATATATATATATGTTATATAAGTTATTCCATCGACTTATATGAAACAACCTAACAACAGTTCTCAAGCTGAGTCAGCATAACACGTGTCGTCTCCAGTTACCCGCAGACGAACATCCGTGAGAACTGCAAGCGCTGCGACACCTTAGTCAGCGTTCTTAGTTTATAAATTATACTTTTTCATTGTAACATCATTCATTATTACTTACACTTCTGTCTAGTTTAGTTTAACACTCATTTTGTCTTTTTATTGTTTAAAGTATTATATTGTTATTTTCAAGTTTTATATTAAAAGTTAATAATTGTGCAACTATAAATAAAATCTTTTTTTAAAAAGAGAAATTTTGAAAGTGTGATATAACAAATTGGCGCAGTCAGTAGGATCCGTCTAACGTTACTAGAACACGAGTATTCTAACTGGTAGCGGCGGATTCCTATCCCTCAACGGAACAACGAACCTGAAAGAAGTCCTCACTGCAATCAAACGTAGAACACGGCGCTTTCAATGTTCCTGTTGATGTAAGTAATGGTGAATCGTCATTCGTTTTAAGTAAATATTATTTGATTGGGCATTGATTTTTAATAATTTGATTTAATACATTTGATTTCATTGATTTTTATTGATTTTATTATTTGATTTTTATATATTTGATTTGAATGAAATATTGATCTATTTCATTACTTGATTTATTTGATATATTTATTTTATCTCTTTTATTGACGTTTGATATTTTTGATTTACATATTTTATTGATTTATTTATCCATTTGATTAACTGATTTATTTGAACTATTGATTTTATTGCTTTACATTTTATACTGTTCTATCGTTCAAACAATCGTTAATTCCCACTAACGTATTCTACAGTTCATTAATTTTCTACACCTTTTAACATTTCATTTTTACACCCTTGTTCCAATTCTTTTATATCGACTAATATAAAAATGGCACAAGCTTCACCAACTCCGGTTACCACCGAAACCGAGAGATATCGGTTAACGGAAATATTTTCCGTAATACCCGAATTTGAAGGCGACCAAATTTCCTTGGGAACCTTTATAGACGCGTGTAATTGCGCTTATAACATGTCCACGGCGGATCAAAAGTATTTGTTAGTGATCCACATCAAGAATAAACTCAAAGGGAAAGCGGCGCAGTTGATAAATTCAAGGAATCCCGGATCATACCTTGAAATTAAACAACTCTTAACCCTACACTTTGGAGATTCTCGTGATCTCTCTTCCCTGATTCATGACCTACAACGTCTGAAACAACTTTCAAATGAGTCCCCACTAACATTTTATAATCGACTCCAAGTTTTGAGTGCGAAAATGCACTCCTGTATCCACAAAACCGCTGGGCTTAGTCCAGAACAAAAAGACGCCCAGACCACTCTAGTGGATACAATGGTGATGAATACCCTTCTTACGGGATTAGAACCCCGTTTAGGTCAGGTAATTCGTGCCAGTAACCCAAAAGACCTTCTAGAGGCACACTCCCGGATTAGGAGAGAGCTTCAACTTTCTTATTTCGAGGATCAGAAAACGAACAAATCTGTTCCTCTCAAACCCAACTTTCAAACACGAAAGCCGACACAACCTCCTAAGTGTCTTCATTGTGGTCGATTAGGCCACATAGCCGTAAATTGCCGATTGAAAAATCAAAACAATTCTCAAACATTTAATCAAAACCATAGGCCAAATCCTGTTGGGCCTAACCAACAAACAAGGCCAAACTTCCCCCCAAATAATCCCCCGGTTCAACAAGGACAACAGTTTCGTCCACAAAACTTCCAGAGACCCCCTTTTAGGTCTCAAATGAACCCGAATTATTCTCGTCCTTCGGTTATACAGAATAACCCGAATAACCGTCCTGAAAGGACACATCATTTCAATCAACATCAAAATGATGGTTACTCACAATATTCGGATTATTATACCGATAATTACAATACTTATGACTACGAGGATGATAGCCAAAATTATTCAGGCTTCGAAGAAACTCTTGACGATACCTCTGTCGAGCCTTTTAATTGTAACGATTATCAGGATTTTCTAGCGCTTCCGAGCCTAGATCAACCTCCCGATTCGACAACAACTTTGTGCGAAGTCGAAACCCAGATTCAAAACCTCAATCTGGACGACTTGAACCCCGACTTGAACTTCCCGGAGCAACTATTTCTTTAAGCCCACTTCTTACCGTTAATTCTAAAAACCTTTATTACATTCTTGACGCTTCTTCTAAATTCAAATTACTTATTGATACCGGAGCTGGTATCTCTATCTTCAAGGAAAATACCGTAAAGAATTTCACCCAAAGATCTCCTGAAAGGGTAACGATTCAAGGTATTACCCATGAAAAAATCCCTATCTCACAATCTACCCTAATTCCATTCGCTCCACGTAACCCACATAAAGTTTTCATATACGATTTGGACATTGAGTTTGACGGCATACTAGGTTTAAATTTTCTCGAACACTATGAATGCATAGTTGACTTAAAATCTAAACAGCTGATAACAAATTTTAAAACCATCCCTTTACACAAAGTTCCCGATAACGATCAACCCTTGACTGATGTACCCGACACACCCAATGTTAAGCCAAATATTACTTCACAAACACCCACACAAAACAAAATAACTATTGAGGCACGAACAGAAAAGATCTTTAAACTTAAATGCGATCTTTCTAACATCGACGCCATCTTACCAACTCAAGAAATTGACAGAGTACGACTTCCAAACGCACTCGTACATATTAACGCAAATGGTGAATTTCTAACGTCTATAATAAACGCTAACGCGATGCCCAAAACAGTAACATTTTCCGATTTAAAACTGGAACCACTTGACAAAACTCACCCTCTTTTGAATTTCAATACAGACGATTATCATGAACCCCGAAACTCGACTATTAGACAACAAATTAGAACTGAACATCTAAATGACGAAGAACGCGAACAAATCACTGATCTTTGTTTGGAATTTCAAGACATTTTCTATCTTGAAGGTGACGTCTTGACTTTTACTAACGAGGTTAAACATTCGATTGATACGAATAACGCAAAGCCCGTTTTCACTAAATCCTATAGATATCCTCAAGTACATAAAGAGGAAGTGAAAACCCAAATTGGAAAAATGCTTGAACAAGGTATCATTAGGCACTCCTCATCCCCTTGGTCCTCCCCTGTATGGGTCGTCCCCAAGAAGCTCGATGCTTCTGGTAAACAAAAGTGGCGAGTAGTTATCGATTACAGAAAATTAAATGAATTGACTGTAGATGATAAATATCCTCTGCCAAATATCTCTGATCTTCTCGACCAACTTGGAAAGTGTCAATATTTTTCGACACTGGATCTCGCTTCCGGGTTCCACCAGTTGGAAATCCAAGAGGAAGATATTCCTAAGACTGGCTTTTCTGTCGAAAATGGTCATTATGAATTCGTTCGTATGCCATTTGGTTTAAAAAATGCACCTTCTACTTTTCAGAGGGTCATGGACAATATTCTTCTGGGTATACAGAATGAACGTTGTCTCGTCTATATGGATGATATCATCGTCTACTCTCCGACCATCCATGAACATATTTCCCGGTTAACAGAAGTTTTTAAACGACTTCGGAAGTCTAACCTCAAAATTCAACCTGATAAGTGCGAATTTCTTCGTAAAGAAGTGGCTTATCTTGGCCATCTTATCACACAAGAAGGTGTAAAACCAAACCCTTCAAAGGTTGAATGTATTCAGAACTTTCCGCAACCCCAAACTCCGAAAGACATCAAATCTTTTCTTGGTCTCGCTGGGTATTACAGACGCTTCATACCAAATTTTGCGAAGATCTCTAAACCTCTGACTAAACTACTCCAAAAAGACGTCAAATTCATCTTTGACGCAGATTGCAAGTCTTCCTTCGATGAACTGAAGCAAGCCCTTGTATCTGACCCAATCCTGATATATCCAAACTTTGAAGAACCCTTCCTGCTCACTACTGATGCTAGTGCTTTTGCTATTGGAGCGGTTCTTTCTCAAGGCCCCGTGGGAAAAGATCTCCCTGTTGCATACGCTTCTCGCACCCTCTGTGCTGCAGAGACACGATATTCCACCATCGAACGAGAATTGTTGGCCATAGTTTGGGCTGTTAAGCACTACAGACCGTATCTTTTTGGGAGAAGGTTTACACTCCTGTGTGACCACCGTCCGCTTACTTGGCTCTTTTCCATCAAAGATCCTGGCAGTCGTCTAGCCAGATGGCGCCTTAAGCTAGAGGAATACAATTATAAGATCGAGTACAAGCCCGGCAAGGTAAACCAAAACGCAGATGCTCTTTCTCGCATCAAAATCAACCATTTCAAGCAATGTGCTGATTTCCTTTCCAAAATCAAAATTTTCGCTAACAACGAAACTGACTCCGAACAACCTGAAAACTCTGACAATGACGACGAACATTACGAAAGAATTATCACTGAGTTTAATCGATTTGTTCAACTCTACAAAACTGAGTCAATAATCGATTACTCTAAAATTGAAATATCCAATTCTCAACTTTTAGACAAGTCCCACAAACGCATAGTTACATTCTTTTGGCAAAACAAAACCAACGACTTACACGACAAAATTATTGATGACTTTTTCGAAGAAGAACCTAATTTCAGTAATGACACTCTTAACATCATGGCCAGTAAATCTGTCAGGCATAGAAAATACTTAGTTGTACCTTTGCCCTATGACCCTGAAACTGTCGTCTCACATCTTTTCAAAATTATTTACACCAACCAAGACCAATTCAACGACTCCGAAACATACTGCATAGAAAATAACATAGAACTTCCCATTCTCGAAATTTTATCTTTCATTCTCTCCGACAAAGAAATCAAACTGAAAATCTGCCAAAACATTGTTACAACTCCTACGGAAGACGAAATTCCTATAATAATACAACAATACCACTCTGGTAAAAACAACCTCCATCGTGGCATTAACGAAACTATCAGACGTATTAGGGAAAAATACAATTGGACCGGCTTAATTAAAACTGTAGAACAATTCATCAAATCCTGCGAAACTTGCCAAAAAGTAAATTTCTGTAGGAAAAACCTAAGTGCACCTTTTGTTATTACGGAAACACCCAAGACTCCTTTCGAACGTATTAACATTGACATCTTCGAGTATCCATCTAGAAATCATGCACTGACTATTAGGGATGAACTAACGAAATTTACACAAGCCTACCCCATAAACGACAAAACAGCTTCAACTGTCGTAAACACCCTTTTGATTTTCTTTCAACATTACGGCACTCCACTTCGCATCCATTGTGACTATGGACGTGAATTTGACAACACTTTAATGCGGGATTTATGCCAACTATACGACATAAAACTGACATTCTCCAGCGTTCAACATCCCGAGTCAAACGGTTCTATTGAAAGATTTCACGCGATCTTAGCAGAAATGATAAGGGCAAATACAGCGGAACATCCAACCGAACATCCATTTAACGTCCTCCCTTATGCCATCATCTGTTATAATAACACAAAAAATAAAACCACCGGTTTCACGCCCTATGAACTCATATTTGGGCACACTTCTAGTAGGCCTCCAGAAACCCTTTACAACCAGGAAAAACTTATTTCGAAATACGTAAGAGACCTAAATAACAGAATGGACTATTATTACAGACTCGCCCGTGCTAAAACCGAAAGACAGAAAGAAAAATCTAAAGTGCGATTTGACCAACACGTTTCTACTAAACAACCCGATTACAAAGTAGGCGACAAAGTCTACGTAAAAGAGTCCCAAATCAAAAACAAAGCCGAAAACAAATTCAACGGCCCCTTCGAAATTACCGCAATACGAAAAAACTCTGCCACCGTCATAAATTTACAAACAAACCAAATAACTAAAGTTAACTTTGACAGACTAAAACCCTATTTTGAATAAATCCCTTTTTTCAGATTCTGTGGACTGTTTTCAGTCGTGAACCTTCAACAGTACTCCATTACGCCTGTTAACAATACTATAGGAGTTTTCTTCCATGAAGAAGGAACCCTTAAAATTTCTAATGACAAATGGACACTCCTTGTTTACAAAGATCTAAACCCCTTTCGAGACGCTATTTCTAACAACGACAATATACTGAACAGACTTTTAGAAACTATTAACGACAACAAAACCAACATTAAAATCTTCAAATCAAAAGTACAGACTCACGTAAGCCTCCTGAAACAAATATCTAAATCAATTAACATCAAATATACAGAAATTTTCGCTGACACTGAGACTTACAGTACCAACAGAAAGAAACGCGGACTCATTAACGGACTGGGATCAATTTGGAAATCTATTTCCGGTAACTTAGATGCAACAGACGGACAATACTTTAGTGACTCTATAAATAAAATAACTAAAGACCAACATCAAATTGAAAACTTAATGAAACAACAATTATCCGTAACAACTTCGGTCATTAAAAACCTTAACACCACAATACAAAAATTTCAGTCCGAAGAGAAAATATTTTCGGAAAATATTGAAGCAATTAGGAAGTCAATTGAGTTCATTACAGACGATCTTGCTTTTTATGAACTTCAAGCCAATGTCTTAGATTTGTGTGAAAGCTTAATGGAAAGTTACGTATACATTGAAGATACTCTCAACGATGTATTAACTGCAGTCTCTTTCGCCCGTCTAAAAATTTTACATAGCTCAATTATAAACCCAGTAGATTTGGTCGATTCCCTTCAGAAAATATCACAGTCACTTCATGAAAATAACTTACCACTTCCAACTTATAGTTCAAATGTTGCTCGATACATCGATCTAATAGAATTGGAAGCTTTTCAAATCAATACTAAAATTGTTTTTGTACTAAAAATCCCCTTAGTCAATCCTGAAACGTATACACTATACCGCTTGTATCCTATCCCAGTTTTGGATTATCGAACAGGATTTCACCATATTCTTCCAACAAAATTAAAATATATCGCGAGAGATGACGATTCGCTATTATACGCATCTTTCGAAGACCTGAGTGACTGTAAGCCATTATCTAAAGAACATAAGATCTGTTCCAAAGTTATTCCACACACCATAGACAAAGAAGCCTTCTGCGAAGCACAGCTTCTTAGACAGCCAGCAGCCCTTCCTCCAACTTGCAAGCCTTTAATATTATATGCCGAAGAGTATAATATTCAAGAGATTGACCTGAACCTTTGGTTAATCTCGATTTCCGGACAGTTGCCCATCAACATCAAGTGCAAGGGAGAAGATGTCGTTACCCAATCCATATCGACAAATTCTGTACTGACCATCCAACCCAGTTGCAATGCCTTCATCGGAAACACCAGGGTCCATGCCAGAAGGACCACCAACAACGTTGACAACATCACACTTAAGAGTCACCCAGTCAACATCCCCTACAACTGTTGCGACAACCTGCCAACCATCAGTCAGCTTCCAAAGTTGAAACCCATGAGACTACAGGAATTGGATGCCAGAGACCTGAATATCGCTAACCATAAGCTTAGGCAATACTCCAGGGAATTGGAAAAGCTCCTAGACCAACCATTCTTGGAGAAACACACCTCCTGGTTTACGATCATCACAATGGCAACAACCGCAATTGTGGTGGCCCTCCTTTCCATGAGCATCATCAGGAAGAAATTCCAGAAGCCTCCAACGATCAGCCCTTCTGCCGATCCAGCACCACCACCAGGTCCATCAACCATCAAGCCCAGGGTAAAACTCCATAGTCTCCTTAGTCCTGTCGAGGATATTGAGTTGCAGAACCTCCCTTAAAAGTCGATGCTGTAGCATCAACTTTTTTATATGGATGGGAGTTGTTATATAAGTTATTCCATCGACTTATATGAAACAACCTAACAACAGTTCTCAAGCTGAGTCAGCATAACACGTGTCGTCTCCAGTTACCCGCAGACGAACATCCGTGAGAACTGAAAGCGCTGCGACACCTTAGTCAGCGTTCTTAGTTTATAAATTATACTTTTTCATTGTAACATCATTCATTATTACTTACACTTCTGTCTAGTTTAGTTTAACACTCATTTTGTCTTTTTATTGTTTAAAGTATTATATTGTTATTTTCAAGTTTTATATTAAAAGTTAATAATTGTGCAACTATAAATAAAATCTTTTTTTAAAAAGAGAAATTTTGAAAGTGTGATATAACATATATATATATATGTGTGTTTTTTTTTTTTTTTTTTTTTTTTTATCCGAAGAGGGGGAAATACATTCCGTACTTAGCTAGCACGTGCTGGCCGTCGTGCGGGACTCCCGATACAATGACTTCAAAGCAAGAGTAGATCGTTGCATTGAAACCAGTATACCGTATACCCGCTAAAACCCTAACCTCTTTCTCCTACAACCATGGTCCCTTGCGGCACTCTTACTCAATACTACTTCGCAAGGGTGGTTCATTGCAGATGTTTACTGCTCTTACCTTGAAAGCCTCTAAAGCCTACTCCTCGAACGTATTGCGGAGTTCTTTGAGGATAGTCTCCGCGTAATCTGATACCAAGTTCCAGGCTTGGGGGCCCTTCAGCATGGCTTCTACTAATTGTTCTGGAACGATATTAGTCTCCAGAATCCTCTCCACTTCAGCACGTTGATCCTGAAACCGGGGGCAGGAGAAGAACACGTGTTCCGCGTCCTCTATCACGTCCGTACAGTGTGGGCAGTTTGGGGAGTTTGCCCTCCTGAACCTGTGCAGGTATGCTCGAAAGCATCCATGTCTAGTCAGGAGTTGAGTGATGTAAAACCCAACCTCCCCATGTTGGCGGTTGACCCAACGACTGATGTTAGGTATCAATCGATATGTCCACCGGCCTTTAGTAGAGCTGTCCCACCTCTCCTGCCATTGCCCTAGACTCATGGCTCTTTCATCGCTGTTTCTTGTCGGCTGGTCTTTTTCTAACTTTCTGCGATAAAGCCGTCCCCTTTCTGCAGCCAGGATGTCGATTGGCAGGGTAGAGGCAATCACACTCACCGCCTCGTAGGACACAGTGCGGTAGGATGATGCCACTCGAATCGCTGAGAGCCGCTGGACTGATTTCATTTTCCGGCAGTACGATGGTAGCTCGAGCGATTTCTCCCATACCGGTGCCCCGTACAACAAAACAGAAGTAGTCACTGTTGCCAGTAGCTGTCTTCTTATCTGTCTAGGGCCTCCGACATTCGGCATTATTCTAGATAATGCCCCCTGTACCCCAGCTGCTTTCTTGCTGGCCGCGATTATGTGCTCTTTGAAGTTGAGCCGTGTGTCCAGGAGCACCCCCAAATAGCTGATGAAGGGCTGCGACTGTATGTAGGTGTCGCCTATTTTGAGGGTGATGGTTTCCCTTGCCTTTCGACTGCTAACAAGAAGTGTTTCGGTCTTTTGCTCTGCTAAACTCAAGTCCGCTGAGCGCATCCAATGCTGAATTGTGGCTATAGCGAATGAGAAGGTTGTTTGTATCTCCTCTATGTGCTTGCGCACTATGATCAATGCCACATCATCGGCGAATGCCACTAGCCTGACGCCCTCAGGCAGACCGAGCAGGAGCAGGTCGTTGTACATTACGTTCCATAAGAGGGGGCCAAGAACAGAGCCCTGAGGTACACCTCCTGTGATCTTATAGTCTACTTGCCCATTTTCAGTTTGGTACAACAAGATGCGGTCCTTGAAATAGGCTGAAACCATTCTGCGCAAGTACTGCGGAACTTCCATCCTGACAAGAGCCTCCAAAATGCGGTCCCAGCGGGCCGAGTTAAAGGCGTTCTTGATATCCAGGGTGGCTATTAGACAGTACTTTTTTCCACCTCTTCTCCATCTCTTTCCCGAGATAGCCTCTCTGGCGATGTTGGTAACGAGTGTCACGGCATCGATGGTTGATCTCCCCTTTCTGAACCCGAATTGGTTGGTGGAAAGTTTCGGCTCAACGTAGGGCTCCAGCCTATCTGCTATTATCCTTTCAAGGAGTTTTCCCGCAGAGTCCAACATACAGAGGGGACGATATGATGACGGTTCGTCGGGAGGTTTCTTTCCCCCTTTAGGGAGGAGCACAAGCCTCTGCTTTTTCCACTTACTCGGGAAAACCCCCTGCTTTAGGCAGGTCTCATACATGTGTAGAAACATGTCAGGCCTATTGGCTATGGCGCATTTTAGCGCGATGTTAGGTATGCCATCTGGACCGGGAGCCTTACCGTTTTGGAGCCGGTTGCACGCGCCCATCAGCTCACTCATAGTAACTGATGGTATATCTTCGTCCCTCACCTGCCACGAAGGATTAGCGGGTAGCTCAGGCTTTGCAGGAAACAAGTGAGTGACAATGCGGTGCAATGATTCGGGGCAGTTCGTTGATGTCATGGGAGGGGCCTTAATTTTATGCATCACGATTTTATACGGTTTTCCCCATGGATCTTGATTAACTTCGTCACACAACTCCTTCCAGTAGGATCTCTTGCTTGAGAGAATGGCTCTTCGTAGTTGTTGTCTTTTGATCTCATAGTCGAGCCTTAGTTCTTCTGTTGTGACCCTGTCGCGTCTCCGTGCTCGTTGATGCAGCCTTCGTGCTTTGAGACACTCTCGTCGGTGTTGTGAGATCGTATCGTTCCACCAGTAAACTGGTGGGCGGCTGTTGTTCTGCCGTCTCCTTGGCATGGAAGCATCGCAGGACTTGACAACGCTTGTCATTACCTCTTTGGCAGTGGCTTCTGCGCTTGTTGCTATTGACAATGCTTCCTGCTCCATAACCAAGGCGAATGAATCAACATCGAAAGCATTTTTGTTCCAGCCGACTGGCTGTGACCTCGCACGGCTGACACACAATCTTCGTTTGGGAGAGGTGTTGATTTCCCAAATAATAGCTTGGTGGTCGCTATTAGTAAACTCCTCATCGACCCGCCACTCACAGCCCCCTTTAATTAGGTTGCTGCTAACGAATGTTACGTCGATAATGGAGCTGGCAGTGCCTTTGCGATATGTGCTTACGTCTCCTGTGTTGAGGAGTACCAGGTTGAGCGAAGACATGGTCTCAAGGAGAGCTCGTCCTCTCGCGCTCGTTTCCCGGCATCCCCAGTCAATTGCCCAGGCGTTGAAATCTCCTGCGATGGCGACCGATTCACGCTTCCGTACATCCTCCGCCAAGGTGTCCAAGAATAACTCGAACTCCTCGAGTTGTGCACTAGGAGGTGCATAGCAGCTATAGAAGTGGACCCCTCCCACTTTGGCTCTCACAAGCCATGGTTCGGGGGTATTTGGGAGTTGTTGGAACGGAAGTTTACCGCAAGCCCATATCGCTGCTCTGTCCGTTGTGTCATTTACCCAGGACAGGGTGTCGAAGTTTTTGTACTGCTCGCAGATTATGGCTACGTCGCAATCCAATTCCCGCACCCGCTGTACCAGTAGGTCTTGGGCTGCTTCGCAATGGTTGAGGTTGAGTTGCAGTACTTTCATTTACGGGCTTGTGCTGCTCTCATCGCCTGTTGGTAGATCGGACATTTCCAACTACCCGCAACGTGCCGGCAGTCTGACCTACTATCTTTCTCTTTGCAGAGTAAGCACTTGGCAGGTTGTTGACAAGCCGAGGCATTGTGACCAGCGCCTCCGCATCTGTGACAACAACTGCTTCGGTCAGTCTTGCCTCTGCACGCCTGGGCGTTGTGCCCAAAGTGCCAGCATTTGAAGCACCGTCGAAGGCTGATCCTCTCGCGAACACGTACTGTGCCCCACGCAAGTTTCAGCTTTCCAAGTGCGATGGCTTTCTTGGCCTGGACCTCTGGGAGACAAACAACTGCCGTTTGTGTTGATCTATATGCCCGTCGAAGTGATTTCACTGCCTCCTCAGTGATCTCTGCCAGGCCGTCGATATTATCTTTGAGCAGGTTTACTACCTCTTCCTTGGTACTGATCTCGTCCAGGTCTTTAATTTCAATCTCGATTTGGGGTATTCGAGATTGTACAGTGGCCCCGCTTGGGAGTTTATTCTTGATGGCGTTACAATAGCGCTCCATCTCCTGAGCGTCTGCCTTCGCGAATAACAAAAGGAGATCTCCCTTAGCTGTTCGTCGGATCTTATTGACTTTTTTGCCTATATCCTGCAAGGTGGGATCATTCTTGATACCTCGCAAGATATCTGCATGGGAGCTCTTCTCGCCTTTCTTTATAAGCAGCGTACAATGTTGGGCTGGTTTTTGCTTATTGGTCCTCGGGGCCTTTTTCCTCTTTACCACTTGCCAGTCAGTCGACTGGTTTGAAGGTTGTTTTTTGGTCTGCGGTTTAAACTTGGGTTTTAATCCATTGTTTCTCTCCGCTTCTGAATTGACCACCCTACTTGTTGTTGCCTGGGTGGTTTGCCCGATGTTCTGGCAACCTTCTTTAGCGGGCTTTAGCTTGCTAGGTAGCACCGGTTTAAGAGTTTTAACTAGTGGTGCCTTACTTGATGGGGCTAGTGAAGGCGAGGCCTTCGGTGGCGAGGTTCTTGCTACTGAGGCTACTTTTATTGAAGCCGCCTGCTTTGGGGCCGCCGGTGTTGATGCAGTCGGTTTTGAGTTGGCTGCTTTTGAGGCAGCCGCTTTTGGGACCTCCTTTTGCTTTTCACCTTGTGTCTGAGTGTTTGACACCTTTACTGGCGATGTCTGTGTTGTAGCAGGTTTCGCTACAGGAGATGGCCGCGTCGTTGACGTCTGATATTTGTCATATTCTGACTTAATGGCGTGTGCCAGTTTCTTGATCTCATGATGTACATTGTGCCTAGGCCCAATGAACTTCAAGAGCTCATCGATCTTTGCTCCTAATATATATATTATATATATGTGTGTTTTTTTTTTTTTTTTTTTTTTTTTTTTTTTTTTTATCCGAAGAGGGGGGAAATACATTCCGTACTTAGCTAGCACGTGCTGGCCGTCGTGCGGGACTCCCGATGCAATGACTTCAAAGCAAGAGTAAATCGTTGCATTGAAGCCAGTATACCGTATACCCGCTAAAACCCTAACCTCTTTCTCCTACAACCATGGTCCCTTGCGGCACTCTTACTCAATACTACTTCGCAAGGGTGGTTCATTGCAGTTGTTTACTGCTCTTACATTGGAAGCCTCTAAAGCCTACTCCTCGAACGTATTGCGGAGTTCTTTGAGGATAGTCTCCGCATAATCTGATACCAAGTTCCAGGCTTGGGGGCCCTTCAGCATGGCTTCTACTATTTGTTCTGGAACGATATTAGTCTCCAGAATCCTCTCCACTTCAGCACGTTGATCCTGAAACCGGGGGCAGGAGAAGAACACGTGTTCCGCGTCCTCTACCACGTCCGTACAGTGTGGGCAGTTTGGGGAGTTTGCCCTCCTGAACCTGTGCAAGTATGCTCGAAAGCATCCATGTCCAGTCAGTAGTTGAGTGATATAAAACCCAACCTCCCCATGTTGGCGGTTGATCCAACGACTGATGTTAGGTATCAATCGATATGTCCACCGGCCTTTAGTAGAGCTGTCCCACCTCTCCTGCCATTGCCCTAGACTCATGGCTCTTTCATCGCTGTTTCCTGTCGGCTGGTCTTTTTCTAACTTTCTGCGATAAAGCCGTCCCCTTTCTGCAGCCAGGATGTCGATTGGCAGGGTAGAGGCAATCACACTCACCGCCTCGTAAGACACAGTGCGGTAGGATGATGCCACTCGAATCGCTGAGACCCGCTGGACTGATTTCATTTTCCGGCGGTACGATGGTAGCTCGAGCGATTTCTCCCATATCGGTGCCCCGTACAACAAAACAGAAGTAGTTACTGTTGCCAGTAGCTGTCTTCTTATCTGTCTAGGGCCTCCGACATTCGGCATTATTCTAGATAATGCCCCCTGTACCCCAGCTGCTTTCTTGCTGGCCGCGATTATGTGCTCTTTGAAGTTGAGCCGTGTGTCCAGGAGCACCCCCAAATAGCTGATGAAGGGCTGCGACTGTATGTAGGTGTCGCCTATTTTGAGGGTGATGGTTTCCCTTGCCTTCCGACTGCTAACAAGAAGTGTTTCGGTCTTTTGCTCTGCTAAACTCAAGTCCGCTGCGAGCATCCAATGCTGAATTGTGGCTATAGCGAATGAGAAGGTTGTTTGTATCTCCTCTATGTGCTTGCGCACTATGATCAATGCCACATCATCGGCGAATGCCACTAGCCTGACGCCCTCAGGCAGACCGAGCAGGAGCAGGTCGTTGTACATTACGTTCCATAAGAGGGGGCCAAGAACAGAGCCCTGAGGTACACCTCCTGTGATCTTATAGTCTACTTGCCCATTTTCAGTTTGGTACAACAAGATGCGGTCCTTGAAATACGCTGAAACCATTCTGCGCAAGTACTGCGGAACTTCCATCCTGGCAAGAGCCTCCAAAATGCGGTCCCAGCGGGCCGAGTTAAAGGCGTTCTTGATATCCAGGGTGGCTATTAGACAGTACTTTTTTCCACCTCTTCTCCATCTCTTTCCCGAGATAGCCTCTCTGGCGATGTTGGTAACGAGTTTCACGGCATCGATGGTTGATCTCCCCTTTCTGAACCCGAATTGGTTGGTGGAAAGTTTCGGCTCAACGTAGGGCTCCAGCCTATCTGCTATTATCCTTTCAAGGAGTTTTCCCGCAGAGTCCAACATACAGAGGGGACGATATGATGACGGTTCGTCGGGAGGTTTCTTTCCCCCTTTAGGAAGGAGCACAAGCCTCTGCTTTTTCCACTTAGTCGGGAAAACCCCCTGCTTTAGGCAGGTCTCATACATGTGTAGAAACATGTCAGGCCTATTGGCTATGGCGCATTTTAGCGCGATGTTAGGTATGCCATCTGGACCGGGAGCCTTACCGTTTTGGAGCCGGTTGCACGCGCCCATCAGCTCATTCATAGTCACTGATGGTATATCTTCGTCCCTCACCTGCCACGAAGGATAAGCGGGTAGCTCAGGCTTCGCAGGAAACAAGTGAGTGACAATGCGGTGCAATGATTCGGGGCAGTTCGTTGATGTCATGGGGGTGGCCTTGATTTTATGCATCACGATTTTATACGGTTTTCCCCATGGATCTTGGTCAACTTCGTCACACAACTCCTTCCAGTAGGATCTCTTGCTTGAGAGAATGGCTCTTCGTAGTTGTTGTCTTTTGATCTCATAGTCGAGTCTTAGTTCTTCTGTTGTGACCCTGTCGCGTCTCCGTGCTCGTTGATGCAGCCTTCGTGCTTTAAGACACTCTCGTCGGTGTTGTGAGATCGTGTCATTCCACCAGTAAACTGGTGGGCGGCTGTTGTTCTGCCGTCTCCTTGGCATGGATGCATCGCAGGACTTGACAACGCTTGTCATTACCTCTTTGGCAGTGGCTTCTGCGCTTGTTGCTATTGACAATGGTTCCTGCTCCATAACCAAGGCGAATGAATCAGCATCGAAAGCATTTTTGTTCCAACCGACTGGCTGTGACCTCGCACGACTGACACACAATCTTCGTTTGGGAGTGGTGTTGATTTCCCATATAATAGCTTGGTGGTCGCTATTAGTAAACTCCTCATCGACCCGCCACTCACAGCCCCCTTTAATTAGGTTGCTGCTAACGAATGTCACATCGATAATGGAGCTGGCTGTGCCTTTGCGATATGTGCTTACGTCTCCTGTGTTGAGGAGTACCAGGTTGAGCGAAGACATGGTCTCAAGGAGAGCTCGTCCTCTCGCCCTCGTTTCCCGGCATCCCCAGTCAATTGCCCAGGCGTTGAAATCTCCTGCGATGGCGACCGATTCACGCTTCCGTACATCCTCCGCCAAGGTGTCCAAGAATAACTCGAACTCCTCGAGCTGTGCACTAGGAGGTGCATAGCAGCTATAGAAGTGAACCCCTCCCACTTTGGCTCTCACAAGCCATGGTTCGGGGGTATTTGGGAGTTGTTGGAACGGAAGTTTACCGCAAGCCCATATCGCTGCTCTGTCCGTTGTGTCATTTACCCAGGACAGGGTGTCGAAGTTTTTATACTGCTCGCAGATTATGGCTACGTCGCAATCCAATTCTCGCACCCGCTGTACCAGTAGGTCTTGGGCTGCTTCGCAATGGTTGAGGTTGAGTTGCAGTACTTTCATTTACGGGCTTGTGCTGCTCTCATCGCCTGTTGGTAGATCGGACATTTCCAACTACCCGCAACGTGCCGGCAGTCTGACCTACTATCTTTCTCTTTGCAGAGTAAGCACTTGGCAGGTTGTTGACAAGCCAATATATATGTGTGTGTGTGTGTGTGTGTGTGTGTGTGTGTATATGAAGTCTGCTATATGTCGACTTGTGTTTGACATTTTCGCAGAATTCTATTGAGATAATTTACATATTCATTAAATGGTTTATTGTTTTACTAAGAGTTTTATTGAAGTAGGATTGTTCTGACGTAACTGACAATATTCTGAGGTTTTACTAGCCATGGAGCCCTTATTTACATATTTCTTGTAGCAACGGAGGATTGGTAGGTTATCTTAGGCTAAGGCCAGACTGGCGGGATTTCACACCGCGTTTCAGCAGGAAAACACGTAAAAATATTAGGCAGTACTATTGCAAATTGGCGAGGCCAGACGCGGCGTGAATTTCCACCCAACGGCTCGGTGTCGGGCGCATCTTCAAGGTCAGCCGCCGAAAGATAGGATCGGTTCCATTTTCTGCGTTATTTCACGCTTGTCATGGAGCTCGACCAAACTGAAGACATGCGAATGACTGCAACCGGCGTGTGTGGCCAGGGTAGAGCTGGATCTCAAGCGCGTGAAAAACTACCTATGTGGGAGCTCGAAAAAAAAACGTCGAAAACGCGGCCTGAAATCCCACCAGTCTGGCCTTAGCCTTAAGTGGTTAACTGGGGTGAATAGGCAGAGAATCTACCTGGCGCTCAGAACATCTTAATATTGTTTGTTAATCCACTCCCGTTTCCACTGAAGCTGCCGTGCACCATGGTGTCAACGTCTACCAGGAGTGGTGTATTACGGTGGTAGATTGACATTACACAGGTAATATCAATATATTTGAATTATAGGGCGGGGTATAGTATAATAGTTATAAAGATGGGTTCTAAAAACTTTAGAAGCAGTAGCATATACTGGGTTATTGAAATAAATGGTAGAGGAAAATTGCAATTATAAAATGTGGTTCAAAAAGGTGAAAAAAATTGTTATTTAGGCGAAGAAATATTATAGGTATATTACAAATAATAGAAACATAGTCAATAGTGTGGAGAGGATTTATACTTATACAGGGTGGTTTTAAAGATATCAGAGCGGTTGCAATATCGTGTGGAGTTGAATTATAGTTGGGTGGTTGAGAAATAAGTTATATTGGGTGACCAATACACAGAAGCATATATAAAGTGGTTGCAATATGGGGTGAAGTTATACTTAGAGAAAGTGGTCAAAATAATAAAACAAATAAAAAAAGTTAAAAAACATCTGGAAAATATAGAAACAGAACGCAAATTAGAGAGAGGAGCGAGAGAGAGAAAGAGATAGAGACAGAGTTTTTTAAATATAAATTATTTTCCGTAATACTTTTTTAAATAAAATATTTTAAAATTGGAAATTAATACATTTGTATTTTTCTTACGAACCCTTTCATTTCATACATGCGTTAAAAAGTGGCTTTTTTATTTCACTTTTAAAATTACTTCTCAGAATTATCATTAGGATTTTAACTTTATTTTTTACTTGTAAACATTAATTGAGGCCCTACATTCTCTGAGTTTTGTTCACGATCTTACACTCGTTTATTTCCGCGATTAAGGTGGAAAAATTACAAAAAATATATGTCACATGATCATTACATGATGCGCTCATAACATTTTTAAGTTTCTGTTTCTCATTTAATTTTTGAAATTAACATTAGGATTTCGCTTTATTTGTCAGTTTTTGTCAAAATTGTTAAAAATACTTTTCATCGAGTAACCAGCTGGGTTAAGGGCGCTTCTAATTTGGATTCTCCACTAATACAAGGCTGGCCTAACGTAACTAGGGAATTGAACTCATAAAAAAAATTGGAGGTGCTACTTTTCCTCCATTTAAACATATTAGAGCAAATAGGAGATAAAAAAATTAAGTGTCATCAAAGTAAAGCTCAAATTTCTCTACTTTTCTCGAACAAAAGCCTTAATAATAGGTGCGACACATTAGTCTAATGGAATCAAGGGAGGACTTCCGTCTAGACAGTAACCCTAGTGCGTGACACAGGGCTCGTGACAAGTGAACTTTTTTTATAGCTTTTTGTTCGAACGTGCGTAGGGGCCATTGGATGAAAATTTCTTTTACTGCAGTCGGTAAGTAAATTGTGTATACGGAGCATTAATACAAAATTTATCTAAATTATGACAGCGGCCGGAAATAAAGCAGGGGGAGAATATAATAAAAACGCATGATAGAAGAAATTATGTAAAGTACGTTTTTTGATTTCGGCTTATCTTCGTTCGTGGGGAACTGAAACGATGTGGGGACTTTCAACGAAAGTTGTTAGATGTTTTTTACGACTGACAAGTCACTTTAAAAATATGAGAAATTGTGATATAGTAAATTTACAGATATGATATATATTTACTGACAAAGAAGGAGATACTCTCTTCGAGGTGTCATCCTTTCGTTCGCAAGACAATATATATTATATATAATATACATTGTTTCTGGTCAGGGAACCTTCATTAGTTGCGGTTCCCACAATTGAATGTCCTCTCGAACACTTCTTTATGTAATTGATACAATTCGTTAAATTTGAAGACGCGAGATGTAAAGACTGACATCTAGGATTTTCGGGGAAACTAGCACATAGAGGTTCCGAATCTGGAGTCGTTCCATGTAATTACTGTTAACCGTAATTCCTAGGTTAGAATGTCACGATGAAAATTTTATCGTTTGCCATGTCAACAGATTTACGGGTCTCTTCAAAAAATTTTAAACCAAAACGCCTACTTTTCGATGTGCATGTCGCTTAGGGAACGTACCCATACTACGTGACCATTTTTTGAGAGTTTTCGACCCCTCCTTCCCCTCAGTGACCCCCACTTCAATTTTTCCGTTTAATTGAAAAACAAGAACTCCTTATAACTTTTCATAAAGGCCTTGTACAGCCGACCGTATAACGGCATTATTGTAGTAGCAGAAACTCTTCTCGACTTACTTGACTACTTCACTGAATCACAAACTCTCTGTTTTTCAATCAGCTGACGTCTCGCCATATGTGCGTCTGCGCCACCTACTACGAAAAAGTACGAGATTTTTCTCGGTAAAATCGGCCAGGTGACAAAAACCTAAGCCCCCTCCCCTCGCTCCTATGACCGACCGTAGAATTTTTAAGAGTCCCCTCTAAACGGTTCACGTAGTATGGGTACGTTCCCTTAACACCAAATTGAGTACTCTCTTCGAGGTGTCATTCTTTTGTACGCCAGACAATATATATAATATAAATTGTTTCTGGTTTGGAAACCTTCACCAGTTACGCTTCCCACAATTGAATGTCCTCTAGAACATGTATTTGATACATATAGTTAAATTTGAAGACGCGAGATATAAAGACCAACATCTAGGATTTTCGGGGAAACTAGCACATAGATGTTCCGAATCTGGAGCCGTTCCATATAATTGCTGTTACCCGTAATTCCTATGTTAAAATGTCACTGTAATGTGTTCGATGGCACATTACATATAATATTCAGAAAAAATGTATGTTGTGGTTTTAGTTCAATGCTGGTTCAATGCAAGTATATATTTGACGAAGGACCTTTAGCGGAACAATCAATAAACACGTGCCGTCACATAAACGAATCACCAAACCTAATCACTAACCTTTAAGTCGAAGCTCTGGTGTTTTCTTGGGTCTTCTTTCTTCAGAGGCTAGCCCCGTAACAGGAGGAACAGTTTCTTAGAGCTTCGTCTGGACAACACGTTACACAAAAAATATCGACGTAATGTTCATTGATTGAACAAACATAAATGCGGGTTTAACAACAAATGATGCGCTTTTGTAAACACAAAAGAAACAAAATGAAAGCGGTTTAGCGGTCGTTACGAACGTAGCTAATAACTCGCGGATTCGTAACACAATAACAACAATAAGCGCCGTCTCTTCAGACGGAATCAAAAAATGCCCGAAAAGTTCGGAGTACAAACACGACTCTCCCAAGCGTCCTAATAGCTAGGGAACCAAAACACGAATGTCAATACTGTCTATATTTTACACGCAAAAAAAACACTTACAATTAGCATTAGCGCGACGGAAAGTTTTAGAAAAGGTGCAGAAGTTTAAAAATCAATGAAGTAATTCAATCAAATTGAAAACAATACACTAAACAAATTGCGGGAACGCACCAGTCACGATGAAATTTTCAGGTTAACTTCACCCGTCAGAGATATTGAATACTCTCATTCTTTTGTACCATTTATGATAATTTTGCTTTCAAACTACTGGTGAAGCGTTATATGTAAATGCTAAACTGATTATATGACTTCAGTAACCTTACTAATATTGAAAAACCATTTTTAAAAGTTTTTAAATACAATTCATTTGCATCAAAAATTGACCAAACAGACATTGCAACATCGCAACTTTCAAAGTCTTATTTTTATGTTTTCTCGGGAAATAACATCACAATCGAAATAAAAAGCTGTATATTGAAAGAAAAACCAAACGTTTCAAAGTCGATTCTGACTTCGTTGTCAATGGCTTTAAAATGTGTATTGAGAATGTAAATTGAAAGTTTGATTTATGTCATTTGACGTGATTTAAGAAAAATTTGTTGTTTTAGATATACAGGAAGCACAAAAATTCTAAAGATCATGTATTATAGTTAAACAGATTTCAAGTTGGAAGAATTTGAAAGAGTTGCCTTTAGAATTTATAAATGGCGTTCCTAGGTACGACTTTCTTATAAGATTGGGCATTCGCCAAAAATGCGATCAAATAATTCTGCTGTTTCAGTTTTCCCGTTAACGTCATAAGGGAAAACCTAGGAAAAAAAACTTATGAACTATCCCGATACTCGGTTGTTCAAAAGGAGATGAACATTAATAATTTCTTCCTTAATTGTTTGCAATGTTATGTTTGTCGGTAATTTTCGACGTCAAGCGTTTATGTTTAGTGATACCTTACATACATTTGATTAAACCGTGCAATTTGATACAGTTTTTGTGTTGGTAATAATGCTGGGCCTTTTGAGTATCTCATGTGATAAGTCTGGAGTTTATTTATTGTCTAAATTCAAGTAACTATCTTTAACACTTGATTTTCGGAATATGCAATATAAATTAGCTACTGTACAGAATATTTTGTTTGAAATATTACTATATCATGAATATACTATACAAAACACAGCTGTTCATGTTTTCCTAGTCCGCGCTATTGCTTTTATTACTAGCACTAATAGTAAAATGTATTTTGCTTTATGTTGAATAAAGTGACTTTGCCCCATTGACAATAATTTATTAATTGTTATGGAGTTTTTGGTTATATTTTGTGTGTACTATCTTCACCAAAATATATTCATATAAAATATTACGGTAAATCTTTATAATTTGTACATTCAAAAATTGGAGATATTATGTAACTTTGATAGACGTGTAATTACTATTAAGATACATTACAAAATCTTAAACTGATTCGCACCAAACTGTGCAAATATGCCGTCCATGCAATCTAGTCATACTATAGGAGAATATTTGAAGGCAGTTTTTTCCGCAACTGCAAATCTGCCAGTGACTAAATTGGTAAGTAACATGGACGACAGGTTTAAACCCAGATAAACAATATCTCAAGAAAACTTTTCGAACCTTTACATTTTATATTTGTTGGATAAACATAACTCTAAACAACATTTATTTACCAAATGCTTCTTTGTGTTATAAAACAAAAAGTGCTTAGGTGGCAATATTCGTCAATGCAAGAAGTTGAAGTATTTAAATACAACTCCAGAAAAGAAAAAATGTTTTCAGTTTTGTTTGCAGTGGAATGGCTTATTTCCAAATATTTAGCGTTCCTAGTTTGTGTACAGATCTGAATCACTCATTGATCCAGACGAAAATTGAAATTGAAAAGATATGTCTACCCTGTTTTCCTTTATTTTCACCGTGTTATTTTTTCTGACAGTGTGTACATTTTTCCGAAAATAAAACTGTTGACTCTGAAATTTTATATATTTAAACTTCTACCTATCCGAAAAACTCGATAAAATGTTAATAAACTCCCCAAACTCGATGATAAAGTAATATAAACAGTTAAATAAAAGTTCAACTCTCCAATGTTGACTTGGGAAATACGTTACAGGACGCAATAATTAATGAGAGGGTAAACATTAACTCAAAGAAAGAAGGGTGAAATTGGAGATAAACAACCCCTGTTGATTTTCAATCGTAAGGATTTCTAACCTACACTGCTTTTTAGTCTGGTGGTGTAGATTGAGAAGATCAACATTTTGTATTTTTAAAATTTCCTGGAAATAACACTACATTTACTGGAAAGTCTGCATACAATTTTTTAGGGTTTTGACTGTCATTACTTGGTTTGCATACAACTAGATATTCCGTTTTTCCTGTTGTTATAACCATTTTGTATGTATTAAAAATCGTGTTAAATGTACGTACTTTTTTGTGGAGATTGTCTTAGCCATGGATACTAACACCACATCGTCTGAGTTGCATAGAATAGTGATATTTCGGTTTTATATTTTGTATTCCGATCTTGTTTTTACTTCCTTCATTATTTTGTTCATTACCAGGTTCAATAGAAACGAGCTTAAAATGTCTCCTGGCCTTATATCTATATTTATCTGTATCTCTTTAGACGATTTCTCGGTTAGGAATATTTCATTTAATTTTGGGTCCACGAAGCATTCATAAGCGGTCAACTCTCATTCTTAAAGTAATTTTCACAGATTTTACAATCTCTTGAACGCAACTTTCTAGTCGAACTTGCGCACTTCCCAACGGTTTTATGTATTTAGTGCATATAAGAGATTCAGGGAAACAAGTCCACAGACATCCCAAATCGGAGGTCATGACATTTCGAAAAATTACTATCATAATAACCTCCGAATTGTCCCGTGTGATTTCTATCCTATGAATAACAGGGAAACGGCATTACACAGAGCACGACTCCCGATTTGGGATCTGCGAGGGCTAGTTTCCCATGAAAGTCCTAGGTGGCCATATTCATTTCACGTTAAAATAATAAGTTTGTGATTCTATTTCATTTTGGGCATTCGGTATTTTTTCCTTGTTGTTTTCTAGCTTATCTGGCCAATTCACCATAAGATTTACTTTCACAGAACTTACCTTTTTTCCATTTAATAACCAAGTAATGTTCGCTGGTGGAAAACTAGCTGGAGCTGAACAATTTCCTTTTAGAATGCGTCTGTAGTCATAGAGCAAGGTTCCGATTTGTAGCACTGGCTCGTCTTCAGGTACCTCTGCAAAAAATAAATGATAAAAATAAGTAAATTCTCTAAACCCCTATTAAATAGTATATAATTTGAGCAAATATATTTATAATCCACATTCAATTTGCATTACCAATACTAATGTAGTGTGTTTCTTATACGTTCTAAACACATTTTTAACCGACTTCCAAAAAGGAGGAGGATATCAATTCGTTAAATTTGAAAACGCGAGATGTAAGACCGACATCTAGGATTTTCAAGAGAATCGGTACACAGAGGTTCCGAATCTGGAGCCGTTCCGTGTAATTGCTGTTCTCCCTTAACTCCTAGGACAGAATGTCACGATAAAATTTTTTCAGGTTACTTCACCTGTCAGAGATATTGAATACTCTCTTCGAGGTGTCATTCCTTTGTACGCAAGACAATATATATTATATATAAATATAATATATATTGTTTCTGGTCGGGAACCTTCATCAGTTGCGCTTCCCACAATTGAATGTCATCTCGAACACTTCTTTATGCATTTGATGCATTTCGTTAAATTTGAAAACGCGAGATGTAAGACCGACATCTAGGATTTTCAAGAGTCTTACATCTCGCGTTTTCAAATTTAACGAAATGCATCAAATGCATAAAGAAGTGTTCGAGAGGACATTCAATTGTGGGAAGCGCAACTGATGAAGGTTCCCGACTAGAAACAATATATATTATATTTATATATAATATATATTGTCTTGCGTACAAAGGAATGACACCTCGAAGAGAGTATTCAATATCTCTGACAGGTGAAGTAACCTGAAATCCTAGATGTCGGTCTTACATCTCGCGTTTTTAAATTTAACGAAATGCATCAAATGCATAAAGAAGTGTTCGAGAGGACATTCAATTGTGGGAAGCGCAACTGATGAAGGTTCCCGACCAGAAACAATATATATTATATTTATATATAATATATATTGTCTTGCGTACAAAGGAATGACACCTCGAAGAGAATATCAATTCGTCGCGTATTTTTTTTGTATGTATGTTACTTGATTTCTTCTCCTGTGGTGAACCGTTTTGAATGAATATGGTCTTGTTTAATAGAGTATATATCCGGATTGGTAAAACTTCAAATTTTGGTAAAGAATTGTATTGGTAAAGTGATAAAATTTGTGAATAAACACATGAGTGCATAGGAATTGACCAATATCCCTAACATATTGGTCTTTTTTTCGAAAACTCCTTATGGATGTGTATAGTTTTTAACGTTTAATCTATTAAGGAAGATCCCTCGGTGATCTCATATACTTTTCTGCGACGTGCAACTTGCAGTTTTGCAAAAAATCGCCGAAAATTCCAAAATTCTTATCAAAAATTTCATAAGTATTTCCAATGTAATAGTGCGGAAATTTTAGGCACTGGAAGTTTTAATTGCGAATTTCAAAATTTTCTATATCCATCTCAAGCATATAGGTAGTAAAGCATAGTTTTTTCGGCTCCTTAAATCAATAAGTATCAAGCTCATTTTGTTTGTATACCAGGCAAATACCTATTTAAATGACAATTTTAATTACCTACCAATCTAGTATATTTTTGAATCAAGCTTGATGAAGTACTACATAAGTAGGCAATGCGGGATTTTGGATTTACTTGGCACCGACTTCAAAAATATACTAGATTGGTAGGTAATCAATTTGTACAGAATGAGAACCTTTTAATGTTTACATTTATTACTTTCTGGGTAGGTACCTAACAACATTCAATGTGTTATTTATTTGCTAGAGTTTATTTTGTTATAATTATTTTTAACTTTATTGTTATAGGTGGGAGACGGTTATATATTTTTTAAAATGTTTTATTACATGTTATCTGCTTTTCGAGTTTTTTGCATCTTTCAAACTCGTGATGAATATTTTATTTATTTATTTTTAATAACTAAAGGCCGAGGCAATCGGCATAATATTTTTTTATACTGTGTCTGGGTAGGAGAAGTTTTCAGTTGTGTTATCGTCAACGGTAGAAATCTAGATTTTTTTTTGAAATCCACGGCCTTGGTATTGCCTAAACAATTCTTGGAAAGAATGCTACGAAACTTTCAACAATTATGTAGCCTAATGAAATTGAAAGTATATTTCTTCGACATGTTTACATCTTCGTATAGGTTTCAAAAATTGTCTTAGTTGAGCCATATTTATTTCATGTTGTCAAAATATCAGTACGAAATAATGAAATATGATTTTAAACGGCACATTTTGAACATAAGTTACTGTATAAATTTAAGAACATTCACATCTATACTAATATTTAAAGATGTTAATTTGTTTGTTTATTTGTCTGTCTATCTACCTGGCTGTTTGTCTGTCAGTTGGTCTGTCTCTCTGTCTGCCAGTCAGTTAGTCTGCCTGTCTGTCTGTATGTTTATCTCTTTGTTTGATTAGTTGTTAGTTTGTTTGTAGTGTAGTGTAGTGAACCGACTTCAAAAATTATTTCTTTAATAGAGAGCTACAGTATCCGGGATCACCACAGGCTACATTTTATTTTGATAACATGTTTGATTAACGATTGGGGCAGTGGGGTGTCTACTGTTTTTAATTTGAATTAATATTTTGGAAACGAAAGTTATACAGGCGTTACAATTAATAAAAACAATTTCCGCCATCTTGTATGGAGGACAGGTGGATAATTGTTATTTGAACCTAAATTAATACAGCCATAAGAATTAAGAAGTTAATTTCTTTCTTTAAGTGAAGTAACAAGTAATTCGTTAGTATGTGAAAATTGAAAGATTGAATGGGGGAAAGAGTACAGGGTGGGCCACAAAATAAATTGCGACCATCAACGGCATTTTTTCAAATGGAAACATTTTTTTTAATTTTATTTTTGAATTCTGCATTGAATTCTTAGTGTTATGTAATGTGTTCGATGCACATTACATATAGAGAATAATATTCAAAAAAATGTATGAAATAGATGTTGCGGTTTTAGTTCAATGCTGGTTCAATGCAAGTATATAATTGACGAAGGACCTTTAGCGGAACAATCAATAAACACGTAAAGTCATTCACCAAATAAAAGTTAATCACTGACCTTTTACGTCGAAGCTCTGCAAAGGGTGTTTTCTTGGTGGTTGTTTCTTCTGAGGCTAGCCCCGTGAACAGGAACAGTTTCTTAGAGCTTCGTCTGGGCAACACGTTACACAAAAAATAGCGACGTAATGTTCATTGATTGAAAATACAAAAAAATGCGGGTTTAACAACAAATGATGCGCTTTTGTAAACACAAAAGAAACAAAATGAAAGCGGTTTAGCGGTCGTCACGAATGGAGCTCAAAACTCGCGGATCGTAACGCAAAAGACAACAAAAAGCGGCGTCTCTTCAGACGGAATCAAAGCCACCGAAAAGTTCGGAGTACATTGCACGAAACTCCCAAGCGTCCAAACAGCTCGGGATCCAAAACACGAATCACAATACTGTCTATATTTTACACGCAAAAACACACTTTTACGATTAGCATTAGCGCGACGGAATGTTTTAGAAAAGGTGCAGAAGTTTAAAAATCAATGAAGTAATTCAATCAAATTGAACACAATACACTAAACAAATGCGGGAACGCACCACTTAGTATTTTTCATGTACAAACCGAAAATTAACAGTTATAAAAAAATACATTTCTTTCTAAAGTTAAGAAAACAACGGTAAAAATAAGGTGTTTGTTGATTTGAACCTATTTATTTACGTCTGGTTTTTATGATTGGCGGTATTTTAGTAGCATGAATGATAACGCTTTTTTTTAATTCTGGATTTTTTAACACTTGTTTATTTCCATAGAAACTGTACTATAATTTTACTTCAAATAAGTAGTTGTCAAGTGCAGCTGCAAAGTTCCAAAGTATGGCGCGTCTAACTGAAAAGCAGCGAATATACATTTTGAGGATTGTAGGATTTGGCGACAGAAATCGAACACAAGCTGAAGTTTGCGTATTGTTTAATATGAAGTACCTGGAGCTGCCTATTACTCGATCGGTAGTTAGTAAAATAGAAAAAAAGTTTCTAGAATTTGGCTACGTAAGATACAATTACAAAGCCAAATATCTTCCAGAAGATACACAATTAAATGTTTTGCTCGATTTACAAGAAAATCCTCATAATACCCACTAAACAAATAGCCGCAGAACAGCCAATAAGTAAATCTTCTGTTCTAAAATGCTTGCATAGAAATAAATGGCACCCATAAAAAGTTCACTTAGTACAGGAACTTACTGAAGATGATTTGGACCGGAGAGTAGAATTCTGCGAAATAATGATGGATACATGCAATGCCAACCAGCACTTTTCAAGTAAGATTGTTTTTTTCCGACGAAGCAACAGTTTGTTTAAATGGTTCAGTAAACAGGCAAAATTTTCGACATTGGGCATCAAAAAACCCACATTGGATTATAGAAAGTCATACACAGTTTTCCAAGAAAGTTAACTTATGGGCCGGAATTGCGGATACTTCAATTGTGGGTGTTTTTTTATTGAGGGAGCACTTAACTCGGAGAAGTATTTCGACCTATTACAAAATGACATAATACTCTGTTTAACAAAATGGTGAAAATTACCCAAATGGTGAAAACCCTAATATACTGGCAGATCCGTTATGATATCAACAGGATGGAGCGCCCCCGTACTATTCGCGAACAGTGGGAGTTTTTCTTGACAAAATTTTCCCAAATATATGCATCGGAAGGAGAGGTAATGTCGAATGACCACTAGGTCTCCAGATCGGAGGCCATTAGATTTTTATCTTTGGGTTACGTGAAATCGAAAGTCTACTTCAATAAGCCGGAAAATATCGAGGAATTAAAAAATAGAATTAGGGCCGAAATATAACGAATCCTGCCACCAATGCTAAATTAAGTGTTGAGAGAATTTGAAAACCGTCTTAGGTATTGTCAGGAAGTTAATGGTCAACAATTTGAACATTTAATTTAATATGTTTTCTTCGATTTTGAAATAAATGTAATTTTTTTAATAACTGTTAATTTTCAGTATAGGATATTGTACAAGAAAAATATTTAGAATTCAATGCAGAAATCAAAAATAAAATAAAAACTAATGTTTCCATTTGACAAAATGAAGTTGATGGTCGCAATTTATTTCTGGTTCACCCTGCATAAATAAGTTTATCATCACAAAAACCGCAGTCCAAAAAAAACAGACATATCCGAGCGTTTTTCCAAAAAACCCACACCTGAATTTTAAATGAATTTATTCCAACCCACGCGTCCTCACTGTATATCTATATTGAAAATAAATTCGTAAGATATGTCGATTTGTCTAGCCCAGGACGGGTCAGCTAGTAGACAATTGTGTATACTTATAAAAAATTTAAAGAAATTGATCTTTATTTGCGGTAATGGTAAGGCCGCATAATAATTTGATTTACGTGAAAAAATCAAGTGATACATTTTAACGCCTACAATACAAAACTGAAGTCAAATTTATGTTTTGGTCTTTCAATTTTTTTAATTCTAAGAACCACAAAATATGTAAAAATGAGTTTTTTGGGGTTTTCTCAAAAATTTTATGGAAACGCCTTCAGATTAAGAACCGGAAAATAAGGGTTTTTTAGAGGTATAAAACTTTTAAGTTGGAAACACTCTTTTAACCGGCGGCCATCTTGTCACCTGATTTATGGTTAGTTCGGTTTGGCATTTCATCTTGAATAGACTGACGCCTGAACAACGTTTCCAAATTGTGCAAATTTCTGTTCGAAATACGTATCGCGCACTACGTCCATTTTACGTTCAACATAATCGTCCATCAGAGCAATTAATTCGATTAATTATGCAACGTTTTCGCACCACGTTTACTCTAAATGATAATACGCATCCACAGAGATGTAGTACAGTGGGTACAGAAGAATCCATTGCTGCTGTAGAGTGTAGCGTAGAGGAAAACCCAAATTAGTCTATCCGCCATAGTGCACAGGAATTGGATGTGTCCATCCAGTTTATGGAAATATCTTGGTTTGCGTGCTTATAAAATTCAACTCGTACAAGAATTGAAGCCACACGATGACCTAGCAAGGCGTACATTCGTGAATGGGCCCAAAACAAGATTGTCGTTGATCCCGATTTTCATAAGCGAATTTTGTTTAGTGATGAAGCTCACTTTTGGTTGAATGGATACGTCATTAAACAAAACTGCTGTATTTGGAGTGATCATAATCCTCAAGTTCATGTTGAGACACCATTACATCCAGAAAAACTGACAGTTTGGTGTGCTTTATGGGCTGGTGGAATAATTGGTCCGTACTTCTTTAAAAACGATGCTGGCCAGAATGTTACAGTCAATGCTGATCGCTATAGAGCCATGATTACTAACTGTTTCGTTCATCAATTGAACAATCATGATGCACACGAGCTGTGGTTTCAACAAGACGAGGCAACATGTCACACAGCTCGTGCCACAATTGATTTATTGAAAGAAATGTTTGGTAACCAAATAGTTTCACGTTTCGGACCCGTGAATTGGCCTCCAAGATCGTGCGATTTAACGCCGCTTGACTATTTTCTAGTCGCTAGTCTACGCCGATTAGCCCGAAACGATTGACCATTTGGAGGACAATATTCGCCGCGTTATTGCCGATATATGGCCACAAATGTTGGAAAAAGTAATCGAAAATTGGACCTCCATATTAGACTACGTCCGAGCCAGCCGTGGCGGTCGTATGCCAGAAGTCATATTCAAATTATAATGCCAGAAGTTTATCTTTCGAATAAAGTAAATTTCATGTCAATTTAAAAAATATATCCTTGTTTTATTCCATTTCAAAGTTCTATACCTCTAAAAAAACACCCTTTACATGAGTATACATGACTTTTATAAACAGTACAGACAGTTGTTTTATTTTTCTCAGCCTGTGTATCTAAATACTGAGAAACTTTGAAAAACAAAGAGCTAGTTTCAATCTTGTAACCTCTGCTTCAGGACGATTAAGCCGCCGAAATGTATCTTTGGAAACTGCTAGTTTTGGGAGAATTCTTAAAAATGTATAAAGGAAATCCACACGTCAGCGCTTACCCGAACAATAAATTGTTTAGCAATCAACATAAGTGTTGTCGGGAGCAACAGATACGTTCGTTTCAATATTTTATAGCCTCGACCATAAAAGAGTAGAACCGTTTCCTTTTTATTATATCCACTCAGACGGAGAGCATGATCTTGTTTCTTTTTCGAGTAAGCGGTATCCGCTGTTGTTGCTGATCCAGCGCCGTTTTCTAAATATTCGCATATAAAAATGAAATAAATTCTTAGCTGCGGTGTGCGAGGTATAAAGTGATGCAAATTGAAACAAAATATTGTAGTGTTGGGAACGGCTGGGAGATACAGGCAGATGAGGAGGAATTTTTGTACATTATTATAAGAATGTTCAAGAAGACCGAACAACTTTCTAATGGGTATTAGACCGGCATTTTGTAAGAGGTTTAAAGTGGGTTTATCTGAAAGAAATTATGTTACAGAATTGAGTTTATGGCAGAGGGTCTTCATTTTGAATACAGAATTTCTTGCTCTTGAAATCATGGCGGATTTCCTCACAGCAGATGTTTAATCACTCCATAGGTATTGTTTTTTTAGACAGGGTGTAACATAATGGAGTGCAAATAGTTTTTAGGGTTCCGTATATACAATATGCGGATACCCTTATAATATCACTCCGGATTTCTGCCTCTGTCAGATCACAGCAATTTTCTCCTAAACTTCTGGACGGAAGAGATTGAAATTTGGTAACAATGTATAGTTTGGTGACCCGATCAGAAGTACATATCGTAAATAAAGAAATTTTGATTTTATGGGTACTTCTGGGGGGAAAAACTAAAAAAATCGACCGTTCCCCCCTGATCTCCGAAACTACTGAGCCTAAAATTTTGAAAAAAATAGGAAATATGGATCGTTGCGCGAACTTTACAGGAAAAATAACGAGAAACCATTAATATTAATTTTGGGGGGCAAATTATAGAATTAAATGAAAATTAAATTTTTTTTTTTCAAACGCATCATGTACTATGAGTATATCAAATGAAATGAATATATCTGAGGAACACAAATATATTTTTTTCATATTATTTAAAAAAATAGTTAAAAAGATATTAACGAAAATATACCAAAATTTATCCATCCCCCTTTTATCTCCGAAACTATAAAACGAAAGTTTTGAAAAAAAAAACCTGAAATTTACTGGAAAAATAAGAAAAAACCTCTACTTTTAATTTTGGGAAGCAAATTACAGAATTAAATGGGAAACATAAAATTAAAATTGTTTCTAACGCATCATGTTATATATCAAATTAAAGAGCTCATTATGACGAAAACAAATATATTTTTTTCATATAAAAAAATTACCCATTTCCCCCCTTATCTCCGAAACCATAAGCTGTAAAATTTTCAAAAAAAATAGAGGTATAGCGTCTCACGTGAACTTTACTGGAAAAATAAGGAGAAAGCGCTAATATTCATTTTGGGGGGCAAATTATAGAATTAAATGGAAAATAAAAAATTATAATTGCTTCTAACAGATCAAGTAATATATCAAATCAAAGGACCCATTATGACGAATACTAATATATTTTTTTATTTTTTTTAATAAATATTTTTAAATATATTAAAAAACAAAAATCAAAAATTACCCATTCCCTCCTTTATTCCCCAAACTATAAGACATATTTTTTACAAAGAAATCCCTAATATTAATATTGGGGGCCAAATTATAGAATTAAACGGAAAATAAAAAAATATTTTTTAACACATCATGCAATACATCAAATTTATTATGAGGAATACTAATATATATTTTTCATATTTTTAAAATTAATTGTTTACAATATATTAACATAATGATATAAAAAATTCTCATTTTTCGCTTTATTTCCGAAACCACACTCTCTAAAATTTTGAAAATAATTAGGGGTACTGGTGCTCACTTAAAATTTATAAGAAAAATTATTAGAAAACCCCCATAGTAATTTTAGGGACAAATTACACAATTAGGTGGAAAATAAAAATTCAATTTTCAAACGCATCATATCAGATAAAATGCTCATTATGTGAATTACAAATATATCATATTTTTAAATCATTTGTTTAAAAGATATTAACAAACATATTAAACATCGACTTAATTCCCACTTTAGAAACTACACTATTTAAATTTTGAAAAATATATTTTATTTGTATTTTTAAATAATTTGAATAATAGGTTTAATAATTTATAATCTAAAACTTGTCCTATTTTGCCCTATATCTTTCAATCAACAGAGCTTCAAAATTCAGACAGGAGATTATAAAAGGCTTCCCTGAAAGTTTATTAGTAAAATAAAACTCTAACGTTAATTTTTGGGGGCCAAATTAGAAAATTAAATACATATGTATTCTTATAAAAATCAAGCGAATCCTAAAGCAGATAAAATAAAAAGTCTATGTGTATATTTTTTATAAATGTAAAACGCTTCCTTTAAAAGATATTGGGGTAAATATGAGAGAATACACTCATTCCCTGCTTGTCTGTAACTGGAATATTAGAATCTTGAAGGTGGTACTGAATCCTTAGTATGCTAGTCCAACAAGCACTTCACCAAATTATTGAGTTGATTGAACTGATTAATATAAATAAAAAAGTCTTATATAACTTATGTCAAAAAGTTTACGGTTTACGGGAAAATGGTTCAAAATTGTCAACCAAAGTAAGCACTTACGTGTATATTTAACCATTTATTTTCAAAACTACAAAAATATTCAACTAAACAGTACAATAAACAAAATTTTCTACCATTCTTTAAATTAAGGAATCAGAAATCAATGCAATATTGGTTTAAATTTACTTTCGTTCATTAAGTGAATTACCGTATTAAAGGAACTATTGCGGAAGCTTCGGGTTACGTATTGCAAAAAAGTAATATGATATTTATTGGTATTGAGTGAAATATTTTGAGGTAGTTGTTTTAATCAAGGTTTTTTCAAATATCGTAATAAATTGTTTCTTGTACCATAACTATACAGAAGATTTTTATTTATCATATATATGCCAAAAAAAATTTCTATGATAATGATAAAAAAAGAATTTCTTCATAACTTTGTCGTTAAGGGTAGTTTTAAGGGTTGAAATATTATAAATACTATCTAGTAATGTTTAAGTAATGTTGTACAATGTACAATAATACTTGATATACTCGTTTGGATATAATTTTAGCATAAGAAACGTCTTTTTTATGTTTTACTTATTTTTTAGCTTAGGGGGTGCTTTTTCACTCCTTAAAATAAAAAGTACATGTTAAGCCTATACAAGTTTAAATCTTGAGGGAAAAATGAATTTAATATTTATAAAAATCGGTTCACTGGTAAAAATCTTCCAGGTTCAGACTTCTTTTCTCCCCAGTCACTGTACTATGAGGTATTCTTTCCAATTCGCAGGCGTATGTAGATATTTATAGAATAATTTCACTTTTTTACCTTACCAAACCTTAGCGACACTACATATGATTCCAACTGTCAGCCAAGTCTACTTATAACGGGATGAATTCGTATAAATCAAAAATTTAAAATAATTTTTATAAAATTTATGCCATGATTAATTATGGGGAAAAATTGCACTAATTTTTTTTTCACTTGAAAATGCGAAAAAACTAATAATTCATAATAGTCAAAAAAGTGCCACATAACTTCATCATATATATCCATGTTCATATTTATCTACCCCCCAAAATTTTGTCATTTGGGATCCGCTCTCCCCACCCTTGGTCACGCAGAGGCGACCTCCTATAAAACGAGTTATTGGTGAGTTATTGTTGCTTTTAAAATTTCTCAATTCTATGTTGATAGTGGCGGGTATCATGCGTTTTAGGTATTTACACTTTGATTTTTGAGTATTTTTTGAAAGTTTCAATATAGATAAGTAAGTTATTATTGTGTGTATCTATCTAGTCTAATACTATAATATGAGCAAGGTTTGTTTATATATGTATATATGTAATTGAGCTCTGGAAAACGGCTCAAACGATTTTCATGAAATTTTCCCATTTGGAAGTTTCTATGGATTGAAATCGATTGGTGAGGTTCTCATATTTGGAAAAAATGGTTTTACTGAGAAATTAAATTATTAAAAAATTTATTGACAGATTGAGACAATCAAGGTGGCTGCTTTGTAATTTCAAGGCGTTCAATACGGGATAATTTGGTAACCTACGTAAGAATGAGACTGTTCTGTTGTAAAAATTCTTTCAATACAGGGTGATTTGGTGACCTATTTGAAAGTGAAATTGTTCTTGTAAACATTCTTTCAATACAAATTGTATTTGTTCCGAACATGTAACTATTTTATGCCTCCGTCATATTTTCCTAGCATTATATTTTTATAGCTAGACATTTCCAGTTTTGAAGGTGAAAAAATTGGCACGATAGGCAATTTTTGGATAATCTCGCATGTTAATTTGATGTATATAATATGAATTGTTACACCTAACATTATAATTATACAGGGTCGTTCAAAATATGTTAGATGGTCCATAAGAATTGCTATGCAGGATTGTTAAAATATAGCGTCAAATGGAATTATAGTATGGTTAGAAAAAAGCGAGAAAAATTAATTTAATAGGGTACCCCATAAGGAGTTGGAAATTAATGATAGCTGACATACAGGGCGGAGTAAAAGTATTTTTATGCAGTGTCGCTAAAAAATGTTAATAGAATGTTATACTGGATTATAATATTGGATTTCTATGTTCCGAACCTGTAACTATCTTATGCCTCTATCATATTTTCCTAGAATTATATTTTTATAGCTAGACATTTCAATTATTTTTATGTTTTCTTGGGAATAACACCACAATTGAAAAGAAAAGCTGTATATTGAAGAAAATACCAAACGTTGACTTCGTTGTCAATGGCTTCAAATTATGTACCGAAATTATAAATTGCAAATTGGAAGTTTTCAAGGTGGAAAAAACTGGCACGGTAGGCAATTTTTGAATGAGCAAGATCTCATGATTTCGCATGTTAACTTGATGCGTATAATATGAATTAGTGGTGTAATATTATAATTATACAGGGTCGTTCAAAATATGTTAAATGGTCCGTAAGAGTTGCTATGCAGGATGGTTAGAATATAGCGTCAAATGGAATTATAGTATTGTGACAAAAAAGAGAGAAAAAATAATTGTTTAGGGTACCCTATAAGCAGTGGGAAATTAATGATAGCTGACATTAAGGGAGGAGTAAAAGTATTATTATGCAGGTCCCTAAAAAATGTTAATAGAATTTTCTACCTATAGGGCAGGTTATTAGTTTTTGTATTTACAGGGTGGTTGTCATATAGTACTACTAGTAGTAGAAATATAGTAGGTGGCCAAAAACAAACGCATATAGTTTACAAAAATGTTAAAATATGAATGTATTATAGCGTAGCTTGCAACGACTTCCATATATATATATATATATATATATATATATATATATATATATATATATATATAATGGTTGAAATATAGAGAGAAGTAGAATTATAGTTACAGAGGGTAATTAAAAGATTTTGGAAGCAAAAGTGTTTGTAGAATGGCCAAAAGCGGTCGCATATACAGGGTTGTTGGAATATTGAATCGAGTTTAATTGTAGCGTGATTAAAAAAATGTTAGAGAAAAACTGTATAAATGGGTTTTTCAAAAGAAGTTGCATATATCGGCTGGTTGAAATATAGGGGGCGGGGAAGAATTCTAGTAACACCATAAAAATATTATGTTAGAGGGTTTAAACTAGTTTACATAGCAAATGTCCGATTATTTGTATATATGTACGTTTATGAATTTACGAGTGAAGCTCGGACAGGTACTACTTCTTAGTTTAATAAATAATATTTTAATACATACTTATTTCAGCTACACAGACCAAACTTCACCAAATTCTCACTTCAGCATCAATATTTCTCAATGCATCAGGCTTAATCGTCGCAGATTTCTTTCCACCGTCCCGTATCATTAGCCGGCCAGATATAGATCCTACGGCGTTCCAGGAAAAAAACTTTAATTTCCGTAAGAGGAGCGAGAGAAAATGGCCGATATTAAAGGCAGGGATAACTCGTGGTGGATAACGAGCACTTGTAATAACGAGAATATGTCCGAAATAAATTTGGCAGTTTTGCTGCCAGAATAAAATATGTGAGATAGATCTGCGAGATAAGGATAAAGCGTTTCACTTGTTGGCGAGAGCAACAGATATGATGGTCAATTTATATTGCGGAAAGACATGCGATGAGTCAGATCGTATCAGTATAGCAAAAAATATATGAGGGTTATTAAAGATAGTTGACGTCTAGAAGCTGGCGCTAGAAAGATGGAGAGGTTAGCTATATGATGCAATAGATTTCTAGATTAAAACAAATTGAACATTTCTTTTAAAAATTGAACATTAATAACTGAATTTTAAAGGATTTGACAATATATTTTATATTGAATGCAATAAATTTTATATTGGAGAAACATCGAGACCATTAAACATACGAATAAATGAACACAAGAATTATATAAAGAAAAGACAATTTGAAAAATCAAAAATTTGTGAACATGCATGGGACCTAGGCCATAAAATACAATTTGACAATTCAACTATACTTCACAAAGAACAACATAACACAAAACGAAAAATAAAACAGTCTGCCTTAATTCTTTTGAATGAAGACGATTGTATCGCTCCTACTTCTGTAAATTTCAATCGTATCTGGTTACCGACAATTAAGGAAGATATTATTAATGGTAATCTCCTTTTAAACAACCCTGTATCGGGATAGTTCATAAGGTTTTTCCTAAGTTTCCCCTTGTGACGTTAATGGGATCACTGAAAGAGCAGAATTCTTTGATCGCATTTTTGGCGAATGCGCTATCTTATAACAAAGTTGTACCTAGGAACGCCACTTATAAATTCTAAGGACAACTCTTTCAAATTCTTCCAACTTGAAAGCTGTTTAACTTAATACATGATCTTTAGAATTTTTTGTGGTACCTGTATATTTAAATGCACAAAAATCTTATGTCAACTTAAATGTCATAAATCAAACTTTCAATTTGCAATTTATATTTTCATTACAAATTTTAAAGTCATTAACAACGAAGTCAAAATCGACTTTGAAACGTTTGGTATTTTCTTTTAATATATAGCTTTTTTAATTCAATTGTGGTGTTATTCCCAAGAAAACTTACAAATAATATATTTTATAGTTCAGTCATTTATTATAATTTGTTAGATTATATATCTTACGGTTTCTCAAAAATGAGCATATACAGGGTGTAAATAAATAAGTGCGAACGATTTCTAGATGTGCTTCCTCGAGTTATTTTATGACGAAAGCTCCTATGAACTTATATCCACAAACGCTTCATGATTAAACTGCTAAACTAACCATTTATTTTTGAATTCAGCAGGTTAATAATGAAAATACAACACAGCTATTTAAATTTCTTCATTTAGAAAAAGTGTAACTTATTAGTATTAACTATTAATACAATAAATATACCAAAGAGTGGGAAACAGATATAATATCAAAACATCATTTAAAACAAGATTAAACGTTTGGTATGGTGGCGTTATGTTGATGACATTTTCGGTTTTTGAGAACACAATCTTGAAGATTTACATGCATTACTTAACGACATAAACAACACAGTTTATACTAGAGCTTGAACAGAATAACAAATTACCAATTCTTAATCATCTTAATATCCAAAACACAATCGACATTTGAAACAGAAAACCGACTCATACTAACAGGTATCTCAACTTTAACTCTAATCATCCAAATTAAGTAAAAAGAGTTATCATCAATTCTCTATATGACAGAGCAAAAACCAACTCAATAAATCAATAAATTCAATGAAGAAAAAACGTTTATAAAAAAATGTACTTTCTGCCAATCATTACCCAAAAAAATTTATTAATAACGAGTTAAACAAAATCGAATACCAAACAATCCCTAACAACCAATATCAAACTTCACCAAGTAACACTAACTCCCAAGATAATCACATTAATAAAATAACTATACCATATATTCAGGGTTTATTAGATTTTCTTTCTCGCAGTTGGCAGCAGAACTTATTGTTGTTCCCAAGTATTTAAACACATCGCATGATTTTATCTGTTGGCCATCTTTTTGTAAGTTTGCTGCAGCAGGTGACCGGGAAAAGGGACAGTTACCTCGTGATTTTCCTAACCGTCTCGCATTTTCGTTTTGGACGCTAGATATGATTAGACAACATCCCGAATTTCTTGACCATATTTTATTCACGGACGAAGCAAGTTTTCAAGAAAAACCATTATTTATAACCAACTCAACCACATATGGACGGAAGAAAATCTTCATGCTATTGTTCAAGCTCACCACCAGGCACGATTTTCTTCAAACGTGTTGATTGTAACTAATGGAGATCACCTAATTGGCCCACATTTCCTTCCACATGCAGTAAATGGAGAAACATATACGCAGTTTCTAAGCGAAAAGATGACAGTTCTACTTGATCCGATTCCTTTAGGTGTCAGAGCGGGAATGGGGTACAATGGCGCTCCTTCCCATTTTAGTATGATAGCACGGAAATATTTGAACCAAACATATCCAGATCGTTGGATATGTCAAGTGGACCTCAATTTTTGTCAGCTCGTTCACCTGATTTAAATCCGATAGACTTTTCAACTTGGGGACATTTAAAAACGTTGGTTTATAGTTGAACACTTGGGCAGGACATAGAAGATTTAAGAAAGCGCATTGTTGTTCCTGGTAGAGTTATTCAAGACTCTCCTGGGATTCTCAATGTAATACGAATAGCTGTGTGTCGATGTCTAGACTCCTGTGTAATGGCTGATGGTGGCCATTTTGAGCACTTAATTTGATCTCTTCATTTTCAAAGGTAGGTAAATTTGTTTTTTTTAATGGTTTTGAAATAATAATAGCATAGTTTAAAGGAAAAAATTTGCTGTATATTCCAAACGTTTCGGGGTCTAGGTCAGACCCCGTTGTCAATGGTTAAGACACTATGGATAAAAAAGACACAATTTTAAGATGTAAATTAAAATATTTGACAATGTGTATTATTTGATTTCTGACGTAACTAAGAGAATTTTATTTGTAATATACAGGGTAGCACAGAAACTTCTAAAGATCATATAATCATAAAGTTCCTTTCAGATTGGAAGAATTTGAAAGGGAGATCTTCAGAATTTTATTTGGCGCCCCTAGGTGCGACTTTGTTATAAGATAGTGCATTCGCCAAAAATGCGACCAAAGAACTTTGTTGATTCAGTGATCCCATTAAAATAATAAGCGAAAACCTACGAAAACCTTATGCACTATCCCGATATTCGGTTGTTAACACCAGGACATGCCCATTAGCAATTTCTTCCTTAATCATCGGCAACCAGGACCGACTGAATTCTACGGAGGTAGTAGCGATACAATCGTTTTCATTTAACAAAATTAAACCAGACTCTTTTAGTTTTCTTTTGTGTTGTGTTCTTCTTTGTGTAATATAACTGAATTTTGAAACTGTATTTTATGACCAAGGTCCCAAGCATGTTCACAAATTTTGGATTTTTCAAATTGTCGTTTTTTCATGTAATTTTTGTGTTTGTTTATTCGAACATTCAGAGGTCTAGATGTTTCTCCAATATAGAATTTATTACATTCACAAGGGATTTTATAAATGCATTTATTGTGTATTTTGGGTTGTGTTATTTGGTTTGGTTTTTTTTGGTATTCGAATACCAAACAATCTCTAACAACCAACATCAAACTTCACCAAGCAATACTGACTCCCAAGATAATCACAATAATACAATAATTATACCATACATACAGGGTCTATCAGAACGACTAAAAGGAGTGGGAAACAGATATAATATTTAACATTATTTGACACAAGACACTAAAATCAATTATATCAAAAACCAAACCACATAACACAACTCAAAATACAAAAAATTGCATTTATAAAATCCTTTGTGAATGTAATAAATTCTATATTGGAGAAACATCTAGACCTCTGAATGTTCGAACACAAAAATTACATAAAAAAACGACAATTTAAAAATCCAAAATTTGTTATATTACACAAAGAAGAACACAACACCAAAAGAAAACTAAAAGAGTCTGCTTTAATTTAGTTAAATGAAAACGATTGTATAGCTACTACCTCCGTAGAATGCAGTCGTTCCTGGTTGCCGATGATTAAGGAAGAAATTGCTAATGGGCATGTCCTTGTTAACAACCCAATATCGGGATAGTTCATAAGGTTTTTCCTAGGTTTTTCCCTTATGATTTTAATGGGATCACTGAATCAACAAAGTTCTGTGGTAGCATTTTTGGCGAATGCACAAATCTTTTAACAAAGTCCCACCTAGGAGTGCCATATAAAATTCTGAAGATCTCCCTTTCAAATTCTTTCAATTTGAAAGGAACTTTATGATTATATAATCTTTAGAAGTTTCTGTGCTATCCTGTATATTACAAATAAAATTCTCTTAGTTACGTCAGAAATCAAATAATACACATTGTCAAATATTTTAATTTACATCTTAAAATTGTGCCTTTTTCATCCATAGTTTCTTAACCATTGACAACGGGGTTTGACCTAGACCCCGAAACGTTTGGAATATACAGCAATTTTTTTCTTTAAACTGTGGTCGTATTTCCCAAGAAGTACTTAGACATTAAATAGCATATTGTGTCACAGAAGGATTGTTTGTTTTTACGGTACACATAAAATTGATCAATTTTTACAGAAAAACAGCGGTAGATATGAAAAAAAAGCAAGAGATAAGAAAGATTATTAATTAATAAGAGATTTACAATTGTATGTTTTAAGAGACGCCTACAAAGATCAACTCAAAGTAGTCTAATATTTAAATATTAATTCAAAATTTGCACGGGGTGTTTAAAATGTTTTCATTTTGATTCATTTAAGTCGGTTGTATTTTATATATGAAATGTTCGAGTTTAGTTGACACTTCTTATGACACTCGTCAGTATTTAAAAACTTTATTATCATACTTATTTTGGCATCCAATTACATGAATTTTGGCGAAGGCGTCGCTTGGAAATAGGGGTCTTAAATTGTATATATGTCGACTTGATTCCATATATTTTTTTCTATAACGAACAACATACCGTTTTCAGAAATTCGGAAAAATATGTGCTAAAGAGGTGAAATTAAATGACAAATAAATTTTCTACACAGATTTTTCATATATGTAAAGGAATGGCATAACTACTATCTACTATTATATTGATCGTATTAGGTGTTAGTTAGTTAGTTTTATTATATAAATTGTATATTCTTATATATCAAAGTAGATTCAGAGGTGATTCCAAACATTTTTCAGTAACGTGAAACAAACTATTTTTCATCAAATCGAGAAAATAAAGACAAAAGGCTGTGGAATTCAACACAAACAACACATTTACACGTAATATCCAAATTTAAAAATCATATCATATGTGAGCAAATTATTGTTGCTTGCACAGAGTGTTTAAAATGTTTTCAATTTGAAGTCAGTTGATTTGTAAATTTGAATTATTTGTGTTATATTTAGTGAATCTTGTGTTCTTTAAAGTTTTAAAACCTCTGTAAGTTGTCATTCTTTGAAAGCTTCACAACCAAGCCTTATTTAGTCATCCAACTACTTGAGTTTTGGTGAAGGCGCCAGTTAGAAATTAACTCCTAAATTCTTTAAGTACAGTGATGGGCAAATGTGTGGAACCAAACAAATATCTCTGGAATTATTAGAGATATCAAAATGAAATTTGGAAAGTGGATACTGCAGTAGATTGTCTATTTGTTTCCAAATTTTTTTACAATTTTGAACTTCCTGTTTTACCGGAAGTAATGTCGATTTTAAAATTTGCAATGAAATACCCTGTATAGTATTTTAGTTTCAGATTAAACATTTTATTGCGAATACAAAAATATCGGGTTTGAAATTGTTTACTTCAATACCTACCGAGATATTAACAGAAAAGTAATTAAGGAAAGGAAAAATCTAATATCCATTAAAGAAATACATAATCATAATTATTAACTAAATCTAAGTGATTTTCAAAATATTGAAACTTAACTTAACTAAACTTAATATATTAGATGTTCAAACTGTGCACCGTTTACTTCTTGACAATAAGCAAGTCGGTTTTTAAATTCTCTAGTAACATTAGCTATTACTTCTGATGTAATTCTCTGGATGTCTTGAGTTATTCTTGCAGCTAATTCTTGCAAATTATTTGGTCTATCAACATAAACCTTAGACTTTAAGTAACCCCACAGAAAATAGTCTAGTGGATTAAGGTCGGGACTTCGTGCAAGCCATTCATAAAAACCCCTTCTTACAATCCATCTGTGATGAAATGTCCTATCTAAATGATCTCGAACATTACGAACGTAATGGGGTGGTGCTCCATCCTGCTGAAACCAGATATTATTTGGTAATTGTCCATTTACCTCCAATGCCGGAATAACTTGTGTCTCCAAGAGCTGTAAATACCTATCTCCGTTTAAAGTTTCTTGTAGGAAGAAGGGTCCCACGATTCTGTTGTTATAAATGCCGGCCCAAACGTTCAATTTTTGGGGATGTTGTGTATGAGCCTCATGTACCCAATTAGAATTACTTTGCGACCAGTAGCGGCAATTATGTCGTACCATTTAAACAAAATGTAGCCTTTTCCGAAAACACCACATTTCTTATAAAATTATTATCACGGTTACAAATATCCATCATCGTTTCACAAAATTGTAAACGTCTGTCGAAATCGTCTTCGGAGAGTTCTTGAATGTGGCGAATTTTGTATGGATGATATTTTTCTCGCCTTAATATCCTTCCTTCTGAACGACGGCTAATTCCATGCATATTGGCGAGGTCGGTAGTGGATAAGTGAGGATTTTCTTCCAAAGATATAGCAACATTTTGAGCTACACCTTTATTACTTGCACTTTTTTAATCGTCAACTTTTTGGTAAATTGCTAACTGTTCCACTTGTGTCGTATCTTCGCAAAGTTTTCGTCACTACTGAACGGGATATTTATGTATTCAGATGAACAATGTTAAAAAGGTCACAAACTTCTTGATGCGTCCTTTTCCTCTCCCCATACCCAATCATCATTAATATTTCTATTCTTTCTCTTTTCACTTAATTCGGCCATTTTACGATCAAATTAAAATAATATAATCTTTTTACGTTCAAATAAAAAAAAACTAATAACTTATTTTGACAACTACTGTCACTTCTGCAAAGAATTTCATAGACTACTAAACTTGATTCAAATTCAGATTAAATTTGCGCCTGATTTAAACAAACGCACGTGTATTCGACTATGGAACAAGCAGTGCTGTTGGCTGTGACGGTATAATGCCACCGATTGGCCAATAGAAATACAAATCCTTACCGAGCGGTTTGTTTATATCGGGAGTAAATGAAATCTGAACCGAGTTTAGCTACTATCGAATTTTTCCTTTCCTTAGTTACTTTTCTGTTAATATCTCGGTAGGTGTTGAAGTAAACAATATCAAATCCGATATTTTTGTATTCACAATAAAATGTTTCATCAGAAACTAAAATACTATACAGGGTGTTTCACTGCAAATTTTAAAATCAACATTACTTCCGGTAAAACAGAAAATTCAAAATTGTAAAAAAATTTGTAAACAAATAGGCAATCTACTGCAGAACCACCTTCCTTGGTTCCACACATTTGCCCATCACTGTATATACTCACTGACAAAGACATTGCAACACCCAGAAAGAAATGTTTAAATTTAATATTGTATGGGGAAAATGGGGTGGAGGCTGTTTTGAAATTACTTATCTAATTCTCGGTTTTGTACTATTTAAATGATCTCAAAAACACTCAGAACGTTGCCTTGCTAAACTAAACAATCAGATGGACCAATCGATTTTTCCTAAGGCGTTATTATTTTCCGCCATTTGGATTCTGTCTGTTGGATATCATGTTTGCTTGTGTCTCTGCTATGCACGGTATTCCAATAATCGTGCCATCGCATGTTTGTTGTGTATTTCTAAAAGATTATGTGATACGTATTACTTCATCCAATCACGACTGATATTTGTATATACAACGTACGAAAGCATACCTACGTCGATTACATGTTTATTCTTTCACTACTCTGACGTGGTTCGGATTTTCTCTATGAACCTAATGGCGGAAACAAGAGAAATACCGTCTACAAATATCTTTGAAAGTTTCCTACGTGTTCCTGTGTTATTTGAAAAGGATTTACTCCGTATGGATTTGCCGTATGAAGTTTCTTTCTGTTTCCCTACTGACGGTTAAATGCTAATATATATGTTCGGAAAAATACGATCGTTTTATTTCCATTGGAAAATGTCTGTGACTGACAAAGGCTGAAATATATCTTTATAGAAACTAGCAATATAGAAAGTGTATTGACAATATATATCCTATTATGTTAATCTGAAAGCAGTTGAAAAGTTTCTGAAATACCTGTTAATGCTTACAGAGGGAGACAACTTTTTAAGAAAAAAATTCTTTAAGGCCTGAGTGTTGGAGACCCAAAACAACAAGACTAAATGAGGCCCACTGACTACAGAGAAATGAATGCATTTCATACGCTATGCTTTTTATTCATAGTTTCCATTGACAACAGGGTCTGACCTAGACCCCGAAACGTTTGAAATATATAGCAATTTTCGTGACTTGTCGTGTTATTTCCCAAAAGTACTTGAACATACCCATCCAATTCAGTCCTGTGTCTATAAAACAAGGACCAGGTATTATACAACTACAAAAATTTACAAAATTTGACCTCGTAAATATTATAAAACCGTTTTTAATTACGAAGAAAATTCCAATGTAATTTACTTTTTGTATCTACTATTTAATACAGAGTAACGCTCTTACAATACAGATTAGTAGGATGCTTTGTTAATGTTGACTTTTGTTATATCAATTATTTTTGTCTTCTTATAAACCCAAAGTTAGTTGAGATTTTTATTACATAGTAGGAAATAATATCCTTATTATGTTTATTATAATTTGAACACTGTTTTTTTATCTAGAAATAAAGTAAAATCGTTGCCTTGTTTTTATTTGTATTTTCCTATCTCAATTTAAAATAAACAATATCCGTAACTGAAACTATATATAATCCGAAATAATTTCATATCCGTAATCGTAATTGAAACAGAAATAATATTATTGTTATATCTGTATCCGTATCCAGATCCGAAATTACATATCCATAACATCCCTAATATTTACTTAACAAGTTCAGCAAAAATTACAATTTTAAAATTATTTCGCTCATCAATATGCCAATTTAACGTCATACATACGCTAAATTTATCAAATAATAACCTCGAGACTAAAAAAGATTTTTTTATTTTACTATTTTTTTTAAACGTTGCATGGGCGTAAAAACACCAAACAAGACTATACTCGTGTCAATTAAAAATAATCAAATATGAACCGGACTTTTCTATTTCTCGCCCTGTAGGTAATTCGAGTGGCGTGACGTCTCGATATATGTTAAGAAGAGGGGAGTTCGTCGGTTTGGCGTCAGAGCAAGAGGTGCATACGTCTGTTGCGCAACGTGTTGTTATCAAATTTTTGGCGCGGGAGGGCGTTAGACCGTCTGAAATTTTGCGTCGACTATCTGCACAGTTCGGCAATGAAACACTTTCAAGGACCCAAGTATATGACTGGCACAAAAAGTTTTCAGATGGCCGAGAGACAGTGGAAAATGAGCCTCATGCACGCCGTCCCACGACAAGCATCAATGAGGCGAATATCTACGCAATTCGTGAGCTGATTGAAGGCGTACTGCTGATCGATTTTCTGCACGAATGCCGTACAATTAATGCTGAATATTACTGCGAACTACTCTAACAAGTGAAACTTGCCTATCGGCAAAAGAGGCGGGATATGTCTATCCGAAGTGTGATTCTGTTGCATGACAACGCTCGGCCACATACAGCTGCATTGACTCAAGGAAAATTGAACAAAATGCATTGGGAAACCCTTGAACACCCGCCTTACAGTCCTGATTTGTCGCCATGTGACTACCACATGTTTTGGCCACTTCAAGAAGAACTGGGAGGCCACCATTTTGAGGACAACGAAGGTGTAGAAACGTTTGTGCGCAATTGGTTATCGACACGACCAGTTTCATTCTTTGAGAAAGGTATTAAAAAACTTCCGATTCGGAAAAATGTATACATAAGAGAGGAGACTATGTAGAAAAATAATATGTATTAAAATTTGTATTAATCGTACCAATAAAATTTTAAAACAAAAGTCCGGTTCTTATTTGATTCACCCTCGTACATATAGTGATATACTGATATGATGAAAAAATCTGCAACTACCTTTTATTATGTATGTTGTGAGTTATGTTGATATATTAAAACAGTTGTTGGATTTAAATACTATTAAGGCGTTAATTGGAGATTAGATTGTGATAAATGCTAAAGATTTTTTATATTACTGCGATAGTTTATTGAATTAACATTTTGTTTAATGTGAATCATTTCTTATATTAACCCTAATGCTTTCATTTCGCTACCAGTCTTTGCTCCACTTTATCATTGAGTTCAAAAAATTAACCACCAAAAATTCAAACACCTGGTTCCTCTAATAAATTAGCATAAAATATTTTGGTACAAAACGCATCTGGAGAAATCCAATTTCGGGAAAGTCCCACCCACAATAGTACGCCTTAACGCAATTATTCTTTTCTGGTGAAGAACAGCCTCACTTAGAGCCGAGGACATAATTATGATTCCCCACTATTTACAATATGCAAATCGTTAACAACTTCCACTCGACAATAGATATTTCATTAAAACAGCCGTTCTTAATGGAAATGAGTTAGAGAGGACTTGAGTAATCAACTTTTCTCAACTAATCCGCTTTGGTAGGTACGCAGAGAATGGAACGGTCCACTAAAATCAATTTCTCTCCTACCAGAAAATGCTTTAATTTATTGGATTTCAGCTCAAGGAATTCCAATTTGAGTTCTGAATACTTTCGATTTACACGAAAACTTTGGAACAACAAGAAATTACCTCCCAGTCCTTCCGCCGACTCGTAATCAAATGAAAAGTTTTACTGGTGCACTTCTTCAAAGGTAAATTCTCGAAGGAAATCGGTTTAATCCGAAACGAGATTAGTCAAATGTGTCAGGATACTCTTGCCGGCCGGATCGAAATTGCTCGAAGAGTTTTCTTTTTGAATTTCTTCTTCGAGATGGGACAGCTTGAAAAACTGAATAAGCTTGACGTAGCGGCCTGAGCAGGGTGGGCTGATAATTTTTTCCGGTGAGATCTGACACGGGAAAAGCTTTTTTCATATCCATATATGCTTTAGTGACGTGATGTCATTTTGTGGGATCGTTTACGTTTTTATATTATTGCACCAGTTTATAGAGCAAAATTTAACTCATTTTCGGACATAAAATTCAACAATAATTCGGTTATACTATCAGGTCAGTAACAGTTTATAGATAATTATAACTAAGATTTTAATAGCAAACTCGTATAGTACGAGATCCGGCTGCAGAATTAGTACACCCATCGAGTGTTTGCTAAAAAACAAATTTTTACGCATATTTATGATTAGGAGAATATATATCTACCAGGTTGCCTATCAAAATGTGGCCGCTAGTATTTTTAATTAAATTATTTACTTGTTTTTTTTTGGAAAAAAAAATCCCTGACTTGTTTTTTCAATAAAATATTGTCCATTTCACGGTAATCTATATATAAATAGGCAAAGACAAAACGGTTAGGTACCATTTTCTCCTCTGTCCCTCAACCGATTTATTTGATTTTTGTTTTGTTTAGTGGCTATTGACGACCTTCAGTGCAGAATGCTAAAATATATTTACAATATTGATTCATTCATTAAATAAAGTAAAATATAAAATTCATAATTTACGTCCACAGTGCCGCCAGATTGCGTGGAGAGAAAATCGTAAGACGGATTGACTCGAATGAGAAAAACAAACTAAATTAAACGAAAAACTAACAAATTTTGTTTGGTCCTGTATGTTATTCTACATTATTATGCTATTGAGAATTCACCCACAAAAATTTATATTATATTATAATGACAATTTATTGGGTACTCGCAAGTTTTTCTAAATATACTTTGTCAACTAAAATCAGAAATCTGTATTGCGTGGTAACTGAACAATGTTTTTCCGATATTATTTTATTATTTTAACATTATACTATTAATTTATATTGTTTCTATTTTAAAGGCTAATAGTTTCACACAATTTAAATAAGATTATAAAGCCTATGGTATAAATACAAATAGTGAAATTGAAGATAAATAGTTAGATCTGACATCATGGCAATGGTTCTAATTTCTCGACCAGTTCACGGCCAACCACATTGTAGCAGATTAAAAGTCAATTTGACCATAGAACAGTTAACCGCTACGTTAAGGTACCTTCTCAATGCAATCAGAAAATTATCAATGTATAATTTTCAAAATTTCAATTTCAATGAACTTACAAAAATTGTAATTGTGTAAAATAAAGGTATTATTTAACATAAATTAACAGTTGGTGCATCGTATTTCTTAAATGTTTTATAAAATCCCCCGATGAAAACTTTTACGTAAGTAAACTAACTATTGAGAGATTATAAAGCTAATTGATACATTTGATTTCAGATCATCTCAAGTTGAATATGTTTTTTTATTTTATGCCATGGGCAAATGAAAATTCAATAAGTATTAGTAATATATTGCTGTTTTATTCGATATAAGGTAATCTTTTAAATTAATTTTAACATGTCGTCTAAAATATTAGCAGTCAGTCAAAAATTGTTAAATGTTCTTTTAACGAGATGTGATATGCTGCAAATATATTTTTACTTATTTATCTAACAATATAATACATATAATGTTTTGTCTTCTAAACGTTGTTTGTGGCATATTCTTGATTACTTTTATTTTTTTTTGGGCAATAACACCACAATTGAAATAAAACGACGTATATTCCAGGAATACCAAACGTTTCAAAGTCTATTCTGACTTCGTTGTCAGTGGTTTTATATTTATTGATGTAGATTGCAAAATGAAAATTTGATAAATCAAAAATATATTTATGCCTTATGGACAACGCCATGTAACCTTTTTTCAACTTTTTTTGACAACTCTGTATAACTATAGATAAATCCACTCCGTCCTATGTACCAACCATCATGTACATACGACTGCCCACGGACAAGCATAAATTTGTTAGCTTCTTTAAACTATAGGACGTAGTAGAATCCATCCCATATTTACGGACTCAAATCCGTCCTATATTTCAACCATAGTATATAACTCCTTGTGGGTTATCCCATAAATTATTTCAGTTTTAACAAAATCTCAGGTACATCGCCGGCACGACCTTTATAATAGGAGACAAGAAGAAAATTAGACAGAGCCATACTCTGGGGCTCGAACTGAACCTAAACAAGACAATTCTGATAGTTATCGACAAGAAAGATAGCATACAATTACGAGATCTCTTGAATACAGTTCAACTAGTAAATGAATGTGTAAATTTGGTGTCACTGTTGACCAAAAACAGAAACTGTGAACCGAAAATGATGAGAGGGATAGCCTAGCTAGAAGAGCAAGGTGAAACTTAACGTAGATTATGTCTGACAAATTCATAACAAAAAAAGCAAATAAAAACCTTGATGTTCTCAATGTTTTTGCATAGTTCTGAGTCCAGGATGATAAGTTCAACTGATCGAAGACGAATAACGCATTTTAAGTTTGCTGTTTATCCACCATATCGACACCATCAGTACAAACAACAGAAAACTTCAAGTTTTGGAGACTTTCTACGAGTCAATGCACTCACACATTGATGTTATTCGTTCTTATGATGTTGGCATTAGTGTTTTGTTTTTGTTGTTTATATATATTAATAAGTATTCCTTTATATCTGGAACTAAGTTGGTATATCTTAATTTCCTTGAAAAGAGAGTTCATGTAAGTATTACGTAACAGCGGAGAATTTTAGTAAAATTAATATGATTTACATTAATTCCTCTCCACACTTTATGCAACTTCTTATGAGCTATAAAAGAAATACTAATAATAAATATAATTCAATTCCAGCATATATTTCAACCATCCTGTATATGATTTGCTTATGTCCACATCATATAACAGTTTTTTAATCACCCTATATAATTTTAAGTTGACAATTTTTCCAATATTTTTATACCAGCAAACGTCCAGTGCACCCTATATTCCAACCACCCTGTATATATGGCTGCCTATGGACCACTACCATTCTACTCCTTACTATATTTCAATCATCATATAAATGCAACTCTTTCTATCACTTTACTTTGTGATTTTATTTGCTATAAGTAAACACCCTGTATATAAACTCACCAATTAGCAGTTTAAAGTTTGACATGTGTTGTCACTGAATTTTTTATTGGGCCGGGAGAATGTGACAACCAAAAGCACCGTCTTCCCAAAATGGAAAAAATTGCATTTAAACAGGTATTTGCGTTGTATACAAACAAAAAGAGCTTCGTACTCATTGATTTAAGGAGTCGAAAATACTATGCTTTACTACCTATATGCTTAAGATGTAAATAGAAAATTTTTAAACACGCAATTAAAATTTACAGTGCCTAAAATTACCACACTATTACGTTGGAATTAAAATATTTATGAGAAAATATCCGTTATGTTATTTCGATGAGATTTTTGATAAGAATTTTGGAATTTTCGGCGATTTTCTGAAAAACTGCAAGTTGCACGTCGCAGAAAAGTATATGAGATCATCTAGGGATCTTCCTAAATAGATTAAACTTTAAAAAACTATACACATCCATAAGGAGTTATCGAAAAATCGACTAAAATATTAGGGATATTGGTCGATTTCCATGCACGCATGTGTTCATTCACAATTTCATCAATTTGCCAATAGAATAAATAAAAAAATACGCGACGAATTGATAACCTAGTCCTCTTTGGAAGTCAGTTAAAAAGATGTAAAATATATCACTTTCTTTAAATCTATTAGAAGGCACTATATTCAGACTAAAGGGTTCCCATATGTTTCCATCTAACTAGTCATTATTACTCACCGTGAAAAATCCATTTAATTTATTCCAATCTTACCCGGTTCTTCCCTGAGTATATCTCATCCGATACGCTATTCCAAATAATAAAGCAAGAGTTCATTTGTCACCAAAACAAATGATCTCAAGAACTAGAGAAACGTCCGTTGGTTTGAAAGGAAAAAAATGATTCCTCCTGCGCAATTCGTCTCTTGGGTATATAAGAAAAAAAACCTTCAAAAGCCTATCTATTCGTCTCCTATCAATATTCACGGTACAGCAATTCATAAACATGCGAAAACCAACCGACCATTTGTAACTATTCTATTATGAATGAAATGTATGTTTTTATTACTTTAAGGCCGACACATCCCATTGAAATTCACTTTATGTTTCCTGCCTAGCCGTGTAACGAATGGATGCGCGTCCAAACTGACAGAATGATTTCCTGAAAACGATTTACCCACATCTTACACAAGTCAAGCTTACGAGCTATTAGTCATTGGCGTAAACCCTCCCGCACGTCCTCGCTATCCTCCTCCACGAATTCGAAATATTACGCTAAAAGCTGGCACACAAGATGTATATATATATGGTAATGTACGTGTGAGTCTAAAGTGCCGTATTGTGTTGAATGCGGATTGACAGAAAAGAGTGCATTTTCGACGAAGAACGTGCCAACTTGCAGTGTAGTTATATTGTTACTTTGTGCTCGTATTAGTGACGTAAGTTTGGCTTTTGATGCGTTCGAAAAATACGAAAAAATATTCGAGGTACGAAGTTGGTTGTCATATAATAATGACTAAACTTGTGAGATATAGAAACTGTAAAAAATAAACGACTTCAGGACATAATATCCGCATATCTAAAGAGGAGTCAATTAATTAAGCCAGAGGTAGTACAGTGGTTGAAATTCTATCTTATGTCATTAAATTTTTAAGTCAACGTTATTAAGGTTCTTGTGTCAAAGAGTATGTCTCTACAAGAAATAAACTTGAGCCGAACCATAGAAGTAGGCGAGGCGCAATGACTACTAATATAAATGGACTTGCCTGTTTAAATTAATAAAACATTTTGAAAAAATATAACCGACTGCCACCTATAACTAAAAAGCTAAAAATAATTTTAACAAAATACAACTCTAGCAAATAAATAACACAATCAATGTTGTCAAGTACCTACCCAGGAAGTAAAAAATGTAAACATTAAAAGGTGCTCATTCTGCACAAATTAATTACCTACCAATCTAGTATATTTTTGAAGTCGGTGCCAAGCAAGAAAATCCTTCATTGCGTACTTATCTACTACTTTATCAAACGTGATTGTGGCTTGGCAGCGACTTCAAAAATGTACTAGATTGATAGGTAATTAATTTGTACACACAGTTATTCTGAGAGAAAGAGATGTCTTAAAATGATCAACCAGTATTCCTGTATATAAATAGTGTATGGTATGGTATAGTGTTATACTTGTCTGTTTGGAGACGTTTCAACTCCAACTCTGGAGTCGTTGTCAATCGTTTGGTTGAGTCTTTCTTGGTATTTTCAAAAAAATTTCGCACTGATATGAATTATGTTGTTTGTCAAAAAATTTTGACAGTGACGATATGTCTTTGCCGATCACTTGATACTGAGGGTAGCATTCTTTTGCTCTTCTAGCAATAGATCTCTCCAGCCCAAATGAAGGTCGATTGAAGGGGCCTCGATTTCCGTGTTGTTTATCATCATACAGCCGGCTTCTTTAAGTTTTCTCTTATGATCATAAACAATACGGAAATCGGGGCCCCTTCACTCGACCTTCATCTGAGCTGGAGAGATCTATTGCTAGAAGAGCAAAAGAATGGTACCCTCAGTATCAAGTGATTGACATATTGTCACTGTCAAATTTTTTTGACAAACAACATAATCCATATCCGTGCGAATTTTTTTAAATACCAAGAAAAGCTCAACAAAACGATTGAGAGCCGGAGTTGAAACGTCCCCAAACAGATAAGTATAACACTATACCATACCATACACTACTTATATACAGGAATACTGGTTGAACATTTTAAGACATCTCTTTTCTCAGAATAACTGTGAGGAAGAATTTCTGTACGGATAGCCTGTAATCCGGGCAATTTTACGAAATTGCCTTACTACACTTTGTTCTCCAAATACGATTTTAAATACTTATGTGTTGCAGGAAAAAATTTTGAGGACAGAAAACCTCAATGAACAGACAAAATTATAGTATATAACTCCTTGTGGGCTACCCCATAAATTATTTCATTTTTAACATTTTATATTATTGCCCTGTGTAACATTAATTCCTCTCCACACTTTATGCAATTTCTTATGGGCTATAAAATAAATATTTTTTAATGACACTATAAATATAATTCAACTCCAGCATATATTTCAACCATTCTGTATATGATTTGTTTACTTCCACATCATATAATACTTTTTTAATCACCCTATATAATTTTAATTTCACATTTTTGTACCACCAAACGTCCACTCCACCCTATATTCCAACCATCCTGTATATATGGCTGCCTATAGACCACTCCGTCTTATATTTCAATCATCATATAAATGCAAGTCCTTCTAGCACTTTAATTTGTGATTTTGTTTGCTATAAATAACTAAACACCCTATGTATAAACGAACCAAATAGCAGTTTTTTCAGTTTGATATGTGTTGTCACTGAATTTTCTATTAAGCCGGGAGAATGTGACAACCAAAAGCACCGTCTTCGCAAAATGGAAAAATTTTCATTTAAATAGGTATTTGTCTGGTATACAAACAAAACGAGATTGGTACTAGTTTATTTAAGGAGCCGAAAATACTGTGCTTTACTACCTATATGATTGAGATTTACATAGAAAATTTTCAAATTCGCAATTAAAACTTCCAGTACCTAAAATTTCCGCACTATTACGTTGGAATTAAAATATTTATGAGGAAATATCCCTTATGTCATTTAGATGAAATTTTTGATAAGAATTTTGGATTATTTGCCGATTTTCTGCAAAACTACAAATTGCACGTCACAGAAAAGTATATGAGATCACCTAGGCATCTTCCTTAATAGATTAAACGCTAAAGAACTATACACATCCATAAGGAGTTTTCGAAAAATCGACCAATATGTTAGGGATAATGGTCGATTTCCATGCACGCACGCACGCATATTTACCAATAGAATTCTTTTCCAAAATTTGAAATTTCACCAATCCGGATATATATTCTATTAAACAAGACCATATTCATTTAAAACGGTTCACCACAGGAGAAATCAGGTAACATACATACAAAAAAAAATACGTGACGAATTGATAACCTCCTCCTTTTTGGAAGTCGGTTAAAAATGGGTTGAAAGATGTTTGCAGGAAAATCACACCTAAAAATTTTTCTTTTCGGTACACTAATCGAATATTTTGTACCATTTCACTCGACTGCAAGCCTTATAAAATGAAAACCGTTATAAACACCCTGTACGATATACTTTCATGGCATATCTTGACATTTATTATAGAACATTATAAAGTACGTTTCTGTAAAATACATTAATACACATCAAAATTGCACAACCAAACATACATAAAAAAAATGCTGAGTAATTGATATCCTCCTCCTTTTTGGAAATCGACTAAACAGTTTATATTGCCATGTTAAACATATATTGTTCATTATTATTATGAACAAAAATATATCTTTCAGGCTTACCACCAACTTCAAACACAGTTTTATATTGGAATACTCTAAGTACGCCATGGAATTTTGTCAATCAAAAAAATGTAGATGGTCACTTCACTTTAGAAGCATGTTCGCTGATATAAATGGGTCCGAGGAAAACAAACGATCTAGTGTGGATCAAATGATAAGAAGTGTTTGAAATGTCTATAGTGAAGTATGTGACATATATTTCTGTACTAATTGTAAAATATTGCAATAGCCGCTGTCTAAAACGACGCTTGATTTTCCTAGAAAAATCTATCTATAAAATTTTTGAATTTCCCCTCAATTATCGCGAAACGCGAAATAATTAAAAGTACTTCCATTACGAATCCCCATGTCGACGATATTAAATTGTGATTAAGTGGCATCATTTGGTGATTTGAATGAAACCTGTCATCGTTGTTTTATGCCGGTACACGGTCTGTGATTCACGAGCAAAATAATTTTATTTTATGTTGCACCAGTATCATCGTCGATATCGTGTTAACGAGACAACAAAATGGATTTCGGTGCTCCACCCTCAATTAGGTATAATTGGTTTATCAGATATCAATTAGCGGACAACCCGTCCGCGTACGGAGTGGTGTGGGTCGGACATCCGATATTGTCAAATTCTTTTGTTCTCGAGCGAAACCGCGATGGAAATTGACAGATGCCTCGGGATGTTTTGTCACGAATTTCAAAAAATACGTGGGCTGAATGACTTGCGGATATATGGAAATCCAGCACGATGGGATGACATACCATCCCGAAATTGCTTCCGATAATTCTGACCTGACAAATTTGATGTTGTGGGAGTGAAAAGGGCTCGAAGATTCGATTACATAGGTCTGTTACCTGAGACATGTAATTTTTTGACTCTCTCATTTCAAATATAATTATAACTCTGTTTTAACTTTTATTGTATTCTATCAAAATGTGCGAGGGATAAGAACCAAGTTTATAACATTTCAACTTCAATTGAAAAATTTGAATATGCCATCACAATAGTAATAGTTCATAGAGACTAACTGACCTGATTTTAAGAGTAAATTCGAAGAAGTAAATTATTTAAACAATAACAGCTTATAAAAATGCGATTTTCTTTTGTTTTTTGCTTATATTATTAAAACGTATGGAGAAATCGTAATACTCTTAATGGAAAAGTTGCAAGGAATAGGAAAACCTTTAAAATGAGCGTTTACTAGTCCCGATCGGAAGATGTTTCGCTGAGAAAATCCAGAAAGGCCGATAAAAAATTACTTTTTTTTAAAATTAAGCTCAATATGGATCTTGTGGGATAAGTAGTTTTTGCAGAATTGTAATTTAAACAATTAAGAGAGATATATTGCGGTACCTTATTAACTGCGCCCGTCTCATAGGAATATACCAACAAAATTTTGAAAGCTCATGAACTGAGATTTGTACATCTCGGTTTTTTTTTGAAATGCTGTAAATATGGTTAAAAATGTTTGAGAGAAGAAACTGTGGTGGGGTTTGTCAAGATAATTTAGGGGAAGCAGACGCGACGGGTTGCTGACTATTGGGCGCAAGTGAATTTACTAGAATGCTGCAGCTAAAACTTGAACTTCTCGCAGTAATGAAAAATTATAATTCTCTATTTTATTATCAGATATGTCTTACACGTTTAAATATACTATCGCTAAGATATTAACCTGGAGTGTCATGAATGGCATGTCCAAATAAGTATAGTCAGTTATGTGGATGTTAATGTCATTATAATTTAGTACCTGGGTGACCGATCTTCACTAGTAAATGCAAGGTTTTATCATAAACGTACATATATCCAATATATTTTTTGTTTCATTTCTTATTTACATTTACAATTCAACTCCCCCCCCCCCTTTATATGGCAACCACCCTATATATGCAACTTCTTCCATATTCCAACAACCCTGTATATGCATCCGCTTTTGGCCATTCTACAAACACTTTTGTTTCCAAATTCTTTCATTTATATTCTAACATTTTTGTAAACACTTTGTATAACTATAATTCCGCTCCACCCTATATATGCAACTTTTCACAGGCTGCCTAATATAACATATTTTAAATCACACTGTATAACTATAATTTTACAACACCATATGTTTTAACTACTGTGTACATGCATTTGTTTATGGCCACCTATTGTAATTTTTTTGAACCACCATATATAATAATAATTCCAGTATATCCTATATTGCAACCACCCTGTAAATGCAAATAGTAATAAGCTACCCTATAGGTAAAACAATCTATCAACAATTTTTTAGCAACCTGCATAACAATACTTTTACTCATCCCTGTATCTCAGCTATCATTAATTCTAACTGCTTACCCTACACAATTATTTTATCTCGCTTTTTTCTAGCCACACTATAATTCCATTTGACGCTATATTTTAACCATATCCTGCATAGCAACTCTGATGGACCATCTAACATATTTTGAAAGACCCTGTATAATTATAATTTTACACCACGAATTCATATTATATGCATCAAATTAACATGCGAAATCATGAGACCTTACTCATCCAAAAATTGCCTACTGTGCTAATTTTTTCAGGAAAATATGACAGAGGCATCATATAGTTACATGTTCGCAACATACAAAAACAATTTTTATTGAAACATTGTTAAAAAAAGTTTCACTCTCAAATAGGTCATCACATCACCCTGTTTTAAAATAATTTTTACAACAGGAGTCTCACTCTTATGTAGGTTACCAAATTACCCTGTATTGAACGCCTTGAAATTGCAAAGCAGCCGCCTTGATTGTCAAACGGTCATTAATTTCTCAGTAAAACGATTTTTCCCAAAGATGAGACCCTTACCAATCGATTTCTATCCATCGAAACTTCCAAATGGGAAAATTTCCTTAAAATCGTTACAGCCGTTTCCCAGAATTTATTTATTTATTTTTATTTATTTATTACATTTATTACATATACACGGGAAAAATCAAGTAGATGTCCTAAACTTTACGGATTACCAAAAATCCACAAAGAAGGAGTGCCCATCAGACCCATAGTAAGCGCGATAAACTCACTAACGCAAAAACTAGATAAATACCTGGCCCGATTCATGCAACCAATTGTGGAAACAGCAAAATCTTACATCAAAAACTCACATCACTTCATAGAAATAATTAAAGACATAAACTTAGAAGAAAACGACTTAATAGCAAGCCTCGACGTCATATCTCTCTACCCCAGCATACCACTCGACGAAGCACTGGACAGTATAGCTATGAACGAAAACCTACCTCACCACATAATAGAATTAGCCGACCACTGCCTCAAAAATACGTATTTCACCTTCGACGGGATCCTATGGGATCGGCTCTATCACCAGTTGTTGCCAACTTGTTTATGGTATATCTGGAAGAAAAGGCCATAGCTAACGCAGCATTAAAACCAAAACTGTGGGTTCGCTACGTTGATGACATCTTCATTATATGGCCTCACGGGAAATTAGAACTCAATAATTTTCTTGCCTATATGAATTCCATTCATAACAAGATACAATTTACCCTAGAAACAGAACACAACCAACAACTTCCTTTCCTAGATGTCCTCCTAACAAGAAACAACCTAAGTTTCCAGCACACCGTCTTCAGAAAAGCAACACACACCAACAGATATTTACACGGCAATTCACACCATCATCCAGCACAGATCCAAGGAGTAGCAAACACCCTTATAGCACGATCGGTACATCTCACAGACCAGCAAACTAGAAAAGAAGAACTAGCTTTCATGAAAACTATCCTCAAAAAAAATGGCTACAATAACCACACCATCAGAAAAGCAATAAACAAACAACAGGATGAGAAAAAGAAACAAAATGATGACCAAGACTACGTAGCCTATGTAAGTTTACCATACATTAGAGGTACAACGGACAGAATAGGGAGGTTTCTGAGTAAACACAAAATTCGAACTACATACAAACCCCAAACAACAATCGGAAAATTGCTAAGGAGCCCAAAGGATAAAATGCCTTTAGAGAACCATGGAGTTTACAGCATTTCATGTGGAGACTGTTCCAAGTTATACGTCGGCCAAACAAACAGGCGAATATCCGCCCGTCGAGACGAACACAAACTATACATAAAGAACAAACAGACCACCTCTACTTTATTCAGACACGAACAAGAAACAGGGCATGAAATAGAGTTTAATACTTGTAAAGAAATCGCCAATGTCGAAAACTACAAAATCAGAACAATACGAGAAGCGATTGAAATTGAAACCCGAGATACCATAAACAAGAGAGACGAAGCTTTAAAATTATCACCATTTTGGAAAGCAGTAATCCCATATCAAAATAACAATACAACAAAACCAGCAATAAACCCAAATAATCCGATTACCCAAATTACCGACAAAAGCCATAAACACCATAATTGCACTTTAATTGACCAACAGTTAACCCAACCTAATAAACAAGATAAAGTACCTGAGAGATTAAGTACTAATGAGGGCTCACAGGGTAGGTATAAATTGACATCAAGAACAAGAAATTCTTCAGTTACTTAGTATCTTTTGAGAAAGCCAAATATGATTTTGGCGAAACGTCAAGTGATTTTTCAAACGAATACAGACGAACTGATGTATACTCCGGAATAAATCATCAACCACATATTTCCATCCGTGAAACAGTATACACAAACATATATATATCTATATATATATATAAGCATTGCTCGTATTATAGTATTAGATTGAGCATTTTACGTACTGAAATATGCAATATATGTAATTATTTTTAAAATATCATTTTAATGAACAAAAATATTATAATTCTTGGTTTATTCAAAAAAAAAGCTGTACAAAAGTGTACACCAATTGAGTAAGACTGTTTCAATCTAAAAAATCGTATAATATAATAATTTTTAATGTGTAAAGTGTATGTCCATGTGTCAATAATAGGACGTTGAATAATCTAAGTAATTTTAGTAACTATTTATATATTCTTAATTGCATACATAATTAACAATTTTTTTTTTATACATTTGTTCTGTATGACTTGTTTTGACACACTGTTTGTTATAGTACTTTGCCAACAAAGAAAAATGTTGATAAATCAAATTTAACCTTTATTTCTACAAATTCGAACATATAAAGGTTAAAATTAAATTTCTTGGAAATATATCGAAATGTGATGGCCAAAGAGAATTACAAGCTTTGCAACTAATAGTGGGGGGATGTTCCCAAAAATTTGTAATGTCGCAGATTGTTGCTTTACAATTATCTCGGAATCTAATCCCCTTACAAAAATTTAGCCCACAACAAGTTGTAAACATTGTATACGCTACAAGTTTGTGATTGATCACCTTCTTTACAAAAAAGAGCGGCAGTCATTTGAGACTGAACGATGGAGGCGAAGGCTTCTTACGAAATCTCTCGTTATCTCACTGTTTCTTTTTTTCTTTCTTTGAGTCACTCTTAGTAATGGATATAAATATCAGGTAAATTAAAATAATTGTCAGTATTTACTCAAGTATAAATCCTAATTTAATTCTTAATTTTAATATATCTGCAAAAAATATATCTTTAGATAGTGAGTAAGTGTTTGTAAATAGTTTTGTTCATCTGAATAAGGATTTGACGACAAGATGTCAAAGAAAAGTTCGTTTTGTTCTTAGCTAACATCATTACAAACACATAACATTTATCCAAAACAATAAATTATATACCTATATATATTCAACGGTAGCAACAATTAAAATTTTTAAGTTCTGATGTTATATAATAATAAAATGAGTTTTATTCATTTTAAGTTATTTGAAAATAGTAAATAAAATTAATTAAAAATGACATAATATCAAAAAAGTATAATTGTTCTCGGTTTTGAACCCGAGAACTTTGGATTCGCAGCCGTATATTTTAGACTCTGGACTACTTGTCTTTCTCTGAAATAGGTTCTTTAGAGGATATAGAAATCCCTCTATTGAGTGGTAAACGTACTTTGTTTATTACGATAACAAAACGATGTAAGGTATTCTCTTTAATTTCTGATGTATGTCAATCTCCAATATAATATACCACAAAGAGAATTGGAGTGTTTATTACAACAAAAAGCAAATGTTGTGAAGGTATTATATATTACTTGGATGTTATATTGGTTTATTTCCTATTTATTATAGATTTTCTATGAAAGAAGGGACTCTTTTGTATATTACCTGGTCCCTGTTTCTTAGGCAGAAAACTGAATTGGTCGTATTGGTCGATCAGTCGGCTCGAAACAAATGAAGTTTCAAGTCATAAATTTCATTCCCCGGCTCATCTTTCGCTTCATTAACTATCTAAGGGATATTGAAAAAAAAAATCTGAAGCTGCCGCCCGCTTTCAAAATTAGGGCAGGAATAAAGAACCCAGGTATTGCTTAAGACATTCCTGAAGTATTAATACACAAGAGTAAAATAAACCGCATTCGAGACCGACAGACTGCCCTCGTTATCTGCAAAGTTCGAATTCGAATGACGAATTCTGGATGCGGATCATGTTATCTCGTCCATAATGTGGCAGATACAGCCAGGCGAACTTAAATGAAACAGTTCGGTATACCGCTCATTTCTCAGAGAGATAGCTGCCGGCTAGTATTGGCTTTAGAGCTTTACTTTGCTGGTTAGAATTGCGGGTTGCTTTGTGGCCTGTGCACCAGATTTCGACGCTTCGGCGTTGTTGAACGGTGACGCGCCCGGGCGCTCGTACTGAGAAATTATCGCAGCGGCATGCATCATTGAACATTTAGGGCAACACTGTTGGACTCCTAATACTACTATTAGCAAATGGAATTTTCTTTCGTTGGCTGGGCGAAAGACAAAACACAACAACCTTACTTATGGATTGTAATTACGTCGCGGAACGTTCTATTAAGTTTATTGGATTCTCCGTTTAACCGCACCGAAGGCGTTCAAGATAAAGGAAAGCTGGTTATCATTGTTGCAAGTTAAGATAAGCCAATTTTAATGGAAGAAAAATGTTTTGTATTCAACACACTTCTTCGAGATATCAAACATTATATTATACCAGGGTCGCTAATTTTTGATACATAAAAAATAGTGGGATGAAACCCATTGAAAAATGAAGAAAATACAACAACTATAAAAGGAAAAAAATACGGTTATTCTGAGGTCGGAAAGTGGGAGGGGATCGAGTTTTAAGAGTAAATAATTTGGTCAAGTGCGAGTTGGAATCGCATACTTAGGGTTCCGTACCACCTTCAAGATTCGAATATTGCAGTTTCAGACAAGCAGGGAATGAGTGCATTTTCTTATATTTACCCTTATATCTTTTAAAGGAAGCGTTTTAAATTTATAAAAAATATACACTTTGATTTTCCAAACATAGTCTTTTTATTTTTCTGCTTTAGGATTCGCTTGATTTTTATCACAATACATATGTATTTAATTTTCTAATTTGGCCCCCAATAAGTAACATTAGAGTTTTATTTTACTAATAAACTTTCAGAAATGCCTTTTATAATCTACTGTCTGAGTTTTGAGGCTCTGTAGATTGGAAGAAAAACGGCAAAATAGGTCAAAGTTTAAATTATAAATTATTAAATCTGTTATTCAGATTATTTAAAAATATAAATAAAATATATTTTTCAAACCTTAAATAGTGTAGTTTCTAAAATGGGAATTAAGTCGATGTTTAATATTTTTAATATCTTTTAAACAAATGATTTAAAAATATGATATATTTGTAATTCACATAATGAGCCTTTTATCTAATATATTACATGATGCGTTTGAAAATTGAATCTTTATTTTCCATTTAATTGTATATTTTGTCCCTAAAATTACTATGGGGGTTTTCTAGTAATTTATTTTCCATTTAATTTGGAAGCCAAATAATAGAATTAGATATTTTTTTCATATTTTTCCTATAAACAAAAAAAATGAGGTCTTAGAGTTTGGGAAATAACGGGGAGAATGGGTAATTTTTTTTAAATATTTTTTTAAATATATTTAAAAATATTGATTTTAAAAAAATTAAAAAATATATTTGTACCTATTCGTCATAATGAGCCCTGGGATTTGATATATTATATGACCCGTTAGAAACAATTATAATTTTTTATTTTCCATTTAATTCTATAATTTGCCCCCCAAAATGAATATTAGGGGTTTTTTCTTATTTTTCCAGTAAAGTTCAGGTGAGGGGCTATACTTCCAGTTTTTTTAAATTTTTCAGCTTATGGTTTCGGAGATAAGGGGGGGAATGGGTAAAATTTTTTATATTCTTGTTAATATCTTTTAATTAATTTATTTTATAAATATGGAAAAAATATATTTGTTCTCTTCATCATGAGCCCTTTTATTTGATATATAACATGCTGGGTTAGAAACAATTTTAATTTTATATTTTCCATTTAATTCTATAATTTGCCCCCCAAAAAAATTAGGGGTTTTTTCTTATTTTTCCAGTAAAGTTCAGGTGAGGGACTATACTTCCATTGTTTTTTCAAAATTTTCCAGCTTATGGTTTTGGAGATAAGGGGGTAATGGGTAAATTTTTTTATATTTTTGTTAATATCTTTTAATTAATTTATTTTAAAAATACGAAAAAAATATATTTGTTTTCGTCATAATGAGCCCTTTCATTTGATATATAACATGACGGGTTAGAAACGATTTTAATTTTAATTTTCCATTTAATTCTATAATTTGCCCCCCCCCCAAAATAAATATTAGGGGTTTCTCCTTAATTTTTCAGTAAAGTTTAGGTGAGGGGATATACATATATTTTTTTTCCAAATTTTCCAGCTTATGGTTTCGGAGATAAGGCGGGGGAATGGGTAAATTTTTTTATATTTTTGTTAATATCGTTTAATTAATTTATTTTAAAAATATGAAAAAAATATATTTGTTTTCGTCGTAATGAGCCCTTTCATTTGATATATAACATGAAGGGTTAGAAACAATTTTAATTTTATATTTTCCATTTAATTGCCCCCCCCCCCAAATTAAAAGTAGAGGTTTCTCCTTATTTTTCCAGTAAACTTCAGGTCAGAACCTATAAATCTATTTTTTTCCAATACTTTACGTTTTATAGTTTCGGTGATAAGGGGGGGAATGGGTAAATTTTGGTATATTTTCGTTAATATCTTTTTAAATAATTTTTTTTAAATATGAAAAAATATATTTGTGTTCCTCAGAATGAGACCTTTCATTTGATATATTACATGATGTGTTTGAAATTTTTTTATTTTTAAATTTTTATTTAATTCTATAATTTGCCCCCCAAAATTAACATTAATGGTTTCTCCTTAATTTTCTAGTAAAGTTCGGGCAACGCTCTATATTTCCTATTTTTTCAAAATTTTAGGCTCAGTAGTTTCGGAGATCGGGGGGGGGGAACGGTCGATTTTTTTAGTTTTTCCCTCCAAAAGTACCCCTAAAATCAATTTTTTTTCTTTTACGATAAGTACTCCTGATCGGGTCACCAAACTATACATTGGTACCCAATTTCAACCTCTTCCGTCCAGTAGTTTAGGAGAAAATGACTGTGATGTGACAGAGGCAGAAATCCTGAGTGATATTATAAGGGTATCCGTATATTGTATATACGGAACCCTAAAAACGGTTTATCTAGATTTCCTACGGAAAAAAAGTTGTAAGTAATAAAAAGACCTACAACTATTGTGGTTACACTTTTTTCACATAACCTCAAAATTTATGTGATTAATTCAAAGTTTTTGTTTTTTTATTTGAATATTTTACAAAAAAATAACGAAACGTTGTGAAAACTTAACTTTTTGTGTCCCAAACACACTGTAATATTTTTGATTAAAATATTTATTTTTTACCTTATTTTTCAATTGAAAATTTTCACGTAAAATATCTGTTTTTGTTTTAAGTCGGTGGGCGTTTTGTACATTGAAATCATTACTTTCTGATGGTGTAAAAAAATATATACATATATACATTACTATGGTAAATGTTCTCAGAAAATACAAAGAAACGAAAGAAACTCGAATCAGAAAATTAAATAGTAAACTCCAGACCCTTCTAGCCCATTCCTCAGCTCTCTATGATGGGTTAAAATTTTCCGTAGGTCACTCAGGTGTTCAAGTATAATCTTAAAGTAGCAATAAATAGGCATATATGCATATAATTTAAAGAAGTTTCTATGACTTGCTCAAAATATTGTAGATGAATTATTAAATATTATTTTCTGAACAATATTTGTGGCATATTTTTCAGTGTCTAAGTACTTCTTGAGAAATAACACCACAGTTACGAAAATTGCTGTATATTCCAAACGTTTCGGGGTCTAGGTCAGACCTGTCACCAAAACCCTTCCCATAGTAAAAGAACGATTAGAACAAGATTCTTTACTAAATCAACGTACTCAATTGTCCATTAATACAATAATGGACAATTGACATTTTGTACAAAGACAACATATTTTCAACTTAAAGATACTTCTACCAACAAGATTTTGGCATGGCAATGGGTTCCTGTCTGTCTCCAGCTTTAAGCAACATTTTGATGGAAAAATTTGAACAACAAATAATTTATTTTGTCTATTCATGGGTTTTCTCTCCTCCAAATTTTTTCCTGTAACAGATAAGTATTTAAAAAATTGTATATGTAGAACAAAGTGTAGTAAGGCAATTTTGGAGGAGAGAAAACCCATGAATAGACAAAATAATTCAAGACCTCCTCAACAATCTTTTCGAAATTACTTAACAAATAATTTCTCAAAACAGATTAAAACTTTGGTTTGGTGGAGTTATGTTGATGACAGATTCGTTATTTGGGAACAAAATTTTGAGGATTTACATGCATTACTTAACGACATAAACAACACAGAACCTACTATTCAGTTTACACTAGAGCTTGAACAGAATAACAAATTACCATTATTAGACATTTTAATTACCAAAACACAATCTTCATTTGAAACAGAAGTTTACAGAAAACCGACTTATACCAACAGGTATCTCAACCTTAACTCTAATTATCCAAATTCAATAAAAAGAGTTATCATTAAATCTCTATATAACAGAGCAAAAACCAAAACTGTTCTAACATCAATAACTTCAATGAAGAAAAAACGTTTATAAAAAATGTATTTTCTGCCAAACATTACCCAAATAAATTTATTAATAACGCGTTAAACAAAATCGAATACCAAACAATTCCTAACAACCAACATCAAACTTCACCAAGCAACACTAACTCCCAAGATAATCACATTAATATAATAATTATACCACACATACAGGGTCTATCAGAAAGAGTAAAAGAGTGGAAAACAGATATAATATCAAAACATCATTTAAAACAAGAAATACACTAAAATCAATTGTATGAAAAACCAAACCAAATAACACAACTCAAAATAAAAAAAATGCATTTATAAAATCCCTTGTGAATGTAATAAATTCTGTATTAAAGGAACCTCTAGACCTCTGAATATTCGAATAAACGAACACAAAAATTACATAAAAAACGACAATTTGAAAAATCCCATGCTTGGGACCTTGGTCATAAAATACAGTTTCAAAATTCAGTTATATTAGACAAAGAAGAACACAACACCAAAAGAAAACTAAAAGAGTCTGCTTTAATTTTGTTAAATGAAAACGATTGTATCGCTGCTACCTCCGTAGAATTCAGTCGTTCCTGGTTGCCGATGATTAAGGAAGAAATTGCTAATGGGCATGTCCTTGAGAACAACCCAATATCGGGATAGTTCATAAGGTTTTTCCTAGGTTTTCCCTTATGATTTTAATGGGATCACTGAATCAACAAAGTTCTTTGGTCGCATTTTTGGCGAATGCACTATTTAATAACAAAGTCGCACCTAGGGTGGCTACATAAAATTCTGGAGATCTCCCTTTCAAATTCTTCCAATTTGAAAGGAACTTTATGATTATATCATCTTTAGAAATTTCTGTGCTACCCTGTATATTTCAAATAAAATTCTCTTAGTTACGTCAGAAATCAAATAATGCACATTGTCAAATATTTTAATTTACATCTTAGAATTGTGCCTTTTTTATCCATAGTTTCTTAACCATTGACAACGGGGTTTGACCTAGAGCCCGAAACGTTGGAATATACAGCAATTTTCTGTAAACTGTGGTGTTATTTCCAAAGAAGTACTTAGACATTAAATATTATCTTTATTAACTTATATGGTTGTTAATTATAGTAGTATATTTCGACTTGCATTTATTTGTTTATCAATGTATCATGGAATCGTTGAAGTCGGTGCCAAGGAAATCTAAAATCCTTCATCGCGTACTTATCTACGAATACATCAAACTTGATTGTTGCTTGGCACCGACTTCAAAAACATACTAGATTGGTAGGTAATTAATTTGTACAGAATGAGCACCTTTTAATGTTTACATTTTTTAATTCCTGGGAAGGTACCTAACATGAATGTGTTATTTATTTGCTAGAGTTGTATTTTGTTATAATTATTTTTAGCTTTTTAGTTATAGGTAGAAGTCGGTTATGTATTTTTTAAAAATGTTTTATTTTCAACTTTTTAGTTTTTTTGAACTCAGGTAGTTTTCATTCTTTATTTTTTATTTTGTATGTATAACCTTAATAGACAGAACCAGGTAACATCGAAAGCCTCAACATTACACAGTGATACTTTCTCATTTAAATTGACAGGTAAATCGTTACGAACAAAATGTACTAGTACGCGCTGACTTAATAAGCCCAAAATATATGTATGCCTTATGGACTACGCCATGTAACCTTTTTCAACTATTTTGACAACCCTGTATAAGTATAAGTATATATAATTCCACTCCACTCTATGTACCAACCATCCTGTACATACGACCACCCACGGACAAGCATAAATTTGTTAGCTGCCTTCTGTAAACTATAGAACGGAGTAGAATCCATCCCATATTTACGGTGTCAAATCCATCCTATATTTCAACCATACTATATAACTCCTTGTGGGCTACCCTATAAATTATTTCATTTTTAACATTTTATATTATCGCCCTGTGTAACATTAATTCTACTCCACACTTTACGCAACTTCTTATGGGCTATAAAAGAAATAATTTTTTAATCACACTGTCTAAATATAATTCAACTCAGCATATATTTCAACCATCCTGTATATGATTTGCTTATGTCCGCATCGTATAACAGTTTTTAATCACCCTATATGATTTTAATTTTACATTTTTTCCAACATTTTTATACCACCAAACGTCCAGTCCACCCTATATTCCAACCATCCTGTATGTACAGCTGCCTACGGACCAGTATCATTCTAATCCGTCCTATAATTCAATCTTCATATAAATGCACCTCCTTCTATCACTTTACTTTGTGATTTTGTTTGCTATAACTAAACGCCCTGTCTATAAACGCACCAAATAGCATTTTAAAGTTTGTCATGTGTTGTCACTGAATTTTCTATTAGGCCGGTGGAATGTGACAACCAAAAGCACCGTCTTCGCAAAATGGAAAAATTTACTTTTAAATAGGTATTTGCCTGGTATACAAACAAACCGAGCTTGGTACTCATTGATTTAAGGAACCGAAAATACTATGCTTTACTACCTATATGTACATAGAATATTTTCAAATTAGCAATTAAAACTTCCAGTGCCTAAAATTACCGCACTATTACGTTGAAATTAAAATATTTATGAAGGAAATGTCCGTTATGGCATTTCGAAGAAATTTTTGATAAGAATTTGGGAATTTTCGGCGATTTTCTGCAAAACTGCAAGTTGCACGTCGCAGAAAAGTATATGAAATCACCTAAGGATCTTCCTTAATAGATTAAACGTTAAAAAACTATACACATCCATAAGGAGTTATCGAAAAATCGACTAAAATATTAGAGATTTTGGTCGATTTCCATGCACGCATGTGTTCATTCACAAATTTTGTCACTTTACCTATAGAATTATTTTCCAATATTTGAAGTTTCACCAATCCGGATATATACTCTATTAAATAAGACCATATTTATTCAAAACGGTGCAGAAGAAATCAGGTAACATACATACAAAATAAGTGAAAAAAAATACGCGACGAATTGATAACATTTCTTTCCTTTTTGGAAGTCTGTTAAAAATTAGAAAATGTGCAAAATATAGTAATATATATGCCACAGATTTATAAAATGTAAATAAATTCCAAGATATTTAAAACTTCTAAACGTTGAGAATATTATTGTTGTTTGGTGTATGAAGATCCCACAATATAAAATTTGTCAAAATTACACTGTCAATGAGAAAATCCGGGAAAATCTTAAATGTAAAAAAATCAACACAAATAACTAAAAATTTCCACGTCATCGTAAATATGAATGAATCAAAATTGTCAAAAACCTCAAAATATCAAAAATGTAAAAAATGTGAAAAATGCCATAAATATCAATAATTTCAAAAATTCCAAAAAATGTCAGTAATGTCAAAAATATCAAAAATGTCAAAAATGACAAAAATGTCAAAAAATATCAAAATGTCAAAATATCAAAAAATGTTAAAAACGTCCAAAATGTTAAAAACTTCAAAATCTTCAAAAATGGTTTAGATAAATGCCTCAAAACTCCGATTTGTCTAGTCCATGCGAAGCCTAGAAGTTAATAAAGAAGTTCAGAATAGAAAATATATCTTTAAACATCCCTTTCGAAATGCAAACAAAACTGCGAATAAATATCATCATCAAACACGTCTGCATTGAAAAAAAAATCGTATTCCCTGTAAGTCGAAATCCGAGCTCATCGATATACCCAATCCTTGTGCATATTTCATCTCCGAGAACAAATTTGCTCTTGAGGTTATATAATCGAATTAAAAAACGGGTTGAGGGTTTAGCGCAGCGTGGCTAGTTTCGCAGTCTGGACTGTAGCGGAATATCCGGTCTACTCTATGCAGTTCATTACGGAGTGCTGTTTTACACTATTAATTAATTTTTGTGCCGTTAGCTTTATTGAATAATTACAGATTGCAGGCGATGCAACAATGCGGGACGTACGCTGAGGGGTAGTTTATTGAAATTGGTTGGAGAATCCCTTTTTAATTGGGTTTTCTTTGTGGGCGTTGAAGTCAAGATCGATTGATGAATATGAAATGTTAAAAGGTGTATCGAATTATGTATAATTTTTCTTGGGAATAACACCACAATTGAATTAAAAAAGCTGTATATTGAAAGAAAATAACGTTTCAAAGTCGATTCTAACTTCTTTGTCAATGGCTTTAAAATATGTAATGAACATGTAAATTGTAAATTGAAAGTTTGATTTATGACATTTAAGTTGACATAAGATTTTTGTTGTTTTTAAATATACAGGTAGCACAAAAAATTCTAAAGATCATGTATTATGTAAAACAGCTTTCAAGTTGGAAGAATATGAAACAGTTGTCTTTAGAATTCAAAAGTGGCGTTCCTAGGTACGACGTTGTTATAAGATAGCGCATTCGCCAAAAATGCGATCAAAGAATTCTGCTGTTCCAATGATCTCATTAACGTCATAAGGGAAAACCTCGGAAAATCCTTATGAACTATCCCGATACTGGGTTGTTCAAAAGGAGATGACCATTAATAATTTCTTCCTTAATTGTCGGTAACCAGATACGATTGAATTCTACAGAAGTAGAAGCGATATAATAGTCTTCATTCAAAAGAATTAAGGCCGACCCTTTTATTTTTCGTTTTGTGTTATGTTGTTCTTTGTGAAGTATAGTTGAATTGTCAAATTGTATTTTATGGCCTAGGTCCCATGCGTGTTCCCAAATTTTCGATTTTTCAAATTGTCGTTTCTTTATGTAATTCTTGTGTTCATTTAGGCGTATGTTTAATGGTCTCGATATTTCTCCAATATAAAATCGATTGCATTCGCAAGGAATCTTGTATATGCAGTTTTTTGAGTTCTGTGTTTTTTTGGTTGGTTTTGTTTTTGATATTAGTGATTTCAGGGTATTTCTTGTTGGGAATGTTGTTTTAACATTAAATCTGTTGCCCACTCTTTTCAATCTTTCTGACAGACCCTGTATGTATAGTATATTTGTAACTGTAATGTAGCTGTCTTGAGTAGCAGTGTTAATAAGAGAAGTTCCGGGTTGAATCGGAAAGTTTGTTCTTTGTTTAACTCTTTGTTGATAAATTTTGTGGGGTAATTGTTTCCAGTGAGAACATTTTTTATAATTCTTTTTTCTTTGTTGAATTTATTATTATCAGAACAGTTGGTCTTTGCTCTATCATATAATGATTTAATAACACCTTTCTTTACTATATTCGGATGATTTGAAATGAAATTTAGGTATCTGTTAGTATGAGTAGGTTTTCTATAAACTTCTGTTTCGAATGAAGATTCAGTTTTCGTTATTAATATGTCTAGGAAAGACAATTTGTTATTTTGTTCAATTTCTAGGGTGAATTTGATAGTTGGTTCTTTGTTATTTATGTCAATTAATAATTTATCTAATTCTTTAAGACTATTCCAAATTACGAAAATGTCATCAATGTAATGCCACCAAATTAAAGGTTTATTTTCTTTTGATAAAATTACTTGTTGTTCAAATTTTTCCATAAATATGTTACTTAATGCTGGTGAAAGACAAGAACCCATGGCCATGCCAAAATCTTGTTGGTAAACGTCATCGTTTAATTGAAAGTATGTAGTTTTGGTACAATATGTTTTTGATGTGCAAGCTTTTTAACGAATAATATGGTAGTGAAATGCAAAAATTGTTCTTTGTTCCAAGAAGTAGCTAGGGGTCTATTCTTAGATTTTCGTTTTGACGCAAATTTTGTTGTTTGTCAAGTAATAACGACTTCGAGTTTAAGTAGTTTCTTTGCAGGTTTACCTCTCTGAAAATACTAGAATACCAGTTTGGTCAATCTGGAAGTGAGTCCAAGGAGAAACGTTTGAAATTCCGTTCGTATGAGATTTGAACAGTCGGAAAAAATTTGCTTCAAAAAATACCTGAGGAATTATATTTTCGTGAAGAGGAATTAAGTTTTGCAGACATGGACATCGCTGTACTGGGATGTTCACCTTTAATGTTATTGTCAGCTCCTTGTAGTTCAGAATTATTTTGGATTAATTTATTTACATTTTCTTCGTGTAAACATTTTCAATGGAAGGTCGCTGCCTCTGCTTCTCACTACGCCTTATTAAGTAGAAAGGACGGAGGAATAGAGTGCTTACTGACATGAAAGGTCGGCCTTAAGAGAAAATTAATAACGATGTCCAAGTTCGGGAACTTTGGAGAAGATTGTGTTGATACTTGTCTTAGGACAGAATTACCAATATATATAAGTAGCTTTATCAGTAAAATATTGTCTTAATTTTAGTTTCAGCAGCTCAGAGATGTCACAGGTGGGCGATGACATCAACTTTATCATAGGAACGATTTGTAGAGAATATATATAAATGAAACTCGTGAATAAAATAATTCATAGTATATATAGCTTTAAAAGTGTTTTGAGAAAACTGTTTGGAACATGACAAAAGCGTTAAGTGCTTTAAAGAAATCCATGCCGCCGTAACAAATCATTCAGAAGGATCCCTGGTAACAAGCAGTTATGAAAATTGAATTTGCATACAGACTTTTTTTGGCTGTTAGTTGGGTCTACATTTCGTAGGCGACAAGCATCCCTTTAATGGGATAACTGGCTACGTTCCAACCGAAATAGAGCATAAATTCACCGATAGAAACGGAATCGACCCGGCTCCACGGATTATAGGATGAAAATTGTAACACATAACTCTGTCACCGATTCCCGATGTGAGAACCGTGAGAAAAACGGAAAGCGACTCTCGAAAAAAATAAAACAAGCGAAACAGATAGCGGAGAGAAAGAGAGAAGAGAGCTGGACCAATCCGAGGAAATTAACCGATTTAATTTCCTGTTTTGCCTAAAATCCCTGCGATGAAAATATTGTCGCATTCGCGTTTAATCCTTTCACTAGTGCGGAAAATTAATTAAAAAGCTTTTCGGACGGGCTTCTATGCCGATGAAATTAAATGGTGATTAAGTGGCATCATTTCATGATTTGAATGAATTATGTCATCGGCGTTTTTAGGTGATGATTTTCGGTGGAATGTTTGATATCCACCGCACAAGGGGAAATAACTGCACAATAAAACGCGGTTTTGATACAGGCTGTCCCATCCAGCCACTGAAACGCGGGATATTGATTTTATTATTAGCGATTTTAACTCTAACATAAGTTAATTAATTGAAAATGAAGGTGTAGTATCAAAGAGCAATTTGTGGAAACTGCCTGGAACACTAGTTTCCTTCTTATAGAAAAAACTCCATCTCAGGATTAATTGTGAGAAAGTAGGTCTACGGATTTCTCAACTAGTTTTCCTGTGTAATTTAGTAGGATGTTTTTTGTGTGATACTAATCTGTTTGATGTAACTTTTAGACTCACTATCAGGAATGGTTGTCGAACAATGGTTTTTGAAGTTATTTATACAATATTCGTAGATTGACTTTTTTAGCAATGTCAACTGACTGTTTAATTGGCTATGAAGTTTCCTTTTTGATGTTCATTTGCCAGGAGCTGTTGCCATAATACTGTTATCTCTATAGAGGGTTTCCGAATTTCTCTATTATTTAACAACATGAGGACGCTTTCTTTGATTTTCCTATTTCTTTGGTGTGCTCTTCTTTAAGTAATATTTTTGTCTTATAAGTCCATTTTGTGTATACCATTATCCGTGAGTACATAGTTTGCCGTCTGAATTTATTAAATGCTCGACGTTTCGACTCTGTTTTGGAGCCATTCTCAAGAGACAAATGTGAAAAAGAGTTTCAGAGTCTAGATCGAATTCGGGGCCCCAATCTGCCTGCTCCTCAAGAGTCACTAGGTAACTGAACTGAATGTGAATCTACTCTGCTTCTTATATTTGTAGTTATCGGTGGGTTAGAAAGGGATGTCACGTGATGAAGAGGCTTGTTGTGATTGGTTGGGTGTCGGCGGGGGTGTCTGCTTTGTTTAATCTGGCAATAACGGAGGTGGGAAGGCGAGAGCTGTCATCGCGTCGGTTTAGACAGAGGGACCTTTTTTCTATTTCTATAGCTTTGCGAATAGTGGATGCCCTCAGGGAATTAAGAGACATGATAGTCCTACTGACCTCGAAGTTGATAGAGTGTCCTGTTTGGATATGATGATGCGCGAGAGCTGAAGTCGGATCTTTTTTGCGAACTGACAAACAATGTTCATATACTCGATGGTTGACGCGCCTGTTGGCACGTCCGATGTAGCTTTGTGGGCAATCGCGACATGTAATTTCGTAATCTTCTCGATCCTCGTTAGGTACTTTATCTTTAGGGTTCCCGGTTAAGTTGGCTATAGTTTGACTGGTGTTGAAGACTGCTTTTATTTGATGTCGGGTTAGAATCCGTGCTATTTTTTTTGTCTGTATATTTCAAGTCCAAACGTTTGAAGGCCTAAATCAGACCCCGTTTTCAATCGTATTAACACAAATGAAAAATAAATTAAAAAGTTAAAAGGATTCGTAGTGACAGATTTCATAAATCATATTTGACAATCAAACTGATGTATTTAAGGGAATTTACTGTAAATTTGATATATAGAGAGTAGCACTAAAAATTGTAAAGATCATGTGAAATAACAAAGCTTCCTTCAAATTGGAAGAATTTGAAAGAGTTATCTTTAGAATTGCATGTGGTGTTCTTAGATTTCAAATATATAGACTTTCAAGTTTATGTGGTGTTATCCCTGGTCCTTTCGCCTTAATGACCAGACCAGTGAATATAATATAAAGAATTAACACAAATTAACTATATTTACAGGAGGAGACAACCTAGGACTCCAGCTTTAGTACTATTCTAAAACTTAATATCACTTCTAGAGCGTTTATATCACTTTATAAGAGTTCGTATCTTAATGCAACGATTACAAATAATATCAATAACTTTTAGTAACCAAAACACAATCGACATTTGAAACAGAAGTTTACAGAAAACCAACTCATACTAACAGGTATCTCAACTTTAACTCTAATCATCCAAGTTCAGTAAAAAGGAGTATCATTAAATCTCTATATGACAGAGCAAAAACCAACTGTTCTAATATCAATAAATTCAATGAAGAAAAAACGTTTATAAAAAATGTACTTTCTGCCAATCATTACCCAAATAAATTTATTAATAACGAGTTAAACAAAATGGAATACCAAACAATCCCTAACAACCAACATCATATTTCACCAAGCAACACTGACTCCCAAGATAATCACATTAATACAATAACTATACCATACATAGGTACAGGGTCTATCAGAAAGAATAAAAAGAGTGGGAAACAGATATAATACCAAATCATCATTTAAGTCAAGAAATACACTAAAATCAATTATATCAAAAACCAAACCAAATAACACAACTCAAAATACAAAAAATTGCATTTATAAAATCCCGTGTGCATGTAATAAATTCTATATTGGAGAAACCTCTAGACCTCTGAATGTTCGAATAAACGAACACAAAAATTACATAAAAAACGACAACTTGAAAAATCCAAAATTTGTGAACATGCTTGGGACCTTGGTCATAAAATACAGTTTCAAAATTCAGTTATATTACACAAAGAAGAACACAACACCAAAAGAAAACTAAAAGAGTCTGCTTTAATTTTGTTAAATGAAAACGATTGTATCGCTACTACCTCCGTAGAATTCAGTCGTTCCTGGTTGCCGATGATTAAGGAAGAAATTGCTAATGGTTATGTCCTAGGTTTTCCCTTATGATTTTAATGGGATCACTGAATCAACAAACTTCTTTGGTCGCATTTTTGGCGAATGCACTATCTTATAACAAAGTCGCACCTAGGAGCGCCACATAAAATTGTGAAGATCTCCCTTTCAAATTTTTCCAATTTGAAAGGAACTTTATGATTTAGAAATTTCTGTGCTACTCTGTATATTACAAATAAAATTCTTTTAGTTACGTCAAAAATCAAATAATACACAAATATTTTAATTTACATCTTAGAATTGTGCCTTTTTAATCCGTAGTTTCTTAACCATTGACAACGTTTGGAATATACAGCAATTTTCTTTAAACTGTGGTGTTATTCCCCAAGAAGCACTTAGACATTGAAAAATATTCCACAAGTATCATTCAGAAAACAATCAATAACTTTTACTTAAATTCTCCTAGCCTAATCCTTACTCTAACCCACACACACACACATACATATATATATATATACACACACACACACACACACATACGGTTGCCTCGCCATATTAGCCGGAAATGGAATTTTTCGCGACAATAATCGTTCAGAAACAAACATTTAAAGTCCTTGAAAAGTTTTTTAAACATAATTTGTAGTCATTGCTTTCGAGAAATTAGAAATTGTTCACCAATTTAGGAATTAATTATTTTCACCGAATCTAACAGAACTAATTCCACGTTCAATAGCTCGAAGGAACCCGGTAATATCTCACCTTTTTAACGATCAGTCGCTCTTCAATTACAAAGGCGAAATGACATCGTTCTACTTCGAGACACGACGTGTATTTTACGCCTTTCCGGTTTTATTTTAGATCCCGAAACGAAACTATTAGGTAATTTTAACACTTTCAGTCGGAGGATGCTTTTATGTTCTATTAAGGAGTCTGCTACGCCAAGGAGTGTTCCTTTGGAGAATGTGAACAGAGAAAATAAGCTTTTTGAATATCGCCAATCGATGACGCTGAATGGGGGGTATGGTGAGCCTTTTAAGTGCTGTTTGGAAATTTCAAGAGCTACCTTTCTAATTCTTACTTTAACGGCTTGCCAATTCATGTACATTTCTTTTTGATATATTTTATGAGAATTTTACTGTGGGACTATAGATGTGATGATAAGTTTAATTTCGGTTTGAAAGAGGATAGATTCGTTAAAACTGGCAGGAATTATCTACTAAATGAAGTGAAATTTGTTCCGAAGGATAATCGTACCATATTCTAATTTATTTAAGCAGTTATCATTTAACAGGGAGTCTCTATATTTCAAAACAATTGCTTGCTAGAGGTCGAAATTCAACCGTAGATCATGAATTTTTAAGTTTAAGTATTATGGAGTATATTTCTATAAAAAAATAAATTTGAGGCCTATGCTATCAGAACAGATAAATATTTTGTCAAAACTCATAGGTAGCCAGCATCTGGTCTGCAGCATGATAGTGGTGATCAGCGTCAGTGCTATTGTCGTTTGTATTTCGTTGACTGTACGTAATAATATCAGAAAAATGGTTCATTTAACAGAAATGCACAAAATAACCATTCTACATATAATTGGTTATAGAGGTAACACACGGACACAAATAAAAGTTTTTCGCTTATTTCAAGAAAATTTTCCAAATTTGCCGCCTGTATCCCAAGGAACAATTAGCAAAATAGAAAATCAGTTTCGCGAGCTTGGTCATGTAAGAGAGATAAAAAAGTAGCTGCCAAGGCTGTAAATGATAATACGAAATTGGATATTATGCTTGAGTTTCAAGGAAACCTACATAATACTGCTCGAAAAGCAGCCCCACTGTTCAGCGTTAGCCACCCATCAATTTTACGAGTATTAAAGGAATGTAAAATTCATCCCTGTAAAATGATGCCGTCTCGGGAGCTCATGGAAGACGATTTCGATAGGAAAACGTATTTCTGTGAACAACTGATGGTAAGGTTAGATAACAATGTGATTCAATTAGAAGAAGTTTAGTTTTCTGATGAGTCAGTCTATATATATATATATATATATATATATATATGAAGAAATATTTATCCGGGAATACATCCGTTCGTTATATTGATTCATATTTGAATCCTGCAGACGTTTCGGCAAGGTCTCACTTGGCATTCTCAATGCGTTGTTCACCGCAACAGACCTTGGCGAAACGTCTGCAGGATTCAAATATGAATCAATATAACGAACGGATGTATTCCCGGATAAATATTTCTCCATATTGTTCCATCCGTGAAAGCCTACGACTAGACGTCGTCATGAATACTACAGACTACCAGGACAAAATGAAGCAACTTCTCATTATGACTCAAGTTACAAACCATCATTCAGAAACCCGACCACCTACCTAGAAAAAACAACGAAATCCAAAATTAAAGATTCACCCATAGAAGAAGAACTACAGAAAAAACTGATACCCAGAGAAAAGTCAAGTCGATGTCCAAAGCTTTACGATTTGCCTAAAATCCACAATGACGGACTCCCACTTCGACCTATAGTTAGTGCTTTCAACTCGCCAGTATAAAACTTGGAAAAATATCTAGCCAGCACCCTACAACCAATTACATTAAAAATTTGGAACACTTCACGCGCATTCTCAACAGTATCTCCATAGAACCAGAAGATATCATAGCTAGTTTCGATGTTAAGAGCTTATATCCAAGCATACCAGTAGAAGAAGCACTTCAACAAATATCTGAGAATGAAGACCTCCCACAATTCATAATAGATTTGTCACGACACTGCCTCAAAAGTGCCTATTTTATGTATGACAACCGTATATATAAAGAAACCGACGGAGAAGCAATGGGATCCCCACTATCACCAGCGGTGGAAAATCTCTTCATAACCTATTTCGATAAAAAAAGCACTACCGACAGCAAACCTGAAGCCAAAGTTATGGCTAAGATACGTCGATGATGTATTTGTCATATGGTCTTTCGGCAAACAAGAACTTCTTAAGTTTCTGGAACACCTAAACTCCATACACCCCAGGATTCAATTTACAGTAGAACTTGAGGAAAACAACCTGCCTTTTCTTGACGTCCTCATAAAAAAAAACTCCCAGAATAGGCATTTCGACCACACCGTATATAGAAAACCAACACACACGAACAGATACTTAAACTACAAATCCCATCACCACCCTTCTCAAATACAGGGAGTTGCCAACACGCTAGTTTCCAGATCCATACGACTGACCGATGACAATAACAAAACACACGAATTAAAACAGATAACTAACGCTCTACGACAAAACGGATACACAAACCACACAATCAAAAAGGCAATAGCACAACAACACCTTGAGCCAGAACCAAATGATAACCTCACCGAAAAACCACAAGCAGTGTTACCATACATCAAAGGGACAACGGACAGAATTGGCCGAATTCCCAAACCAAAAGTTAAACTTGAAAACCAAGGGGTATATAGTATAACTTGTGGAACGTGCGACCAGGTATACGTCGGACAAACAAACAGGAGAATTTCAGCCTGTTTAGATGAGCACAGATTAGCTGTCAAAAATAAACAGACAATATCGGCTCTGTTCCAACACCAACAACAATCAGGCCATAAAATTTCGATAGTTGCAAACAGATCCCACAAACAACTCATTACAAAACCAGACTAATACGAGAAGCCATTGAAATCGAGAAAAGTGGACACCTAAACAAAAGAGGTGACGCCCTGCAGCTTTCTAACACATGGAAGACAATTATTCAACATCAAAATAAAACAGAAGTAGCCACGCAAAATACAAACCCGTCAACAAGTGAGACACCCGACACGGCAGCAAAGGGGGTGGAGTCAACACCGACCCAATAAACAGCAAAGGTAGATCAATTTAGTTTAAAAGTGAAAAGTGAATTTCAACGTATACGGGGTTTGCCAGCAAAGATGAATTTTGCTTAAAAGTAAAATACTTTTATTTTTCATAATATATAATTCTTACCAAACAGGGGTAATAAGAATTATAAGATGCATCGAATAATACATCATCACTAAAACTTGTATAATGAATCTTCATGTTACTTTTCCAAATTGTTTGATAAGGAATATAAAATTTGTTTAAGTTAAGTACCTTTATTTTTAATAACAACTCAAATTATTATCAGACAAAGGTAATCATAATTAAAAACTACGCCCTATTATTTTGTATCAATTAAAACTGTATAACGATTTATTATCCCGCGGAGAGAAGACAATTAAATGAATATCAGTATAATTAACAGATCTAAAGAATGATGATACTGAGATCGTCTACAATATAGTGGAGCCACCTAAGTTAGAATCATGTATTTCTTAATACATATACATACTTAGAAATCAAATTATTCTATTCAACAGTACAGGAGGTTGGTCAAGCTAATAATGATACTTAAAAATAAAATACAATATCAAAAAATGCAATTAGATTTTGAAAACTGCATCCAATAAAAATTGTAAAATAAATACATTTAAAAAAAATAAAAACCGACTTAAAAAAAATAACTAAAAAGCTTGAAATAATTTTTTGCTTAAATACGTTTTCTAAAGTCGGTGCCAATTTGAACAGCGAAGTTGCAAAGTACAACTTATTAATGTACTTTCTAAAATAGTTTCACTTTAAGTTGGCACCGACCTCATAAAAATTATTAATGGTTGTAAAAACAATATTTCATGTTTTTAGTTATTTTTTTTGAAGTCGGTTTTTTTTAATATATTTATTGAAGTACCTTTTAACCCAGATAGGTTTTATGATATTTTAGTTATCTTCACTTTTTAAGCCGTTGGGTATTTTAACTTTTTAAATTTACTTTCTTCATTACCTGATGACATTAAACATTTAGTCACTCGATTAAACGATGATTTTCATTGAAAACGTATATTCATAAATATATTTTTTGTCAAAAAATTGGCAAATTTTCTCTCCGGTTGAGATGGTTAGAGAGCTTCTAAAAATGGAGCCGCACCATCTCAGGGAAAATTTATCGTCACGTTATGAGAAATCTCCTGCATTCATAATAGCTGTTCGATGGAAATCGGGAAGACTAATGCGGGTGTTTCAGTAGCCTTTGCCGCCTTACCATTTCCTTAGCTGGCGTCGGACCGAAAAGAGAGCCGTAGTCCGTTTTCTCGCTCAAAAGAAAACAAAATACACCGTAATACTCTCTTCCCTTTGAAGTTATTGGATTTTGAATAATCTCATGAATATTTTCCCATACCGTCACAGGCGGCTCTTTCTCTCTCCATCTTCTAATGTATTACTTCATGATGAAAGAAGAAAGTAACGTAAAGTGAATAAAAAATTTGAAAGTTTAATAAAATTTCATTTCTCACGAATTCGCACGTTCTACGTCGAGCTCTTTCACGGTTTCCACAGAATTATCATAAAATATTCAGTCGCGACTATATCACAGCGGCTTTACCTCTAAATCCGACGTTTTCATAAATCAATATGCGTATAGAGGTGGCAAGAGAATGTTGAACATGTGGATTAGTTGAAATGTGAATCTTCACCTCTCTCTGTGCCTCTCTCTCTCACTCTACATTTAGAATTAAGTTATTCTCATAACTTCCAAATTGTTTCGAACAACTAACTCTGATTTAAACTGCAGCAATCCTATGGATATAAATACAGGCTCCCCATGCTTCCAATCTAAATTTACAATTTCAGTTGCTCAAGCTAAACTTTATTGGTTATACAGGGTATGAGATTTTGAGGAATTACAGTTCAGGTGAGAATAGATCAAAAACCTTTATAGCATTTTTAATAACGCAAAATATACCAATTTTCTGAAAATCGGAAAAATATATGCACAAAAACTTTAAACTGTAATGGTAAATGACAAATTTTCATAATAAATATCTAGTTTAAAAGTCAAGATATGCCATGAAAGTATGTCGTACAGGGTGTTTGTAATGATTTTCATTTTGATGCTTTTGAAGTCAGGTTATTTTTAGAAACGAAGTTAACTTGCAGTCGCCTGAAATTGCAGAAAATATTTCATTAGTTTATTAAAACGAAAATTTGTTATTACGGCGATCTCTTCTGTGTGGAATACGGTTGAAGGTGTGTGCGTGCGTGCATGTAATATTAGGTGGTACAAGTGCTGCCGTTTCTACCGATTTTTCGGTAGTCTACCGATTTTTGACCATTTTCAAATGGTTCTACCGATTTCCGAAATATGAAATTCGGTAGATTTTAAATGAAATTTTCCAATTTTTTAGAGTAACCACCAAACTGTCAATTAAATACCTATTTTGTCAATAAATTCTTTCATACTATTTATTTTCCTAACAAATATTTACCTTGATTTTTTATACAACACTGTTAAACCAACATGTAATTATACCAACTTTCCTATAGCTACGAAATCTACCGAAATTTGTCCTTGAAAGCTACCTATTTCTGTACTCTGGGTTGTAGCAGCACTGGGTGGTACATAAGCAGTTGTATACATAGGATGCTTGAAATATAAGTTGGAATTGAATTAGTTATACAGGGTGGTTCTAAAAATATTGTATTGGGTAGCACATTTGTAGTTGCGTACACAAGGTGGTTGAAATAAGAGTGGAGCAAAACTATAGTTATATTTGCGTTATAGAACGGAGAATAATTACAGTTATAAAAAAGGCTTTAAAATTGTCGGAAGCAGTTGAGTATACAGGATGGTAGAAATATAAGGTGGAGTATGATTACAGTTATAGAGGGCGGTTTAAAAAAGTTATATAGTTTGTAACAGAATAATTTTACTCTACACCTCGTATAGGTGTGGAGTAAAATTATTGTTATTGACGTTGTATCAATGTGTTATATAAGTATAAGCAGTTAGGATATTTGAGCTATAGGATGTAGGACGGGGTATAATTATAGACATAGGTTAAAAAAATCTTAGAAGCAGTTGCTTGCATTTTTCGGGTGATTGAAGTAAATGGTAGAGTAAATTTATAGTCATAACATGTAGTTCAAAAAGGTGAATTTTGTTATATAGGGTAGACCATGAGCAGTTGCATAAATGGAATACTAGACATATGGGGCGAAGTAAAATCATTTGTTGTTTGTTGTTGTAATATTGTGTTGAGTTAAATTATAGTTGTACAGGGTGATTCAGAAAATGATAAACCAATAAGTTATATAGGAGTGACCAGTACACAAAAAAGCATATAGAGTGTGGATGCAATATAGAGTGAATCAGTTACATTTATAGAAATTGGTCCAAATAATAAAACAAATAAAAAAGTTAAAATATATTTGGAACATATAGAAAAAGAATCAAAATTAGAGATGGAGAAAGAGAGAGGGAGAGAGAGAGAGAGAGAGTAGAGAACTGTTTTTATTTTAAGTCACCTGAAGTCGGTTATTTTTTAAATAAAAATTATTACAGTAACAAATAGTCAATTGTACACCGAAAACGCTCCTGGAACTTCTAATATAGCTATTAAATACATCAAATGGCTTTACTAATCACTTTAACATTGCCAAACGTCTTTTTTAATAATTAAAATGTTGAAATTAAACCGCAAACTGAAAAAACGATATGGCAACATCGCGATACTCATAATGTTCGCTGTCCAATCCTATAAATGTAACGTGGCTATCAGGAGTTTTGGTAGTGTTTGGTTTGTTTACATTCCAAAGACTAGTTTGGAAGTGTAGTTTCCTGACACGTTTTAGTGAAAAATGCTGAACTTTTATAAGAAGTGGATTAAATCGTACAGTTTGGTATAATTTTTCTGTTAAAAATAATAGCCGTAACATTTGAAGTTAACTAATGTATTTCTGAATAATTCAGCTGTTAAAATACATAATTTTGCATTACTTCGTATTGAGTTCTTTCTAAGTAATATATAAATATATTTTTATCCTTCTCTGCTTTGACATAATTTTATAAATATTTCCTCCAAAAATTTATAGCTGTCAAAAATGTTTTAATTACCGAAACAAATAACGTTCTCGACAAAACAGTTCTAATTACTGATTTACTGGATTCAGATTATAAGTGTTTATCACAGATCATGTATTTATTTTTCCTTATCCCTTTTTAATTGTTTAAGTATTTATGTACTGTCAGAACGCGATGTTGCCACACTGACAATCATTTACATAAAATGTATTTTAGATATCCTTGTTTATTAAGTCCTACAGACCATAATGGTATCAGAGTTTTTTGTTTGGTTTACACCCTGTATTGAAAATTCCGTTATACTTATTTGGTAGCTATAAAACTGTCTCCTACAGTTTGTTATTTTCACACTTTTATTAACTGGATACGCACTCAACAATAGAAGATATGTTGTCAAACATTTTAGTCTTCAACTTTACAAGTTGTGCTTATCAAATAACTTCTTATTTCCATTGACAAAGGGTTCTGACCTAAACCATGAAATGTTTAGAAATATACAAATTTTTCTAGTATATGTAGTATCATTCTTAACAAGTTTATAAATGTAATAGATAGATTTATATTATGTTAAAGCGTACTAAGTGACAAAAAAGACATTAAGGACTGCCCCAAAAGTGAACGGTTAATAGTACGACATAAGTTTGTTTTTGGAATTCTCATTAACTGTAATATCTTAAATTAAAATTTCATTATTCGTTTTGCTTATTTAATAATTTAGTTAATTTCTGATGTTCATTAATCTAAACTCACTATAAGTAAATAATAGTAAAATATATTTTTAAAAAGAAACTTGCATTAAAATACATTGTAAAGGGAAAACTAAACTACCCTGTATATTACAAATAAAATTCTCTTAGTTACGTTAGAAATCAAATAATACATATTGTCCAATATTTTAATTTTACATCTTACAATTGTGCATTTTTTATCCATAGTTTCTTAACCATTGGCAACGGGGTCTGACCTAGACCCCGAAATTTTGGAATATACAGCAGTTTTCTTAACTGTGGTGTTATTTCCCAAGAAGTACTTAGACATTGAAAAATATGCCACAAATATCATTCAGAAAACAACTAAACCCAGAAGTTCATAAATTTTGTAATGCTGTGTGATGTTTATCAATACAACATATTGAATTGAGGATGAAGCCATTTTATTTTACGCATTCCTCTAAGTAAACCCCACCATATAATATTCATATCATGGAGGTAGATAAGTAACTATTGTCGCCATCTTGGATCGTCCGCCATATTGAATTAAGACTAACGTCACTGTATTTTTCGTATTCGTCTCAGCAAACCTCTTCGTTTGATAATAAGAAAGAAAGAAAATAGTTTCTGACTTTAAAGCGAATTCATTGTATTTTTCGTTTTCTTATCAGTAAACTCTTTCATTTGGTAATCATACCATGAGGGAAGTTTCGAAATTTCTTCCTCCATCTTTGGACGTCCTCTATATTGAATTTGGAGTGAAGCAATTTTTGTTTTCATATTTCTCTCAGCACATCCTATTATTTGATATCGATCTCATGAGGGTAGATAAAAAAATGTTGCCCGCCATTTTGAAGCGTTCGCCATATTGAATTTCGAGTGACGTCATGGTGTTTTTCGTATTCTTCTCAGTAAATTGTTTCACTTGATACCCAATTCATGCGGGTAGATATGAAAATGTTGTCTACCATTCTGGAACTTTCGCCATATTGAACATAGAGTGAAGTAATTTTAGTTATGATATGAGTAACAATCCCTTTCATTTTGTTACTCATATCATAGAGATAATTAAGAAAATTTGGGTTCTATCTTAGGCTATTCGCCACATTGAATTGAGAGTGATGTTGTACTTTTCTATTCTTTTCAGCAACCAATTTAATTTTTGATGCCCATATCATGGAGGTCGATATCAAAAATGTTGCCCGTCATCTTGGGATCTCGGCCATATTGAATTTATAGTTAAGCCGTTGCATTTTAAAGTTTAAAAAAAATATTACAAATAAGTAAAGAGATAGAATAAACACATAAAATTTGTTACCTTAGATCCGTTGGCATATTTTTTAGTTAAACTCACCTGGAACAAAAAAATATTGTTACTTATCACAGTGTAATATACAATTCATGATGATATAGTTAGTAAGTAACTTTGAATTAATTGTTAAGAATACAGTAGTTTATACTGCTTGCTTATTAGGATTTGCTCTCATCGCACTTGTCTCTACTATGGAGACGTTTTAGATCAATGTCTGATTTCATTATCCATGACAGTACTAGTAACGTAAGCTTCATTCTTGAATAGGCACACCTTTCTTATTTTGGCCAAACTATATTGTATGGAATAGCCGTCCTGAACGGTTGACGAGGAATTTGAAGAGCGTATAACTGTGAGATTGAGAATCTCAAATTAAGTAAGTAGTAGACGGAAGTAGCACTGGAAAATACTATAGAAGAGAGATACCAACTGAGAACATTTGATGAATTAAGATAAAGAATAAGTGAATTTCGCATGTATTTCTAATCTTGCCATTTATTCCAGAGACTAGCATGTCATGGTCATGGCGTGGGAGAGGGGACGGCCAGCCAGTCAATTGGATTCTTTGCGGATAAGGAAAAAACTCCTAGTAAAAATGGAAAGAAATATTACAAGAATTATAAATGAAAGGATCACAGGATCGTGAAAATAAATCTCGGCTATGAAAGCTAATGTGTTAATTAAATTTGGAAAGAACCTCGAAGTCTAAGGTTCAATATGTATGTAATTAAGATGGGCCCTTGGAAATATTGATCTAAATTAGTTCCAGTATAGAGCATGAGAAGTTTTGTTTTAATCACCACAATAATAACATACAACAAATTACAGCAAATTTGTAAAAACTATGTTAACCATAGTTTTCCAGCTATGTTTTCTATTTTTAGCTGTTTGTGATATTAGCCAAAGTGAAGATACTTTTAAGAAAAAATCATATCTTTTAACATGTTTCGTACAGGCTTGAATAAGAGCCTTCTTAAAGTTTATATTAAGAGAGTTGTCAATATGACTCCAATATAATTCGAACTTAAGTAGACACACCGTACATACAACAGCATTGAGAAACATGGAGCCGGCTCATCAACATTTATTTTCATTTCTCATTCTATTTTCGAGTCATGTTATCAGGATATTGAAACTATTACCTGTTACCTAATGGCAAATGTTTGTAATTTTTTTTTCAGATTTTTAAAAAAATCTGTGACTCATATATTTGAAAATAATACGGAACCACTTGAGGATTTCCATCTATACTTATAATAATAATGTAACAAGACTGTGCATGTGCATATAGGTATATGAAATATTTTCTGAAAATTTGTGGTGGTATAGATCTAATTTATCCTATTTAAATGCTATTTGTCAGCCTGAATATGCATAACAATAATTAATTCATGGATTTTGATAAAATTGGGCATGAAATGCCAAACATTTAAAATGCCAAATTTTCGTGATGTCGAAAATGTCATTAATGACAAAGAATGTCAAGAATCTGATACATATCGATAAAATTGTAGACACAAGATGTAAAGACCGACATCTAGGATTTTCGAGAAAACTAGCACACAGGGGTTCCGAATCTCGAGCCGTTCCATCTAATTGATCTTATGCAATGGCTCCAGATTCGGAAAATTTTTGTGCTAGATACCCCGAAAATCCTAGATGCCGGTTTTTACATCTTGCGTTTACCGATATGTATCAGATACATAAATAAGTGTTCGAGAGGAAATTCCCTTGTGGGAAGCGCAACTGATAACCATAACCAGAAACAATATATATAATATACCAATACTAATACACCTAGATTTTCTATTACTAAACTTAGCTGCTTTTTTCAGCAACCATTGTGAGGAGTGAAAACCCCAAATTAACATCCAAAATCATTTTTAATATTTTTTTGACATGTATGACATTTTAGAGATTTCACTAAATTTCGAAATTTGACATTGTTGCCATTTTGAACGTTTTAGACATTTCTGACATTTTTGATAGCTTTGACATTTTTGGTATTTTTGAAATGTTTGACATTTTTTTGCCATTTGTGACATTTCTTGCCGTTTTGATGTTTTGTGAAATTTATAAAATTTTTGACATTTTTGTCATTTTTGCCATTTATTAGGGATACCCTTATAATATCACTCCAGATTGCTGCCTCTGTCACATCACAGCAATTTTCTTCTAAACTACTGGACGGAAGAGGTTAGGTTAGGGCGAACTTTACAGGAAAAATAAAGAGAAACAATTATTATTAATTTTGGGGGGCAAATTATAGAATCAAATGAATTTTTTTTTCAAACACATCATGTAATATATCATATAAAACGTCCCATTCTGAGGAACACAAATATATTTTTTTTCTTATTAAAAAAATAGTTAAAAAGATATTAACGGAAATATACCAAAATTTACCCATTCCCCCCCTTATCTCCGAAAGTATAAAATGTAAAGTTTTGAAAAAAATTAGAGCTATAAGGTCTGAGCTGAAGTTTACTGGAAAAATAAGGATAAACCTCTACTTTTAATTTTTTGGGGCAAATTACAGAATTAAATAGTAAATATAAAATTAAAATTTGTAATGCATCATGTTATATATCAAATGAAAGGGCTCATTATGACGAAAACAAATATATTTTTCCATATTTTTAAAATAAATTAATTAAAAGATAAAAAATATAAAAAAATGTTACCCATTCCCCCCCCTATCTCCAAAACCATAAGCTGTAAAATTTTGAAAAAAAATAGAGGTATAGCGCCCCAGCTGAACTTTACTGGGAAATAAGGAGAAACCCCTAATATTCATTTTGGGGGGCAAATTATAGAATTAAATGGAAAATAAAAAAGTATAATTGTTCCTAACGGATCAAGTAATAAATCAAATCAAAGGGCTCAATATGACGAATCCTAATATATTTTTTATATTTAAAACTAACTTGACAAATCGCTTTCATCCGTCACTTATAATGGTTCTACGCCTGAATTTACATCTGTAGAACACGGTATTCTTCAAGGTTCCGTCCTTGGGCCCATATTTTTCATTATTTACATCAATGATTTGCAGGCGATACGAGGTTTGTATATACTGACACCAATTTAGCTAATCTCACTAAACTATATTAGTTATGGAGTTATGATTTGAGGAAATTCATCAAATGCTATTCTGATATTCAGGTTATAAAAAAGTACAGTAAGAATACTTGTTATACATCAATGTCATACAAGAAGAAGAAAAGAAAGTAGCAAATATTCGAACAAACCGTTTTCGATTAAATAAGACAATGAAAAACTGGCAAAACTACAATACTTATAATATCTTGCCATAAGAATTAAAAACATTGAGCTGAAATAAATTTAGAAAGAGTTTAAGGAATTATCTACTAAAATTTTGTTCCTACTCAATTGGTGATTACATGAACTACAAAATGTGCTACCCAAATTTTAGTGTCTAATTATAATTGTTATTATCTGTTCTTATTTTTAACATGTATTTAATATTTGTATTATTTTAATTGAGATTCTTCACTGAGATTTTGTATTTTTGACTTGCCACAAACATTGTTCAATATTGGCTGTAGTAGAATAAAGAAATCTAAATCTAAATCTGGTTTTTCATTTATTTGTACTTTTTTCTAACGGATCAAGTAATAAATTAAATCAAAGGGCTCAATATGACGAATCCTAATATATTTTTTTATTTTTTTTAAATAAATATTTTAAAATATATTTAAAAAAATATGTAAAAAATACCCATTCCCCCCTTTATTCTTCAAACTATAAGACCAATTTTTTTTGTTTACAGGAAAAATACGAATAAATCCTTAATATTAATATTGGGGGTCAAATTATAGAATTAAACGGAAAATAAAAAAATAGTTTTTTAACGCATCATGCAATACATCAAATGAAAGGGTTTATTATGAGGAATACAAATATATATTTTTCATAATTTTAAAATTAATTGTTTACAAGATAATAACATAAAGATATAAAACATTCTCATTTCTCGCTTTATTTCCGAAACCATACTACCTAAAATTTAGAAAATAACTAGGGGCTCACATGAAATTTATAAAAAAAATTATTAGAAAACCCCTATAGTAATTTTAGTGACAAATTATACAATTAAATGGAAACTAAAAATTCAATTTTCAAACGCATCATATCAAATAAAAGGCTCATTATGTGAATTACAAATATATCATATTTTTACATCATTTGTTTAGAAGATATTAACAAAAATATTAAACATTGACGTAATTCCCACTTTAGAAACTACATTATTTAAATTTTGTATTTTTAAATAATTTGAATAATATTTATTAATTTACAATTTAAAACGACCTATTTTGCCCTTTATCTTCCAATCTACAGAGCCTCAAAATTCAGACAGTAGATTAAAAAAGGCTTTCCTGAAAGTTTATTAGTAAAATAAAACTCTAATGTTAATTTTTGGCTGCCAAATTAGAAAATTAAATAAATATTCTTATAAAAATCAAGCGAATCCTAAAGCAGATAAAATAAAAAGTCTATGTGTGGAAAATGAAAGGGTATTTTTTTATAAATTTAAAACGCTTCCTTTAAAAGATATTAGGGTTAATATAAGAAAATGCACTCATTCCCTGCTTGTCTGAAACTGGAATATTAGAATTTTGAAGGTGGTACGAAACCCTAAGTATGCGAGTCCAACTCGCACTTGACCAAATTATTTTACATTAAATATTCTCTTCGAGATGTGGTTCTTTTGTATGCAAGACAATAAATATATTTAATATATACTGTTTCTGATCAGGGAACATTCATCAGTTGCACTTCCCACAAGAAAATGTCCTCTCGAACAGTTCTTTATGTATCTGACATATGTCAGTAGACTCCAGATGATTTTCGGAGCCGTTCTATAACAACAATTACAAATATTAATAACAAAGTTATAAATTTTCTAACCCCTTGCGAAGTGGAACGGTCATTCAGTGAAGTAAAGTCTATTCAGGTCAATTAAGCTGTTTTCGAGTAATCGTTAAACACAGAAAAACGATGGAATATACTCTACTCAGGATATTACCTCTTACGGTTAATGAATTAATTACCTTCTGGAAAACAAACATAACCTTGACGTGATATTTTCGCGCAAGTTACCCCACGTAAACAAATCTCATAAGATAAATTAATTAAATGAAAGTAAATGAATGTTCCTTTGCCAAAGAAAAGCAAATATTAAAACCCTTCCGATTCAATTTCGAGTGAAACAACGAAATCTTCCAAGTTTTTAAAGAATTTTTAATAAACCGGGGATTTTCGCTTAGTATTCCACTTTCTTATTAAAGCGCCTTCGTTTCGTATTTTCGCTGTTTTTCAACCGTCGAATAAGGTAAACTTCATTCTTGTGAACTTTTCTCTCAGTCCTCGCCCTGCCTGCTTGCTTACTTCCTCCTTCTGATCAATAACGCATTTTTCTGCTCGGCTCCCTTACAAGAAATTTAATTAATAAGATCTTTTAATAATATCTCATTGATTTGTCGGGATAATAAAGAGGCCAAAATTTAACGATTAACCCCGTAATGTTCTCTCTCTCTCCTCTCTGGAGAAAACTTTACCCGAACTGTATTCATAATACAGTCAGTTTGAAGGATAAATCGCTTCAATAACTTTTTGAAATTTCGCTAGTGAAGTGTGAAGGTGAAGTTTCTGAAACCATCGTGTTCTCGAATGGAGTTTTTACGATATTATGAATTCGAATGGATTCGAAATACTTTTAAGGCTCTTGTAATTTCTTTCAAGTACTTTCGAAGTCGTATTCGTCCAACTTATTCGAAGTTTACTAGAAACTATGAATTTATAAATAGAAGTATTTTATTTTGGCGTTGATTACGGAATGGTTGGCTCATTTATTAATTCGTACGAAGTAGTAGTTTCTTGGTGGAAAATTGAAGTATTTTTTGTTGTTTTTAAGTTTCCTTGGAAAAGTGGGTACCTGTGAAGTTTTTCGTATTGTTTGCAGTTTTATACAAAAAACCAGACTTAAGGCTCTTGAAGTTTCTTTCAAGCACTGTTGGAGTAGGAATTCATCGAACTTAAAGGAAGTGAATTAGAAATTATGAATTGGTGTTTGTTCTGACACTGATTCTGACTGACTGATACTAACAAAACTTAGTTACTACTGGGTTAGAGGATCTTCATTATTCATATTTAAAACTTACTTGACAAATCGCTTTCATCCGTCACTTATAATGGTTCTACGTCTGAATTTAGATCTACAGAACACGGTGTTCCTCAAGGTTCCGTCCTTGGGCCAGTACTTTTCATTATTTACATCAATGATTTGCAGACGATACGGGGTTTGTGTATTCTGACACCAATTTAGCTAACCTCACTAAACTATATTAGTTATGGAGTTATGATCTGGGGAAATTCATCAAATGCTGTTCTGATATTCAGGTTATAAAAAAGTACAGCAAGAATACTTGATATACGTCAATATCATACAAGAAGGAAAGAAAGCAAATATTCGAACAAACCGTTTTCGATTAAATAAGACAATGAAAAATTCGCAAAACTACAATACTTGTAATATCTTGCCAGAAGAATTCAAAATTTTGAGCTGAAATAAATCTAGAGTTAAAAGAACTATCTACTAAAATTTTGTTTCTAGTCAGTAGGTGGTTACATGAACCACAAAATGTGCTCCCCGAATTTTAGTGTCTAATTTGAATTTTTTGACTTGCTACAGACACATTTGTTCAATAATGGAATAAAGAAATCTAAATCTAAATCTGGTTTAACATTTAACTGGACCTTTAGAAGAACTTTCAAAAGCCGTTGGTTTTTGTTTCTTGGGGAAAAAACTGCTTTCTGTGACAGTGGCAGTCGCATTTCTTTCATTTCAATAAAAAATATATCTGACAAAGTTTGCAAAATGAAAAAGTCAACTGTAAACGAAATAAAAGAATTACGTTAGATTTTTGGTACAGATTTAAATATAAGAAAGACGCCACAACGAAATTTTTCCACGTCCACCAAAGAAACCCATATGAAAAATTTTTAAATCTAAAGGCAAAATACCCAAAACTAAAACAATTCCTGACTCCGATCATGGTTTTAGTGTTTTTGGACGATAGGCATATAGAACAAGTTATTCAAAATGATTTAGCGCCAAAAATAAAGTCATATGAATTTGTGGTTTCAAATATCCTATTTTGGTGCTTCTTATGAGATGCTTGGCTCATTTATTACTTCCCGCTAGAAATAGTTTTTTTTATGAAGAACTGTAGTAGAAGTTGTCTTTTAAGTTTCTGCGGAAAAATATGCACATGTAAAATTTTTTCGTAATGTTTGTAAAGTTTTGCACTAAGAACGAGACTACAGAATTGACAAAAATTTTCTTGGACTGTAAAAATATCTGAAAACAAGAGTATTAAGAGTATAAGTATAATATTAATATAAGTATAATATAAATTTAATATAAATATGAAACAAGAGAAATAAGACAAATATTTAAGTAAGTCTATATACTTATTTTATTTTTATATAATTTAGCATTTGTTAGTTTAAGCTTTTAGTTTTAAGAATATTAATTAACAGTTATATCCCAGTCCTACGCACAGGCAACTAGATTGCCTCTGTAGGTATAGTATATTATAAATCTTTTTTTTTTGTATTAGCATATATTACTGTTTTTTTTTTCAAATAAAGAAATGTAATATTTATTATTCCCTCCTCATTGATATTGTTGATAATTATGTACCAGCATAAAAACTGATACTTATGCGAAATATTAAAATATGGTATGTTTTAATTCTAGACACATTTTGAATTCATATCAACAGACTTAACTACAACGTGATAGTAGTGTTATACCACGTATTTCTTTAAAAATGTATGTGATGATCCAAAGTGAAACTTTGTTATTAGATGAATCCGACTAAAAAAAGATTTGCTATGTTTCAGTGATCACTATAAATTTAAAATAATTTGGTCAAGTGCGAGTTGGACTCGGATACTAAGGGTTCCGTACCACCTTCAAGATTCGCTTGTTTTGTATAAGAATACATATGTATTTAGTTTTCTAATTTGGCCCTCAAAAATTAACATTAGAGTTTTATTTTACTAATGAACTTTAAGGGAAGCCTTTTATAATATACTGTCTGAATTCTGAGGCTCTATAGATTGAAAGATAAAGGGCAAAATAGGTCAAGTTTTAAATTATAAATTATTAAATCTGTTATTCAAATTATTTAAAAATACAAATAAAATATATTATTCAAAATTTAAATAGTGTAGTTTCTAAAATTAAGTCGATGTTTAATATGTTTGCTAATATGATTTAAAAATATGATATATTTGTAATTCACATAATGAGCCTTTTATTTTATATATTACATGATTCGTTTGAAAATTGAATTTTTATTTTCCATTTAATTGTATAATTTGTCCCTAAAATTACTATAGAGGTTTTCTAATATTTTTTCTTATAAATTTCAGGTGAGCCCCAGTACCCCTAATTATTTTCAAAATTAGAAAAAAGTTAAATTTTTTATTTTCCATTTAATTCTATAATTTGCCGCCCGAAATAAATATTAGGGGTTTCTCTTTAATTTTCCAGTAAAGTTCAGGTGAGGGGCTATACCTGCATTTTTTTCAAAATTTTCCAGCTTATGGTTTCGGAGATAAGGGGGGGGGATGGGTAAATTTTTTTATATTTTTGTTAATATGTTTTAATTAATTTATTTTAAAAATATAAAAAAATATATTTGTTTTTGTCATAATGAACCCTTTCATTTGATATATAACATAATGGGTGAGAAACAATTTTAATTTTATATTTTCCATTTAATTCTGTAATTTGCTCCCCAAAATTGAAAGTAGAGGTTTCTCCTTATTTTCCAGTAAACTTCAGGTCAGACTCTATACCTATATTTTTATTCAAAACTTTACCTTTAATAGTTTCGGAGATAAGGCGGGGAATGATAAATTTTGGTATGTTTTCGTTCATATATTTTAAATTATTATTTTTTAAATATGAAAAAAATATATTTGTGTTCCTTAGAATGAGACCTTTCATTTGATGTATTACACGATGCGTTTTAAACATTTTTAATTTTTAAATTTTCATTTAATTTTATAATTTGCCCCCAAAAATTAATATTAATGGTTTCTCCTTATTTTTCCTGTAAAGTTCAGGCAACGCACTATATTTCCTATTTTTTGAAAAATTTTAGGCTCAGTAGTTTCCGAGATCAGCGGGGGAAAAGGTCGATTTTTTAAATTTTTCCCCCCAGAAGTACCCCTAAAATCAAAATTTCTTCTTTTACGATATGTGCTCCTGATCGAGTCACCAAACTATACATTGATACCAAATTTCAACCTCTTCTGTCCAGTAGTTTAGGAGAAAATTGCTGTGATGTAACAGAGGCAGAAATCCGGAGTGATATAAGGTATCCGTATATGGTATATACGGAACCCTAAAAATATTAATTAATTTTTCAATGAGTTTTATGAGTTTATTAAAAAAAAAATCAAGATCTATAAATATAAGAAATGATAAAAGTGAATACGCTTTGATTTTTTTTGTAATTTTTTTTAACGCGTTTTTTTTTTCATTTATAAAATATCAAAACAACAAATACAAAAATAAGAGATTCCCGAAAATATGATGATGATAAAAACGAGTTCGATAAAGGTCTAAGAAGGTAATAGACCGACAACTGAAGTTGAACAGCTAACATAGCAGTGAACATTTATTCCGTATGGATCATTGCTGTTGATGTAAATAAGTCGAACGTATTGTGATGTATTCTGGTGCAAATAAAGACATTTACGTTGAGTGTAAACATTTGTAATTGAACTCAATAGAAGTGGGATTAAGTGAAATTTGACATCTCAATTGATTTACAACAACAACTAGAAGTATGACAAAAATTGACGACACTAAAAAAAAGTTTCAGATAAACTGGACGAGAAAATAAGTCAAATCCTCAAAAAACCTGATAAAAGCGAAAAACAAAGTTGAGAAGAAATCATAAAATGCTAGTGCAAAATTTTGATGAGAAACGTAATTCAAAATCTTGCAAGTACCATGTAAGATGAACAGCAAAACCTTGTCACTGCCGTGGACGAAAAACAACCGAATTTGTTAAGGGTTAGCTCAAAATATCTGAAGCAAAACTGCAAGCAATTCGTTGAACGATTTGTCAACTAAAAAGAGATGTTTCGTTGGAATTAGGATGGCGAAACAGCATTCAGACATTATGTTCCGATCCAATCATTTCCTACACAGTATGACAAGTTCAGCATAGATACCGACGAGAGCGGCATCGTTTTGGAGGCCGTTCTATCCCAAGTGCAAGATAAAGAGGAGCGAGTATGTAGCGGTGGATGATCTAAACCAGAAAAGAATTAATGTGTCACCAGGAAAGAACTTCTCACAATAATCAAGGCTGAATACGATTTATACAAATACCTTTATGGTTTATGGTTATGGATCAAGGAACAATGTATCCATGACCAAATGGCGGATCCAAACATTGAACCAATCCTGTCACTCAAGAAGAGAGGAGCACCCAGGCCACGATGGGACGAGGTACAGCCATAGAGGTATTATACTGTAGAGTGAATTAGGTATGGGCGTTACTGTAAGTGGTAGTGTAATAACAATAGAAAGAGAAAGACAATATCAGGGTGCGCTTGCTTATGTCTCTACCCTACCAATAGTCGAAGTTGTAGGTGTCACCATTGACACTGACCTATCAGGAACGACCCTCTTATCCTCTCTCTCTCTTTCTATTGCTATTACATGAATTTCGCTACTTCACGTGTTCTACAGTATAATACCTCTATGGGTACAGCACCTTGGGATACTTAAGTATCTAAAGATAGCGATTCTTACAGTTGCTTTGCACTTGTATTGACAATTTTTAATAAGTTCTACCGAGATGGAAAGTGGCAATGTTATTGATAACTGCTGCTACAAATTTTCTTATCCGGAAATCATGGGATGAACTCTACATACTGCAACACAAATGTGTGAAGTACTTACGAAGCGCTTCATTTATCATAATGGTCAGTATAGTCAGTAAAATAGGTATGTATTTTGTCAGCTATATTCTCTAGACAAATTAGGTTTTTTCGTAATGCTAAACTGACATCTAATAATAACCACTTTCTAAAGTTTCAATAAACTATTCTAGATAAAAAAAAACTGCACTTTACTAACGCTTTCTCTATTTGACTTGCTCTATTTCCAACTACACCGCAAAGATCAAACACTTTTGCATCATACAAAAGATAAAAGCCAAAGTTTAAAACCAAACCCGTCTGCCCCCACTTTGACGGTTCTTTCTCAATCTAATTTGTAGTCTCTCCATATTCATCGTGTACTTTTCATCGTTCGGCTATAAAACAATTACACGAAGAATTAACTCAATTGAATTATTCCCTCAAAGTGGAAAAGTATGCAATGACTAACAGGTCATAAAGAACTTTAAGAGAAAGCATTGCTTATAAATTTAATTGCCTTTTCTTTTGAAGTGTCGAAACGACGTTGGAGAGCACAGGGAACACCTGGCAAGCGCCGAATTATTTGTCGTGAAGTGGGGCGTCATTCGCTCTTTCAATATCTGATGAGTTTCTTCGTTTCTTGCCAACTCCTCAAGTTTTAATGCCTAATGTCATTTGTTTGATGAAATATTCCACCGCTGAATCGTAATGAATAATTAAAATCCCTCGTCTTGTTAGGCAAAAAAGTCGGAAATTCTCTGGTGGATATGAGATGAGGAGTCTTTCAACATATAAACTGCTCCAAGAAAAGAACACAACAATAGAAATTACGTAAAAACTGGATAAAAACAAAAATATCAATTACTGTATACGAGGTATAAAGGAATAAGTACGAAAGATTTCAAAATGTGCTTCCTCGAGTAATTTTATGATGAAAAGTTCCTATGAACTATGTCCGCAAACATTTCTTTAACGATGTAAAGGGTGGGCAAATAAGAATGGCCGCAATCTATATCTCAGGTACGGCTCGTAGTACACCTTTAATGAAAAAATATTGTAGACTAAAGTGGCCACGAGAAAACCCTGGAAATTATTTATAGTGTTGTACGACGACCGCTAGAAGGCGTAAAGTGAAAATTGCCTTTTTCTGCAAAATTTACATATTTAATATATTCCAAAAACTAGAAAATCGTAATTATAGAAACATTTCGCATACTTTGTATTGCAAGTATTTAGTTCTATCTTGTCAAGTAAACGGTAGGGGTGAGTGGGAAACTTGTTGAAAACAAATGCTCGTCATTCTGGTTTGGCTTAACCGATTTTTATAAATTTGAGCTTTTTGAAATTGGCTTTTCTTCACTATTTTAATGAATAACCGTATCGCTAGAGGGCGCTATCCATTTTTTTAGGAATGATGTTTTTTATCAAAAATATTAAATTAATTAGGGTAGACTGGGTACGGTTGTGACAATTTTGGCTTGATCAACAATAATTAGGTTTATATATTAGTTAGGGTGGAAAAAAGTAATCTAAATCTTAATATGTATATTTGCCTACGTAAAAACTCCAAAATGTTGTCCCTAAATGCGCTGTATTATGTAAAGCATCAAATTATATAAAAAAGAGAAAGTGTCACAACCGGCCACAACCCAAGGACGGTTGTGACAGTGGTTGAGGTCGGTAGTGACAAACAAAATTAAATTACGATTAAAGGGATAAATACCAGTTTTGCTGAAGTCTGCCTGAATGTTTGCTTGTGTGAAAGCCTAAGGCATAGCAGCCTTGATGATACCTGGTATGTCGGAAATACTCATTGTCTTGCCAGGGCCACAAGCACGATTCACAGCCTTCTTAAATGGTCCAAAGACAGATCGGTCTAATGGTTGCAGTTTGTGCGAACAATGCGGAGGAAATGACAACAGGGTAATGCCCTTTTCTTTGCAAAAATCCAGCGTATTAATATGGACGTGAGAAGAATGATTGTCCAGCACAAGTAAGACTTTATGTGTTAGAGAAGCCTTGGAGAATGTTTTGAAATGTTTAAGAAATACTAAGAATGTGGCATCTTTCATCCAACCTGAAGGATTTGCAGTTCCAATCGATCCTACTGGCCATTCCTAACAAAATGCTCATGATAACGAACCCTCGAAACTGAAATAAAGGAGGAGTTGCATTTCCCAAGGCATTACTGCACAAGCAACTCTAACTAATGTGCCACGTTCTGCTGAAGTAGCTGCTCTCACTGGCCTTACGCCACGTCTTGCCACTACTTTATCAGGCTTTTGTACGGTAGTGACACCTGTCTCTTCCACATTGTATATATCCTGTGGCTCATATGCGTGTCTGTCCAAAACAGTTTGCAAATTATTATAAAAAGCTTCAAAATTAGTTTTGTTAAAACTTGTAGCTCTTGAAAGGCTTGTAGCCTGAGCTATGCGTACAAACAGTGACGGGTTCCTGTTTATAAATGAACGGAACCATTCCTCACCAGCCATCTTCTCAAACCAAGTATGCTACTTGGGTAAATATGACATAAAGCGACCAGCAGGTTGTTAGCTCAAATGCCAGCTTCCGTACCTCTTTTGTAGAACGACCAAAATATATTTCAGAGCAACGTGTAATATATTTTGATAGCTGCTGTTCTTGCTTCTCAGAGAATACTTTATTATGAGCAACACACCCCATGCTGATGCTGTCTTTATCGTGATTCGCACCGGTATTATCACATTTACGAATGTATCGCAACAACCACATGCGATTAACTTCATGCATTTCCGCAGCTCTCCGTAAAGAAGTCCCACGTTTCACTTCTTCATAAGCTTCTTTATATTTACTAATATCACACCGTGCTCTTTCGGTCTTCCGCAAGCGTTTTCTGGGCATCTAAAAGCAAAAATATAAAAAAATATATATGTCACAATCGTACCCATAAAATTTGTCACAACCGTACCCAGCACACACTTTCGAAAACAAAAGATCGCCATGACTTTGCTAAATAATCTTCGTAAAAACTAATCACACATAATTAACTACTAATGTTCAACTTATAACAAAAAAAATATAGGACATTATCCGTATACAAATAGCAGTAAATATTAAAAGAAATTGAACAAAAAAACCTACTTTTGACTGTTGAAAAACAATGTGGTCCCCTGCTTACGTCCACGTCCCACGTCGGCTGATGTAATACTGTAAAACGCGTTTATACATGCATGACGCTTCTCTCTTCCCTTACACCCCTCCCGCGTTCCGTATAGTTTCGCTGCTAAAACGACTGTCACTACCGTACCCTGGCACAACCGACCCAGTCTACCCTACTAAATATTTATTCCTCGAAGTTTCCTTGGACTTCCATCGTGGTTGATCTCACAACGTTTCAATAGCTGTGTATCTGCTATCGTCATCAGGTGAATGATAGGAAATTCAGAGTATCGGTCGTATTTATGTTATACCCTTAACCGGTCTTGCGTCGCCGGTCATGGTCACTGGATCTTATCTGGTCCAATCCATTGGATCTTATCTGGTCCAATCAGCGTCGTCGTACCTGGAGGTTGGTTGCCGGTGATGCGTAGCGGTCCTCTGCCGTTTGAGTAGCTATGCGGTGTTCCTTAATCCTGGTGTCCAGCGGTCGCTTTGTCTCTCCAAGGTAAAGATTGCCACATTCACACGGTATGCTGTATATACTATTATTTGGTATTGCTGGTGCGTTGGGCCTCGTTCTTGTTATCTTGCTCCTCAAGGTGTCGTTGCTTTTGAAGATCATTCTGATTCCATAGTTGTGTGCAATTCTTCTAAGTTTCTCCGACAAGCCATTAGTATACGGTAATAGTAGAGTTGACCCCGGGTAGCAACTTCGGCCTCTGCCGTACGACGACGCTGATTGTGAGATGAACCACTTCAAGACGATGTAAGTCCAAGGAAACTTCGAGGAACGAGTTACATTGTCTACCAACTTCGGACTAACAGAGGTAATATTTAATTAATGTTCCTTTTCTTAAAGTGTTTCCTGATTGGAAATGGATATTTTTATTCAGCTTTACCTGATTAGTGGTAATTTGTTCTCATTCATATTGAATAAGATAAACTAACATTCTATTTTATATTGCAATATAGTCCGTGGGTTCAGTTTAAAATTATAAAACTAATGTTCACTTTCACTTTTCTAGAACTTTCATTTACATCGAATATCGCTCCACCAACTGAACTCGCGATCGTGGCTTGCTTCCTGTATAAAACCAGCATAGAAAATTCTCGCAAAAATCATCATCACTCCTACAGGTGCCGAGTCTTTTCGAGAACCATTTTTTATCTCAAAGCGATTTTTGTCGTACTGAAATGAAACAGAGTCGGCTTTGAGTAAATTTCGTAACAATATTATGAAATATTCTAGACGCCACCTAGCGGTGGCAGTATGAATGAAACTGAATAAGAAATTATTCAATATATGTGAGTCATAAAAAGTAATTCCTAACGTAACCAACCTTATTCATTTATATTGGGGGAAACCAGAGTAGAAATATAGAAATATAAATAAAAATTGCCATCACCGACACATTTTGTAACATATCTTGAGATTGAAAAATGATATCTATATGCGGTTTTCACTGGATTGTTGATAATTTATTCTTCTTTCTAATTCCGTTGTCCAAACTACATGTTTGTATTTAATATTTTTAAGAAAAAAAATTGAATAGCGCCCTCTAGCGTTTCCGTTATTCATTAGATAAATTAGTAGAGAAAAGTCAATTCCAAAAAGCTCAAGTTCGTAAAAATCGGTTAGGTCAAACCAGAATGACGAGCATTTGTTTTCAACTCACCTCTACCGTTTACTTGACAAAATAGAACCAAATATTTCTAATAAAAAGTATGCGGAGTGTTTCTAAAATTGCGATTTTCTAGTTTTTGCAATACTTTAGGTTGTAGAAAATGAGCGGTTTGCACTTTTGGTCTTCAGTTACGCGCTCTGGCGGTCATCGTTTAGCATTCTAAATAATTTCCAGGTTTTTCACGTGGCCACTTTAGTCTAGAATATTTTCCCCAAAGCTGTACTACAAGCCGTTCCTGAAACATGGATTGTAGCCATTCTTATTTGCCCACCCTGTACAACGTGTTGAAATCTTCAGATTTTTTCAGATTTTTTCTGCTGACTACTCAAGTTTTCGAGATATTTAGTTCAATTTTGGAGCATTAATGCCTTTATGAAGTTGTCATAATAATATCATAGCAAAGTTTGGCCTTTTGGAAAACTGATACGGAATGTCTTTTTCGGAAGAAGTAAACATGGATTTAGATTGGTGACAGATTCGAAAGATTGCTTGGCTATTCTGCATATGGCTTCAGTGCAGTTTCTTCTGTTTCCCCAGATACTTTTCAGAAACCAAGACTTGTTGTTCTTAAGACGACGCTGTGATGTACGAAATGAACACGAAGGATTACTCAAAGATGGCCCTTGTCCTATCTTAACTAAGGTTCCCCGTTTTAGATGGCTGTAAAGGTAATAAAGCACCCCAGAAACTACAAAAATAGCAGTTGTGTTATGTGAACCAGGAGGTGGAAGAGTTGGAATTCTTCCAGTAATGCTGTCAAATACTCTTCTGAAAACTACTGTAAACAAAGCCAGTGATAAGATTATCAGATGCTATCAAAATTACAATTATCTTAGTCCAAATTATTCCCGATGATTCAATATGCTCACCGGAAGCTTATCACTGGCTTTGTTTACAGTAGTTTTCAGAAGAGTATTTGACAGCATTACTGGAAGAATTCCAACTCTTCCATCTCCTGGTTCACATAACACAACTGCTATTTTTGTAGTTTCTGGGGTGCTTTATTACCTTTACAGCCATCTAAAATGGGGAACCTTAGTTAAGATAGGGCAAGGGCCATCTTTGAGTAATCCTTCGTGTTCATTTCGTACATCACAGCGTCGTCTTAAGAACAACAAGTCTTGGTTTCTGAAAAGTATCTGGGGAAACAGAAGAAACTGCACTGAAGCCATATGCAGAATAGCCAAGCAATCTTTCGAATCTGTCACCAATCTAAATCCATGTTTACTTCTTCCGAAAAAGACATTCCGTATCAGTTTTCCAAAAGGCCAAACTCCGTCCAGAGAAAATATTAGTAGAGACAAAAAATTCCAGATCATGCGACATTATTTACAACAATGATGTGTTCAATAGAGATTCAGAAACTGAATTACACAAAAACAAAGACAATCCGAAACAAAGAGTTGAAACATCATAGCAAAGGTTATGAAATTCTACTTTTTCGGGGGTGACGTGTTCTTTCTGCCCCTACAACTTTTTTTCAGTACGCCGCTGGCAATTGACAAAAAAGTGTGTATGAATCCAATTTTTTTTTCTATCTTTTTTTTTCGTATCTGCCACTGTTTTTGTGTAAAAAAAATCCTTCTGTGATACAATATGCTATTTTTATTTCATACTTTTCAAACAAATCTTACTTTTAATCTCTAGTTGAATACCTGCTGCCCATTATAATGCTAAGTACTCATACAGTGAGACTTCTCTTATTTAATTGATTTGATTTTAATACAACTGCATTTAAGCTCACAACTCGTCTTAAAAGGAACTAATTGCATTGTTTCAGCACACAATACTGGACGTTCCGTTGAAATTTGGGAAACTGTTATGTATCACTGCCGTCTATTAGATAAATAATCCCACTATAATACCTTTCATTTATCACCATTACCTACAATGAATAAACGTATTTACATTAAACGCATGTTTAGACATTGTTCGTGTCCATTAGCATTCAGTAGGAATATTAGTGGTAAAGTCAAGACCATTACGGTATGTAATATAAATGGAATGCAATATACTAATAAATTAACCTATTTACTGGGTAGGCCGTAATAATCGTCTGGATTTATAATAGTAATACGAGCTATTTCTTTGAAAATTAATTATTATTCTTGGCAATGTATACATGGAGTGGAAAAAATAGGTACAATAACCTTTTTTACATTTTACACAAGGTAATATGTGTAAAGGGTTTATCGCTGGCTGCCTTAGATTTGACCTTAACCTTGAAGGTTATTTCAATGTCATAGTCATTTTTTTATATGAGCCTCAATACTGTAGCCCTCTATACAAACAGGGCAGACCATTTTCAGATCAAACACCATAAGGTCATTTAAGGCCAAGCCTTTTTTCAAAAATAGGTACCCATAATTTTATAGCAGGAAATATGGTCAGATATGGCCTTAATCTTTCGCATCATGGTTAAAAGTCGAGGTTAGACTAATTTAGATTTGATCTTGACCATAATCTTGAAGGTCATTTGAAGGCCAAAGAAGCCTCTACAGTTTTGCCACCGGAAATGAATAAAACAGACCACCTCACGTTCAAATATCTTAAGTCCATTTATGGCCAAGTCAATTTCTTTAAAAATCGATACTCATTTTTTCATCGCAAAAAATACAGCAGGTAACCATGGTCTGACTCGTCCTAGATCTTTGACCTCAAGGTCGAGAGTCAAGGTTAGGTTAGATTTGACCTTGATCCTAACCTTGAAGGTCATTTCAAGGTCAAAGCAATTTTTAAAACGTTTGCTACCGAAAATTGACTTAGATTACGTGTAGTAGAGGGGAAATAATGGACTGGAGGTTTAAGCTTTTTATTGGTTATCTGGTTGTAACCTTGCCATATACATTTATTATCAATATTGTTGCTGTAGGGCAGTCTAGCAAGTCTTACATTTCAGCGTAAAATTCTTTATTTTAATTTTTACTTCAAAGTGACCTGTACTCTAGACCCTGAGATCAAAGGTCAGAGTCATTTTGAGTGAGAAATGCTAGGCTTTTTTTTCATTTCTAGAAACTAAAATATCTGTTATTATTTAAAAACTGCTTTGAGCTGCAAATCACCCTATATGTCAACTAGTAGCGAAAGAAAAATGATAACTTCTTTGTCCTTCACCTTTCTCGTATCCCGCGTTAAATTGTCTCCCCACTGGAACAATTATTACAAAAAAGAATTCATATAGCCCAAAACTAAGGCACTTACCTCACCTCTGACAGGTGAGTTAACCTGAAATTTTCATCGTGACATTCTAACCTAGGAATTACGGGTAACAGCTCCAGATTTGGAACCTCTATGTGCTAGTTTGCCCAAAAATCCTAAATGTCGGTCTTTACATCTCGCGTCTTCAAATATACAGGGTAGTTGGAATACAGATTGAGTTAAAGTTACACTTAGAAAGTGATCCAAATAATAAGAAATAGAAAAGGTATACAAATTAGAGAGAGAGAGAGAGAGAAAGCTAGAGAGGTAAGAATGCGCTAAAATAATCCATAGATCGTACCTTAAATCAGGTAAAAAAGAACAGTTTTTATTATAAGACAGTTGAAGTCGGTTTTTTTTAAATATAAATTATTTTCAATACAATACAAAATAAATAATTCTGCAATTACCAGCTGTTTAGCTCCAAACAAGAAAGTCGCATCAAAGAAGAAGTAATTAAGTTTACATGCGAATCTTTCTCTGGGATTTTTCACGATCTGACGGGCCTGCATTATTTCTTACCTTCAAAGAATGAACTTCTTTTGACGTAACTTGAAATAATTGTCTCATTGTTGAATGTTGAAATGCAAATTAGGTCGAAAGGCAAAAAGAATAGTAATTTGAATTTTCTGTTCGTAATTGCTTGTCGAGATACAAAGTGCAAGATTGCTAATTTGAATTAACTGCAGCAAAGTTTTCAAGAACAGTATACTGGATGTTGGATGGTGAAGAATGTCATAACAACTTCTATTTATTTATTTTTTATTCAAATGCCTCTAAAAATTATATTTTTCAAATATGTTGTTTCTCTTTTAATACAAATTCGTCCTTATATTTAATTTAAAGTTACCACCCGGATATCGTTACTTTCAAAGTAATGGTCGATTGTGTTCAAGGTCACGAAATCTTGACCACAAAACATCAAAGGTTCCGACAAGAGTTTCGCTTCTGCGTTTGATTATTCTGTGCTATCGACACAACACACTACCGCCACAGATTACCCCCTATAAACAAACGCACAAACAAACAAGGAAATTTTACCTCTTCATATATTAGTACAGAAGTATAGCTGTACATATAGACATACGAGGGCTGCCTTTTGTATTTCGGGATTGGACAACCCTAGTGTTGCAATCTGACATCTGACAGCTCTATGGTAAAATTTGACATTTTTGAGGTTATACGTACTCAGAACGTTTTGACATACGAGCGCTATGTGTTGTTTACAGTAACTTAAAGGATTCATCTCGGCCAAAAAAAGTAATTAAATCGTGAACATTTTCGTGCGATTATTTTTTACAACTTTCGACGTGGATTAAGTCAGCAAGAGTGCATGGATGAACTTAATTTAATTTTTGGCGATGAAAGTCCATCAAGCACCTCTGTTTATCGATGGTATGGTGAATTCAATCTAGATCGTACTTCACTCAAAGACGAATTTCGTGAAGGTAGTCCAAAAACAGTTGTTGTTTCGGAAACCATTGATGCTGTACGCGAACTGATATTGCAAGATCGTCATGTGACCTATCGTGAGATTGAGTCAACCTTACACATTAGTGGGACCAGCATACATTCAATATTGCATAAACATTTGAATGTCAAAAAAAAATTGTTCGCGTTGGATCCCACACAATTTGTCAATCGGTCAAAAAAGGCTGGTGTCGATTGGTCGAAAGAAAAGCTCAAACAATACGATCGCGGTGCTTCAAAACACGTTTATGACATAGTGGCAGGTGATGAATCGTGGATTTACGCGTATGAGCCCGAAAGTAAACAGCAGTCGACTGTATGGGTGTTTCAAGATGAGCCGAATCCAACAAAAGTAGTTCGCGCACGCAGCACTTCCAAGCAAATGATCGCCTGTTTTTTCGGAAAAACTGGACATGTCGCAACCGTACCACTAGAATAACCCAGAACAGTCAATTCTGAGTGGTAAACACCCATTGTTTGCCAGTTGTCTTTCAAGAAATGAGGAAAACCAATCGCTGAAGATGGATCACTCTTCACCACGACAATGCGAGCTCTCACACATCGGCTCAAACAACTGCATTTTTGACCACTCAAAACATTGATTTGATGAGTCATCCGCCGTATAGTCCTGACTTGTCACCAAATGACTTCTTTTTATTCCCGTATGTAAAAAACAAACTGAGAGGTCAACATTTTTCGACACCTGAAGAAGCGGTTGCTGCGTTCAAAATGCATGTTTTGGAGATACCTCAATCAGAGTGGAAAAAGTTTTTCGACAATTGGTTCAAACGCATGCAGAAGTGTATAGATCTTCATGGGGAATATTTTGAAAAACAATAAAGCGATTTTCGATAGTTAATATTTGTTTTTGTTCTCTAATCCCGAAATATAAAAGGCAGCCCTCGTAGATGTGTTACACATATCACATGCAATATTTATTTTTCTCTTGTACTTCACCTAATTTCCAATAACACTTTACTGTTAAGTAAATATTGCGTAAAGAAATAAACAAAAAACCCGTAAAGGTTGGAACCGCGCTTTAACTATTCCTACGGAAATAGCGACCAATAAAATGATTCAAGAAACTGGAGAAGGAAAAAAACTGCTCACGTTTTTCATAAATAAAGTGTCCCCATAAAGGAGCTTAAACGAAATTGGAAAAATGCTGTAGTCGAATAAAATAAGGCAATCCTGGTCTCATTAAATTTAATGAACGAAAATATTGTTATTGAAATTCCGAGGCGGCAATAATAAGGTGGAGAGATTTTATTTCTTTAGATGAAAGCTAAGCTAATTTCGAATTTGTCAAAGTGGAAGACCTACCTTAAGCTTAAAAACATTTGGATTTTCACCCTCTTTTGCGTACACAAAAAAAATATGAGATTTAATTAAATACGAGAAGTTTTGAAAATAAATTGGATGACAAATTTAAGTACGAAATCTTGGTGACTTATTTGTATTTTTCTACACAGGATAAATACTAGAAAACTAACATTCTCTTTGTTTACAGTGCAGCCGAGGCTACTTCTGGGCAACTAGCTACTTTTTAACGGAAGAAGTAAGAAGTATATGGTATATACTTCAGAATGTATCACTACATATTATAAAACCATGTTCTTCAGAGCGACTGTCTGTTCGCGATGAAGTCAAAAACTACTGAACGGATTTTCACCAATAGATAGAGTTATTCATGAGGAAGGTTTAGATTTATAGTTTGTCAAGATTTTGTGAAAATTGCTTAAAATATAACGGGAATTGGATGTAGTATCGGAAAAAATCGAGCGGCCTGGGAGCGTTCATCAAAAAAGCTGTTTAATCCCTTTGAGATATTACAAAACAATGGGTGGTGGGATATTCCTCTTTTATAGATCAACAAAAAAGTCCAGGATGGCATCTTTTGAGGATAGCTTACTATACCCAATCTATCTTCTAACAAATTGGTAACGTAGAATGCGGTAATTCGAAAGCTATTTAGACTGATATAGTATTAATCCTTATCAACTTAAATACGTTAGTTACCTTAAGCATTTCATGCACATTATTATAACCTTTTACACCATCTTTACAGAGTATTAAACAGTCACTTCCCGTCCCGCCGTTTATCCTTCTGGACACTTAAATATTCTTAATTATCCAACCGATTTTAATGCGGTATTCATCAATAGATAGAATGTTTCAAGAGGAAGGTTTATACATAAAGTTTATTTACTTGTATTAATTTGTTTAAATATGACGATAATTGTTCAATCAACGCGACGCTAATATACTTATTCGGGGATTGTTACATAAGAAACCACATTAGCTCAGTTCGCTAGAGCGTATTGCTAATAATTCGAAGGTCTTGGGTTCGATCCCCACGGCTAATTGAAAAAATTATATAAGTTGACTAGCAGCTCGTTCTTCTCCACACCATCGATAGGATTCTGGTACTCAGTTCTCTGAGCATACTGGTAGTCGGTTCTTTTTTGCCACCTCAATCTCTTAGTGTCAGCATTCTCGCCGTTTTTGGAAGGTTCTTGAGGTCTCTCGATGGGATTTAAAGTGATGTATGAGTCTATTTGTTCTTTAAAATGCTTCTCAGAGTATCTGTGAGTTTTGTGATAGTATGTTTTGAATTTCTCTTCATCAGCGACGCATTGCATCGTCATCCAAGTGTGTGCTAAGAGTAAGGGAAATCTTTCGGCCCAATAGTTGGTGAAAGTTATGGAGTCCTCGCCCAATAAGGACTGAGCATCTGGTGAAAGCTCTCTGTAGTGGTGTTTTTTATTTCTCAACGCTCGCAACAGATCCCTTACTGAACAGCCATGATACGATCGATATTTTTTCAAATCTGATGCTACTTCTTCGTGAATATGACTTTTCCAATCATACTTCACCATTTTCTCCCCGTCATTTTCTAACGCTTTTAAGGCAAAATCGCTTATTTCAGCTTTTTCTACCCTATCACTAACCTCCTGGAAAAAATTGAGGATTTTGTCGCTATTCCAGAAAATCGGATGTTCCAAAATCGCTTCGCAAGAAGGTCTGACGTCAGGTCGAGAAGATATCATCGCTGATATTAAAGTCTTCTGCACATTCGACAGCCAAATTCGACCAATTGTGTCAATATCTCTGGCAGGTTAAGTAACCTGAAAATTTTATCGTGACATTCTATCCTAGGACTTTAGGAAGAACAGCAATTACAAGGAACGGCTCCAGATTCGGAACCTCTGTGTGATAGTTTCCTCGAAAATCCTAGATGTCGGTCTTACATCTCGCTTCTACAAATAAGTAACGACATTCATTTTTTTTTCAGATATAAATTCATAGGACATTATTTGTGTTCAAATTCGTAATTCTTAATTTAATATGACAACAATTTAACCGCTAATGGGCTACCCTACATATTTATTTTTTCTAACCTCCCTGCATAGCTATAATTGCATTTAATTCTCTAACATTTATTAAAATCCTCATTATAATAATTTCATCTCATTATATATTTCCACCACCCTGTATATGCAACTGTTCATAGACCACGCTTAATATTTTTTAACATTTTTGAACCACCCGGTAAACCATTCTGTATATGCCATTGCCTATAAGCCACCGTATTTACTCTTTTTGTTTATGAAATTTTTAACTATATTCTATAACCATTATTCTACTCCGACCTATATTTCAATCATCATATATATGAAACTCTTTGTGGGCTACTCTATAAATCATTTCCTTTTCTAAAACTGTTTTATCATCATCCTGTATATCTATAATTCCTCTCACCCTATATTTCATCTTCCCTATATATACAACTGCTTACGGGTTACGAAATGTTGCATTTCCATTTCCGCCACCCTGTATATGTATCTCTGTATAATATTTTTTGCACCACCCTGTATAACTGTATTTCTACTGCACCTTCTATTACAAGAACCCTGTAAATTCAACCGCTAATGGGCTTCCCTATATAATTATTTTATTAGTTATAATTGCACTCTACCCTATATTTCAAACACCCTATATATGCAATGCTTATGTGCCCACGAAAAAAATGATTTCTAATTTATCTGGAACCGCCCTGTATAATTATAATATACAGTGATTACTTAACCACTAAACAATAACAACGCTTGCATGCCACTTTCCGAAGTACATGCTCTAAGTATATAACACATTGGTCCCTCTATATATAATTACTCAATGTTTTGAATCTGGCGGAGGCGGCACATTCAGTTGTTTGGCGTTGACATTATGACGTAAATAATGAATTTTTATTATATTTTATTTAATGAATGAACCAATATTATAAATTAATATTAGCATTCTGCACTGAAGGTCGTCATTAGCGACTTAACAAAACAAAAATGAAGAAAATCGGTAGAAACACAGGGGAGAAAATGGTACCTAATCGTTTTGTCTTTGCGTATTTATATATAGATTGAGCGGGAAAGTTTAAATTCACACTTGGACCCGGTAGGTGGCGCTGCCATCGGATTGTAGGAAAATTTAGTTGAACTCCTACTCAACGGTTGGACCGATTTTGAGGAAACTTTTTGTGAGTGTTTAAACGGGTACCGAGAAGATTTATATTCACAATTGTACCCGGTAGAGGTACTGCGATCGGATTCTAAATTTTTTACAATAATTGCATTTAAATTCAACATAAATTTTTCTATTCCGTGCGACATCGGGTCGGGCTAGCTAGTTCACTAAAAATATGAAACTTTGCATGCTAGCCTTTATTAATCTTAACATGGAAAAAATATTCAATTTCTGTATAAATTTTAAATTTGAATACGGTCACCAAAAAAAGTATTTGTTTCAATTTTGGATATGAATCCTATATAAAAAAAACATTTAAACAAAAGTTGTTCAAAAATTATTTTTTTAAAAAATGTCTCTTATGATTTGTTTAAAAAAACAATATTTTTGTTAAATATTTAAGTAATTCATTACATTTACATTCCTATTAAAATTGACTAAACTAAATTTTCTATTTTTTACTCCGAAACTTCCACTAGTCACCTTATGGCTATTGTAAGTCACGTGAATTCGCTGAAGATAAACGGTCTCTCTCTTACACCACTGCTTGTCTATAGCGCGACTCATTGGCGCCTATATAACATTTTGTTAGATCACCTGGCAGGTAGAAAGACCCAACAAAATGATCTGTCTTTTTGAGAATCTTATTTCTTGGATTATTCTTTAAACATTAAACAACAACATATAAAAATTGCATATTATCGCAATTATATTTTTGGAAAAAAAAATTTATTTTAAAAATTTAGGGGTTGATTTACCCCCGCCATTCACCAGCCAGGTCTGCAGTTCCGAGTTGAAATATAGGACAGGTATGTGACAACTTTTCAGCTTGCCTCAAATACCTACCAAAAAATTGGTGCCAACTCTGGGACTATAATGGGACGATCAAACCCGATCATGCAAAGAAATTTTAAATCGTTCTCGTTCACTTAATTTAACCTTTTTTATGAAGAAGTCACTACTGAAGGAACAGTTTAATCAAACAAAAAATTAGAAAAAATAAAAAATGGATAAGAAACATAAAAAAGAAAAAAATACGATTTCAAGTATTTATCTGACAGTAATAAAGAACATTCTCCGTGGCTAAGGTTATCAGGCAACGATAATATTTAACGGTGTTTGCGCAGAATGACATGCTCTTTCAATTAGCATGGTCAAGATTTAAAAAATTGTCGAATGTCTTGAATAACGATTACGTCAGAGATTAGGGTCGTATGTTTAAATCAAAATCGTGGTGTGAGAGATTTTTTTTCAAAAAACTCTACCTCTCTCTCGAAAACACCGTATTGATAGTAACTTCAAATCCTAATTTTTGCAATTAAAAGAGTTGTCATCATTCAGGAGTAAACCAAACTATACTTCGAGGTGTCATTCTTTTGTACGCTAGACAATATACAGAGTGTTCCTAAATTTGAGGTAGAAACGAAAAAGGGAGATTCCTTGATTAGTTTTAGGAAGAAAAAGTCCTATAAACATGGGTCCGCAAACGTTTCGTTTTCAAGATACAGAGTGTTAAAGTTTCAATTTTTTTCAAGTTTTTTTCTCATAGTATCTGCACATCACAAGATATTCAAATGAAATTGGGCATAGATATTACAATTAAGAGTTGTTTACACCTTGTGACATGCCAATTTCGATTGCAAATCTACAGGGTGATATTTTTTCGGGAGCACTGTCCACTGTTGTCCTTCAGAACTTTTTTTTGGTGAGCCACTGGTACTTTCAAAAATCGTAAAGAAAAGCTTTGTTGTTATAGCAAACTTTATGTTCTCTTGTAGTTTTGTCGTATCTACTACCGATTTCGAGAAAAAAATTTTGAATTATTAAACTAGCAATGATTCTTAAAGATTCGATAAACTGGTATAATCATCAAAAAAAAGTATTACTGCAAGAAACGTACAACTCAAAAATTAATCATAATAAAAAAACTAAATAACAACAAAGGAACTAAACTACAGCAATTGTTGAAAATGTCCTCCCCCAACCCTTATACAAGCTTCTGTTCTTCTTCTCATAGACAATCGAACTCTGTCAAACACTCCTGGAGTATTCCTAATTGTATCAAACGCGCCTATTATACGATTTATCAGTTCGTCTACGGTATTCACTGGCGTTATGTACACTAGAGATTTCAGATGGCCCCATAGAAAGAAATCTGAACTATTTAAATCTGGGGATCTGGGGGGCCATGGCTGATGTCTACCTCGTCAAATCCACCTGTTTACATAATTTTCGTTCAAATACTCCCTAGCCAAAAGTGAAAAATGAGCAGGAGCACCGTCGTGCATGAACCATATTTCACGTCGCATCATAAGAGGTATATCATCCAATAAAAAGGCCAAATCGTTCTCTAAAAAATGTCTGTATGATTGACCAGTAAGTCGCCCTGGCAAGAAGAAAGGACCAATCAAATAATCGCCAATATTACCACCCCACACATTTAATGAAAATTCCTCTTGAAAATAAGCTTCTGCAATTTCATGTGGATTCTCCTCAGCCCATATGTGTTCATTATGAAAATTTATGATTGAAGTCCTTGAGAAACAGGCTTCATCAGTGAATAGGATTTGGCAATCAAAATGAGGATTGTTCAATAGTCTGTTGAGGTACCACTGACAAAAAATAATTCTTGGATGACAATCTCGAGACAAGAGCGCCTGCACCCTCTGAATGTGATAAGGATAGAGCAAATAATCCCGCAAGATCCGCCAAACAACTTGATGACTTGTATTTAAGGTAACACTAATTTTTCTTGTACTGGTTCCTGGATGTTCCTCTATTTCGTTCAGCACTGCCTCTTCGAGTCGTGGTGTTTTCACACTTCGTGGTCTACCTGCATTAATATTTTTCGCAGAAAAAGATCCAGTTTCTGAAAGACGCCTGTGAATATTAGAGAACATCCGATGACCAGGCATCACTCTATTGGGATAGCGTTCCATGTAAAGACGCTTAGCTTCTCTTTAATTACCATTTGCAAGACCATACATGAAATGCATGTCAGTCATTTCGGAATTCGTAAAATTCGGCATGTTTTGATATTAAAATGCAACCATCTTTAATTTTCAAAACACAGGAGTTTAATTTGATGTGTCAAAACTAACAATAAATTTATTCATTCACCACAGCCTACTAGGTAGGTAACTAGATTTCTATGACAATTCGGAATCATTCAAAATTTTTTTCTCGAAACCGGTAGTAGATACGACAAAACTACAAGAGAACATAAAGTTTGGTATAACAACAAAGCTTTCCTTTACAATTTTTGAAAGTACCAGTGGCTCACCAAAAAAAAGTTCTGAAGGACAACAGTGGACAGTGTTCCCGAAAAAAATATCACCCTGTAGATTTGCAATCGAAATTGGCATGTCACAAGGTGTAAACTCTTAATTGTAATATCTATGCCAAATTTCATTTGAATATCTTGTGAAGTGCAGATACTATGAGAAAAAAACTTGAAAAAAATTCAAACTTTAACACTCTGTATCTTGAAAACGAAACGTTTGCGGACCCATGTTTATGGGACTTTTTCTTCCTAAAACTATTCAAGGAATCTCCCCTTTTCGTTTGTACCTCCAATTTAGGAACACCCTGTATATATAATATATATTGTTTTTGGTCTTTACATCTCGCGTCTTCAAACCAAAGTAAACGTAAATTACAATTTTCTCTAATTTATATCTACCAGTAAACTACTAGCAACTATAGTAATCAGTACAAAGGGTAAATCCCAAGTACCTGAATTCTAAATAACAGATTTCACAGATAATTTTAAATAATTTGAATCTACGGAGTGGTTGATTTCATGATGTGCAACAATAGATTTATCCACTCTTCCGTATTTCAAATGGGCAATATGCTCTTTGAAACGAGTACTGATAGATTTGCTTGTCTGTCCATAATTCTTTAAATGACAATCGTTACATTTGATTTCATTAATACCCGACTTTTCGAAATCAGCAAGTTAATCATTAGGAGTACCCAACAATTTCTGTGGTGTTGTCACCGCCTTCATACCAATTTCTTTAAAGAAATTCTTAAAGCCCCTATTATAACGACTGTATGGAACAGACAAACTTTTGTTCTTGTGACTCATTTCGAAAAGTTGACACTTCATTCATTCGTAACCGAAGCTGCTTCTTCCTAATTAATTTGTCTATCTGTTAGATAACCATTGCATGCAGCTATTTCTCTAATAGTTTTCTTTTTTCAAACATCTCTTTGTTAAGAGGGAATGTCAACAACAAATGTACAATTAATCCCCCCAATTTTATTTTGTTGGCAGTGAAAAGAAGTATTAGATATAAATATATATATATATATATATATATATATATATATATATATATATGTGCTAGTATCCTTCTTATAAACATCAAACTCTAACTTGTTATTATCATTTCTTAAAACTAATAGATCAAAAAATGACAGAAAACCCTTATTTTCCTGTTCATATGTATATTTAATAGAAGCAAACCTACTGTTAAGATGCATGACAAACTCATTAATATTAGTATTAAATATAGCAAATATGTCATCCACGTACCGTATCCATAACCTAGGAAAATACTGGGAGTCATTTTTTGCTTCAGTTTCTAACCTGCTCATGAACAAACTGGCAAGATACGGCGACAAAGGGTTTCCCATTGCCGTTTCTTCTTTCTGGTCATAAAAGCAACCCTCAAACTGAAAACAATTGGCTCATACATAATATGTGAGGAAAATTTGTTAATTTCTGCCTCACAAAAGGAATTTTTACGCAGTAAGTCGTCCAGGTACTTCAGAGTTTGTGGAATGGGTACACTAGGAAATAAGGAACTAACATCAAACGATACCAAAATTTTTCTAGGTTGCAGAGAAACGTTTTGTATTGATTGAATAAACTCTAAAGAATTCTTTACGCTAAAGTTTTGCTGCGGACAAGGTAAATTTTCAAATCATTTTGTTTACCACTTTTCTAACTTATAAGATGGGGCATCAATCGCTGAAACAATCGGACATACTGTGTTTCCCGGTTTGTGAATTTTTGGATCGGAATCGTTGGATTAAAAACATTAGTTTCAGCTCACGACTTACAATAGATTTGCATGCTTTAAGGACGTGGTTTAGTTCTGATGTCATTTTTAATAAAGAATTTCTAACTAATTTTGAATACAGGCCGTTTGTAATCAGGTTATTAATTCTATCAGAATATATGGTTTACAGAATCATGCTAAATTCAACATCGAGTGGACCTTGCAATTCGAAAAAAAACCGTCGAGGAAAATTCCCTTCATCAACTCCTTTTTCTCCAGTAGAAAATAAAAATAACAACAAGAACATTGATCTAATTTTCCCAAACGCACATCCTCGATTCGCCTCGTTCTTCACGTGGTGTTTCGTTTGTTTTCTTTTCCAAGAAAACAATATATAAAAGCCCCGTCGCAAGGAGTGCGCTCCTGGCGGTGCTTCTGTGCTCTAAATTGAGTCTGGTAATGCGAATAAACTGAGCTCGAGGAGCTTAAAACCGGAAAACAGAAACTTGTAGAATGCATAATTACATTCTAAGAGATTTTTAAAGTTATGTGCAGTTATTAAGGACACACGCCTGCCGCAGCCTCCGCCTTCAGCCCTATCGGGGAGCATTTCTCTGCGGATGGACTGGCTTTCCGGATAAAGAATTACGTGCTTACTCTGACTTATCTATTGTTATATTATGAACCGAACGAAGAGGTTTTTCCAATTTTGAGATTGTGTGGGTAGATTGAGAATTTTATTATTACTTAGGGATCGTATAAGGCAATGATTTAAGGGTGGAATATGCACCAGTATTCTTATTCAGCTTTTTGTGAAGCAAAATTGTTACTGTTATAGAAGAATTGCTTTGAAGGGAGTTCGTTAAAAGTCTGTGGCTGTAAATATTAATAAGCGAAAAAGTTTCATAAATTTTTACTTAATTAGAGTAATTATTTTCAATACGATGTTTTTTGCTGAAATGTACACTTTAATTTATTTTTTTGTGATTTAATATTCATTTGACTCGCATACTAAGGGTTCCGTACCACCTTCAAGATTCTCAGTATTTAGTTTTCTAATTTGGCCCTCAAAAATTAACATTAGAGTTTTATTTTACTAATAAACTTTCAGGGAAGCCTTTTTTATAACCTACTGTCTAAATTTTGAGGCTCTATAGATTGGAAGATAAAGGGGAAAATAGGTAAAGTTTTAAATTATAAATTATTAAATCTGGTATTGAAATTATTTAAAAATACAAATAAAATATATTTTTCAAAATTTAAATAGTGTAGTTTCTAAAATGGGAATTAAGTCGATGTTTAATATCTTTGCTAATATATTTTAAACAAATGATTTAAAAATATGATATATTTGTAATTCACATAATGAGCCTTTTATTTGATATATTACATGATGCGTTTGAAAATTGAATTTTTATTTTCCATTTAATCGTATAATTTGTCCCTAAAATTGCTATGGACGTTTTCTAATAATTCTTATAAATTTCAAGTGAGCCCCAGTAGCCCTAATTATTTTCAAAAATTTAGGTAGTATGGTTTCGGAAATAAAGCGAGAAATGAGAATTTTTTATATCTTTATGTTAATATCTTGTAAACAATTAATTTTAAAAATATGAAAAATATATATTTGTATTTCTCATAATGAGCCCCTTCATTTGATATATTGCATGACACGTTAAAAAATATTTTTTATTTTCCGTTTATTTCTATAGTTTGGCCCCCAATATTAATATTAAAGATTTCTTCGTATTTTTCCTGTAAATAAACAAATTAGGTCTTATAGTTTGGGGAATAACGGGGAGAATGGGTAATTTTTTAAATATTTTTTTAATATATTTTAAAATATTTATTTAAAAAATAAATAAAAAAACATATTTGTATTAGTTATAATGAGCCCTGTGATTTGATATATTACTTGATACGTTAGAAACAAGTTTAATTTTTTATTTTCCATTTAATTCTACAATTTGCCCCCCAAAATGAATATTAGGGGTTTCTCTTTATTTTTTTTCAGTAAAGTTCAGGTGAGGCGCTATACCTCTATTTTTATCAAAATATTACAGCTTATAGTTTCGGAGATAAGTGGGGGGAATCAATTTTAGTTTTATATTTTCCATTTAATTCAGTAACTTGCCCCCCAAAATTAAAAGTAGAGTTTTCCCCTTATTTTTCCGGTAAATTTCAGGTCAGGCTCTATACCCCTATTTTTTTCAAAGCTTTACTTTTCGTTAATATCTGTTAAATTATTTTTTTTAAATATGAAAAAAATATATTTGTGTTCCTCAGAATGAGACCTTTCATTTGATGTATTACATGATGCGTTTTAAAAAAAATTAATTTTTAAATTTTCATTTAATTCTATAATTTGCCCCCCAAAATTTATATTAACGGTTTCTTCTTATTTTTTCTGTAAAGTTCGGGCAACGTTCTATATTTCCTATTTTTTTCAAAATTTTAGGTTCAGTAGTTTCGGAGATCAGGGAGGGGAACGGTCGATTTTTTTAGTTTTTCCCCCCAGAAGTACCTCTAAAATCAAAATTTCTTCTTTTGTGATATGTACTCCTGATCGGGTCACCAAACTATACCTTCATACCAAATTTCAACCTCTTCCGTCCAGTAGTTTAGGAGAAAATTGCTGTGATGTGACAGAGGCAGAAATCCTGAGTGATATTATAAGGGTATTGTATATACGGAACCCTAAAAATCAGATAATTTATTTTTGTAATAGAGTAAGATCCCAGACGTTACTTATTTTGGAATTTATAAAATTTAAGGAACGGGTGTTATATGTTATTTATAGCCCGCCTAGAACCTTTTTGAAGATAAAGTGCCCGATGCACATTAATAAAGTGATTCAACAAGAGGGATAAACATCGAGACAGACATAGATTACGAAAAGGGATTAACAGGTAAAGCAATAAAAAAAACTAAAAACAAGAATTAGTACCCCCAAAAATCGAATATAGAAAACAATGCAGTATCTCATTTGTTTAATTTAGTTTCAGAATTTCGTCTTTGAAAATGTTTAATGAAACGTCAGATTAACTGATCTTTTCAAAGCACAAACCAATGAATGTACACCGGAAAATCATATATATGTGTTTACCAGGTAGTTTAACTGATTCACCCCGAGATCCATGGTGAAATGACGACATTTCGGATCTGCCTTCATCAGGTTGGTTCGTATCGTTCCCGTATCCGTCTGTTCACACAGCATGAGAGTATGTATTCGGTATAAAGTTTTCACTTTCCTGGAAATTTAATAAAATTTTATTGGATATCCTAATGAAGACAATTCTGAAATTCGATAAATTTATAGGGATGCCTTTTATGGGTCTACTACATCCTTCTATAGTAAATTCCTGTTTAGTTGGTATCAATCGACAAAATTGCTTTTATTGTAGTTTTTAAGAATTTCAGTAATTGTCAATTTTCCGTGGCACACTTGTTTTTTAATTTGACTAAATTGCCTATTTTAAGTAAAAATCTAAATCAACTTATTAAATTAAATAATAAATAATTAAATTAATCCTAACAAAAGAGCAACTATCCTATTTGCTCAGAATAATTTATACGATAAAGCAGCCAGGAATATACAACAAAAAATATAAAATTCCATAATCCCTTTAGTAGATAATATCAAAATCTTGGGTGTTACAACAGATTCAAAATTACGATTCACAGAACACTAAAAAAACATAATAAAATCCACATTTATCAGGCTAAAGCAACTGTATAGAAGTCGGCATATACTAAATTTTAAAACCCGGAAACAGCTGGCAGAAAATTTAGTTTTATCCTTAACAAATTATTCTTCAGTTCTTTACTATCCCTGTCTTGACCAGAGATCAAAAACTAAATTACAGAAAATACAAAACAATTGTTGTAGATTCGTCTTTGGTCTACGTAGATATAGTCATGTAACTAGCAAAATAAAATAACTAGATTTGCTCAAATTAAATAACCAATTCAGCTACCATCTACGCATTTTAGTGCATAAAATTGCTACCACGTCCATTCCATCATACCTAAAAGAAAACTTATTCCGAGAGGAAATGGTAGTGCAAAGACTCTTAGGCATCACCATCGCGACTAACAATGCCTCGCCACAGAACAGCTCTCTATCAAAGAAGCTTCACTTACAACGCAATAAATCATTTTAACAAAATCAATCAAGTCAACAATACTGTGTTCAAAAAAATCATCAAAAGACAGCTGTTGGACTAATCTATATTAATGTACATATATGTATGTATAAGTCTGTATTTATGTGTGAATGTATATGCGTGTATACACGTATATGTATATAAATATGTCTATATGTGCACTTGACTATATACATGTGGTTGTATATTGTTATGAGTGCTTAATAAATCATTCATTTTAATATCAAATGTTAACAAATGATTTATTATATTCTATGTTGTAGGTATCTGTTTTTTTTTTCATACTTTAGTATCATTCCCTTTGATTTTTATTTGTTTTTTTTTATTACATGTATATATATATATATATATATATATATATATATATATATATGTGGGTATATGTATGTATGTATGTATATATGTATGTGTATGTTTATATATTAATATTTAATGTGATTTGTTACTTAAACATTTGCACACAATGTAATGTATTTCAATAAAGACTTTATTTATTTATTTATTTATTTATAATCTGGAAAGCTAAATTTGAGTTTAGGATGTTTCTTAAGCCTCAAAAATAGCAGATAAAACCTTTTGTTGGTAAGTTATGACTTTTATATGTTGGGTTGCATTTTTTATTTAAAATATGACAAAAACTATTCGTCATCTATATCTACCTATACTAATATATAAAGAGGTAACATTTGTTAGTGTTTTTGTTTGTATGGGGGTTTGTATTAGTAGTTGGAAGTGAACCGATTTCAAAAATTTTCTTGAAAAGTGTATTGCAAGAAATGCAAGTATCGCTCCACAGTAAGTGATTCGTAATACATAAAAGGCCCCAGAATAGTAGACCCTATGATACCATGATATAACATTCGACCATATTGAGTTTTTCTTCGTTAGAATATTCCATTTTATCATGAAAACTTGTCAATATCGACTGTCAATTCAGCACTACTAATGGAATTACTCTCAAATGAGTAAACGTCAAAGTGAAAAAAATCTTTTTCATGGCTACCTACGTTAAAATAAGAGAGAAGAGCATTCATAACTCCGTTATTTTTATGGATAACTATATCGAGTGTTATATCGTTGAAAAGTTCTATAAATTTCCGATTTTGAGGTCATAGCCAACTATGGTTTCCATTCAAAAAAAGATAAGTTTGTGTCATTTCTCGAAAAGGAGAGCTGTCACGCAAACGAGGACATGACAATCATATTCGGAATACAATTCCCTTCAATTTTGATATTTACACTTTTTTTAGAAAATCAAAAACAAAGGAGCTAGAGGGATTTGACTAAATCCACAAAATTTCGTTTTTTCAAAATATCTACTAAGCCATGACTTTTTACAAAAATCCGAAAGTGTCATTAAATTGGGCCAGCAAAACTGCAAATCTTTCCCAATTTAACCATTGCTCTATCTCCGTTAGTGTGCGAGATACCCATACAGATCATCAAAAAAAACTCACACTATATATTGTCTTGCGTACAACAGAATGACACCTCGAAGAGAGTCTTCGTATTCAGTTTACAAGCACGAATTTTACCGGGCTAAATCGGCATCCTACACAATTTCATTCATCCACATTCTATTTTCGTATATTTCAACGGTTCTCCATTTGATTTCAATTCAATTAAATTCTATCTCACACTTCAACGTCGATTCATCTTCACATCGCTTGTGATCTTTCCGTATTACGCTATTTTTTAAATTTCACTGTAACTTCTCTCTTTCCTCGTTTCCAATTCAACGGAAGCATTCCATTCCGATGGACACAATTCAATGCATGAAAAATACGCCGTATAAACTTGAAAGTATTGAGTTGGTCCGGAAAGAGAGAAAGAAGAAAAAAAATTGGAAAGGCTCACGCAAACCGTACTGTTAAGAGCCGAATATATGAGATGCTGTTGGTTGGCGACCCGCTGGGGAAAATATGAGATCCTTACTTTTGCATTATACACCCACCAACTATATTACGGCGAAATTGCTCGGGCTTTTCACTTTTATGAAATCCAATAAGGAAATAAAGTGGAGTCGGGCGGAAACATTAGGTAACTCCGTAATAAAATGGAATGATTCGAAGGAGACGTTCTTCTATGATGAAATCACTAGTGGAGGCTGATAAGTTAGGCACGTCTTTCTAAAGAAGAAATATCACCTAAGCATTTTGATTACAACGTGATTTGAAACTTTTCTGGTTGTGACGCCAACTTTATATGGTGGGCCAGGCCGTAAGTGACTACAAATTTCTAAACTTTTAAAATGGCTTACCCTGCATCACATATTACTGCTCACGGCAGCTTTTCATCGGGAACATTTTATGGGTAGTAGATGGAATAATTACAAAACATTGGAAATTACCTAATATTTGTGAAATACCTTTTTATTATTTTCAGAAAAATATTTATGACGTCTCTAGTTTGTATTATTTTCCAAAACACTACAATTGTTGGAAAGTCTGTATATTTCCAATACTCCACACATTTCAGGGTCTAAATCAGAACCCGGTTTTAATGGCAACAAAAATTAACACAACTGTATATCAAATTAAAATTAAGGTTCACACTGACAAATTTATCAATTCACAATTTGGCATTAAATGTTTGACAATAAAACTGATGTAACTACTAGAATTTACTGTTACTTTGATATACAGGGTGAGTTTTTTGAGGATCGGTATGGGGATCTCGGAAACTAGCGGAGATAGAGCAATGGTTAAATTGGGAAAGATTTACTGGCCCAATTTAATGACACTTTCGGATTTTTGTAAAAAGTCATGGCTTACTAGATATTTTGAAAAAACGAAATTCTGTCCATTTAGTCAAATCCCTCTAGCTCCTTTGTTTTTGATTTTATTAAAAAAGTGTAAATATCAAAATTGAAGGGAATTTGTATACCGAATATGATTGTCATGTCCTCGTTTGCGTGACAGCTTTCGTTTTCGAGATATGACACAAACTTTTCTTTTTTTGAATAGAAACCATAGTTGGCGATGACCTCAAAAATCTGACATTTTTAGAGCTTTTCAACGAGTTATGGATGTTTTTCTCTCTTATTTTCACTTTTAAGGTAGTTAGCCATGAAATAGATTGATTTATTAATAACTATTCCAAAAGACATTGAACGATTTTTTTATTAGGTATATTAGATATAACGAAGAAACTAAATTATTATGTTCCTACTAAAAACTTAAGAAATTAAAGTACATAATAATGGTTATAATTTATGTTCGAAAAGTATACCATTGTTATTTAGACAAAAATTGTATCTTTTTAAGATTGACATTACCGCTTTGCTTTGCTCACAGACCGCCTATCAATTTCTTCAATTGCTTGTAATACCGCCTGCCTTAGGTCACCAACTGTCTCATACTTTCTTTTGTATACTTTGTTTTTTAGCGCACCCCATAAATAGAAGTCTATAACTGCCAAATCGGGAGACCGGGGTGGCCATTCGCGTGGGCCATTTCTTCCTATCCAAGAGTTTGGATAGATATTATCTAAGTGTTGTCTTACTAATAGCGAGTTATGAGCAGGTGCTCCATCATGTTGGAACCACTCAATTTCAAACGACTTCTCAAATTCAAATTATGGAACATGTCTTGAAAACTGTATTGCAAGAAATGCTAGTAGCGCTCCCCAGTAAGTGATTCGTCATAGATAAAAGGCCCTAGAATAGTAGACCCTATGATACCACACCAAACATTAAAACTAAATTTTATCTGGGGTCGTTCTTGTGCTACATGGAAAGGGTTTTCTTTAGCCCAGATATGCTCATTCTGTCTATTGAACATACCGCAGTTAGTAAATCTAGTTTCATCTGACCATAATACCTTTAATGGAAACTGTGGATTGTCAAGGCACATGTCTCTAAACCATGTACAAAACAAAATATGTCGATGTTCGTCACCAGCATGCAAAGTTTAAGAAACTGAAAGTTTGTACGGGTGGAACTTGTGCGCTTTCAGTACCTTAACTACAGTTCGCTGAGATGTGCCAGCTTCTGCCGCAATCTCACGAGTTGATGTAGATGGATTTCGGTTTACCATTGCCAAAACATTTATTTGTCCTGCTTCGTTAATTTGATTACGTTCCTTTGGTGGTTTAGTAAAGATCCATATCTGCGTAAACTAACGTAAAGCCTCTTAAATGTACATAGAGCAGATTGACGACGATTAAAATATCTATGAAAGTATTCCTCAGCTGCACGAACTGAATTTTTATGGCATATGATATAACATTCCACCATATTCAGTTTTTCTTTGATTGAATATTCCATTTTATTACGAAAACTTGTCAATATCGACTGTCAGTTCAGCACTACTAATGGAATTACTCTCAAATGAGAAAACGTCAAAGTGAAAACAATCTTTTTCATGGCTACCTACTTTAAAAGTGAAAATAAGAGAGAAAAGCATCCATAACTCCGTTATTTTTATGAATAACTATATCGAGTATTATATCGTTAAAAAGCTCTAAAAATGTCCGATTTTTTGAGGTCACAGCCAACTATGGTTTCCATTCAAAAAAAGATAAGTTTGTGTCATATCTCGAAAATAAGAGCTGTCACGCAAACGACATGACAATCATATTCGGGATACAATTCCCTTCAATTTTGATATTTACACTTTTTTTATAAAATCAAAAACAAAGGAGATAGAGGGATTTGACTAAATCGACAGAATTTCGTTTTTTTTTTAAATATCTAGTAAGCCATGACTTTTTACAAAAATCCTAAATTGTCATTAAATAGGGCCAATAAAACTGCAAATCTTTTCCAATTTATCCATTGCTCTATCTCCACTAGTTTCCAAGATCCCCATACTGAACGTAAAAAAAACTCACCCTGTATACAGGCTAGCACTAAAACAACATAAAAATAGTGTGAAATAACAAAGCTTCTTTCAAATTGGAAGAGCTTGAAAGAGTTATCTACAGAATTTCATGTGGCGGTGCTAGGTACGACTTTGAAGAAATTCTCATGGGAAAATTTAGAATAAACTCTTTCAGTAAAGTTAGTTTCCGTTTTACTTTCTGCTGCAGTAGTGCACTCTCCTTGTGGTATCCCTTAGCTCTCTCTCTTTCTTTCGTAGTCTTCGCCCCTGCTAGCATCCCTTGTACCACCCAGAGTGCGTATAAGGAGAGTGTTATCAAGGTGTAGAGTAAATGCTGATTAGTTCGGCCATTTTTTGCACTGATTTCCGGTTTACTATAAGAAGGGGAGAATAGATGTTTATGTTTGTCACAGAGTTGGCAGATTTGACTATTTAAAGTAAATCTCAAGATGTGTATAAAATATCAGCACTTGCAATTCTTAGTGAAATTTTATTAATTTTAAGCCATAAAAATACAAAACATCAAAATCATAAAATGCTGACAACAGTATTCAATAAATACCAGAAGAAAATAGGTCGATTACAGCACCAACCTGACTTTAGGCGATGTTGGTTTGGTCTGCTAATTGGTTGGTCGACGACGTTCCTTTGTTCCCTTTCTGCGTCCTGCTTCCCTGATAACAAGCAATATATTTTCTGTGCAAATATAATGTTAACCCCACTTTTTTGGAAAAAAATGTCCTGCCATGCACAGGATTGTTGGAGAAAATTATTTAAAAAATGTAATTTAACCCTGCAAGAACACTGTGAAAAATGCATAGATTGGGCGTCAATGTTCTCAATATTTTCTGCCAGATGGAAAAGTGATAGGAAATATTTACATAATGAATTCGTAGTACAAGTAGTTACACACTTTTAGTCAATTCAAACCAAGGATATTTTACAAAGGGTTGCTTGATCAATGTTAAAAATTTTCGAAAATAAAACCAGCCACCTTGAGAAGTATCACCGTGTGTTGGAAAGAAAAAATGACATGAATGAACAGGAGAACCCAAAATATCTACTTCAGAGACTCAAATGGCGAGGACACGTAGAGCGACTGACTAGAGACAGGATTTGAAGACGCGAGATGTAAGACCGACATCTAGGATTTTCGGGAGAATCAGTACACAGAGGTTCTGAATCTGGAGCCGTTCCGTGTAATTGCTGTTCTCTCTCAACTCCTAGGACAGAATGTCTCGATAAAATTTTTCAGGTTACTTCTAGGAGTTGAGAGAGAACAGCAATTACACGGAACGGCTCCAGATTCGGAACCTCTGTGTACTGATTCTCTCGAAAATCCTAGATGTCGGTCTTACATCTCGCGTCTTCAAATTTAACGAAATGCATCAAATGCATAAAGAAGTGTTCGAGAGGACATTCAATTGTGGGAAGCGCAACTGATGAAGGTTCCCTAACCAGAAACAATATGTATTATATTGATATATAATATATATTGTCTTACGTACAAAGGAATGACACCTCGAAGAGAGTAGAGACAGGATGCCAAAAATAATCGTCAATAGAAAATCGATAGGAGCGAAAAGAAAAGGACGTCGTTTGAGAAATTGGCTGGACAATGTAGGAGATCGGCGGAGAATGAGCATAGAGCGGTGAAAAACCAGGACTGACAATAGAAATGAATGGAAGGGTATAGTTAAGGAATCCTTGTACATACTGCAAATATAATAAATATAAAATTTGTGACATATAATGTAATTGCACGCCTTACGGCTGCAGGGCCTGTTCTGCGTTATTAGTACAATAAATAATAAAATTTTGAAATAAAAAAGCTCAAATTGAGTTAATTTATAGCTACAAAAGTTCAATTATAAACTTAGTAGTATCATTCAAGAATTGCAAAATATTATTTCCAATAATCCCCGAACGTAGTTCATATTTACCAAATAAATATGTATATCGATATACCTTATTTCAGATTTCTATAAAGTACGGTTTTCCCTTTGTATTTCAAGCGGATGACTGAAAACAAGCAAAATATTGTCGACAAATATATTTGGAAAGTTGCTTGCGTGCTCCGGTATTATTTGAAAAGGATTTGTTCGATTCGTTCGAATGTGCTGGATAGAAATGGGAAATTTTGCTTTTGACGTTTAAATGTAACAAAGGAAGTCGGTAATGTGCTTTCCTAAGCGGAGAGTCTTTGTTTGCTATGAAGCCAATGCTTAGGTGTAGTTTCATTTAAGTTGGGTTGCAATTACTGCACAAAATAGTAAATTTACTTTATGATGATGAACATATGCCCTGGAACAGTTGTCTATTATGGCAGGCTATTGGTGCTACCATTATTAACATAACTACTATTACTGCCACTGTATTACCATAACTGTCGTGTGTTTTCATTGTTTTATAGTATGAGGATAAAGTTCTGCACAAACTTCATTTTTCTTTTTTTTTGGGAAAACGCCAATACGATTAGTTTTTTAACCGACTTCCAAAAAGGAAGAGGTTATCAATTCCTTGCCATTTTTTTTATGTATGCCCACTGATTATTCAAAAACGGCTTAGGCAATTTTGATAATTTAAACGGCATTATATTAAGGAGTATTATAGAAAGATACTATATAATTTTCTATGTGAGATTTGCGGTTTTCCAGAAAATCTGAAAAACCAGTAATTCAAGGACTACACTTTAGCGAATTTCAATGAATTTATACTGTTTTCTCTAAAGCGACTAAATCAATTTGAATATTTTTAACGGACTTCAAAAAGAAAGAGGTTCTCAATTCGTCTATGTTTTTTGTAATGTTTGTTCAGTGATTACTTGCAAACAACTCAAGGAATTTTGACGGTTATTACTGGATCCTGTTCCGAAGGACCTTCAAGTGGTGTCATATATTTTTCATTAATATACCTTATACCGTTTCTTAGAAAATGGGGAAAAACGTTTTTACCCATTTTCCTATATACTATGCTTTGGTGGAGTCGCCGTCATTCAAAATATTGATTTTTTTTAAATTCAGAACATGGGATAAATTGAAAAGACATTGAATTAGTTCCTGAATATCCGGAAGTGGTCCCATATTTTTGTAAACTTTGGTGGAGTCACTGATATTAAAAATATTGTAAAATTTTTTGTTCGGAACAAGGGGTATAAGAAACTAAAAAGACATTGAATTAGTTCCAAGGGATCCGGAAGTGGTCCCATATATTTTTTCTATAACACAGCTGGTATTAACTGTCGAATGATATTCGCACACCGCTAATTTCGAAATATTTCAGAAGTCATGTCATTAGCTTTCTTGTCCAATGCTTTACAGCAAATCCTACAAATTTTCTGGCCTGTCAAATCGGTTCTTTAAATGACCCCTAAAGTTAAGTTTCATTGGGCCAAATCTGGAGACCTTGGTGGCCACTCAAGTGGTCTATATCTATCAATCCATCTTCCATTATACAGAACCCTTTTAGTTGTATAGTATGATGCTACGGTGCCCCATCTTTTTGAAAAAATAATCGAGGATTTAAATGTTGGGCATTGTTGCGAACTACGAAATGTAGAATTAGGTAAATGAGAATTGTTGTCTGCAGAAGTTCAGATAAGGGTATATTCCATCTCTGCGTGATTAGCTAAGCTCATACTACAGGAATAAGCTGATTTATTCTTGTTCGCGTATGCGGCTCTTGAATACCATATTAGTTTTATATCGGTTTCCAGTTCCAGTGATAAAAAATCACCGACTTCAATGCATAGTAACAATAACGACAGTAAAACGTAAAAAATAATTCAATTCTATATTTAAAACGAAAGATATATGTTGTATAAGACTGCGTTCAAAGTTAATGCCAAGCCTAAGAAATGCATATATTTTACATAGGAATATAAACAGCTTTATAAATTAAACTATTATTAATTTATAAAGCTATTTATACGCCATATTACACGCATATTTTTCAGGTAACTTCAAACGCAGTCTTATAGAACATATAATATCTGTCGTTTTAAATATCCAATTGAATTATTTTTTTTTATTTTTGTAACTGGATGGTGTTTGAATTGTTATTAATTTTGTTTTATAACATATTTTTTTATAGACAAAACAGGGGTACTTTAGTATTAGACAAAATTAAATTTTTGTGACGAATCTCCTATAAAACTGACATGTGACGATTTTATTATAGGTTTCGGATCACTCAGATGATTCTATGAAAACCCGAATAATAGGTTTTTATTTTTAAATATAAATATGTTCATTTCTGGGTAAGAGAACTTCACTCGCAAATTCAAGGTTTCAGAAAAAATGTCGATACATATATGTAAATATGCCGTGTACATAAATTTATCCTGAGCTAAATGTATATGTGACTGACTTTGGACTGCATCATAAACACTTTTTGTTTGGCATTTTTTTAAACCACCTACTATAAATTTATTTTTATTCTGCCCTATATTTCAACCCATCTTATACATACAACACCTTGCAGAGTACCCAATAAAACATTTTTTTTCTAAAAAATTTTTAATCACCCTGTATAACTACAATTCCTCTCCAGCCTATATTGCAACAACCCTATACATACATCTGCCTATGGGCTACAAATATAGAATTGTTATTCTAATTCTAAATCAAGCTGCATGTGTATAATTATACTCCAGTATATACTTCACCACCCTGTATATGTACCTGCCAATAGCCACCTAATTCAACATTTTGTGAACCACCTTGATAAACAAGAATTCCACTCTAACCTATACCCCAAGCATTCTTTATTTGTAACTGCTAAGAGGCTACCCTACAGGTATAAAACATTCTTTTACCATTTTTTAAACCACCTTGTATAATATATGTTCTACTCCACTCTATCTTTCAACTATCATATATGTATATTCAGTTACTTGTAGGTTTTCCGATAAAAAAAAAATTCTAGCCTTTTCCTAACCAACCTGTACAACTACATATTCTCTCCACTCCACTCTATGTTCTAACTCCTCTGAATATACAACTGCTTATATTCCACCCAACAAAACATTTAGTTGCTAACGTATTTTGACCATCCTATATAAGTATAATTCTAAAACGCCTTATATTTCAACGCATTTATATAAGCATATTGGCTACATATAATATTTTTTAACCATCTTGTCTGACAAAAGTGAAAAGAGTCTAGATCGAACTCGGGGCCTCAATCTGCATACTCCCCAAGAGTCACTAGGTAACTGAACTGATAAAGATAAACTTGTATAACGGCAGTAATGGCAAGAAATGGCGACACAGAGAACTCACCTTCATGTGTGACTCAAATTAACATGCGACTCGTAAGCTTTTACCCATCTTAAAATCACTTCACTATTAAGGAAAATGCATATTTTTGACCATCCTTGTAAACATTGCAGTTATTGATAAAAGTAACATTTGTAGCTTTCGTTTTAAGTGTCAAGACTATGCAGTTTTCTATATATTATTACTATTTCAACTTAAGTGTACCCGTCATATATGCAGACAAGTTGAAAACATTCACCTGAAAATATTTTGATGAAATTCCTATATTTTCAATTAATTTCATCCTAAATTTCGAATAAGAGTAACTAGAATGTTTTAATACTAGCGCATTCACCATATATTATGGTATATTGAGAGTCGGTTACAAGATTTTTCCGATTTTTTGCAAACTGGACCATTCCATGTCATTGTTGATGAACTTGCAATATATTTTTAATTAATTTCATCCTAGATTTCGAATAACAATAACTATGATTTATATTTAAAAAAGAACCGAGTTCAGCAGACTTATAATAAAAACTTTGTCTATGTTTCCCAAATATATTTTAACTTTTTTATTTGTTTTAATATATATATATATATATATATATATATATATATATATATATAAATTATTGCTCTATCATTTTCTGAATCGCCCTGTACAACTATAATTCAACTCAATACAATATCACAACGGTCCTGAAATCTTTAAAACCACCCTGTATAAGTATAAATCCTCTCCATACTACCAGGACTGCCTTTTATATTTCGGGATTAGAGAACAAAAACAAATATTAACCATCAAAAATCGCTTTATTTTTTTTTTTCAAAATATTCCCCATAAAGATCTATACACTTTTGCATGTGTTTGAACCAATTGTCGAAGCACTTTTTCCACTATGATTGAGGTATCTCCAAAACATGCATTCTAAATGCAGCAACCGCTTCTTCAGGTGTCGAAAAACGTTGACCTCTCAGTTTGTTTTTACGTACGGGAATAAAAATATGTCATATGGTGACAAGTCAGGACTATACAGTGGATGACTCATCAAATCGATGTTTTGAGTGGACAAAAATGCAGTTGTTTGAGCGGATGTGTGAGAGCTCGCATTGTCGTGGTGAAGAGTGATCCGTCTTCGGCGGTTGGTTTTCCTCATTTCTTGGAAGACAACTGGCAGACAATGGTTGTGTACCACTCAGAATTGACTGTTCTGCGTTGTTCTAGTGGTACGGTTGCGACATGTCCAATTTTTCCGAAAAAAAAAACGATCATTTGCTTGGAAGTGCTTCGTGCGCGAATAACTTTTGTTGGATTCGGCCCATCTTGAAACACCCATATAGTCGACTGCTGTTTACTTTCGGGCTCATAAGCGTAAATCCACGATTCATTACCTATCACTATGTCATAAACGTGTTTTGAAGCACCGCAATCGTATTTTTTGAGCTTTTCTTTCGACCAATCGACACGAGCCTTTTCTTGAACGATTGACAAATTGTGTGGAATCCAATGCGAACAAATTTTTTTGACATTCAAATGTTTATGCAATATTGAATGTATGCTGGTCCCACTAATGTGTAAGGTTGACTCAATCTCACGATAGATCACATGACGATCTTGCAATATCAGTTCACGCACAGCATCAATGGTTTCCGAAACAACAACTGTTTTTGGACGCCCTTCACGAAATTCGTCTTGGAGTGAACTACGACCTTGATTGGATTCACCATGCCATCGATAAACAGTGGTCCTTGATAGAGATTCATCGCCAAAAATTAAATTAAGTTCATCCATGCACTCTTGCTGATTTAATCCACGTCGAAAGTTGTAAAAAATAATCGCACGAAAATGTTCACGATTTAATTCCATTTTTTGGCCGTGCTGAAACCTTTAAGTTACTGTAAACAACACATAGCGCTCATATGTCAAAACGTTCTGAGTACGTATAACCTCAAAAATGTCAAACTTTACGATAGAACTGTCAGTTGTCAGATTGCAACACTAGAGTTGTCCAATCCCGAAATATAAAAGGCAGCCCTCGTATTGACCCTTTATATTTTTCTATTGTTTAAATTATTCTTGTATACCAATGATTTTACTTCGCCCCATATGTCTAGTATTCCAATTATGCAACTGCTCATGGTCTACCCTATATAAAAAAATTCACCTTTTTGAGCCACACTTTATGACTATAATTTTACTCTACAATTTAGTTCAACCACCGGTTATATGCAACTGCTTCTAAAATTTCCTGAACCCATGACTTTACGTTCTATAATTCAAATATCCTGACTGCTTATGCTTATATAACAAATTCTTGATGCACCCTGAATAACAATAATTTTACCCTTACTTCAAACACGTTGTATAAGCAACTACTTAAGTTCCAAACTATATAACTTTTTTAAACCGCCCTGTATAACTGTAATTCTACTCCAACTTATATTTCAACCATTCTGTATATTCAACTACTACTGACAATTTTTAAAGCCTTTTGTATAACTCTAATTATTTTCCGTCCTATAACGCTATATATAACTCTAGTTTTGCTCCACTTTTACTTCAACCAACTTGTATACGCACCTACTTATGTGCCACCCAATTCAATGTTTTTAGAAACACCCTGTATAACTAATTTAATTCCAACGTATATTTAAACCATCCTATGTATACAACTGCTTATGTACCACCTAATATCACATGCACGCACGCACGCACCTACAACCGTATACCATATACAAGAGTTCGCAGACATGTCTAACAAATATTCGTTTCCATAAACTGACGGAATATTTTCTGCCATTTCACGCGACTATAACTTCGTCTCTAACAGAAACTGACTTTCAAATGCATCAAATTGAAAACCATTAAAAACACCCTGTCCGATATACTTTCATGGCATATCTTGACATTTAAAATAGATATTTATGATAAAAATTTGACATTTACCATGATGTTTACAGTTTTTTTGCATATATTTTTCCGATTGTCAGACAAAAGGTATGTGTGGCGTTATATAAAAATGTACGGAATCAAGCTGGAATATATCTTTGTATAATACAATTTATAATATTCAATTTGCGTGAGCACTTTTAGAGAAAACAGTTATAGACAATTTCTGTATGTAACGGATATAATGCAGTTTAAACCATTAAAATTGCCCAAGTCGTTTTTGAATAATTACCCGACAAACATAAAAAAAGTTGCATACGAATTGATAACCTCCTCCTTTTTGGAAGTCGGTTAAAAAAATGAAAAGTATCTGACGTCTTAAACTACCAATACTCTTTTTATTGGGACGTAAAAATTTAGTTATTACATCCTCTATCCAAATTTAGATTAGATTCATATTCAATAAATAACAATTAAATCAAATGTTTTCAGTTATCGCATCGATAGACGTTTTTCCTAAAATCCACTCATATTTTATAACAGGAACTGCATGAATAAAATAGTTAATTAATTTCCACATATTTGGCAAATCGACAACATTTATTTACAAATCTGCTAACAGAATGATATTTCCATCAGTGCAAAAACAAAAGAAATTCGCGTTTGATAAAACATTATTCGAAACGGCTCGCCGTAGTTTTTCTATCTTTCATTAACCTGCTGCAAATATACACTTCATTTCAATCAGTCGAGTGGCACTGCAGTATTTATCAAAATAACATCATACATGTATACATTTTTTTCGCTACGCACTAGAGACTATTTATTGATATCAAATATACACACTAACGATGGAAATGTAAACAAAAACGACCAATAAATGACAAATATTATCGGAAATATTTTTTAAATCTGAATGCTTTGAAGTTACCAGATTATTTAAAATATCCTGTCAAAATAATTCTGGTTGAAATTTACCATCTATACATGTGAGACCTCTTTTAGTTGTGGCTTTATTATAGATTGATCATTATGGAAGGTAGAGAAAGTGTATTTTTCTGAATTTTTTTTGGAGTAACACCACAATTGCTGGAATGTCTGTAGACAAATTATCCCATGTACAATACAAAAATACTTTTACACTAGCAAGTTTTGACTTTGTAAACCTATACAAAAATGACCCTGAACATACACAATTATCCATTTACACAATAATGGAATTACTAACTAACATTTTGTATAAAAACAACATATTCTTGTTTGTCCCCTGCCTTAACCAATTTTCATGGAAAAATGTGAAGAACAAATAATTTTTACAAAAGAGAAAAACCTTTAGTTTGGTGGCGTTATGTCGATGATATATTCACTGTTTAGGAACACTCACTTGAAGACTTATATGAATTGTTAAACGACATCAATAAAAAACCAACTATCCAATAACATTAGAAATTTAGCTGAATACAACAGTTTCTTAGATACCTTAATAATATAAACACAACCGTCATTTGATACAGAAGTCTACAGAAAGTCGACACAAACTAACAGATATTTCAATTTTGATTCGAGTCATCCAAATACTGTAATAATCATTAAATCTTTAATATGATCGGAATAAAACCAACTGTTCTGATACCACTAACTTAAAGAAGGGACATATTTATAAATAATCTGGTAACATATCTCCCAAAAACACATCAATAAAAGTTAGATCAAATTGAACACAAAACAAAAAATGAGTCACATTGACACTAAGATGCTTCGAAGAATACTAATATGCACGATAAGCACATTACTAAATTACTACCATACCTTACATACAGAGGTTTAACATTCAAACCAAGAAATACACTGAAATCAATTTACATCAAAAACTAAACCAAATAACGCAACCCAAAACTCAAACAAACATTTATAAAAGTCCCTGTGAATGTAATAAATTTTATATTGGAGAAACTTCTTCACCAATAAATGTTCGAATAAATGAACAGAACAATTATATAAAGAAACGACTATTCAATAAATACTACTATAAATACTAAGGGTTCGGTACCATCTTTCAGATTTAATATAATTGTAGGTATATCAAAGTATATATTTTTCTAATGTTCCAGACAAGAATGATGGATTTTCTAATATTTAATTATACATAGAGTGACCGATCGTTAGATGCTGTTATATACTTAGAGCATGTACTTCTGGAAGTGGCATGCAAGCATTGTTATTGTTTAGTGGTAAAATAGTCAATGTAATTGATCATTATTCATTTTTCGGACTCGTTGGCGTAACTTTCATATTAAATATTATGTTTTTAATGTGAATTTAATTATTTGATTAATATTTTATTATCAAAACCTTCCCGAAGGTATTGTGTAAAAAATTGTCACACAGCGGACACTAGAGAATGTATTAAAATTTAAGTTCTCGTAGGGTTGAAGGTCCTCTCTTTTCTTTAGTATTCCTGAACTTGATTGAAACCGCAAATGACGAAAAGTTTTAGGTTGCAAAGAATAATCTTCCAATTGTTATATCGAATATTTTGCCAGGAGCGGTTCCAGCCAAAAATTTGTGGGGTCATTCATATGTCAACAATATTTCGAATACCGATATTTGTGATAACAGTTTTATTTTCTTTTTATTTCAATAGATTTGTCAATATGAGTGAACAATTTTGGTCATTACATCTATTTCTCCAATTTCTCCACAACTCTGTTTCTTATAAAAACATACATTTACACTAGTTTATTTTATTTTATAATTGGCCAACAAAATTAATATTAGGATTTTTGCTATATTTTACCAGTAAACTTTCAGGGAAGCTTTTGTCTGAAATATAGGCTCAATAGTTTGGAAGATAAAGCGGAGAATGGATCAAATTCTAAACAATAAATTTGTAATCTTTTAAAGAAATTATTTTAAAAATACAAATAAAATATTGCATTGTATTTTCATGACGATTCTTTTCATTTGATATATTACGTTATGGGTGTACTATAAAAATTAAAATTTTATCTCCATTTAATTTTAAAATTCTGGTTCTAATTTGTGTTTTACTACTTAATGGATCGAATCTTATTTTGTATATTTTTAATAATTTTTTAACACATTATTTTAACAATATGAAAAAATATACTTCTATTCCTCATTCTTCCACTTGATATATTACTTCAGTGTTTGAAAAAATGATAATTTCTCATTTTTCATTTAATTCTGTAATTTAAACCCCAATATTTTTAAAATATAAAAAAAGTATATTTGTATTCCTCAGAATGAGCCCTTTCATTTAAGGTATTACATGATGCGTTTTAAAAATGAATTTTTATTTTTCATTTAATTCTATAATTTGCCCCACCCCCCCAAAAATTAAAATTAAAGATTTCTATCTATTTTTCCTCGACGTTCCAAATTTTCCTTTTATTTTCTAAATATTTTGGGTAGAATTGTAATTTTTGATTTTTCCTTCGTTTGATATTTTTTTTCCATTTTATGAAATAAATAATCTTTATTCTAATGCACGGCAAACTTGAATTACGCCTTTGACCACCCAGAGTTTCAAAATTAAAACACGAGATGGCGCAAAGGTCTTCTGTCAAAAATATTTTACTAGTAAATATCAAAAATGTACAGATTTTGTGTGTGTGTGTGTAAAATTACATAAAACATTGTCTGGCTAATTCTACAGAGAATGAATTTGCAGTCTGAATTTCAAATGACACAGTTTTACAGTTGCTGTAATGACTTGTAGAATATTGGACCCCCATATCTGATCTCTGGTTTCCAGATTTAAAAGTAAAAGTTATGATGGTCTTCCATACTACTGGTTTAGTACAAATTCGATACTTGGGTTGGGTGGGGTTAACCTTGCTCTGAGAGTGCGATATTTCTACTACTTTTCTAATGACGACACACGAATTTATAGTGGTAACTAAATGTAACCCTGTGACATTTTTGGTTAGGTATTCTGATTAAATTACAATGTTGTGTGTCATGTTAATTAAAAGTTTAGTAAATAAGTCGACTTCACTAAAGTATTTCCTGTTTAAAAACAAAAATGAAACTATATTCAATATGTGTCCACAAAACTCATCCGCAGACAAGAATTATTCGAAACGAGCAACCGAAAATGCTTTCCCAGCAGTCTCCGTCCACTCCATTCAAGTCACTTTGACAGAGAATTATACATTTGTCATGACTTTCACAATGGGGGGAACGACGACAGCGTTGCGCTTCATTTTCTCGGTCATATTACAGCTTTTCTTTGTACGAATGTTTGGAGAATATTATTGTTGCTTTAATGTAGACATCTCAACTTCGAAACAATGAGATACTGTCTGATGGCGTTGATTTATTATTATTGTTTAGTTATTATGGGTTAAGTAAAAAATATTAAATCAGGTATTGTTGAATACTATTGTGAACTAATTTGTTCTTTGTGCGATTGTCAGAAGTTGAACATCACTTAAAACAGAAAAAATTGTCTAAGCATACTCTTTTAACAAATTTTTATTAACCGACTACCAAAAAGGAGAAGGTTATCAATTCGTCAGCACGTTTTCTTTATATATGATCAGTAATTTTTCAAAAATGGCTGGGAAAATTTTGATAAATTAAACGGCATTGTATTAAAGAATATATAGAAAGGTACCATATAAAATTTGAATAATCTACATTGTATTCTCAACCAATTTGAATATTTTATATTATATTCTACAAAGAGATGTTCCAGCTTGAATTCGTATAATTTTGTATACCGTAAAATATACCATTTTTCTGAAAATCATAAAAATATGTACAAAAAACAGTAAATTCAATGTAAATATCAAATTTTCATCATAGTTATCTAGCTTAAAAGTCAAGATATGCCATGAAAGTACAGGGTGTTTGTAACGGTTTTCATTTTATAGGGCTTGCAGTCGAGTGAAATGGCACAAAATATTCTATTAAAAAAAAAGAGTTAAAAGAGTTAATGGGAAATAACGACCAGAGCAGAGTGGATTTCACAAAGATAGAGTTTGGGAAATATGATGGAAGCTCAGCAGATAATTTTAACAGATTCTACACGGACAGTTTGGAGGAGTTATCAGAAAGTATAGAAAAAAGGAAGTGGAATTTAAACAGTGACGAAGCTGCGCATACGGAACTTCACAAATTCAAAAGTATTAACTTGTCCCAGCTTAGAAAAATTATATATGGTTTAAAAAATAAGAGTAGAAGTGATAGGAAATTAAACATCAAATTGATAAAGGATATATTCTGTGTGGTAGGCTATCCCCTGCTTTATCTTATAAATACATCTTTAGTTAAAGGAAAAGTTCCAAGTGCGTTAAAAATAAGTGTAGTAATACCTGTGCCTAAAGTGTCTAAACCCAAATATCTTGGTGAATTCAGGCCAATTAACCTGCTTCCTGTGGTAGACAAAATCCTGGAGACCATAGTATGCGAACAACTTAGATATTATCTTGAATCAAACTCACTATTATTTGAGGGGCAGTCAGGAATTAGAAGCAACCATTCTTGTGAGTCGGCGCTACAGTATGTGTGTGCAACGTGGCGCAAGTGTATTAGTGAGGACAATATAGTGCTCAGTGTTTTTGTTGATTTGCAGCGCGCATTTGAAACAATCGACAGAGTTATTTTAGTAAAAAAACTAGGTCTATATGGCGTTGGTGGTGAGGCCTTGGGATGGTTACAAAATTACCTAAGTAACAGGTATCAAAGAACCAGAGTAGACAATCAACTGTCTGAAAGAATAGAAAGTAGTCGGGGTGTACCTCAAGGGAGCGTTCTTGGCCCTCTCTTATTCATTGCATATGTAAATGATGCTTATAGAGCTTTGAGTAAATCGTTTGTTAATTTATTTGCTGATGATACGCTTATTTGTGTTACAGGAAATGATTTTAAAGCAGTTGCTAATACAATGAATAAGGAGCTTCAAATATTGTATAACTGGTTGTGTGAAAATAAGTTAAAATTAAATACAGCTAAGACAAAGTGTATGATAATAGGCTCCAAGACAAATTGTAAAAAATTTCTGAATACTGATTTAACTCTTCAAATTAATACATTCTCTATAGAAATGGTAAAGGAAATAAAATATTTAGGTGTCATTTTAGATCCACAATTATGTTTTAATAGTCATGTTCATTATTTATGTGGAAAAATAGGTAAAAAGTTAGGGTACTTGCAAAGGATTTCTAGAAACCTTTCTAACTGGGCGAAAATATTAGTTTATAATACCATTGTTTTACCCCATTTTAACTATTGTAGTTCTCTGCTCATATCTTGTACACAGGAAAATATAAACAAAATACAGTTACTACAAAACCGAGCCATGCGCATTATTCTAAACTGTAGCAAATATACTCCAATAAATGATATGCTACAGGCGCTAAATTGGTTACCTATTGATCTATAGAATGGAACATGGGCAACTACCAAACTACTTAAAAAATTTATTAGTAAAAAGGGAACATTTTTAAGGTTACAATATCCGATCGAGGCAAAATTACAATATTCAGGGGGTAAAAAGTGCATCATTACAAAAAACATTGCTTTTTGAAGGTATACAACTTTTTAATAGTCTGCCCGAAACAATCAAATGCGCCCCTACTTTATGTATTTTTAAGAAGGAAGTATTTCGCTATTTGTTTGATCTTTATATGTTAACTTAACTTTTGTTTTTTTGAATGTAATGTATCTGTGTTTGTACTAGCCAAGTGCTAAATAAAGGAATACTACTACTACTATTAGTGTATCGAAAAGAAAAAGTGTTAGGTGTTTGTGTATGTGTGTATCCGTGTATCTAAATGCACGCCACAAGCAATGTGCGCAGTTGAAATATATGGCGAAGTAAAATTACAGTTAGATAGGTGGGTTAAAAAAATCTTACAAATAAATGTGATATTGGATTGTACATAAGCAGTTCCATGTATAGGATAGTTAAAATTTGAGGTGGAATAGAATTAAAGTTATACAGGGTGGTTTTAAAAAATATTGTATTAGATGGCACATAAATAGTTGAGTATACAAGGTCGTTGAAATAAGAGTGAAGTAAAACTATAGTTATACAGAGTGGATCAAAAACTTTAAAAATATGGTTAAATAATCATAAGCAGTAATAATAATCAAGTTATAGGGCGGAAGGTTCAAAAACTGTTAGAATCAGTTGCATATACATGAGGATTGAAATGAAGGTAAAGTGGAATTATAGTTATACATGTTGGTTAAAAAACTGTTGTAGTTGCTTATACTTTATACTTGACATATCGGGCGAAGTAAAACTATAGATATACAGGGTGATTTAAACAATAGAAAAATAGAAACAGTCCATAGAATGGAGAGGAATAATACTTATACAGGGCGGTTGCTACATCGCGTAGAGTTGAATTATAGTTGTACAGGGTGATTCAGAAAATGATAGTAAATAATTTTAAATTACACTGCACCTGCTAACATATCACTACTGAAAACTAGAATCGTCCAGTTAGAACAAGAGACAGCAACAATTGAATAGGATTCTATAAGTGAAATCATACTCAACAATAAGTTATTCTGATGAAGACATCAGATCACTATGCAATGAAATCAAAGAGGAACTAGGTACGAACAACAGCCATTTCAAATACATAAACGGCAAGTAGGTGTTTGGTGAAAGCAATAAAAGAGGAGGAAGTTATGATTAATTAATTAAAAGTTGAGAAATAATATTTTTCTGTACCAAGTAATTACTTATTTTAAAGTCAATGTCAAGTAAAAGATAAAATAAATAGTTCCTAAATAATCAGGTAGAATTATTTTTTATGTTTAATATGCCATCGATTTCGAACTAAATATTTAAGTGCAGTAAAATATTTTTTTTTTGTTTTTAGTTAATTAACATTTGTCTATGTGTTTTTATTTATTTTTATTTCTTTTATTCGCTTTAAATTGAAATATCTAACGATGCTTCCCAGACTAATATATCATAGCAGCTTTTGTAGACAGAAGTATCGCATGTTCGGTAATTTTCAACATATGGAAAGCCATTTGAAAAATTATTTGTTAGGGTTGTGTTTGGAGATGTCTCTATACCCTAACCTGAGCGATGTTTTATTATATTTAATAACTATTGCATGTGACTGTTACCGATTGAAGTCTGACTTTTCTGATTTCACAAACTTAATCAAAGTGAAAGTAATTTTTAACGTCTTAATCCAGAACTGTAAGGTTTCCAAAAAGGCTGTCTTATTTTTTAGAGAAATATGGACAGCATCTACATAATTTCGCATAAATTTGAAAAAACTTTATATGTAAAAGCTATAAAGATCTTTCTGTGTGATTTTTGACACTGTAATTACTCAACACTAATAACATTAAAGTTTCTATTAATAAGTGAGCAATGAAGAAATAAGTGCGAAATTCAGGTATATTGGTAAGAACTTACAACCGTACAACTAGAACTACACTAAGATAAATATGTTTAAATTGGGTTCTATAAAGACCTACATGGAAATTATGAGCACCCTCTATACAGGGTAGTGAACCCTTTACAACACGGTCTAGAAGGGTCATATATTTTGCAGCCATTTTTTGTGCACCTAGGTTGAGTCTTTGTGTACATAGTACAGAAATAGTTTTAAATATGCAGAGTGGTTCAACGAAAAGTTATATTTTTAAAACGGATGTGCCTATATTTCAGATAAAATTTGGATAGTACAGATAAAATATAGATAAGTTTACCTATCTGAAATATTTTTCAAATATATACAGGTTTATAAAATTACAACTTTTTTAATTATAATAAATTGTATACAATTTTTAAATTTTAAAATTGAATAGAAAAAAATTGTTGACTAGTGTGTATCCAGCTCTTACTCTACTTTGTTATTTAAAAATTTAATATTTATATTGTAACTCATTAGCTTCAACTAAGCTCTGATGATGACTATTAATAGTCGAAAGCGCTTAGTGTATTAAAATGTTTTGAAAATAAATTTGTAGGAGTCATATAATTTGCCACAACCCCTTGGAGTGTATATTTTTAACTGGAATAAAGAAAAGTTGCAGTTTCATGTCCTATACCTGTCTCAAATAGTTTTCGAATTATTTAAGAATTTACAAAATTGTATATATTTAAAAAATCTATCATATTGTGTTAATATAATAGGGTGTTCCATGTAAAATAAGAGAGGTAATCAACTTTTATTTTGGCTATAATTAAACTGAATCTTTACCACCCTGTATAACTTGGAATGTATTAACGTGCATATAGGAACTCTGTGTATTAAAAATATATAACTGTGATAGGCAACTTTTTGAAACATCCTGTATTGTTACAAATATTTTAGGAATATGCCCACAAAGACAAGTGCTGCAAAATATGTAAGCTTTGTTGCCTGAGAGGCCGTGTCATATGGGGTGGACCACCCTACATACAGGGTGGTCAGAATTTCAATGTAGATGTTTATAAAAGTGACGGATGAACATATTACATATATTTATTAATTGCCATCAAAATTTAGTTTAATTTAAATCCGCAGCTTGTCAAATAAAACTAATAATATTCTGCGTGTTCTTGGGATTTTCCATCCTTCCTCTTTGTCTGTAACTAGCGTGTGCAGTGCACCTTGTGTTTGTAGCCATAAATTTTAGATGTGTTTAGCTCTTTCTTGAAACGATTCATTGTTCTATAGGATGGAACTGTTCTAAATAATTTGACTCACAAACGTAGGTATTACTGTACCTGTGAAACATTTCTCATTTCACTTGTTCATTCAATCGATTCCTTTTATGAAATCCAGAAACACAAAGTTTATATGCCATAGCCATCATTCAAAAGACCACCTCAATGTGGTTTTAAAATTTCATTTCGGAAGAAGCTGATTATAAAGCTATACGAAAGCTAACTTTTTATTTTTTGTTACAATTTTGATTACATAGAATTAGACTGTTTTCAAGTTCGGCTGTGAAAACCCTAGTACTCAAAACATATAGTATTACGTTTAAAAGAAGTCTTTGATCATTAAATCCGTAACAATAATAATTTTCTTTCAAATATTTTCATTATTCTTTCACATTCAACGAAATATAAAATTTCACTCGGCACGACGTTTTAAACCTCCCCAAGCTGTTGCCAGAACAAAGTTCACTCTTCGATTAACAACAACAACAACGAGAAATAATTGTGGAAATACCAGACAATACAGAACCTTTAAACTTCAATTAAAAATGGTGGGGCTCTTCATTCCGCCGACAACCGCTAGGAAACTGATTCAAGCCAACCGAAAAATAAATATTGCGGAAAAATTTCATAGTCGCTTTGGCTTTCTATTAAATTGTATGGAAACATCAAAGGCTTTCTATTCCGTTTTTGATCGATGGTTGCCTTTATATGCCGGTTCACCAGCAGGCCAATAAAAGTATTTTCATTTCGAATTCGTTCGTTAGGACCTCGTCAGCAGAATCGAGGATATTTGTATTTGAATTCGTGGGGACCTCGAGCGCGATATAAAAACCTCTAATGCGATTGTCGATAAATTTGGACTGGGGACCCTCCGGTTTGTTTTAGAGGCAAAAAAAATCCGATTTCTTTGAGGGAACTGAAATATTATGTGCAAAGTGTGGAATTTTTTTCAAGAAGAATATTAAAATGTGAATTTTTTCATTCGTTCTTTGGTACTTTCTAAAGCGGTAAATTACTGAATTGCACACTGATAAATTCTTAATAAAACTGTAATTTTGTCTAAACATTTGAAGGTGTGTCCTTACCCAGACACGTGAGTAATATGATCTAAGGTAATTATTCATATTTTATAATTATCAATATTTACGAGTTCTTTACATGTGTTGAAGTCGATTTTATATCCATGTCTTGTACATGTAGATAAATAATAAGGTAGTTTGTTCGTTTTTAATTTCATTGTTCTTCACGACGAGTTCGTGTTGCGTGTGTCGGATATATGATTTGGGCGGTTGCCATATGATATGCAATAGTTACTTGTAGTAGATGTTGTTTACACTGAGACCTCAATAGGTATTTATAGTAGACCCTAAAATATCTTCAAGACAATGACCTACTCCGATTGGCTCACATAGGAGAACGACAGCTCTTCGTCGGGAACATTTAGGGATGTTAGTTATGTATTAAAAAAACATTTCATAACCTGAAATTTGAAACATACTTTAAAACTGACAAAACCGATATGAGGTTAAGTTTATGAACTCTCACCGGTTATATTAGAGAAGGATGCTGCCTAACATGGACTGATTTATAGTAATATATACCTTCATATAAATTTATACTAATTTTTACTTGTAAAATTGCAAGTACAAATATTTACTTTAATGGATTTTATCCATCGATAGTATCGGATAGAAATACACTTAACGCGTACAAATGAGAATTTAATTTCAAACAAAAATTGATAAAAGATTAACAAACAATATAGACGATATAGCATTTAAATCCCAGAATATTAAATCTTCAAACTAAATCAAATGGTATCTTACAAGATGTAATCTGTCACATACTACGTGAAATATGAAAGACTGACGCTAAAAATGTTATATCCTGGTATCAAGATATAGTCTTACATGGAGATCTTATCTTCATCAAAAATAAGAAATCCTAAATATCCTAAACAAATTGGCCAAAATAATCTCAACAGCTAAACTCTACAAATATAGCTCAAGGTAAAAATTATTCACATGTAATATGCCTAATCGAAAAATACGACCCATTCAAAAAGTGTCGCCAGATCGAAAAATACGGCCAATTCAAAAAATGTGGCCATCCAACCATTTGCTTGGCCCATTAAAAAAATACGGCCTAACGGGGAAAGTATAGCCCAGTTCTAAAACTATGACTCCAGGGTTAATTAAATAGTCTCACGTTTAACTAAATGGTCCCACACAAAAATATTACATTGTTTTATTACAATTTTCCTTCAAAATGGAGTCCCACTCATCTTTTAAAAACGGGTTATATTTCAAAAAACATCCAGACCATCGGTTCACTTTTTAACTTTTAAACGATACCAGGAACTAAAGGCCCCTACAATATCTTTAACGACTGTTATTAATCAAGTCCCAAAACGCTCAGAATGGTGAAACTAAAATCCTGCGTCAAGGGGCTTGAGGTACTTATCGTACGTACGAATAGAGAAGAAGGATTTTTTCTCGGTTCAATGTTGAATTAAAATTTTCTCCCCTCTACTACATCAGAGAACGAACGCAACTATGCCTTTTCGACTAGCCTGTTCTAACAATTAAGAGATATTTCTCGCAGAAGGAAAATCTCTTTTATTTCTATCCTGAAAAATCTAACGTTGCTAAACAGATGACTCCTCAATAAGGTAACATAAGGTAGAAAAAATTGAACTATATAATAAAATTTTAGTTTGAACAAGTGTTAATGCTAACAAAGTTTCGCATCCTGTTCTATCCATCACAGTGCAAAAATAATATATTTGGTATCGGCGGCCTGTAAAAACTTACCAAGACAACATAATACAAGGTACTTAGGAGCTACAAATATCTATACTGGTTCAGTGAACCTGCAAAGAATAGCTACAGCCATAAAACACTTACACAGTTGTCAAGACTTTTGTAACAAATAAAAAAGTCAATACCAATTATCTTACTGATATAAACTGCTTAAATTTTTTACATCTTCCTATTTGAAAGGGTTAATTTTGTTGATTGGAGTACTGTTTCGATTTGGTACCAAAAGTCATCAGTAAATTCCACAATAATAATAGTTTTCCATTAGTAAAATACAGCAGGGGCCCTATAAAATGAAAGATGTCACCTCAATTGAATCCATGGAGGAAGGCTATAGTTATAAATACCTTGGAATAATTCAGGCTCAACGAATTGATCAGAAAAAGGACCTAACAACAGCGTTTTATAGAAGGGTAAGACGACTCCTGAAGACTAAACTTAACAGTAAAAATCTGTTTCAGGCTATTAACACCTTCAAGTGTTCAGTGCTTAGTTACTATTTCGGTATTGTATACTGGTGCAAGACCGACATTGAACAATTACAACGGAAAGTTCGAGTACTACAAACAAAAATTCAAAATCACCATTCAAAGAGCTGTGTCGAACGTACAATATTTCCCTGGTGTAAGGAGGAAGAGGATTTGCAGATATAGGCAAGTTAAGTGATTTCCACAAACTCGCAGAATTTTCTAATCTACACAAAGTCATATGTCAAGTTGATGACTCAACACCTCCGCGACTGACAGAACAACAAGTTCAAGTATACCACCAGACAACTGATCAGAAACTGCTCAAATGGCAATCCAAGATCAAGTAATTCCAACTAAGAACTATCTAAAGTATATCGTCAAAGATCCTTCTATCAACAAAGTCAGATGCAGATATGGTTGCCAAACATATGAATCTATCCAGCATATTACAAGAGGTTGCCAAGCGTTCGCTGCAACTGAATACAAAAAACGACACGATGCTGTGGCAAAAATACTTCACCAGGAACTAGCGCTAAAACTTGAGCTATCACAGTCGGTAAAAACACCCTACTATATATACAAACCAGAATCTATTTTAGAAAATAACAACTACAAACTGTACTGGGACCGGACGATATTGACCGATCGGACTGTTGCTTACAGTAGACTAGATATAGTTGTGGTAGATAAAGTGTCTAGAAAAACAACCTTAACTGACATAGCAATCCCTAACAATAAAAATATAAATATTAAGCAGGCTGAAAAAATAGCCAAATACAGGGATTTAGAATTTCAAATACAGAGACAATGGGGCATGAATAACATTCAAACAACAGGAGTAGTCCCAAAACATCTATTAAACAATTTGAAATACATCGGTCTAGACGTACATCTTTACCAAATGATGCAAAAAGCCACCCTGTTAGGAACAGACCGGACGGTCTAAAAATTCATGGAAAACTGCAGTCACGACGCCAACCACAGGCCTGATAACCTGGCAAGGGCTTCCACAGAGTCAAAACCTTTTGATATGTAGTACATCTGGGGAACGCTATGCGGCGTTAGAGGGAGTGTGCAGCAATACATTGTATGGTCAAGTTGGGGATTAATAAAGCACATGCCAAGTCCCAACTGGATGCCGCATCGTTAAAAGAAGAACAGCTCAAAAAGACCAATTTTTCTGCACAGAAATTAATATTTTTACTAGTCATTTCAAGAAATAATCAAGGGCATAATTCTTGAGTAATGTTAGACTTAACTGCTTATTGGGAGGAATTATGTCTTGGTTTGATCTCATTATTTCTCAGCAAGACAGCGTTAACTTTATTATATCCATCCAATAATTTTAGTTAATTATTAACCTTAGTTATGAAACTTTAAACATTTCAATGCACAATCTCCTTAATTTCTACTAACAAGTATTTGAGAATGTTGTGTAAAATAATACGAACTCTTTTAATCTCGACAAATACAAGTTGAAATGCAAGCTTTGTTATTAATTTTCCCTAACGCAACATTATTGAGATACTAATTATTTACACTCTATAGGTGTCGTAATCAAAATCCATTCAGCAGTGCATTTACTGAAAACCAAACAATTCAACAAATTATCACTACGATAACTAATCTGTTGATTGTGATTAGTTGCAATTAAATATTAAACAACAGTGCATTATTATGAGGAACAATTATATATCACTCGTATACTAATATGTTTACCAGTCGAATAGATGTATTTGTAGTTATAGTTATAGTGTACACGATGATATTTATGTTGAGGTTGTTAGAGGAAAGGCAAATATGCCTGGTAGTTGGGTGAATCAATAGTTGTTCTCACGTAATCTGGTAAATTATTAAAGAGTAAATAAGTGTTTGTGTATCGGGAGGATTACGTCAGAGTTCGGTTGGAACGTGTCAGGATCCATTAGGGTTTAAACTGTGAGGTACAACAGTTTGAACAAGCAGATCAGTATATGTTTTAAACTTTCCATGAAAACTTGTGTTTCAATAGAATTTTTTTATTTGCATTTATAGTCAAAGATATAGAATTTCTGTTTGATATGGGTATTTTTTACAGTAATTTTAAACTGTTACAGCATACTTTTGTATGTGTCTCTAGGACAGGTCGAGAGTTAGTTTGTGCATGTAAACTTGAACCACTTCCGATGTGGGATTCAGCAGAAATCTACATAACTCATATCTGTACACTAGAAGCAAACTATATGTCTATTACGCCACCTCGCCAAATTCGGAATATGTGCATATTTTATTGCTAATTTATTGCTAATTTTTTGCTGCTAAAAAAAATTTATTCCTACTACCGTTTCCGAGAAACAGTGTCCGATGTGGCTTAAGTCTTAAGCCACATCGAACATAGCTATATCTCGGGAACTAATAGAGATGTCCAGTTGTTCTTGGTGCCTGATTTTATTGCTAATTAATTGCTCATTTCTTACCCAAAAGATTTTTTTTGCTCTAATTCCTCCCGAGAAACAGTGTCCGATGTGGTTTAAGTCTTAAGCTACATCGGACATAGTTATATCTCAGGAACTAATAGAGAAATCAAGTTGATCTTGGTACCCAAATTTATTGCTAATTAATTGCTCACTCTTCACCGAAAAGAATTTTTTTTGCTCTAACCCCTACCGAGAAACAGTGTCCGATGTTGCTTAAGTCTTAAGTTACATCGGACATTGTTATATCTCAGGAACTAATACAGATATCAAGTTGCTCTTGGTACCCAATTTTATTGCTAATTAATTGCTCATTTCTTACCCAAAAAAATTTTTTTGCTCTAACCCTTACCGAGAAACAGTGTCCCTGTGGCTTAAGTCTTAAGCTACATCAGACATAGTTATATCTCAGCAAATAATAGAGATATCAAGGTGCCCTTGGTGCCCAATTTTATTGCTAATTATTTGCTCACTTCTTACCCAAAAGATTTTTTTTTACTGCAACCCTTTCCCAGAAACAGTGTCATAGCTATATCTGACTGACTGAAAAAGATTTCAAGTTGTTCTAGGTGTCGTATATTATTGCTAGTTAACTGCTTGTAGCTTGTATTGAATATTAAAATCATAGATTTAAAAATAACTGAGTAACTTTGAATTACCTTTAATAAATATTTTTGAAATCGTTTCTCTCAGAGCTATGTTTTGTGACTTAACATACTAATACTGTCACGTATAATCTTGAACTGTTTAATACAGTTTTTTTAGAAAGGTAACAGTCAGGTATTTTCTAGGTTGAATTTTTTAAGAAACACTTGCAACACTCGTCACATTTCGTAACACTGCCTCGTAATAATTTCGTAGTAACATATTTCTACGCCTTATACACCCAAAATAAATCATTTGGTTAAAATCCAGTACAATCTGTTTTTAAGTTTAATTGGATTTTCATCCTTACACTTCTACCTAGCATTTACAGCCTTGCCAGTTCATGGGTGGCCAATAATCTCTCCTGCAGTCTTTACATTCATCACTCTCCATCTAGTGTCTTTTCGGTAGGTACATCAGAACACAGGGGAGCCTTTATTCATACTCTCACAAATTATGGGATGGTGTCAGCCTGTTGGTGAGCATTTTACCAACTTTTTATAGATGCCTTGATAGAGCACCTTTGAATCAAAATATGTTTTTATAATGTCCAACAAGTCACAAATATCAAAGTGGCTCTACTGCTATTACTACAGTGGTTGGTTAGCAATATCACATTGGACCACTTGCTGAAGTATTCACTGATGATCTTAAGAAATCAAACTTTCTTCTAGATAGGCGCACCCATTTCTTAACTACCATAAACTGAGACTGAACTTTTCATTGATGTTAGCCCATAATCTCTCAAAAAGTCCATTGCTAATAAGTGCAATTTGATTTAGTGTAATTTCAATATGTGATGGGCTTACTGCTCCTGAAACTGAAGTTAATTTGTGTAGGCCAAGTTCACCAAGCGATTAAAGCCAGTCAAAAACTCTATTAAGTTTTTCCAGATTTATGAGTTTGTTAATAAGTTTCACTTGGTAAACTGCCATAATTGTTTTAGGACTAAAACCATTTAGTCACAATCTGTTCGACAAAAACATGTGTTTCTTTTTCAAAAATGAACTTCAGAGTCAACTGATCTTAGAGGTCATGGCCGAAGTGACGGGTAAAGTATTTGAATATGTAATTTCCCGCTCTTTTTACAAAGTAAAAGCCAAGTTAAGGACAATTAGTCTATCTAGATGATTTTGACCTGACATTCTTCGACCATTTTAGACATGATCAAGAACTTGTTCAAATATAACATTTCCTGCTTATTCCTTTTTGAGGTCAAAAATATTAGCTCCATTTAAAACAATTAGATGACCTGCAAGTATGTTTAAAGGTTAACTGAGATAGGGGAGGGGTCCAATACTTTTCGAACAGGCCTTAGTTGTATTGTTATAACATTGTATTTTACGTTGCAAAAATAGGAAACCTTAAATAAGAACTAATCTTGCGAATAAATAAAAAATTGTTAAAATTAAGAATGACCACAAAAAAGAGATTCCCTAAAAGACTGTTGATGGTAAAAAAGAGTTTCAAATCCATTCCCGTATTATAGAGATGCGTGTACCAGAAGAGTAGATCGCATCGCAGTGATTATCTGTTCGGTATTAGTCATCGATGTTATTTCGAAGTCGAACGTATTGTGATTTATTTTGGTGTGAATAAAGACATTTATAATGAGTGTTAAAATTTGTGTGAACCCAAAGATAAGTTTTTATAGTATTACGTAGCAATATTTCTAGCGTAAAATGACTATTGTAAACATTACCTTTAAAATTCCAAAAGTTAAACTATGTGAAATCAATTAAGCAAACCATCAATCGAGAGTGCAGGACTTAAAGCAACGGTTCGAAAATTAAAATAAGTAAGTTTAACATTCAGATTTTGTTTTAAAATTTATACTTCATAAAACAGATCCACGATTGCTGACTCAGAATGAAATATCATCATAGCTTTTCATCAAGGTGAACAGTTACACAATATTCTCGATTAAGGCAGTACCTGTTCTCTTTTTTTCATTTTTTCCTTCCTCCGACCTGAACGTATCCCGATTAAAAGATGACTTTAATAATATTCAAATTTTGATCCCTTATTTCAATTACCGGGAATAGCGGGAACGAAATTTTCTTTGAGTTTAGGAATTCATAATATTTTCTGCGGTATCTTCTGAGACTGGCAAAAGCGTCTGTATAGATAATTTTCGTGCTACGTCTACCCGACCGTTCGTTCCTATCGCGACGAAAATTGATGAATTTAGGTGAAATTTCACCGGAGAATTCAAAATCGTTAGGGTTTAATTATAAATTTCGTTTATTTTTTTCGTTTTTGTGATAAGCTAAACATATCGTGGGATCGACGGGTGTTTATAGTTGGGTATTTATATAAGTAGACAAAAATCATTCTTTTACTTTTAACCGTAAGCTTTTAGTAAGATCTTGTGCTACAAACTTTTGTCTTTAAATCTTTTTCAATCACTTGTTTTGATAACAAGGAGAGTTTCATTGCTTAGGAATCGAAAATCCCTGCACTCTGTTTCTTTATTGTGATCCCACTTAGTGTCAAACATTTATCTGTTCGTAACCTATGCTGCACTTCATAAACTGCCACAACTTCCATCAAAGACTGATGATGATGATAGTCAAAATCTATTGGAATTCTGCAGTACTTTGAAGTAATTCTAGTCTAAAGACTATTCAATGAATTTCAATAAAATTTCACTGTTTTGTTTAAAACGGCTAAATAAATTTGAATATTTTAAATTCTATTCTACAAGGATGTGTTCTAGCTTGTTTCCATATATTTTCTATAACGTAAAACACCGTTTTTCTAAAATTTGGAAAAATATATGAAAACCCCGGTAAACATCAACGTAAATGTTAATTTTCATCACAAATATCTAGCTTAAATGTCAAGATATGTCAGAAAAGTATGTCATACAGGGTGTTTGTAACGGTTTCATTCTGATTCATTTGAAAAAAGTTCTATTACATAGTGAAATGGCAGAAAATATTCCATTAGAGGATTCTCAACGAAAAAGTGTTATGTCGGCGATGTTTTCTATACGGTATACGGTTGTAAGTGTTTGTGTTTGCGTACATCGAAATTGAAGCATCAGTATCGGCAATTGAAATATAGGGCTAAGTAATATTACAGTTATACAGGTGGGTTTAAAAAATCTTACAAATAAATGTGATATTGGGTGATACTTAAGCTAGTGCATATAAAGGATGGTTGAAGTATAAAGTGGAATATAGTTACACAATGTGTATCAAAAATTTATTATATAAGCATAAGCAGTTAGGATATTTTAATTATAGTTATAGAGGTGGATTTAAGAAGTTTTAGAAGCAGTTTCATATACCGGGTGTTTGAAATAAAGGGTAAACCAAAATTATAGTTATACAGTGTGCTTCCGAAATGTGACAAATTTTGTTATATAGGGTAGAGTATGAGCAGTTTCATATATGAAATATGGGACGAAGTAAAATTAGAGTGGTTCAAACAATATAAAAATAAAAAACAGTCAATAGGGTGAAGAGGATTTATACTTATACAGGGTGGTTTTAAAATTATCAGGGCGGTTGTAACATCGTGTGGACTCGAATTATAGTACAGGGTGTTTCCGAACATAATAGCGAGTTAAGTTGTATTGGTGAAAAATATGTAGAAGCATATACAGGGTGGTTGCAATATATAGTGAATTAGAATTACACTTATAGACAGTGGTAAATAATAAAACATATAGAAAAAAATACAAAATAGAAAGAAGTTAAAAAACATATATAGAAAAAAAATACAAATTGAAGAAAAATAGAGGGAGAGAGAGAGAGAGAAAAAAAGATTATTCTAAAACAAAGAATGGAATTGTACCTATTAAATCAGATAAAAAAAGAAGTTATGTCAGAAATTAGTGATTGCTTGCATACGGTTTTTATACTGTTTTTATTTTAATTCAGTTGAAGTCGGTTCTTGTTTAAGTGTAAATTATTTATTTCAAGCATCAGTTCTTTTTCAATACTTTTTTACTAGAATAAGAAGAAAATTTACGAAGTTATATCACTGGTAATTGGCTAAGAAGATCGAAGCTCACTCCCGTCCCGAGAGAGAAAAAAATTCACAAAAAAAATATTTTTTTTTATAAATTTAACTAGCAGCTGCCCCGCTTCGCTTTCGCACGCAATAGAAAAATTGGTTTTTAATTTAAATGCAATTTTTTTTATGAAAAACGGAACAACAGTGCATTTTTTTTCTAAAACCCAATCGCACTGCCACATACCGGTTTAAATTGTAAATCACTCTCACTCAAACACACAAAAAGTTTCATCACAATGGCCCCAAACGTTTATGAGGAGTTAAAAAAATCTTCAACCCGATGGCATTACCCCCTAGCGGGTTAAATTGTAAATTTAACCCATTCAAACATACTTATACAAAAATTTTGAGGAGTTCAATTTTTTTTCTATCACCTGTCGCAGCGCTATCTACAAGATCAAAATGTGAACTTAACTCTTCCAGAAACCCACTCAAATACCTCCTAAAAAATTTCACTGAATCATGGGGATTGAACCCGAGACTTCCGCATTATTAGCAATACGGTCTAACCGACTGAGCTAATGTGCTCATTTATGTAACGATCACCCAACGAGTATAACAGCGACGCGTTGATTGAATAATTATCCTCATATTTAAACATATTAATACAAAACGATACGAATTAACCTTCATTTTGATGAAAACCGCATTAAAAACCGTTCGGTAGTTTTTGGGTTTATCGCGAACAGACAGACAGACGCGGTGGAGGACTTTGTTTTATAATATTTGTGGATACTTGAAGAAAAAACGTTGTTGACGTTGCCTGGCAAAATGTGTGATAAAAATAATATAGCACGAAATAATAAATAATGACAAATGAATATACCTTTCAACTAAACATTGATCAAATTAATCTAATACTATAATATGAGCAATGTTTGTATATATATATGTAATTGAGTTCTGGAAAACGGCTCTAACGATTTCGATGAAACTTTCCCATTTGGAAGTTTCGATGGATAGAAACCGATGGCGAGGGTCTCATCTTTGGGAAAAATCGCTTTACAGAGAAATTAAAATATTTAAAAAATTGACAGTTTGACAATCAAGGCTGCTGCTTTGTAATTTCAAGGCGTTCAATACAGGGTAATTTGGTAACCTACGTAAGAGTGACCCCTGTTGTAAAAATTATTTTAATACAGGGTGATTTGGTGACCTATTTGAGAGTGAAACTTTCAATAAAAATTGTGTTTGTATGTTCCGAACAAGTAACTATTTTATGCCTCCGTCATATTTTCCTAGCATTACATTTTTATAGCTAGACATTTCAAGTTTTCAAGGTGAAAAAATTGGCATAGTAGGCAATTTTTGGATGAGTAAGATCTAATGATTTCGCATGTTAACTTGATGCATATAATATAAATTCGTGGTGTAAAATTATAATTATACAGGGTCTAACAAAATATGTTAGATGCTCCATAAGAGTTGCTATTCAGGATGGTTAAAGTATAGCGTCAAATGGAATTATAGTTTGGCAAGAAAAACGCGAGAAAAAATAATGGTATAGGGTACCTTATAAGCAGTTGGAAATTAATGATAGCTGACATTCAGAGGCGGAGTAAAAGTAATGTTATGCAGGTCGCTAAAAAAATGTTAATAGAATGCTTTACCTATAGGGTAGCTTATTATCATTTGCATTTATAGGGTGGTTGCAATATAAGATGTACTGAAATTATAATTATACATGGTGGTTAAAAAAATACAATAGGTGGTCATAAACAAATGTATATACAGGGTAGTTAAAACATGGGGTGTGAAATTATAGTTATACAGTGTGGTATAAAATATGTTATATTAGGTAGACTGTAAAAAGTTGCATATATAGGGTGGAGTGTAATTATAGTTATACAAAGTCTTTACAAAAATGTTACAATATAAATGAAAGATTTTGGAACCAAAAGTGTTTGTAGAATGGCCAAAAGCGGTGGCATATACAGGGTTGTTGAAATATGGAATCGAGTGGAAGTGTAGCGAGATTAAAAAAATGTTAGAAAAAAATGTTTGGATAGGTTTTTCATAAGAAGTTGTACATATAGGGTGGTTGAAATATATGGGGGAGTAGAACTGTAGTAACACCAAGTAAATAAGAAATGTAAGAAAAAAATATTATCTTAGGGGAATGTAAATTAGTTTACATAACAAATTTCCGATTATTTGGATATATGTACGTTTATGATAAAACCAGGTACTGTTATATAAATCCCACGGCAATAAAAAAAGACGTTCAACTTTGAAATCTTTATTCACGTTTCACATCTATTTTGTCTGTGATTTCAAAGATGAATCTGTTCCTTCATAAACTTTACAACAGGGAGAAGGAGTTACGACTTTATGACTTCACATAACTATAGCTTGACAAAGTTTCTGCAGGATTTAAGACTAGCTCTTTGAGGTAAAATAATTAATATGTAAGCAATCATAGAGTGCTCTATTAGAACGCATAGGAAAGCTCACTGCTAGACATTTGGACTCGCCTGTCTCTAAGAAGCCTCCAGGCATCTTTAAGAACGGTCTCCATCAGTTAATTGAGGATTTCTTCCCTCAACGCCATCGTTTTCGATTCAGTCATCAAAACTTTATCAATACAAGTGCAAAATGCTTTCAAACCGAAATGCGGTATGCAATGTTCGGTTGATATGTACTCGTCGCAAACTACGAAAACCCCCATCAAACTTTATATCGGCTTTATAGACTTAATCGGGAGGTTCGGTTCAGTTAATAGAAATACATTGAAGAGGCTATCACGAAGTAATTTGGTATTTCACAGAAATTTGTCGTGGAGTTGCCAGAAGTTTGCTCGGAAATAATTACGTAGTTACAATATTAGTTAGTCGGCGATATTATGTACTCCTACATGATACCAGAAGGCGTGGAATCTCAATCATTCGCTTAAAGCAGTCAGATAGGATTATCGCGCTGTTAAGAGTTGAGTTAACAAAGCAATTCCAACACGCTATGCGGTTATTAGAAACTAATGATTATATTTGGTGAGCGGTTTCCCTTGTTGATGCAAGATTGTATGCTCATTTGTATCCGTTTCGCTGTTAATAGAATACTGTCGCTGAAAATTGGGGAAACACCGGGAGTCTGTGTGAGCCATAAGCACTCCTACAGTACGTTTTCTCCTATGTGGAGTCAGCCTCTACTCATTTGTCATTTGATGAGGTTCTTATTTATGTGTTTTACAACGTTTATATTTTGAATAATATTTATTAAAGATATACTCTTGTAAAATATCATGTCCAAATCAAACTCAATTTTAAATTTTTTCAATTTCCTTATTTTATTGTTTTTATTGTTAACAATTGATTTTCCCTGTTTTTCAACTCCGCATATCTCATATGTGTATATACCTGACACAGAAAATTTTACTTTTAAAGCAGCCACTGACCATTTTTCCGGGTAATTTGTATAAAGAGCCCAGATTTTCCTAAAAATTTGGATTAAGTCCTACTTACCCTCCGTTTCAAAGTTGACCATGTGCCAGGGATTTTTTTTCCCGGGGGGGGGGATGCTACCCCTTCTCGGGGGAGAAAAATATTACATGAAAAAAATGTCTGGGAATGAATATATTAACTAATTTTAAGCAACTTTTGTGAAATTATCGATTTTTCAACCAAAAACAACTTGTTTTCACACGGTTTTTCGTAAATAACTTTAAAAATGTACACTTTAAGAAAAAAATCATCTCAACCAAAAATCTAGCTTATAAAAAACAAAGAAAATGTTTATGGTTTCTATAGAACCAATACAAACAGCTTGTTGAATGTTTGTTTTTATTTCTCAATACAAAAATTGAAAGATTTATTGTGAAATATCTGAAAAACAATGCATTTTTTTGGGAAAAGTAGCTTTAATTTGTTTTTTTGATAAAAGCCTCTAGCATGAAAATTAAGCTATTTATGACATTTGCTTTTTCTTTTAATTGTTGACAAGCAACAATGTAAATAACATCTCAGTTGAAATTAATTGCTACCACTAGACAAATCACTTGACTTACTTATTTCAAATAGGCTCAGAAAGCTTGACCAGTTGAAAGCAGTGTTGGAATTAAAATAATTTCACAACGCCCTAAATACGAAGCAAAACCCCCGAAACTCACATTTTCAAATTCTATTTGTTAAGACATGGGGACGCCACGCTACGGTTGGTTTGGAAATAGACTTGTCCGCAAAATGTCGGTTGATATTTATACTGTTTATACTGATAATCAAATTCATAAGTATTTATGTGTTGTAACATTGAAATCATAAGAAGACGATGTTTGTTTATAGCTGCAGTGCAATAAATTGTATAGGTATTTTAAGCTAAAAGGTAGAAGTTTTTATGTTCGTGGAAACATTTGCTAAACCCATAAAAAACCTGCTAAAAAACCCCTAAGTTGGCCACACTGGTTAAAGTAAGTAGTTTTGAAAAAAGTCGAGATTCAAGAGAATATTGTATTTTTGTAATTTTATTTTATTTTTTTTTTCAAAAAAAAAACTACAAGAGGTAGGTGACATTTCGTAGAGTGCAAAATTGTAGGTTTTGTTGTTTTTTATTTTTGTTTTTTTTTTGTAGGAAAAAAAATAAGTTCATGAGCTTTTAGCTTAAAAAAACATACAAATGGGTTGGTATTTTAGGGAGTAATTTGTACATTTTTTGTCGAAAAACAAAAACAAAAAAAAATTATTATGTCATAACTTGCTTAATTTTCATGCTAAAAACTTTTATAAAAAAAATGAAAGGATTTTAAGCACTTCAAAAAATTTTGTATGAACTTTTCCCGAAAAATGCATTGTTTTTTAGTTATTTCACGATAAACCTATCAATTTTTGTTTTGACAAATAAAAACAAGCTGTAACTCCGTTTGTATTGGTTCTACAGCAACATTTTTTTTGTCTTTTATAAGGTACATTTTTTATCTAAATGATTTTTTTCTTAAAGTGCATATTTTTAAAGTTATTTACAAAAAAACGTATGAAAACATGTTTTTTGGTTGAAAAATCGATACATTCACTTGCGATTAACTCGAAGAGACTTGACTTTTAGAAAAATACTTTATAGAACAAACATTGCTTAAAATTAGTTAATTTATTCATTCCCAGCCTTTTTTCATATAATATTTTCCCCCTGAGAAGGGGTAGCATCCCCCCTGGAAAAAAAGCAACCCCCGGGACAGGGTCAACTTTGAAGTATAGGGTAAGCAGAAAAAGAACGATTAAACATGTAGGTTCTTTAATTTACATATGACGTCATAGGTTTGATACTCCCCGTATAACATTAATGTAAATTTCCATTAATTTCAAAGAGGAATCTGTCCCTTTCATTAATTTTACAACAGGTAGAACGAGTTAAGGAAGGTGTTACGACTTTATGACTTCAGGAAAGCACCTTGAAAATTAAACTATAGCGTGACAAAGTTTCTGAAGGATTTACAACCCGTTCTTTGAGGTAAAATAATTAATATGTAATTGTCGACAGCAGCTGCTCGAAACAAGTTTTTAGAGTTCTACTTTGGCCTGGAATTACTGGATTTAACTTAGAATGAAGTTGTGTATTCTAGGTGTATAAAATGTTTCGCTCTATGAATAAATACCGACATAATGAGAACGGTCTTTGGCATATGACTGAAAATTTTTAACTATATATATATATATATATATATATATATATATATATATATATATATATGGCCATATATGGAACCCTTGGCCATACGGTATATAGGAAAGCAACTCACACCAACAGATACCTTCATGCTAATTCTCATCACCACCCAGCCCAACTACAAGCCGTCGTCAAGACTTTAGTAACCAGATCACAAAGGCTAGCTGACCAGGATAACATCAAACAGGAAATGTACAGTTTGAAAACAGCTCTGAGACAAAACAAACCGAAATATTCAAAGAGCCCTAAAGTCAAAACCGAGACAAACAGACGAGGAGCATGAGACACCAATAACCAAGGCTTATTTACCGTATGTCAAGGGGACCACGGATAGTATTGCAAGAATTCTACGGAGACACAATATCGATACTATTTTCAACACAGACAGAAATATAAGCACGGTGTTGAGAACTCCGAAGACTAGGATCCCTTTAGAACAACAGGGAGTGTACGAGATTCCATGTGCAGACTGTCATAAAACCTATGTGGGGCAAACTAATAGAAGAATTCAAGCTAGACGTGATGAACACCAGAACGCTGTAAGAAAGCAAGAAAAAACAACATCCATTGCGGAACACGCCACCACGATGTCACACCGAATAGACTTTGAGAACACCAGAGTACTGGCAAATATAGAACACCCGAAATCAAGACTCGTAAGAGAGGCAATTGAAATAGCGAATAGACCTCATAGTCTAAACGCACGCAATGAAATTCAGAACTTATCGAATTGTTGGAAAATCCTATTAAACACCGTACCGGCCCGTACCCGTCCAATAACAGCTCAACCGGAAATAACAAATCAGCAGGATGGAGCTGTGCCCACTGAGCGCCAAGGGCCAATCACACGAAGCCGTTCACGGTGTCAACCGATAGGCGCCGAGCCGCGACTATATAACAGCGCGCTCGCTTCAGAAAATCTTAGTAGTATTCGAGTAACTAGAAGCGAAAGCAGAAGACTACGAGAATTATGCGAACCGACCTGAAGAGGGCAGATGTGACTCTGCCGAAACGTCGTCATTTTACCATCGATCCCGGCAGGGATCAGTTATCAACTACGCTGATGAATTCCCGGAAACCACCTAAAACATATATATATATATATATATATATATATATATATATATATATATCATATATATTAGCTGACAAAAATAAAAAAGAGTTTTAGAGTCTAAATCGAACTCGGGGTCTCAATCTGCCTAGTCCCTAAGAGTCACTAGGTAACTAAATGTCAGCGAAATGAACCCGTATACATCAAAGACATCTAACATCATGCTGATTATGTATTATGTGTCTGAATGCAATCTCATGCCATTGACATATATAGTAAGATCGAAGGGCTGCCAGACGTTACTTATTTTCTCAAAGATGAAATGTGTTGGACAAAGTAGTGTTAGTAGGTACTCTTAGGGTACGCATACTGGCTAGCTTGTTGGTTGCTTTCGAGGTACCAGGTACTTAGTGTCGATAAAAATTTATCCCACTTTTTTTCAATTCTCAGGGCTGATTTTTATGTATGATTCAAGGGATATGACAGAAATTAATAATACAAAACGCCAGACACTTCCCGTAGGCCGTAAGCGTTGCCAGACGCTTTAAAGCCCCCTACACTATAATGTAATTTTACTTAAATTCTCAGTCATGAATTTTATATATGATACTCAAGGAACTATTAGAATGTCTTATGTAACCAGCCAGACCAGTTTCATTGGTCAAACAGTCCACCAGACACACTGATTTTTGAAAGAGGTTAGACGTCATATGACCAAATTTGACAGCTTTTATTTGGGAGATTTACTGTTGATATATTTTGCGTTTTTATTTAATTGTAGAATAAGATGAACCCTAATTCATGGATGTAATAATTAAAATATATAATGAAGTTTGATAATAGAGAAGAAAGTAGTTTAAAGGCATCATTTTGAATAGGTAATTACTCAATGTTTGATCTCTAGAAACTTAATTTCAAATGTTAATAATATATATTTATTTTGTTCATTTCAAACAGCAAATGAATTTAATAATGTTTTATGAATTAAGTTATAACATTAATGCAAGATTATTGTTACAAACTGTATTTGTATGTCAACAGATTAAAATATATTGTTTGCAGAAAATTAATGTTATAATACCAAATATAGTTTATATGATATTCTGTAAGTATTTATTTTATCAGGTAGTTTAGAATTTCATAACACAAACACGTTGTGTTCCCAGTTTTCTGGGCAATGCAGAATGAATGATATTCTCTAATAATACATCGATCTCCTTCGAATAAATTCAAACTAGCAAAAATACCAATTCAGAATATGTCTAGATTTATCTGGATTATTGTTTTTGTTGGATATTCCAATTCGGTATCACACACTGCCAAATCAAACAACAACAAAACTTTGGTTTACTCCTTGATGATGGCAACATAGAGTTGTTGAAACGGCGTTGAGTGTTTAAATAAGAGTTTGGTGTTAGGGAGGAAAACTGTGTTTTTACATTTGTGACACACCAAAGGTTGTACAGCTATTCCATTAAATAATCGCTGACTTCTTGTTGGGATAGCTTGGCTTTGGTTTGTTTCCGTTGCTTTACTTTATTGGTAGTACAGGAGCTGTCTTATTTGTGGTTCGTGGTTCATTCGTTGCTATGATATATAGCATAGTAGCTGTAAACTGACATGCTTCGATGCTAAAAATCGCCTTAGACGACAAATGTCAGCGTACTGAACCTCTAGACATCGACGACATCTAACTTCATGCTAAGTATATAAACTTTAATACTGTCCTACTGCAGCTATAGCCAGCAGTAAAACAAATCGTAAGAGCAAAGCCTACATAAATGCAGTGAGAAAGGTTTAATAGGTAAAAGCTACATTAAAGTGGGCGGTAATACTTCTCAAAAAATTAGTGTTTCCAAGTAGCTGAGATAAGGATCCTACCGGCCAACATTTATATCGAAGAAACTTTAAACGAATGGAAATGAAAGTGTAGTGGAATGGATCTGTCAAACGATGATTTTATGCTAAACAGTAACTGTCTGAATAAAGATTCTAATTCCTTACACACATAGAGTTTAGGAGTGTTGGAATTTTTCAGTCTCAAATCCCAAATTGGTTTTGGAAAAAAAGTAGGCATTAGCTAATGTTTTATAGACATTATATTTAATATTATTGGATTATTTAATATAATGTTAATATTTTTAAAGGAATTTGAATTTTTTTTGTTGCAAACTGTAACTACATATTTAAATATATTTAAAGACCGATTATTTAAATTATTTTTAGGTAAGTAATATGTCGGTCAGTTACTAATCTCTGTCAATGTTTCTGTCTTATGTCCATTTTGGGGTTAATTTTTAAATTTGCCGCCATTTATATTTTTATACTAGACTGTCATATGTTATTTGACAGATGACAAGTAGGAATATTCCGGTTATTAAAAATCGAAAAATTTTGTACACAATATGGAAGAGAAAATTGTCCGTCAAATGTTACCATTGGGCAATTTGTTCAAAAATTTGTGGAAACTGTTTCACTAAAAGATAAAAAAAGTGCAACATATCATCGTACTGGTCGTTCAGAAGAAAATATTGCAGCTGTTACTGCCTAGTGTTGCTGAACAACCAAAAACATCAATTCGACATCTGCACAGCAATTGAACATTCCAAAAACCACTTTATTCAGAATTTTGCACAAAGATCTTCATTTAAAGGCTTACAAGCTTCAGATAAGCATATTTTGAATTGGGTTGATTTGTTAACAAGCAAAATTGTCGAATCTGGGGTGAAGCAAATCCACGAGAAACAATGGAAAGACAGATACATCCACAAAAAGTAACTGTTTGGTGTGATTTTTGGGCTGGTGGGGTAACTGGTCCATACTTTTTTGAAGATGACAATGGAAATGCTGTTACTGTGAATGGTGATCGATATCGAACGATACTTACTAACTTTTTGTGAGATGAATTGGAACATATTAATGTGCAGAATATGTGGTTCCAATAGGACGGTGCCTCATGTCATTCAGCAGCAGAAACCATCAATCTTTTGAAACAGAAATTTAGTAATCGAATAATTGCTCGAAGAGGAAACATTAATTGGCCCCCTAGATCTTGTGATCTAACACCTATAGATTTTTTCCTATCGAGCTATTTGAAAGAAAAGGTTTATGCCAACGATCCACAAACAATTGATGACCTAAAGGAGAACATTATTGACTGTTTTCAAGTAATTGAACCGCAGTTATGCCAGAAAGTAATCGAAAATTTTGGCAAAAGATTAGAAGCTTGTCGTACAGCAGCAGGTGGTCACTTACAAGATATTGTTTTCCATTACTGAACCGAAACAATGGTACTATCATTTGAAATAAAATATTAGATCATTCTCAAATAATTTATGTATTTTAATAAAAATTTTAAAATTAATCTCAAATTGGAACACCCTTTAGATCATTTATTTTAGATTACATAGCACATTCCTGGAAAAACTTGCCTTTCAATAAAATTGTTAGAACCCAATGTCATCCATTTAACATTAGTTTGAAAAAATATCTTCATACTTTATTTTATAATTATTAATTATAAATAAAATCTTTCAAACAAGACTATAAAATTTATCTCACAAAAAAGATATTCAAACAATTAAACTAAACTAATCTAAAATATGACTTTGAATCGAAAATGGTCTCTTGTCAATACTTGTCTGTTCGGTTGATTTTGATGTTACGTACACAGCATAATCTTGTGTTTATAGAATGCATTAACAATTCTCAATTTATATCTTTAAAACGATCTTAAACATACGAAATAAAAAAAGCTGGAAAGCTTATGAAAGTACAAACGTTCCAACGCAGGAAAAAAAACCCTGGGGTATTTGTATCGAATTCCAGCAAAACCAATATTCCGCTTTCCAATAAATATCGCATTTTCTTACTGAAAAAGCCTCCTTGTCACAAAACTGAAAATTTTATTGAAGTCAATCGACGAAAACAAAGGCTTATTGTCGCCAGTGGAATATTTGGGATGGCGAAATGAAAAGAGCCGTATAAAGAGGATCCGGAATGTATGCTTGGAATAACGGAGAAACGAAAATAAAAGGCCCTGACACCTTTCAATAAATATATCAAATGGGATGCTTATTTAAGTGATATCTTTTATTCGAAAGAACAACTTGTAAACTAAATATTCATTTAGAAATGTTAGGATTTATCTAATGCAATTTTGTTCTATAGTTTTTTAAATAAAAAAAGTTATGGGGTTAATTATAAATATTGCTGTGCAATCTAGCCTCGCTCGTCAAATCAACTTTTCAACACGGAATGTGCTATATAGGTATACAAGTAGTTGCAAGTTTACTTACTATGTATATAAACTTTTTCTTAGATTATCAATTTTTAAAATTCCTTGACCTAAGCAACAAATAATTAATACCCATGAATGATTTAGTTATTATAATGTTAATACATATTACATATACAGATTCACAATTAATATAACACATTAATATGAAAAGTGGTAAAGATTGAACACCTAACAATTTTAAAGTAAACCGTAGCGTAATTACTGAAGACCTCATGTCATTCACACTTTCCCTTAAAAAAAGTTTAAAACAATGACTTTCTTCTAGAGTCTGATTTTATCAGTTTATCGCCTTCCATCGTTGAAGAAGAAAATTTTCTGTAAAAAATATTTATTAGAAGTTGAACTAGATGTGACAATACTTTACACAACAAAATTCATCAGTTGTTTGAAATTGTATAACCTCATTTATTTTTTTAACAAAATAAACCTTACAAAAAACTTACTTTGATTTCTATCACTCACTTGTTTCATAATGACACTTTGTGTTATCATCAAACGACGAAACATAAGTTAATGAAACACCGACAAGATTCAAGACAAAAGTTAACTACTAGTGTTTTTAGACCCAGCTCCAATTCACGTCTAAGGATTTGGATATTCTTAAAGCGTGTTTTTAGATTTCGTACATATTCCATAACACCCGCTTTTCGTGCAAGCATTTTTAGTTCGTCCATCGTTAGATAATCTAACTGAGTTTGCTTTATTTGAGCATAAAAACAACGAAGATCTCGCACGATATTTTTTTTATAAGCATAAGCGATTCTTCTCAGCCCACAAATGTCAATTTGATTTTTAGACTCAAACATCTGTTTCTCAGAAATGCTAAAAGGTTTGGATAATGATTCATTGTATTTAAAATCATTCCATGTATCTGTTATAATGTCTTTTACTAAAGTTGTTTTCATTTCATGATCAATAAATTCTTTTATTCTCGTGATGTATGATTTCATTTGTCGTCTTTAGTAACACTTTGCAAAATAATGATCAGTTGGTATTTATCGTCAGAGAGATTTGGGATTGTGCTTACTAGCCACGTTTCCATATATATTCGATGTTTTTTAGGTAGGAATCACAGCGGGATTACCTGCGTTTCTCCAGGCATCAATATTATGTCTTACTTGCGAAAATTGATCCTCATAGAAAATTTGTTAAGCTTTTTCCAAATTACCTTCACGGTTGTACTGCCTTGATTTTCCACAACTAGATCTTCTCTTGTCGGCGTCCTTAAATCTGAAAACCTAAATAGGTATTTAATTTTTGGAGAAGTGACTTTTCCACCCAAACCCAAAATTTGTTGATTGTTAAGATTTAACGATTTAACTATGTGGGTATTTAGGAAGATATGTTTTTATTTTCGAAAGCAAAACATAATATTGATGCTGGGAGAAACGCAGCTAGTCCCGTTGTGATTCCTACCTAAAGAAAATATCGAATATATATGGAAAAGCGGCTAGTAAGCACAATCCCAAATCTCTCTGACTATAAAAACCAACCGATCATTATTTTGCAAAGTGTTACTCAAGACGACAATGCAATCAGACATCCACGAGAATAAAAGAATTTATTGAATGAAATGAAAACAACTTTAGTAAAAGACACTCTAACAGATACATGGAATGATTTTAAATACAATGAATCATTATACAAACCTTTTAGCATTTCTTATAAAAAAAATATCGTGCGAGATCTTCGTTGTTTTTATGCTCAAATAAAGCAAAGTGAAGATCCTCTTCATCGAGAAAATGGACAGAATGTATGGTATTAAGTTCAATTCCTGAATTACATCACGTTTCTAGGCAGGCGCCAGTAAAGTGATAACCGAGGATAGTTCCAGGGGGTGAAACTGGTAATTTTTTTGGTCATGCTCATCATCGAGTAAACGTTCCAAAATTGGCTGCATATAAGATTGTGATGCGTTTAAGCAACTTCCCGAGAGGCGTCTGCCTAGAGCGTTACCATCAAGGTGGTGGACAGGGTAAACTTGTCGAAAATGGGGGTGAACTTCGTTATTAAGTAAAAAGAACGCCATTTGTACCATATTTTTGCTTACACCAAAGAAATCATAATCCAACAGGACGTACAGCTGAATGACAAATATATTTTTCATGACGTCATTAATGTGATGTGTAAGACGTCATACACATTTTTTTTAAATGGGAAGCCACATTTTTCATTACTGATTTAGAAAGAGCGAAAAACTTCAGATCCGAATATGACTTTGACATGACCTTGAACTTGACCTTCAAGGTCATTCAAAGATCAAAGTTTGTTTGAAAAATCAACCTATTATAGCCAAATTAGATCGACTTCGCTGATTTCGAATCTGAAATCAGTTTTTGTTTATAAAACTGGTCCGCCCTCTTGGATAGCAAAAATTTGATTTTAGATTCGTAATCAAATTTTCAAAATTTGCAATTTGAAAAAATCAACCAAGATACTCCGAATTTGTTATGCGGGGGTTATCGACGTCGATGATTACTAATATGAAATCAGTTTTTGAAAATTGTCAAAACAAGTCGTGACCAAGTTCAACGTCAAATTTGTTTTTAATTTGTGATACCCTCTTTGAATCCGTCATCTTTCGGATCAGGATTAAAAACATCGATTACCGTTAATTGGTTTTGCATCAAATGGTTGACTTTCAGAAAATTGGTCCGCCATCTTGAATTATGAATTTTGAAAAACTGATTTCAGATTCGAAATCAGCGATGTCGAAAACCCCCGTACACCTAATTTAGCTAAAATTGGTTGATTTTTCAAAAAAACTTTGATCTTGGAATAACCCGAAAGATCAAGGTCATGGACAAAGTCATATTCGGAGACGAAATTTTCCACTTTTTCCGAATCATTAATAAAAAGTGTGACTTCGCAATTAAAAAAATTGTGTGATACAGCCCACATTAATGTTGTCATAAAAAATATATTTATGTTATTTAGCTGTACGTCCTTTTGGATTATGATTTCTCTTGTGTGAGTAAAAAAATGTTGCAAATGGCATTCTTTTTACTTAATGACGAAGTTCGCCCCTATTTTTGACAAGTTTACCCATGTTCGCCAGCTTGATGGTAATGCTCTAGGCAGACGCCTCTCGGGAATTTGCATAAATATATCTTAATCTTGTATGCAGCCAATTTTGGAACGTTTACTTGATGATGAGCATTTTCAGGATGACGAGCAAAATCCCTCAAAAAGCTTGTACGAAAAGCGGGTGTTATGGAATATGTTCGAAAGGTAAACTAAGACGCCCAACAATTTTGGGAAAATTCTCGTTTGGTAGCAACAGAGGTATAATAAAATATGAATATTCTCAATAAAAGATTGTTTTTCAATTATAATTATCTAAATTATTTGAAAAAATATTTGTCCTACAAAATCTATGGTTTCATCAAAGAGTCCTCCCCCTCCAATTGAACGTCACCAAAAATCATTTTTTTTTTAATTAATATTTATATAATGTAACCTTATTCCGTGGTACGTTGTCCCGGTCCTAAATATAATCTGGTGCGTGGTACTATTGCGGTGCTCCAAATATAATTGGAAAGTCATGAAATTAAAAATCTATCAAAAAAAAAAAATATGATCTCAACAATAAGTAATAGATACTTGATAAAGAAATTTGTGCGGCTTGGGTTTCTGTATACTATACGCCGTTATACATTTTTACGGTAGTAGGTATCTTTGTGTCGATAATTTTTATAGTATTTTTTTTTTTGTCTTTCGAAATGAATATATTTTGACTTCGCTTACGTGAACGCCAGCAGCACGCACGAAAAAGTATGACAGATGTTCCGCCTGAGCCGAGCGTCAAGCGAGAGCGCCGAAGAAGATGAAATCACAGTTTGTGAAGATTAATTTTTTTTTATCTATAAATACACCAATACACCAATACACCAATTTTTGAAACCAAAAAAATATAAATAAAAAAGATTTTTTCAGTTTTGTTAGAAATAGGAAAACAAAAAATGACATGACGGATACATACCTGTTTTTTTGTAGGACAGTATCTACCAAACCTATTATGAATTTTTTGTCCTAATTAGTAATGAGAAAAATGGTCAATTACCTTAGGACCGGGATAACATACCATGTTTGTAGGACTATGAGTTACATTATATATATATATATATATATATATATATATATATTAACTAAGTAAAAAAAAAATCAGCAATTTTTTGTTATATATAAATTTGAGGATTATAAAATCCAAATAAAATTGTCTTCACAATATGTAGGTATCTCTATTATTTCAATAATCCGAAATATTGTTTATGAAATCACAACAAATATAGAAAATGACTTACCCACGACGTACATGTAACTTGACATCATCGCTGTATAGAAATTGGGTGCGTCTGTGGACACCTCACATTTGTATTTTCCTGTAACCTCCGGTTGGATATTTCTTAACACAATCTGCTGGTAGGAGCTTTTGTTCAGCTGAAATCGAAATACTCCATGAAACAACTTGATACTTACAGATATTCTTTTAAAGTAATTGTAACTACTTAGATACCAAAATAGATTAATTAATTATATAAAGATTGATGTGCACTTTAATATTTATTCTATTGTTAGAAAATCCCGGGGTTTTAATTCCATTCTTTTTACACTCATTTCACAATACTTCTATATTTATCAACAATGATGACTAATACTCAGATCATCGCTTTGATGCGGTCGATTCAACTCAACTCTTTAGGACAGTTTCCCTGTTACATTCTTATACCTTCACCGCTTTCGAGATCTTTGTCTCTCTTTTCTGTTGTGCTAATCGTTTATTTATTTCTGATACCGGAATGGAATACAACACAACCGCATTTTCTGGTATCCCTTTCTTGTTGTTCTCGTATTTTTAATGGGGGCGGGGTCTGGGGTTGAAGCTGCTGGCCCGACACCTCAGACGACAGCATCAGATCCTTGTCACCGCTGGATTTAGTTCGGTCGTCCAACGAGTCCATCCTCAAAGCTAGAGTGCACTGTTACAGCATTTACTAAACCCACCGCATTAAAGTTTTCGCAGTCGCGTAGGCGCCTCTAGACCGAATTAACTCAATGACGATTCCTCTAATTGTAGACGATGGTACCAGTTTGCTAGCGGACTTGCACTTCGCCGTGTCAAACACGGTTTCATGTGTGGACTATGGTAGAATTTGCCTCGGATACTAGACTGGTCATTCCTGCCAGAAACGGGACCCCCAGTACGACACCTAAAACATCTACCTTCCTAAGCTACAAGAGTGAAATACGCGCATGACCGACCAACAAGGACCGCCATCCCACCCAGAGGTACAATCTAATTTTGCTATTCCCCATGAGAGGTCAACCCAGAATGAAGAGGCACAGGTAGCATCACCCAGTGGGACTCTTCTCCATCCACACTACCCATCTTGAAATATTACGAACACCCCAGTTCGTTTAAGATAGCCCAGGTCGGTGGGTGAGTGGGTGACTCAATACAGATCTACTTTTTTACTTTTCTTGATGAGACTGAACTTCCGCTTTCGAGGTATAGGTGCCTCTACTTGCGGGACGCTTTGCCCCAGTTTTAGGAGTAACAGGCAAAAGACTGACAAAGGGCTCTCGTCTCGAATAATAGGTTGCACGTTGCACCTCATAAGGGCGGTGACCCGATATCTCAATCGTTTATTCGCAAGTTTAGTTTTTATTTCAGATGATTAAATTCTCGAAGGTTTTCTATTTTGACAGCTTAAAATTAAATGTCATACCACTACTCTGAAACGCGCGTTATTTATTAAATAATCTTGCCCTACAATAAAAACCTATAACACTTAAAAAAGGCAGTAAATAAACAACGAAATGACAGAATCCAAATAAATAACATAGAAGAAGATAACTGGGTAAGAACAAGAAACGATAGCACGAGGAAAATGAAAAAGAAAAAGAAATAGAAAGAGGAGGTGTCAGATGTCTAGATGATATAGATTTAGGGGAACTAAGAGACGCTTTTAAAACTATAAGAAACTGAAAAACAACAGGAAGAGATGGTATTAATTCAGAATTATTGAAATACGGAGGGACATTACTGCAACTGAAACATCTCCACCTATATAATCAATGCTGGAAAAATAATAGAATATCAGAAGAATGGACAAAATAAAAAGTCCTTTAGAATGGACAAAGAGTTATCTCTGAGACCGATGCCATTTTGTTAAAGTAGGGGGTATTATTTCCAGTTATATAGGTATGTGTTCAGGAGTTCCACACGGTTCTCACGCGGGCCATTTCTTTTTAATTTATTTATTAATGATATTGTCAAAAACATTAATCACTGTAATATCTTAATGTATGCTGATGATTTCAAACTGTTTAAAGAAATTGGAACTTGCAATGATGCTATGTTACTCCAATCCGATTTAAACTCTTTATTTGCCTGGTGTATTAGCAATGATCTTAACCTGAATATCAATAAATGTTTTATTATTACTTTTGGCAACAATTTCATAACCTATAATCATTTCATACGCTATTAATTCACAAACCAAACAGCAAGTAAGTGAAATTCGTGACCTTGGTGTCGTTTTTGATAATTCTCTGACTTTGCGTAGACACATTGATCTAGTTGTTTCCAAGAGTTACAAGGTTTTGCGTTTTATCAATCGTTCATTCAAAACATTTTCCCATAATATGATTCGTTTACTATATTGTTCACTAGTACGATATATTCTGGAGTACTGTTCTGTTATGTGGAACGCCCACTATAACACAAATATAGCTAAAATTGAGAAAGTTCAAAATAAATTTCTTCGTATAGTAGCATTTAAGATTTGAGCAGGAACAATTATCAATACAGTGATATTTTATCACAAATGCATTTACAATCTTTGCAAAATCGGCATAACATAGCTGATATTTGTTTTCTATACAAGTTGTTGTCAAGTGAACTTGACTGCCCTTCCTTACTAGATAGAATTTCATTGAATACGACAATGAGAACTCGTTCGTCAGAACTCTTCCATGTTTCATTTCATAGAACTAACTATGGATTTTGTTCAGCAATGTCTAGGTTAATGCCTACAGCCAATCAGTACTCCTGGCATATTGATGTGTTTTATAACTCCCTCAATGTAATCAAGCGCTCCTTATATTATAATATTTAAGGTGCTGCCTTTTGTTTTGATTTTAATGTGTTCTTTTCTTTTCTTCGCGACAAGATGTATTTTAATTTTAGTTTTAATTAACTTATATTTTATTCTGTATTATGTATTGTTTCTAAAGTTTTAGTTCAATGTTAGTCATGTCAACTTTATGTTTATTTTTTAGATTTAATGTATTTACCCTAGTTTTGTTTTGTTTTTTTTTGGCATTTTATGTAAATGGGGTTACCCGTAAGAATAAGTAAATAAATATTTAAAAATGTCGATAAAAACGATAGGAACAAACATAGAGCGATAATCTCACTCGAATAATCCTACAAATTTTGTGCCAAAATTTTAAACAATAAGCTTAAAAAATAATCGGAGAAGAAAAACAAATGAAAGCATGCAATATGATAGAATCAACAGGAAAGTACTGAACTAAAAATACAGTGGCAACAGAAGTACTGATAGACCAAGAAAAAGATAGGTATCGTAACAGGCAAAAGCCTAATAACTGAAATGAAGAGGAAAAAGAAGAGAAAGATAGTAATAGTTTATTATTAAATTTATTTCGGTCTTTATGTAGGGTCCTTCGTAGAAACTATATGTGGTTTTGCGTTGAAACGCTTGTAAACTGTCGAAAGTCTAGTAATCTATAAATGTAGTTTCCAAAGATATTTGTTATTTGATCAATGGTTTACGGTGATCCCAGAAATGAAGAAAAAATTCAATGACTGACGAATAGTCTCTGGAGACCCCACCCCAAAATAAGTTTTCTATTTAGGTGAAAAAGAGTTTTACCTTACATTTTACACAAAGTTTGTACTGAGAATAGTGCTAAACTGGATTTCAAAAGCACCTAGATATAAAACATGTTTTCATTCTCCAATTTATTCATTTAGAATAAAAAAGCAATATTAACTGCTTACTCGTTTGAAATTTAATTTTATTTGGTCGAATTTTGGCGTCATGGGAATGCGTTTATTTTTGGAACCGAATCAAAATGGAAAAATGCAAATAATGCAAGTGTGAAAACTTGTTTATCCGTTGATGTCGAAAAACAACAAGCAAATGAAATAGATCTCGATATTAATCGGATTGACACGTTTTTGCAATTAGTGAATTCCGAGAACAGCGAATGTAAACAAGTTATTTGCCACCAGGTCATCTGACAATGCAATATAAAAATTTTCCTTGCCACTGTCATTTCCATAAAATAATCGATAACAATATATTAAGACTATTTTGGTGTATGGACCTGTTTTATATATGGTAGATGGAAACTGAAAAGGTAGGTTAAATCAGAATTTAAAATTGAGGGAAATTACGATTTAGTGTTCTTATGTCACTGATTTTATTTTGCAAGTTATTACAAAAATCTTTCTTTCCCAACGTATTCAAAATGTTATTTTTTCGTTGATCTAATAAGCTTTAGACGAGATTGGATACAAGGCTTTGGAAAACTGATAGAGTCAAATAGATTCTCCAAAATGATTTACTGCACATATGGCTTCCACATATTCCATGACATTAATGCTTTTTGCTCCGTTCTTTATTGATAAAAGGTTGTACATGTTAATTAAAATCGTTATACTGACAGTTCACTTTAAGTTTATAACTATTAAAACTTTACTACTAATACTAAATTAGTAAATTACATTGAAAATATTGTATACACGTTATAAACAAACAAAAAGTGTACGAAAAAATTGACAGGCATTGACGCATGCGCATAATGTTTTTTCGAATATGAAAAGGCCTATTGAAACTCCAATGTAACGAACTATTCGTCTATTCTGCCCACTGTGGAAAAGTCTTCATCATATTTAGCTATGTTTTCCAATCTTTTGCAACTACTAACTAGTCTCCAGCTAGGCGTTTGAATCGTCACTCGAACTTGTGGACAACGATCTTTCTCTGTCGTATCCTTTTGCTTCAATTCTATAATTCTTCTGTCAATTAATTACCTGCCTAATTTGTAAATCTAAGGTTGAGATGCAACTGGACCTAGCTAGGATGGAAAGTGTTCATGGATAGGTACTGAGTCCCGTTAGTATGGTAAGTGTATTTTATACCTATTCATACCATGGCTTTTGGATTAACCAAGGGAAATGCCACATTTGAATGACTGATGGAATTGAAGTAGAGTGCCTTGGTTGTAGCTTCGGGCCAGGTGTTCGACGATCAAATGCAGAATGTTTGTGCACTTTTTGGGAAATAACACCATAAGTCACGAAAATTGCTGTACATTTCCAAACGTTTCGTGATCTAGGTCAGACCTCCGTTGTGAATGACTAAGAAACTATGAAAAAGACAAATCTAAAATTTAAAATTAAAATGTTTGACAATATCTATTATTTGACTTCTGACGTAATTAATTACTTAAAACCTGGTATACTATTTATCTCCCTAGATTGGCAGAAACGGTAGATATAGCAAAAAAACTTGTACACTAGCTTAGCTTTTATTCAAAATTCGGAATATGCCAATGCTACTAAAATGTTTCGATTTAAATAAAACTCAACTGATATATCAAGCGTAATCTTACAGGGAGCAGAATTACATGCTTTTAAAAAATCTTTTAAAAGTTATACTACGTGACCCATAAGCAGCTGCATATACAGGGTGTCAAGTAAGTCCCGGGACGGCTGAATATTTGCTAAAGTACTCAATTCTGGAAAGGGTTAATTTCATTCCTTTATAATCTTGAACCTCATTTTTGACGTTATTTTGAGATCAACCTCATTTTTTTAATGTGAACCCCTGTTTTTATTGCGGAATCGGAAAGAGCGGGAAATTTTACATCCGGGCCGGACATATATTGAGGTATGAGGTTGAGGCAACCACTAGTGGTCAAATAGAGCTCAAATAATGACTTCTTAAAAATTTCGCGAGTTGAGTGGTAACCAAAACAACGATCATACCCTAGTTAAGTCTTAACGAGAAACTCAATGGTGACCTTGGATTTGACCTTACACCTAATTTTTTCATGTAGAAACCCAAAAATGTGCTATTTCTATGATTTTCATCCGCCATCTTGAATTCACCATCTTGGATTGGAAGAAATTTAAATTTTGTTAGTTGATTCGAACTCAGCGACCTCCAAACCCCCCCCCCCCCCCAAGGACTTAACTGGCACCTGGGATACGATACAGTTAGGTACTGAGTCCCGTTAGTATGGTAAGTGTATTTTATACCTATTCATGCCATGGCTTTTGGATTAACCAAGGTAAATGCCACATTTGAATGACTACTAAAATGTTTCGATTTAAATAAAACTCAACTCATATATCAAGCGTAATCTTACAGGGAGCAGAATTACATGGGTTTAAAAAAATTTTTAAAAGTTATATTAGGTGACCCATAAGCAGCTGCATATACAGGGTGTCAAGTAAGTCCCGGGACGGCTGAATATTTGCTAAAGTACTCAATTCTGGAAAGGGTTAATGTCATTCCTTTATAATCTTGAACCTCATTTTTGACGTTATTTTGAGATCAACCTCATTTTTTTAATGTGAACCCCTATTTTTATTGCGTAATCGGAAAGAGCGGAAAATTTTATATCCGGACCGGACATGTATTGAGGTATGAGGTTGAGGCAACCACTAGTGGTCAAATAGAGCTCAAATAATGACTTCTTAAAAATTTCGCGAGTTGAGTGGTAAACAAAACAACGATCATACCCTAGTTAAGTCTTAACGAGAAACTCAATGGTGACCTTGGATTTGACCTTACACCTAATTTTTTCATGTAGAAACCCAAAAATGTGCTATTTCTATGATTTTCATCCGCCATCTTGAATTCACCATGTTGGATTGGAAGAAATTTAAATTTTGTTAGTTGATTCGAACTCAGCGACCTCCAACCCCCCCCAGGACTTAACTGGCACCTGGGATACGATGTGATGATGAAATAAGGGGAGTGGTAATAGTTATACACAGTGGTTCAAAAAAGTGAATTGGGTTGACCACAAATAGTTGCATATACCAGGTGGTTGAAAAACTGTTGGAGTAGAATTATAATTGTACGGGGTGGGTAAGAATAGAAAAATTTTGTTGCATAGAGTAGAGCATGAACATTTGCATACATAGAGGACCTGAAATATGGGGGCAGTAATCTTATAGTTACACAGTGCGATTCAAACAAGGTTAGACAAAGGTGCTAATGAAGAGTAGTTTAATTGAAGTGTGTAGAAAATTATACTTTATATTGTGGCTCAAAAATTATGAGAAAAAATTGTGAAATAGCGTAGCTTCAAATCAGTCCCACAGATGGGATAGAGTGAAGTAGAGTTATAGTTAAGTATTTAAAAAATGTTACAATCGATGAACAATAAGCGGCAACATATACAGGATGGTTGTAATGCAGCTGAAGTAGAGATATATACAATATACAAGGTAATACAAAAAAATATATATTTATAGTTATACAGGGTTTGGTACAAAAATGTTATACTGGGTGGTCGATAAGTTGTTGCATAGACTAGATAGCTGAAATAGAGGGTCGATTGATGGTTAAACAAGGTGGTTAAAAAATGTTCGAAAAATTTTGTAGGTTAGAACATGAGCTGTTGCATATATGCAATATCTGAAAGATGGGGCGAAGTAAAATTATAGTTATACAGTGTGATTAAAACAATGTTAGAAAAAGTTGCATATTAGGGGTAGTTGAAATATAAGGTGGAGACAAATTATACGTTCGAAGGTGGTTCAGAAAAGGGTCCGAGAAATCGTTATATAGCGTAGTCCATAACCAGTTGCATAGATAAGATAATTGAAATATATGCGGGAGCAAGAGTTACAATTAAGTGTTTAAAAAAATGTTTTATTTGGTGGCCTCTAAGCAGATGCATATACAGGGTGGTTGAAATATTTTGCAGAGTAAAATTATGGTTATACAAGATGGTTCAAAACTGGTTATTGTGGTTGGCAGCAGTATATACAGGATGGTTTGAATATCGATGGAAGTAGAATCATAATTATACATGGCGGTTCAAAATAAGTTATGTAAAATGGCCAATAAGCAATTGCAGTTTGGGTGAAATATGCTGTGGATAGGTGGATACAGAGTGGTACAAAAAAGTGATATTGGATGGCCCATAAGTAGTTGTATATACAAGGTGGTTGGAATCGAGGGCGGAGTTGAATTACAGATTTACAGGGTGAATCAAAAAATTTTGTTATATAGGGTGGATCATGAATATATATATATTTTACGTGAAATATGGGGCGAAGCAAAATTATAGTTACACAGTGTATTTAACAGAATTTTATAAAAATCGACGATACCTAAAGTAATGAGTAGAGACAAAATATATTTTACAAGGTGGCTCAAAAATTATCAGAAATAATTGTTATATAGCATAGACCATAAGCAGTTGCATAACTGAAATATTGGGTGGAATGGAGTTATAGTTAGGGGTTTAAAAAATACAAATAAACAGCTGCATATACAGAATGGTTGCATTCTAGTGTGAAGTACATAAACACTTGCAGTGTGAGGGAAATATATTCGGGATTGGTGGATTTATAGTTCAAAAAATTTATAAAAAAAATATTATATAGGATAGCCTATATGTTTCGTAAACTATTTCTTTTTGCAGAGAATTCCACATTCCATATGCTGGTGAAACCGCGGGTAACTGCTAGTACTAACTAAAATCAAAAACAAAGATCTGGGCAATGATTTCTTAAATCAATAAACTAAAATATACAAAAGAATGATACTTTATTTGTTCAGAGTAAATGACTGATTTGTTCACAATATTACTCATAGACTGTCAAGCATAATTCGCCCCATGTTGTCAATCTGCTTGCTTCGCATCCACATTCGTACAAACTATCTACCCATCTCTTCCAACGACATAATTAATTGATACATTCCACTGGTATACACGCACGTTTCATCAATTATCGTAAACTGTTTACCTATTTCACGTTTCCGTATACGTACACACACTTACCCCTATCAAGAGGGTGTGCTTTACCCTATCGTTTGTTACCCTTACATGTGGAAAGACAAACTTGAGGGTTTCACAACAGATTTTCCGAACAATCGATGAGAAGGACTTCTCTCTATCTTCGGTCCTTAAAGGGCGGCGGCGTCAGTGGCGGCAGGTCCCCGGCGAAATCTGTACGGAATTAACCCCGATTTCGACCCTAATTTGAAATTCTTTAGCTGTGTAATTCGATAATATATATGCAGTGTCCTTCATGTTTATGCGTTTTACAGCTGTAAGGAATTTAAAACAAAGTTATGCGAGTGCGAAATTATTCGTTGGGGTGTACTTAAATGGTAATAAAGATTATGTTCCATTAGAACGGTGTGAAGTTTAAAAATGTAAACATGCGGCTGGAATAAAAGCGGTTATAACTTACGGAATTACTAAAAAGTAATAAAACATTTTAAAAAAAAATATATCCGACTTCTACCTATAACTAAAAAGCTAAAAATAATTATAACAAAATACAACTCTAGCAAATAAATAACAAATTCAATGTTGTTAGGTACCTACCCAGGAAGTAATAAATGTAAATATTAAAAGGTGCTCATTCTGTACAAATTAATTACCTACCAATCTAGTACATTTTCGAAGCCAGTGCCAAGCAAAATCCTTCATTGCATACTTATCTACTAATTCATCAAACTTGATTGTTGCTTGGCACCGACTTACTAGATTGGTAGGTAATTAATTTGTACAGAATGAGCACCTTTTAATATTTAATTTTTTTACTTCCTGGGTAGGTACCTAACAACATTGAATTTGTTATTTATTTGCTAGAGTTGTATTTTGTTATAATTATTTTTAGCTTTTTAGTTATAGGTAGAAGTTGGTTATATTTTTTTTTAAAAATGTTTTATTTTCAACTTTTTACTTTTTTTAACACAGGTAGTTTTCATTCTTTAGTTTTTATTTTGTATGTATAACCATAATAGACAGAACCAGGTAACATCGAAAGCCTCAACATTACACAATGATACTTTCTCATTTAAATTGACAGGTAAATCTTTACGAACAAAATGTACTAGTACGCGTTGACTTAATAAGCCCAAAACATATTTATGCCTTATGGACTACCCCATGTAACTTTTTTTAACTTTTTTTGACAACCCTGTATAACTATAGATAATTCCACTCCAACCTATATACCAACCATCCTGTACATACGACTGCCCACGCACAAGCATAAATTTGTTAGCTGCCTTCTGTAAACTATAGAACGGAGTAGAACCCATCCCATATTTACGGAGTCCTATATTTACGAAGTCCTATATTTCAACCATGGTATATAACTCCTTATGGGCTACCCCATAAATTATTTCATTTGTAACTGTTTATATTATCGCCCTGTTAAACATTAATTCCTCTCCACACTTTATGCACCTTCTTATGGGCTATAAAATAAATAATTTTTTAATCATACTATATAAATATAATGCAACTCCAGCATATATTTCAACCATCCTGTATATGATTTGCTTACGTCCACATCATATAACAGTTTTTTAATCGCCCTATATAATTTTAATTTCACATTTTTTCCAACATTTTTATACCAACAAACGTCCAGTCCACCCTATGTTCCAACCATCCTGTATATACGGCTGCCTACGGACCACTATCATTTTAGTCCGTCCTATATTTCAATCTTTATATAAATGCAACTCCTTCTACCACTTTACTTTGTGATTTTGTTTGCTATAACTAAACACCCTGTCGATAAACGCATCAAATAGTAGTTTAAAGTTTGACATGTGTTGTCACTGAATTTTCTATTAGGCCGGGAGAATGTGGCAACCAAAAGCACCGTCTTCGCTAAATGGAAAAATATGCATTTAAATAGGTGTTTGCCTGGTATACAAACAAAACGAGCTTGGTACTCATTAATTTAAGGAACCGAAAATACTATGTTTTACTACCTATATGATTGAGATGTACATAGAAAATTTTCAAATTCTCAATTAAAACTTCCAGTGTCTAAAATTACCGTACTATTACGTTAGAATTAAAATATTTATGAGGAAATGTCCGTTATGTCATTTCGATGAAATTTTTGATAAAAATTTTGGAATTTTCAGCGATTTTCTGCAAAACTGCAAGTTGCACGTCGCAGAAAAGTATATGAGATCACCTAAAGATATTCCTTAATAGATTAAAAGTTAAAAAACTGTACACATCCATAAGGAGTTATCGAAAAATCGACTAAAATATTAGGGATATTGGTCGATTTCCATGCACGCATGTGTTCATTCACAAATTTTATCACTTTACCAATAGAATTCTTTTCCAAAATTTGAAGTTTCACCAATCCGGATATATACTCTATTAAACAAGGCCATATTCATTCAAAACGGTACACCACAGGAAAAGAAATCAGGTAACATACATAAAAAAGCGAAAAAAATATACGCGACGCATTGATAACCTCCTCCTTTTTGGAAGTCGGTTAAAAATAGCGATTATTTGAGCATTGTAGACATCAAACTACTTCAAATTCTTTTTAACCGACTTATAAAAAGAAAAAGTTCTCAAGTTGAAGTTAATTGAATTTTTATAGATTTATACTTCAGTACTCCGTCAACTATAAACCAAATTCGATTTCTCTTTTTTGCTTGAAGGAGTAGACTACCAGATTAGTCTTGTATTTTTTTCTTTTTTTTGTTTTCAATACTTTGTTCGTTCACTTATCATAGAATATGGCGAATGCGCCATTATTAAAAGTAGCATTATTCGAAATCTGGGAAAATATATTTTAAAGAAATTTGGGAAAATTGTATAAATCGTGCAAAATTTTTAAAAATATTTAATCAGCTAAGCGCTTTCGACCCATGTGCCAGTCATCTTCAGGGCCTCTACAAATAGGTCAAATTAACAACAATGAACTTACTGTAACTAGAAATACTTAATGAGATTCGGAGTTTACAATATAAAATATGCAATAATCAAACAATGTAAAGAATATCTGAACACACAATCTATATATAAATAGGCAAAGACAAAACGATTAGGTACCATGTTCTCCTCTGTCTCTCAACCGATTTTCTTCATTTTTATTTTGTTTAGTAGCTACTGACAACCTTCAGTGCAGAATGCTAATATTAATTTATAATATTGGTTCATTCATTAAATAAAATATAATAAAAATTCATTATTTACGTCCATAATGTCAACGCCAAACAACTAAATGTGCCGCCGCCGCCAGACTCAACACATTAAGTAATTATATATAGAGGGACCAATGCTGTTATATACTTAGAGCATGTACTTCTGGAAGTGGCATGCAAGCGTTGTTATTGTTCAGTGGTAAAGTAATCGTTGAATTTATAATTATACAGGGCGATTCCAGATATGTTAGAAATATTTTTTTTCGTGGGTTGTACATAAGCAGTTGCATATATAGGGTGTTTAAAATATAGAATAGAGTGCAATTATAACTATTAAAATAATTATATAGGGAAGCCCATTAGCGGCTGAATTTACAGGGTTCTTGGAATAGAAGGTGCAGTAGAATTACAGATATACAGGATGATGAAAAAAAAATGTTAGAAAAGGAAATGATTTATAGAGTAGCCCACGAAGAGTTCCATATATCTGATGATTGAAATATAGGTCGGAGTAGGATTATAGTTAAAGAAGATAGTTAAAAATTTCATAAACAAAAAGAGTAAATACGGTGGCTCATAGGCAGTGGCATATACAGAATGGTTTACCAGGTGGTTCAAAAATGTTAAAAAATATTATGCGTGGCCCATGAGCAGTTGCATATACAGGGTGGTGGAAATATATAAAGAGATGGAATTATTATAATAAAGATTTTAATAAATGTTAGAGAATTGAGTGCAATTATAGCTACACAGGGAGGTTAGAAAAAATAAATATGTAGGGTAGCCCATTAGCAGTTGAATTGTTGTCATATTAAATTACTAAGTCCTATGATTTATATCTGGGATAGGATGTCAAGATAAGATTTTCAGGTTATTTAACCTGCCAGAGATATTGACACAATTGGTCGAATTTCGACCACTGGGCGACAGCTAGTATACAGAATTTATACGAGTTAACAGCCACTCCACAAAATCCTTGGCGATTCTATCTGTGAGGTCTTCTGCTTTCTCGAAAAGATTTTTAGTTTTGAGTTGCGATGAGAGTACGTCCCACATAGCTCTTGTTCTGGATGTAGCTTGAAAAATTTTTCATAAGCGTCGGTAAGAAACTCTAGTTGACTTTTTATTTCAGATATCCGTAGAGGTTCTGAATCCACATAGCTTTTGGCTGAGTTGTGGACGTTTATGGAAACCTTAACAGGTAAAGGTTCCTCATACTTAAACATTAATCCTTCTTTCTCAGTTCGAAATGTCAACATTTCGAGAACATTATAGAATATAGTCGAGGAGATAACACCTTGAAGATTTCCATCTATTGCCATTGATTTAGTCGATTCCAATAGCTTTGACGTTTCGTTCGGCCAGTTTCTTGCATTTTGAAATTTATCTTTTGGTACTTTTAACTTGCAGAAATCCATAAGTAAGCAATTAAATGAAAGCGATTGTATAGTTAGTACTTACATAGAATTCAGCCGTTCCTGGTTGCCAATAATCAAGGATGAAATTAATAATGGTAATATCGTTTTCAACAACCCTATATCGGGATAGTTCATAAGGTTTTTCCTAGGTTTTCCCTTATGACTTTAATGAGATCTCTGGAGTATCAGAATCTTTTAGGTCTCATTTTTGACGAATGCACTATCTTATAACAAAGTCGTACCTAGGAACGCCACATGAAATTCTAAAGATAACTATTTCAAATTCTTCCAATTTGAAAGAATCGTTGTTATTTCACATGGTCTTTAAAAATGTTTGTGCTACCCTGTATATATCAAATTTGCAGTAAATTCCCTTAGTTACATCAGTTTTATTGTCAAACATTAATGTCAATTTGTGATTACGATATTTGTCATTGCGAATCCTTTTAATTTTTTAATTTCTTGTTCATTTTGTGTTAATACCATTGAAAACGGGGTCTTCTTTAGACCTTGAAACGTTTGGCTTTTTGAAATATACAGACTTCAAGTTTATGTGGTGTTATTCCCAAAGAACTCAGGAACAAGGAAATTTGGACTAAGTTTGTGTCTAACATAACTGCAACGTCAGAGTTGTTAGTACCTAAAGTATCGTTTAAACTGTTTGATAAACCGTGGATGAACAACAACATTCGCCATGAGATCAATGTGAAAAGGAAAACATGGCATAAATATCGAATTGGTGGATCAGAAATCGACTATAATAAGTCCTGCTCAAACACTGTAGCGGCTCTAATCAGAAATAGTAAATCTACTTTTGAAAACAAATTAGTTGACAGTAAAAGTAATAAAAACTTCTTTAATTATGTGAAACGTAACCTAACTAGCAGAATTTATACTATGACACTCAAAAATTCAGCAAGTGAACTGATCAGCGATCCTAAGAAAGTGGCAGAGTTATTTGCTGCAGAATTTTCTAATTCTTTTTCTCATGAACCTCAAATCAACCTAGCCAACAGCTATGATCTTCCAGTGATCGAGTCAACAATTGACACCATCGAAATTACTGAAGAAAAAGTTCTTGCTGTTATTAGAGAAATTCGTTTGGATTGTTGCTCAGGACCAGATAATATTAACCCTGTGTTTTTTCGAAGATGTGAAGAATCATTGCTGACCCCTTTAACTAATTTGTTGAAGCATTCTTTCGAAGAGTCTTGTGTTCCGGCTGATTGGAAAACCTCAATAGTTGTCCCAGTCTTTAAAAAAGGTGACAACTTAGTCACCAGTAACTATCGTCAAGTTAGTTTAACTTGCCTTCCATGCAAATGTTTGGAGAAACTAATTTTTCGGGATTTAACTGATTATTTCGTTACTAATGGGATTATAAGTGAGAGACAACACGGTTTTTTACCTAAACGTTCAATAATAACTAACATCTGTGTTAATGCGTGGACCAAAGCTGAGCCAGTTGATGTGATTTATCTAGACTTTAGAAGAGCTTTTGATCAAGTCCCTCATAGCCGGTTATTGTATAAACTTGAACAATATGGTGTTTGGGGAAAATTGTTAGACTGGATTAAAGACTTTTTAACGTATCGATCGGCTCGCGTTCGGGTGCACGGTGAACTGTCCGAATCATACGAAGTAATAAGTGGTGTTCCTCAAGGTTCAGTGCTCGGGCCTCTGCTGTTTAATGTATTTGTCGCTGACCTGGCTTCGCTGTTTGGTTCAGATGTAGTACTGTATGCGAACGACACCAAATTTTTCGGGAGTCCATTAGCCACTGATAACCAGCTAAGTAGTGATATTGCTAAGTTAGCACAGTGGTGCAGTGATTGGTGTCTTCACTTGAACTTTATTAATAACACTCGAATAGTCCCTGTTATTACCCAAAAAGACCTTGGTTTAATTGTTTCTAACGATTTGAAATGGTCTGCTCATATTTCCAAAGTAACAAAAAAAGCCAACTCTATGGCATACATAATTTCTTTGGTTTTTAAAAATATCTCTCCTACTTTGCTATGTAAACTATACAAAACCTATATACGTCCATCACTTGAATTTGCAGTTCCTGTATGGAATCCATATTTTGCTAAAGATATTCATCTACTTGAACACACTCAACGTAGAATCACAAAACTGTGCCCTGTCCTTCGTAATTGTAAGTTGGGCATCACTTCACTTACAGACAGGCGATTATGTGGTGATCTTATTGAAACTTATAAGATTCTTCATGGTTTTTATTCGGTCAACTTAAGTGTATTCACAATTAATCCGAACAGCCGTCTTAGAGGTCATAATTTAAAATTTTGTCCGGAAAGATTTTATAAGTTGTGTCGACAATTCTTCATATCCAACCGAATCGTATGTTCATGGAATTCGCTGCCCTCCGAAATAGTGAATGCTACATCCATAAATTCTTTTAAGAATTTATATGATCGATATGTCACTACTATGCTCATATAATTCAGCTAATTTTTCTTACTTAAATGGTATTCTATGTTGCAGTTCCATCGGCAATATTGCCGCCTACACTGCTTTTTCATCTAATAATAATAATAATAATAAAAATAAAAACCATAGATGCCACAATTATCATTAAAAAAAATAATTTCAAAAATTCCCAAACCCTTTAAGGAATATTCGATTTGTGAAGTATGTTTAGTTGTAATTCAAACAAAATTAATTTTTTTAAATAATCTGAATATTTCATGAAGTTTTCAGACAAAAGAAGTAACCAGTACTTACATCAACATCAATTCCAGGCAAAGGGAAAACTAGTGTACTAGGCAATTCCTTCGGGATATATCTGTAGAACTCCTTAGTACCTTTGTACCATTTGACGGTATACAATGGTTCGCCCTCTAGATCGTAGTCACACTGAAGGGTGACGGTGTCCATAACTTTTGCTGCCACGGGGATGTTTACTTTCACATCTTTGAGTGCATGAACACCTGTAAAAAATCAAAAGGTATGTCCATAAAATCTTTTATTAATCACTCTTAGAAAAATATCAATGTTGTTGTTGACTTTTGGCATAGTGATCAACTGAACATAACGAAACCCGATTTTTGCTGGCAAATAAACCTCGTTTTAATTCCATTAAAACAAAAACCTTATGAACGTTATACAAATTCTCAGCTAATATAGAACTCACTTCACGGTGAAGTACAATTCAACTCAAGTTATACAGAGAAACAAGAAATTGGATTTGTTTAAGGAAATCTCAAAAATATGTTAAAATATGTTTTCAGGTGAAGTTTTAAATAGCAGTAGATTATCAAATCTTCTCTGCTTTTCCAGAGTCTATTTTTTTGTTAAAGTAATCATAAAGATTTAAAACCGTAGACGTATTATACTGTAGGCAAGTGAAGTAGCGAAATTCATGTAATAGCAATAGAAAGAGAGAGAGAATAAGCGGATCGTTCCTGATTGGTCAGTGTCAGTGGTGACACCTACTATTGGTAGGGTAGAAACATAGCAGCGCACCCTGAGATTGTCTTTCTCTTTCTATTGTTATTACACTGCCACTTACAGTAACGCCCATACCTAATTCACTCCACAGTATAATACCTCTATGTTTAAAACATTAATTCATATGTCAACGGCCTGACGCGACGTTCTGTGGTAAAATTAAGGCAGTTTCATTAAACTTTTGTGATTTATGATATATGGTGTCATTTGAACTTTGACAAACATTATGTGACATTTTTTTGACGTCTTTTATATTTTTTTCTGATTTTCTGAAAAACGATGTATTTAACTTTATAAATAAAACATTTATTAAAATATATAACCGACTTCTACCTATAACTAAAAAGCTAAAAATAATTATAACAAAATACAACTCTAGCAAATAAATAACACATTCAATGTTGTTAGGTACCTACCCAGGAAGTAAAAAATATAAACATTAAAAGGTGCTCATTCTGTACAAATTAATTACCTACCAATCTAGTATATTTTGTAGCCGGTGTCAAGCAAATCTGAAATTCTTCATTGCGTACTTATCTACTAATTCATCAAAATTTTGTTGCTTTGCACCGACTTCAAAAATATACTAGATTGGTCCTTAATAGATTAAACGTTAAAAAACTATACACATCCATAAGGAGTTATCGAAAAATCGACTAAAATATTAGGGATATTGGTCGATTTCCATGCACGCATGTGTTCATTCACAAATTTCATCACTTTACCAATAGAATTCTTTTCCAAAATTTGAAGTTTCACCAATCCGGATACATACTCTATTAAACAAGACCATATTCATTCAAAACGGTTCACCACAGGAGAAGAAATCAGGTAACATACATACAAAAAAAAGCGAAAAAAATACGCGACGAATTGATAACTTCCACCTTTTTGGAAGTTGGTTAAAAAATATATAGAATTACCCCCTTCTGATTCTTGCTTAATATAAAACTTTCAAATTGATTAGACCTCTTAAAAAAAGTCACAGGCGATTCGATAAAGTGCTGACTTTTAGTACATATGTTTGCTGTAAAACCATAAAGGTTATAAAAATTGATATGGAAACCTCTCCTGAGATTCCTTAACACAATGTCATTTAATTTATCAAAATTGATTTTCAGACATTTTAGAGTAATGGATAGATAGACAAGGGATTATTAAGAATTTAGCCAAATGGCTGGATTTAAATCATCTCTATTCATTCTTGTGAAGATCCTTAAAAGGCATCTGTAGAACAATTAAAAGCAATAATTCCCCACAATACTAAAAACCTTAGAGCAGCTCTCGTCCAGAACGTTCAAAATGCATTTAATGAGATCTGCGCTTATGCCCAGATTGGTGCACAGTTCGAGAACTTAATTTAGAAATATTTTGTGACATTTACGATGATTTTTCTTAAAAATGTTTGTATGTAACAATTAATTACATTTCCCATCTCGTATGTAAGGAGATGTGATCTTTCTAATTCTGCTATAGAAAATAGGGATTGACATAAAAACCAGTTTTCATCTCGCTTGCAGAGTCACAGCATCTGTTCTCCGAAGAGGATGAAGGCGGTCTCGTCAAAACGTCAGAAAGCTGCGTTTGAGACAAACAAACATTGCAAATAAAATCGAATCCCAGTCAAGTTCATGTTTTATCAATTAATAAAAAATTTCGGGGTACGGTTCTCTCTGATGTATATGGCAAAAACTCGCAACAACTCGCACTGAGAAAGCATATTAAGGTATGCCTCATATCCTCTGTATAATTCTAAAGATATTCTTAATCTTCTCAACCCAATTATTGATTCAGAAGGTCAATTCCTCAACCTATAGCTTTGAGTTCCCGATAGAAACTGCCAACAATATGTTTCTCTTCTCAGTCTTTCGTGCCAGTTCTTCGATTCAGTATACTATACTCATACTCCTTCTTCTTCTTCATTTCAGTTAGTCAAAATAAATCCATTTGTCCACCTATGTTCAATTCTCTTGAATACAATCCGCCAGTCCTTCTCACAGATCTTAAGGGCTTCTTCGTTGCTTCTCAAGTTCTCCATTTATACAGCTCTTCAAGTTCCCTCTGCATTCTTTCAATTCTTCAGAGAGGCTGCACCATGGAAAAATTGGTTGAATATAGCTGCATATAATGATGCTGACGATATATATTTTCATTTATATATTATTGTATATTTTGGTTCAGTCTTCTATGAAAGGTTGTTAGTTTTTCACGTTTTAAAAGCCTCTCCAACAATCAACTCCAAAAAAATTTTAGAGGTCTTTCCAAATTGTGAAAAAATTCCAAAATCTTCAAAAGTCAATTTTTTGTTCTTTCCATTTTTTTCTCATTGCAATATTATTTTCTACACCATAAATGACAAATATTCTGAAAATCTCATCGATATTTTCTTTTTTTGAGAATTTATGAAAACATTAGAAAATTCACGAAATTAAAAAAAAAAGATTTATAAGTGTCAAATCCATTACAACATCAAAAATTGCCCCCAATTTTTTCTCGTCACCCTTGCTTTGTTTCTGTTGTTTAATATGTAAACTTCGAGGAAAATAATAAAGTTTGTTAATTTAAAAAGTTTAAAAAATTTTGAGCGCCTCTAAATAATCAAACTGTCGACTTTTAAGGATCTATATGTCAGAGTAATAGGAAAAAAATCGATTTTTGACGATTTCTTCTTTTGTAAAAAAATGTAGTGAACTCTAACAAATTTTTTTACAACTGATCTATGAAGAGGCTGTGAAAACTTGATTAACTAACATATTTTCATAGAGGACTTGAAAAAATATATTTTAATTTTTTGTGCCACCCTAGTGTATATATAAAAATAATTTTTCCATCTTGCCTTACAAAAGTATTTAATTTCAATTTAACAAAAGACATCCCCTTTGCACAAAACTCAACATTTTGTGTTAGAAATTAATAACAATTCTAAGGCACGAATGAATCATAACGGCAACCGAGGCAAACTGCGAGAGCATCACAAGGAACAACAATAACAATATTTCTTTTGGATAATCAAAATTTATAATATCTCGGCAGAAGTGAGCTAAATAATGATAACGGCGGTAAACTGGGGAACATAAATGACCCAAAAGAATTTATCACGAACCCGAAACAGCGTCAGATTATTAGTGTTTGCATATAATTCGAAAACAAATTTCCCTGGCTACCCTCAGCGACCTACTTTAATAGAGAATGGTTGTATTTTCTCCAAGATGTTTGTCTTCTTTGGGAGAACATTAAGATATGTTCAAACGTTAACTATATAACATTATCTCGTACTCCATTTAAAACTTATCGTTTATTCATGGAGTCATTATGATAGTCTAAGTTTTGTGAGTCTTTTGGGAAAAGTGGAACTTCTAGGGAGGATTTGCGATAATTAAGCGGCTTTTGTTGCCGAAGAATACTGAATTAAATAGGAGTCTTAGCTTATGGACTGACATACGACTGAACTGCATAAAACCGGTTTACTTCATAAAACATTTTACCCTAATTCGAAAGTTCCAGGAAAATGTAAGATAAATGCGTCATTCAGTAAATCAGTAACGAAACATTATTAATATTGCAAAATGTAACAAAACTTTGCAATGTAGAGTTTGATATACCTATATCTTTGCATAATGTTTTTGATTTATTAGAGCAGAAAGTCTTTTGAAGACGCGAGATGTAAAGATCGACATCTAGGATTTTCGGGGCAACTAGCACATAGAGGTTCCGAATCTGGAGCCGTTTCATGTAATTGCTGTTTCCCGTAATTCCTAGGTTAGAATGTCACGATGAAGTTTTCAGGTTAACTTTACCTGTCGAGGTGTCATTCTTTTGTACGCAAGACAATATATATATATATATATATATATATATATATTGTTTCTCGTCAGGGAACCGTCATCAGTTGCGCTTCCCACAATGGAATGTCCTCTCAAACACTTCTTTATATTTAATACATTTCGTTAAATTTGAAGATGCCAGATGTAAAGACTAAACTTCGCCACAATGTAATGTATCTCAAAAAAGACTTTATTTATTTGAATCAAGAAGAAGAAATCAAAATACCATTCTCCAAATATTCGTAGTTTCAACATAGTTTTAACGATTTAGCTAAAATCGGAACTGGAAATACGCAACAAGGTAATACTCTAATTATTGTTCTCAGATTGAGATCACTGTTTCGTAAAACTTTAGACATTTTAAATATGCTGTTCTTCGTTTATTTTTTCATTTCAAATTGTAATCAAAGTTTATTAGAATTGAAAACTGCATCCAAATGTGCTGTATTATTAAAAATTGTAATAAATTGAATGTTGATTGGAAATAAATCGAAATAAATGTCAGTAAATCAACTTCAAGGTGGAGGTCCTCAGTTGGTTTCTATATACAGTGTGTCTTCATAAGTTAGATTCAAATGCAAAACGTTCTTATGAATGTTTAGATAAAAAGTTCAAAAAATATTTGCATGGTCAGAAACATATACTGTAATCATTACATGTCACGTTTTGAACTGTATACGAGGTTTGTCAGCAAATATGAATTTTGCTTCAAAGTAAAATGCCTTTATTTTTCATAATATATAAAATTCTTATCAAACAGGGTGTAGTGAATTTAATTAAGTGGACTGTAGTTTTGCGTGGTTCTATTTTGATAAAAAACTCAATTGCCCTTCATCAGAAAACTCTTACCTTGTCTACGAGTTAGATCCAGTAAAAGCCTTGGGAAATCTGCCATCCATGTATTTGTCTACATTCGGCGCGGGTAGCCGGCCTTAACCCTGGGTTTTTAGGCACAACTAAAGTTTATATTGTTGGGCAATGCGCACTCACGGGGGGGTTTACAATAAGTGAGTAATAGCTGCACACGCACTTTGGGGTTGCACTAGCGAGCACATAGGGAAACGTTTTTTCCTTGAGAGTTTCTAGTGAGGTCCGTACTGGACGAGAGGCAAACAGCTAGTCTTCCTTTCTTCTTACTGCGATTGCGCTTAAGGCAGAGTTTTTTTCCCAAGCAATTGAGAGTATACATATGTAAATATAAAGGCTGTCTTTTTAAACCCAAAAAAGAGTGTTCTGAACACAGGGGTAATAAGATTTATAAAATGCATCGAATTATGCCACATAGTAGTTAAAGTTATTAAGCGCCTTATCTCCTGGCGGAGAGTTCAAGACTATAAGGGTTTATATCACGATGATATTGCCAGGGTAACGGCGTGCGATAGCTTAAAGTAGTCCTACTTGAGAATATATAGCAACTTTGTTTTGTGCCGTATGAATGGGAGGCGCAGAGCTCTCCAGGAGACCCCGACATCGGTCACCAGTACCCTATTCCCCTTCCTGAACACCAGATCTGGTTTTCTAAGAGCACCATCGAAACAGCGGATTCTTGGTTCAACTTTTACGGAGCATCGCAACAATCTGGTCATACTGCCTTATCCTGGTCCAATGAGTGCTACGACATTTTTGTAAAACATGTAATAAAGATTCGTTGCGCGGTCGAATCCATTTATGCATTTTTCTCTCGGTTGGTGGATTTGATGGGATGCCTCTAGTTGGTAATAAATTGCCTCTCAGTTGTACCACCTTAGTATAATCTGACCCCGACCGGTAGAATTAGTAATCTTTCGTTGCAGGATCCTTGTCCCAGACCGTCCCCAGAGTAGCTGGCTTCCAATTTCTCACCTGATTGCCTCCCGATAACACTACTTCATCCACCATTATTGCAAGTCCACTTTAACAAATTATTGTAATGTTGAAACCCAATATTCCCCAGGCCCCCTCTGGCTACGGGCTTGTTATTTGGACAAAATTCGCCACTGAACCATTATAAATAGACATGTCAGTTGTAGAAACGTCTTTATCCAGTTTTTGTATGAAAATGGGTGCAAAAATAGAAAGTTTCCAACCTAGGAGAATGAGCGTTCAATTTAGTAATTTTCAAACTGGAAAAGTGAATGAAGAAACGGGCGATATTCAGGTTAGAAGATCACTTCGTAAATGATATACTTTTGAAGAATAACAATAAGTGGTAAGTAACGTAACATATTTTGGCGGGAAACAAGTACTTGTTTTGTGAGAAAATGCAACACAGTGGCGTAACAGCTAACTAACAGCTTGTGCTTTTTAGAAGGTATTTAATTATTTTGAGGTGACGGCACACTTTTTGTTGATGTCCTACTTCCGCACCTATTGCTTTTAGTTGTGAGTTTAGAATTGATTTTATGATTTTTTTTATGAAAACTTTTAAATACATTTAAAAACTTTTTATGTAGAAAAGGCAAAAAAACATTTTAAAAAATATATATAACCGACTTCCACCTATAACTAAAAACCTAAAAATAATTATAACAAAATACAGCTCTAGCAAATAAATAACACAATCAATGTTGTCAGGTACCCACCCAGGAAGTAAAAAATGTAAACATTAAAAGGTGCTCATTCCTTACAAATTAATTACCTACCAATCTAGTATATTTTTGAAATCGGTGCCAAGCAAATCGAGAATCCTGCATTGCGTACTTATCTACTACTTTATCAAACTTGATTGTTGCTTGGCACCGACTTCAAAAATATACAAGATCGGTAGCTAATTAATTTGTACAATAATGTTTACATTTTTTGCTTCCTGGGTAGGTACCTGACAACATTGATTGTGTTATTTATTTGCTAGAGTTGTATTTTGTTATAATTATTGTTAGCTTTTTAGTTATAGGTGAAAGTCGGTTATAATTTTTTTTAATGTTTTATTTTCAACTTTTTAGTTTATTTGAACTCAGGTAGTTTTCATTCTTTATTTTTTATTTTGTATGTATAACCTTAATAGACAGGACCAGGTAACATCGAAAGCTTCAACATACATTTTCATTTAAATTGACAGGTAAATGTTTACGAAAAATGTACTAGTACGCGTTGACTTGATAAGCCCAAAATATATTTATGCCTTATGGACTATGCCATGTAACCTTTCTTCAACTTTTTTTGACAACTCTGTATACCTATAGATAATTCCATTCCGCCCTATGTACTAACCAACCTGTACATACGACTGCCCACGGACAAGCATAAATTTGTTAGCTGCCTTCTGTAAACTATAGGACGAAGGAGAATCCATCCCATATTTATGGAGTCAAATCAATCATAGTATATAACTCCTTGTGGGCTACCCCATAAAATATCTCATTTTTAACATTTTATATTATCGCCTTGTGTAACATAAATTCCTCTGTACACTTTATGCAACTTTTTATGGGCTATAAAATAAATATTTTTTTAATAGCACTGTATAAATATAATTCAACTACAGCATATATTTCAACCATCCTGCATATGATTTGTTTACGTCCACATCATATAACAGTTTTTTAATCACCCTATATAATTTTAATTTCACATTTTTTCCAACATTTTTATACCACCAAACGTCCACTCCACCCTATATTCCAACCATCCTGTATATACGGCTGCCTATGGACCACTCCGTCTTATATTTCAATCATCATATAAATGCAACTCCTTCTATCACTTTACTTTGTGATTTTGTTTGCTATAACTAAACACCATGTGTATAAACGCATCAAATAGCAGTTTTTAGAGTTTGACATGTGTTGTCACTGAATTTTCTATTACGCCTGGAGAATGTGACAACCAAAAGCACGGTTTTCGCAAAATGGAAAAATTTTCATTTAAATAGATATTTGCCTGGTATACAAACAAAACGAGCTTGGTGCTCAGTCATTTAAGGAGCCGAAAATACTATGCTTTCCTACCTATATGCCTATATGCTTGAGATTTACATAGAAAATTTTCAAATTCGCAATTAAAACTTCCAGTGCCTAAAATTCCCGCATTCATTTAGATGAAATTTTTGATAAGAATTTTGGATTTTTTGGTGATTTTCTGCAAAACTACAAGTTGCACGTCGCAGAAAAGTATATGAGATCACAAAGGGATCTTATTAAATAAGGAGTTTTCGATAAATCGACCAATATGTTACGGATAATGGTCGATTTCGATACACGCATGTGTTCATTCACAAATTTCATCACTTTGCCAATAGAATTATTTTCCAAAATTTGAAGTTTAACCAAACCAGATATATTCTGTATTAAACAAGACAATATTCAAAACAGTCATTACTGAATTATTCTGTAAATCATTTACGTACACATAAACGTCAATTGATAACCTATGAGTAATACACTTTTAGCCTTATGATGATCAGTGTACTTTACCGGTTGATTTAAAAAAAACATGTTCCAATTAATGTCCTAAAATTGCCGCACTGTGCGGCACAAAATCACTTTATGTACTGGTAATTGGAAAACAGCCTATATCTAGAAGGTACATGATCTAAGGTTTCTTGACTGCTTCCACCCACCAAGTGAAATAGCCTGTTACTGTCTATTATCCTCTCTTGCTAGTGTTGCCACGATTTTGTGCACGGCGGCTATCTCCAGAACGTAAATGCTCTAAGTTGGCTTACGCATTCTATCATAAGAACTAGCTCTATGATTCGAACACACTTTTGACATGGAACACATAATAATATCACATTATTATTTAGAAGTTCCATGTGATTTTTACAGTGACAGTTGTGGATCTGTATTTTTATTTTTTATAGTCGATATCAGTCGATATCACATGACAAGTCTTTAGGGTGTATTTTAATCATTTAAGAAAATTTATAAAAATACACAAAAATGCCAGTTTGCGGACCGAAATTATCATTATGCGGTCTCATTATTAGTGCCTGGGGTGTTATACAACTGGTAATGATAAAATAACCAATATAACAAGTATTTTACAATCAGAACTTTCAGGCTTTTATGGGTGTATTTTATTACGTGGGGGCCGTTGCTTTAGCCGAAGACATCCCCGACGTTGAGTTCGAAAATGATCTAGACAAATTTTACGAAGCAGTGAATAAAGGTTATGAACAGGTAAAGCCACATTTGAGAAAGAAATAAAATTTACCCTATAATATAACATTTTTTAGAATGCTTACAACTGTTGGATCGCTGCTTTGTTGTACCTCTTTACATTAGCTATCTCTGCACACCAGTTCTGGGCCAACAACAGGTCATCAGTGTGAATTAATAGAGATCTTTTAAGTGTTGTTTTGTTATTGATATTAGAAAATGTATTTATTTCTAATATTATTTATGTACAGTGGATATTTCTAAACCAACATTTTTTAAACTGTATATAGTATAGCTTAGAAATTTTTGATTTTAGTGTACCAATTTGTTGAAATAGACACCAAATTGTAAATAAAGCAAATTTAATGATAATTTGAAAACCAGTAATATGCTAATACAAAAAAAAAGAATTATAATGTACTACACCTACAAAGGCAATCTAGTTACCTGTGCATAGGACTGGAATATAAGAGTTAATTGCTATTCTTAAAATTAAAGGCTAAAATTAATGAATGCTAACAAAATCAGGAATTATATATTTACATATCAAGTATATAGAGTTACCAAAAGATATTTGAATTATTTTGTCTTTCATGGGTTTTCTTCCTCCAAATTTTTTCCTGTTATATATTTGTAGAACAAAGTTATAGTTAAAATATTACTGGTTGTCTGTATTCTTCCTCACAGTTAGAGAAAGAGATATAAAATGATTAACATATTAATAAGTAATGTATTGTACTTATACTTACTTGTATGGATTTCACTCTTGGAGTCGTGTCATATTTAGGCTTTTTTCTAAAAAATTTTCGCTTTGATTTTGAAGTTTGTCAAAATCATGAAAATCACTTGACGCTGAAATGTGAAGGTCGGCTGAAGGTGCTCCGATTTCAGTTCAGAATATATTGTTTTAATTCCTTTTTTCTCTGGTTTTCCCTAAATGTTTTGAACGCATTTGGGAATTCATTAAACAATTTAATGGCCATGACAAGACTTATTTTCTCGCTACTTCTTTGATAATATTGACTTCTTTGTTAAAGATTTGGGTGGATGAAGATATGTTTTTTGCTTTACAACACCTTTGCTATTTCGGCAATTGTAGACTTTTACAATCTGATTTTGTATTTGGATGTAATGTATGTATTTCTTAATTCTCTATAGTGATATAATAGAGATTGTAGCGAGAAATTTTGATCCAAATTCAGTGAGTTTTTATTGGAATGGTATTTATTCTTGTTTACAATTTTTAATATTCAATTTTGTAATCATTGCAGCAGATTAAATTTATTTTCATAGGCTCCTCCTCATGCTATATTGCCATAATTGATTATACTATGGAAACAGAGCGTAATAAACCATTCTCAATGTTTCAGTGTCCATATATTTTATAAAAAATAAATACCAAATATTTGTTTTCCTTATAATATATTCAATGTTTGTCACATTTTAGATGGGGATCAAAAATGACACCTAAATATTTGAACTCATTCACCTTACGTTGGTTCTTTCCATTTATATGAACATCAAGGGAGTTTGGTAAACTGTCGCATCGATTCCTGAAAAGCTATAAACTGGTTTATCTATATTTAGGGATAATTTATTTAAGGCTAGCCATTCCAATGTTTTGATTTAATTCATTAAACAATTTAATGGCAGACAAGACTTATTTTCTCGATTCTCTTTTTGCTATTTCGGCAATTGATTCTATTTTGTATTTGGATGTAATGTATGTATTTCATCTTGTGATATAATAGAGATTGTAGCGAGAAATTTTGATCCAAATTCAGTTTTTTATTGTGGTATTTATTCTTGTTTATAATATTCAATTTTGTAATTAGCAGATTAAATTTATTTTCACTCCTCCTCAGTATATTGCATAATTGACATACTATGCGAGCATAATAAACCATTCTCAATGAGTGTCCAAATTTTATAAAAATAAATACCAAATATTTGATCTTTATAATATATTCAATGTGTTATGGGGATCAGACACCTAAATATTTGAACATATCTTCTATTTATATGAACATCAAGGGTTTGGTAAACTGTCGCATTCACATACTGGTTTAATATAAAATTTATTTAAGGCATCAGAGGTTCATTTTTGATTCTACATCTTGTTTTGTCATTAATTATCACAGTATCATCAGCTTTGAGTCATATCTTCTAGAACACATACAATATAAACATCAGGTAGTTTGTGCTTTGACGGGCATAAATTCACTCACTGTAATATTAATTTTTATTCATTCTAGCCTGTAGCCAAGATAACTGACTAACAATTTATTCACAATACTTCTGATTCCATAGCTGCCTAGTTTGTCAAGTACGATTTTGTGATTAACTGTATCAAAAGCTTTTGCTAGGTCAACTAAAGTTGTAGCTATTGGTAAACTATTATCCATCTTTTCTATCATCAAATGCATGGTTGTTCCTTTATGTTTAATAAAGCCAAATTGCTTTTTCGATAAGATTTTGAATTTGTTCAAAAAGTTCATATTTGAGCAATATTAGAAATCAGAGAGTCTGTAGTTTGTTGTTAAGTGTTTATAGCCACCCTTATATATAGGTATTATTGCAGCATTTTTTAATACATTGGGCCATGTAGATTGTGAAATGCTTATATTAATTATATATCGTAACGATTCTATAATGAAGCAGGAGAGACTTTTGATTACTTTTGCATGAATTTCGTCTATCCCACCATTTTTAAATTTCCAGTTTTTGCCAGATGTACTATATAGTGATTGTTGAATTGTGTATTACATGATGTAGTTATTTGTTAGAAACAAGTGTTTGTATCTCTATGTAATTTCCTAAGGAGCAAATTATAGAGTTGCCTCAGGAACAGTTAGTCAAGTTGCAATTTCTGGAGTTTCCTCAGTACAAATGGTTGGGTTTCGGCTCTTGGGGCCAGGGCGAAAAACGTACTTCTATGCAAGATAAAATTATGAAATTTGGGCAGTGCAATTTGCACCACCTAATCTTATGAGAATTGAGTGCTAGACGTAGTAAAATGCGTAGAGTTCGATAGCAACAGTTAAAAAAAATAATCTTGATTTTTGGGGGTAGTTACCCCCCGGCCCCCCTCTGACGTGGGGGTAGGTCAACCAAATTAAGGGTGATGTTAGATTAGGTGGTGCATATTCCACTGTCCAAATTTCATAATTTCATCTTAAATACAAGTATTTTTTTCAGCCTGGCCCCAAGAGCCGAAATCCTCTACTTTTTGTCGAAATTTTTTCTGTCGATAAATCGGAAAAATTAAAAATAATAGGAAAATTATGAGAATTGAGTGCTAGACGTAGTAAAATGCGTAGAGTTCGATAGCAACAGTTAAAAAAAATAATCTTGATTTTTGGGGGTAGTTACCCCCCGACCCCCCTCTAACGTGGGGGTAGGTCAACCAAATTAAGGGTGATGTTAGATTAGGTGGTGCATATTCCACTGTCCAAATTTCATAATTTTATCTTGCATAGAAGTACGTTTTTCGCCCTGGCCCCAAGAGCCGAAACCCAACCGTACAAATTTGTGAAGTTTCTGTACGACCAATTTTTTTCATGTAGTTTAACATTTATATTTTTCTAAGGAGGATTGTGGGGAAACTAGTATCTTCTCGGAGTATATAGAGAAGATCAGGGAGACAATATCTACCTCTGTCTGACTATTTTCTTATATTTACAGGATTTCAGTAGCCTCTTTCCACTCGTAATTTTGCTGCTGGGTTCAAATACAGGTCTATAACAATTTGTATGTCTTTATGCTCAATCCCAATTTCTTGTGGAAGTTTCATAAGCTCTTATTTTAAAATTGAACTATCCGATTGGTTTTTCTTCTAATCTTATCTTCTACTATCTAAAGTATGATCAAATAAATTACCATTACCAAGCAACGAAAATTAGGGATATTCACAAAACATCGATGCATCGAATCCATTCGATGTTTACCATTCGATACATCGGATTGATTCGATCATTCGATGTTTTGACAAAGATCTTTTCCATTCGATGCATCGATGTTTTTGATAAAAACATCGAATCAATGAAAAAAACTAACTCTCTGACTAATAATGAAATAAAACATTAAAAATATATTAGTTCATTTATTCAAGATTAAATTATTAATTTTTAAATAATTGTAATGAACACTGGGTGACATCCAGTGAGTATATGTAGTTACTCACTGGTGACATCTGTGAGCAGTGAAAAGCTATTGGACCAAAAACACTAAGAGTATGATTACTCTCGACAGCCATTTTAGGTCAAGCTGCCACTGCTTCTCCATATTCACAATGTATTAGGCCTCAGTTTCAAAACGATAAAAAAACTATTTATGGTAACAGTAAAAGCAGTAAACGTACCTATGTGAGGGTTCTCATATAAGATTGTAGTAAAACTAACACTAAATTAGTGTTTTGATAATGAATGTTATACCTATGTTAAGAATCACGGCATTTTTTTTTCTACAGAGGAATTGAAAAAAAAAACAAATTTGTGAAAAAAATTAATCGGATTGAAAAATATATCCATATCCCCAGGATTACCTTAGAAGTTCGAAATGGGTTCAACATATTGGACGGGAAGGAAATTGACTATCAAGTGCCTACCTAATCCCGTTTTTTGAGAAATACTTTGTTGTCTATGATCTAAAAATTGATAAACTAGGTATATATAAGTACTTTTCTCGATTGTGTTGATTATTAAATTGTATATTATTTTATGTAAGTACTATTCCAATATTCGGAAAATAATACTTTAAAGAAAGAACCTTAAATTTTTAGGTTTGAAATTCAGTTTTAAGGAGCAAACTTTTTAAAATAACAGTTTAGAGGCCGAGAAACAGTTCTGCTCATGTCAAATGTGTTAATTATCAGTGGCCTAACACACGCCTTCCTGCGTACTCAACAACTCAAATCCAAGCCTGTTTAGAGGCTTACTTAATATTTTTCAGGTTTCAATGTTTATCAACAAATTTATTAATTCATACTTAAAGGGGAGCCAAAATGCATTCATTGTAAATAGGCACAATAAGGCAAAAGTGATAAACGAACCCAAAATGGCTGACAAGAATACCTATGTTATTAGTAACCTATTGAGGCCTGATTCTTGTTACGATTCGACGGCTCTACGATTCCAAAGATGACGAAAGTCGTATGAAAATTGACATACTTTAATGAAAATTGACCAGTAAATTAAACTTTGATAGTAATGTTTTTTTTGCAATTGTTTGTTTTTGTAAAATAATTCTATTTGCATTTTTTAGTTCACTTATGAAGCTATATAATATATCGTACTCATATAATTGAACTTCTAACCAATACTTAAATATTAAATACATTGTTGCAGCTATTATAGCAGTACATTTCTGATACCCTGACTCTATTTTCACATTACAAAAGCGGAACTTAACGTATTTAAGTAATTGGAAATGGCGAATATCAAACTATTGCACAAAGTATTCGATGTTGAAAAAACATCGATGTTTTTTAGCGATGTATCGTAAAACATCGATGCAGGGTTCCGATGTTTTACATCGAATAAAAACATCAATGTTTTTTCTTGATGGACACCCCTAACGAAAATACTACATCACTCATTAGATGTTCTTCACACTTATGCTCATCAAGCAGAAGAATCATAAAACCAAACGATGCCTTCATAATCAGTAAAAGAGCAACGTAGAGGGATATCTTTATTGTTTTCGTGACATTGATTCGCTTAAATAAAAAGTAATACTTCCTGTTCCGCAGTACATAAAATCGTAAATATGCAGAAGTGAAAATAAACATCATCTTGGGTACATAAAGTTCGTTATATAAAAAGCAGAAAGCAAGCAGAAATCTCCAAAATGGGGTTGCCTCCGAACGATAATATACTTCCATTGGGAGAATAAGTAGTTTCTGGAGTTTTCATTTTTATAACTGTTCTTGTTGACTTCGGATGGGATTTTTCTTTTATCAGTGAAACGTGAATATGTTTTCGTTTGTGAAAAACGATACTGTTGGGGAATTGAATTGGATGAGCATTCGTGTATATTTCAGTACACATGATAATGATATGCAGACGAGGATATGTTACGTAAAGGTTTTTTGATGAGGTACCATCGTGTTTTATTTGAATAGAACAAAAAATACGAGAGATTCAAAAAATAAATAGGTAGTCCATGAAATTGAACAACGCCATCTAAAAAATACATCATATGGGATAACTTTTTATCGTTACCTACTTCTAAATGGCTATAATTTCTAAATTCCTTTGAAGTGCCATAGATTTCGAGTAAAATCATGAACGAGGAGTGTTCAAAAAATAATGTGCAGTGTCGCTATTAGAAAGAATGTTATGTATTTATTTTTAATTTCGACATCAATTCATAGCTTAGGTCTTTTATAGAAAAAAAAATTACTTTTTGGTCACAATATTAATAGTAGAACAATACCAACACCTACTTGTTTCAAGGATAAAATTTGACCAAGTGGCAAAAAACTGAAGTAGCGTTAACTTCAAATAAACAGCTTTAATAAACAGTAATTTTTAATGTGCCAAAAACCTAGGCTATGGTAAAGATTTTTCTGTTGCAAATTATTCAATAAACTACTAAAAAACCTAATTTAAAAAAAAAGTTTTTTATATATATATTAGTGGTCGAAATTCGACCCTATTTCATGAAATTGTAAAAAGTATATTTTTATAAGAAACACAGTTCTGGAGAAATCCGAGAAGCAGATGTAATGACCAAAACTGTTCACTCATATTGACAAATCTATTGCAATAAAAAAATAAAAATGTAATCAAATATCGGTATTTGAAATATTTTTGACAAATTTTTGGATGGAAACGCTCCTGACAAAATATTAATAATTGGAAGATTGTTCTTTGCAACCTAAAAGTTTTCTTCGTTTGCGATTTCAATCAAGTTCAGGAATATTAAAGAAAAGAGAGGACCAACAAACCTAGGAGAACTTAAATATTTAATACATTCTCTATTGTCCGCTATCTGTTAATTTTTTACACAACACCTTCGGAAAGGTTGTGATAATAATATATTAATCAAATAATTAAATTCACATTAAAAACAGAATATTTAATATGAAAGTTACTGCAACACGTCCGAAAAATCAATACTGATCTACTACATTGACGATTTTACCACTGAACACTAACAACGCTTGTATGCCACTTCCAGAAGTACATGCTCTAAGAATATCACGACTGTTCCAAATATAATTACTCTTCTATGTTTTGAGTTTAGACGGTCTGGCGGCGGCGGCACTGTCAGTTGTTTGGCATTGACAGTATGAACGTAAATAAAATGAGTTTTTATTATAGTTTATTTAATTAATGAAGCAATATTATAAATTAATATTAGCATTCTGCACTGAAGGTCGTCAGTAGCTACTAAACAAAACAAAAATGAAGAAAATCGGTTGAGAGACAGAGGAAAAAATGGTAGCTAATCGTTTTGTCATTGCCTATTTATATATAGATTAGTATTTATTTATCGAAAATTTCTTAACATGCATCTGAATTATAAAATTAAAAGTATAAAATTTACACATTTAACTAAGTGATAAATAAATCCATTTAAAAAAAACAAAAACCGACTTAAAAAAAAGTTAACAAAAAATCATGAAATAATGTTTTGCCACAACAATTAAAGGCTTTGTATGAAATCGGTGCCAAGCTACAGTGAAACTGTTTTGGAAAATACATTTTTAAGTTGTATTTTCCAACTTCACATTAGCACAGACTTCAGAAAAAGTATTTAATTGTTGTAGAAAAAAATATATTTCATGCTTTTTTTTAAATACAATTACAATTTATAAATAAAAGATTTGTATGTATACGTTAAGTATTATTAACAAGTAAATAAAAAGACACAGGTAAATATTACAAATCTAGTGAGAAAGACAATTGCCTAAGAAGAAACTTCTTGTAGGCAATTATACCTTCTCAAAAAAAGAATAGCTGGCAATGGTACAATTTTGACCAGTGGGATAGCCGGGCAGGAGATTTGATATATTAGACATAAGAATAGTATTATTTAAAAATTTTACTGAAACTTGTAGGGTTTTTAAGTAAATACTCTTTCAATTTAATACTAAATTTTTTTGGTTCACTTATAATTTTTTATATTAGTTGGTAAATTATTGTATAAAATAGGGCCATAATAAGTAATAAATCTTTGACAAAGACAGTTAGCCATAAAAGGACCAGGAAAGTTATTTAACATTGATGATTTGGTAACATAATGAGACACATTTTTAGTTAATTATTTTGACAAATGTATTTATTTTACAATTTTTAGTGATGCAATGACTTAATTGGATGCAGTTCTCAAATCGCAGTAACTTTTTGAGGTAATATGACCTTTCAAAAATATATGTCTTTCATAGCATTGACTGAAATTTTGCAAAAACTACCTGGGCGACAGTATTTATTTTTAGAACATGAATCGCTTTAGTTAATAATAAAATTTTAGCTATAAAATAAAAAATTATAAGCAATTTTTTTTTGTTGGACTTTTTGGTAAAGATTTCATTTTCTAAGAAATCAATTAACGAAGTTGAACTTCTAGTAGCTGTAAGTTTCTCATTTCTCTTTAACATTGGCCATAGTAGGAAACACGGTTTTATTGGTAGATTTTGTGTAAACGATAAAAAACTAAATTGTTGCCGATTTTTTCCGTTTTTTTTTTGATGTTATAAAACAAAAGCGCATCGATAAAAATGTTGAGTTTTATGTCAATTAGTCATGCTTTATCATTGGAACAAGTTGATGTCGGTTTTATCCTATTATTAATTTTGTCAGGTATTTTCGTAAATGACCTGGGCTATAGCATTTTATATAATTATTGCTAATTCGTTTATATATTTTGACAAATTTTTGATTTTGGTGCATCTTTTTCTACGTCAGTACTTCTAAAAATTGATTGTCTTAATTTGGTGACATGTATTTATATATTTGTAATGTAAGTTTTTATTTATAGATAAAGTTTTATTTAGCTACTTAAGTCAATTTCATATTAATGTCACAAATCTGTTTTAACAACTTACGGAGTTACAAGTTCCGATTTTTTATATGTTTGTTACAACACCACTGTGCAAAATTTAAGCCTTTTCTATCTTAGTTGAATTCTCTATTTCAGAAGCAATCTTAGACAAATTCCGTCGTGACTCGTCTTTCCCTAATCCTTATTTCTTCCATTTTTAACCGACTTCAAAAAGAAGGAGGTTCTCAATTCGTCTGTAACTATGTTGCTTTTTTTATGTTTGTTCACCGATTACTAGGAAACGGCTTGAGGGATGTCGACCATTTTACTGGATCCTGTTTGGCGGGATAGCGAAGTGGTCCCATATTTTTTTCATTAAAATAGCTTTTACCGTTTCTTAGAAAATGGGGAAAAACTATTTTTACCTATTCTCATATACTATATACCATGGTGGAGGTACCGGTATTATTATATAAAATTTGAAAAATGTTATTCGGAATGTGGGGCAAATTGAAAAGGGATTAGATTAGTGCCGTGATATCTCAAAGTGGTCAGAATTTTTTTTCAAATAACTTAGCTTCTATCGTTTCTTATAGAATGGGGAAAAACTTTTTTACCTATTTTCTTATATTCTATGTCTTGGTGGAGTCGCGGGTATTATAAGATTAGATGGAGTTACTGGTATTAACTATTCGGAACTTTGGGTAAATTGTAAATGAGATGAATTAATCAAAATCAAAATAAGTGTCAGTTAATATGAATATACAGTGTGTATTCATAAATTAAACGATTTCTTTTTATTCGTAATTTTTAGAGAAAAAAGTTATTCTTCACAAACAGATTTTTTACATGGTCTAAAACATAAACAGTAATCATTCCATGTCAATTTTTATTAACTGTAGACAAAGTTTGCCTTCAAAGAGGGCTTTTAATTACAAATTAAAGTATCTTCATTTCTGTTAAGATATAAAATTGTTATCAAATAGAAATAATCTAATACTATATAACGAACAAGGTTTGTTTATATATATATATATATATATATATATATATATATATATATATATGTATATATATATATATATATATATATATATATATATATATAAATAATTGAGTTGTAGAAAAAAGCTCTAACGATTTCGATGAAATTTTCTTATTTAGAAGTTTCAATAGATAGAAATCGATTGGTTAGGGTCTCATATTTGGGAAAATTGTTTTCCAGAGAAATTAAATAATAAAAAAAGTTATTGGCAGTTTGCGACAATCAAGATAGCTGATTTTTAATTTAAAGGTGTTCAATACAGGGTGATTTAGTAACCTACGTAAGAGTGAGATTCGTCTTGTAAAAATTCTTTCAATACAGGGTGATTTGAGAGTGAAACTGCTCTTGTAATCATTTTTCCAATACAAAATGTACTTGTATGTTCCGAACAAGTAACTATTTAATGCCTACCTCATATTTTCCTAGCATTATATTTTTACACCTGGGGAATTCAACTTTTCAAAGTGATAAAATTGCCGAGGCGGGCGATTTTTGAATGAGTAAAATCTTATGAACTTGCATATTAATTTCATGCATATAAATATACATATGTGGTGTAAAAATAAAATTATATAGGGTAGTTATTAAAATGTTGGTGATCCATAAGATTTGCTATGCAAGATGGTTAAAAAAAACGTCCATAATTATATAAGATAGCTCATAGCAGTTGGAAATTTATGATAGCTGACATACAGGGTGGAGTACAAATATTGTTAAGAAGGATGGTTAAAAAAATAGAATGTTACAGCTGTAAGATAAATCATTAACAATTACAGACATTGCATCACTGAAAATTGTAAAATAAATACATTTTTAAAAAAACAAAAACCGACTTCAAAAGAAAATTAACCAAAAAGCATGAAATAATATTTTGCTACAATTAAATACTTTTTATGAAGTCGGTGCCAAGCGAAAGTGAAAATATTTTGTGAGGTACATTGATGAGTTATACTTCGCAACTTGGCTGTTCAAATTGGCACCGACTTCATAAAAAGTATTTAATTGTAGCAAAATATTATTTCATGCTTTTTAGTTAATTTTCTTTTGAAGTCGGTTTTTGTTTTTTTAAAAATGTATTTATATTCACTAGCATGATGTTAAATTCAATTCTTTTACTTGTTGATTAATTACTACATAATTCCTAGTTCAATTTTTGTCTTAAGAATATTTCCTGGTCTGCTTAATATTTTTTCGTTATTATTTTAATTTTTTTAAATCTTATATCTTTCTGTCGGCAAAACATAATATTATTTCTGAATATTTCCTAGTTTAAGTATGTCTACATATTGCATTATTTTTACCATTTTCTCTTTAGCTTTGTTAAATAAATATATATACAACAACCACAATTAAAATATATCTTAAATATCACAGATATGAAAGATTTTAATTATACTGATACATATAACGTTTGCACTGTACTAGAAATTGTGGAAATATATAAAATAAGATGTAGAAAATTCGGCATATTCTGTACGTCACAGAAAAAATCTGTTTACCAAAGGCATCAATAAATATGTGTTTCTTTTCAAACACTGAAAGCATAGTAACATTCGGATGATAAAAAAATCCCATCCAAAGTCAACAAGAACTGTTATAAAAAACGAAAAACTCCAGAAACTACTTATTTTCCCAAAGGAAGTAAGTATTTATCGTTCGAAGGAAACCCCATTCTGCTTGGCAAATATATAAAATTTTGCTTACTTTCTTGGTCCTATATAACGAAGTTTGTGTACCTTGGAAGATATTTATTTATCACTGCCGGATATTTACGATTGTATAATGGCTTCGGTCCAGGACATTATTATTTTTTATTTACGAGGAATAAAGGGACGTGTGAAAATTTTATTCGCAGCTTTGGAGTAATTCAAGATTGACGTTTTGGCGTTTATGGAAATAATTGTTGCTGACATACGAGTCAAAAACTTCTTTTAGAAACTTGCTTATTAGGCAGATTTGTTAGTTCAGTAAGAATATGAAGCATTTATAGTGCATATTAATAGGGTTTGTCGCAGAACCAGTTCTGAATCGATTCAGAATCGGTTCATTATTTTTAGTTTTATTTTTGTTCTGTCCCTAAATGGGATCACCGGAGTTCACATAGTGTTTTGTTTCATGTCATCTGTAAAAATCATTTTGTGGTTAATTTAAATTTAATATGTAAATTTTTCGGAATTGAAAATATCTCCTGAATTCAAATTTCCAAATATTGAATGAATATCACTATATGGAACTTATTTTCAGTCAGCATTATTATAAAATATTCTGAATATTTAATTTATATTTATTTGTCTAGAAATTTAATACTAATGACCAAAAAAGGGCACATAGACCATAATAAAAGCTAAAAAATGCTTTTCAAAATTACTGACCCTATAAATATTACTACCCCGAAAGTAGCCGACAACCGACAAAAAATCTGAGAATATTTGGTATTTGTTATACAATATTCAGCAAGCTATATGGGCTGTAAAATTAAACTTTTTGCAAATGTAATGAAACGCATCTTTATTTTGATAAAATGTAAATGAGTATTTCTTTAAAATTGCAATTATTTAATTTCTTTCAAAAAATATTCTATTTCAAATTATCAGGTATCCGACATTCAATATTTAGCAAACTACATGGGCTTTCAAACTTTACATTTTGAAAATGCATCTGTTTAATTTCATGACGTCCAAATGTCCATTTATTCGTTTTTATATCACAATTACATATAAAATAATCTATGCCAAATTCTGACATATCGGTTTTTGAATATTTGGCAAGTTACTATATCGGCTGTAAAATTCGACTTTGAAACCAAACTAAATGGACCTCTTAATTTTCACAAAGTAAAAATTGCTCCTTTTTCAAATTTCACATTCACTTAAAAATATGCTATATTACATTCTGATATATCTGCCTTCTGATGTTAAAGAATATAGTTATCTGGACTTAAGATTTCATTTACTTCAACTGAAAATTATCCCAACCTATTTATTCTTATATTTATGTGCATTGGTAAATAATTATATGTGCATTTTTCAAATTTATCTGTAAACAGTTTTGTCCAATTATAAAAGTTGTAAAAATGTAGTGGTATACAAAGCTCGGACCTGATTATATCTATGTGTCTTTATTAAAAATTATAATCCTCCCTATTTAGAAAATTTTAAATTGTATTATTAAAAAAAATGTAAACTTATAGCAAAGGATATTTTCATCCAAAGAACATTCTAAAGTATTTTAGAATAAAACTTTAAAAAAATGTAACCGACTTCCAAGTATTACTAAAAAGTTGAAAATAATTATAACGAAATATAACTCTAGACAGTAAATAACACATTCAATGTTGTTAGGTACCTACACACAAAGTAAAAAATATAAACATTAAAAGGTGCTCATTCTGCACAAATTAATTACCTACCTATCTAGTATATTTTTCATTTACGTTAAACCAGTCAACAACATGAAGTTACTTAACTTGCAGCAAATCATAAAAGATTATAATACATTTCAATGATTTAATTTTGGGTATCAATCCTGCCAATTAATTTGAAATTGATTATTTTTGCATTTATTGTGACACTTCTAGTACCTATATGATATACTTCTAAAACTTCATCAGTCCTCATCACTAAACAAACTGTTGTCCAATACCTTTGTTATTATCGATTCATTTTCAGTAATTTTGTTCCGCGAACGGCGTTTTCAGAAAATTACGGTAATATTACCGTTGAACCGATTCAGAACTGCTTCCGCGAAAACCCCTAATAGTTAGTGAACTTAATGCTCACAAATGACATAATTTTTAAACATGAAAAATAATGTTTGTATGGTTGGCAAGTGGTATTTCAACAAGTTGTAGCGCTGCTGCTGTATTTCAGATTAGTCCAAGATTGGTTAAACGAAACTATACTACATCCAAGGATAGCTCATAAAGGATTGCTCGATAGATACAAAGCATACGTCACAAAGTGGCTGCCAATATTTGCACCGTAACCTTTTCTAATCAAAGTTATTATTAATATGACATTAAACAGACGAAACAAAACCAGAAAAACTCTTCAACTGTCAACAGACAAAGCGGAACAACAACACGAGAGGGGTCACAAAGTGGCCAGTTATTTTTCCAAAATTTTTAACATTGATCAACCAGTCCAGTTTAAAATATGTACCACATCCACTTCGCTGGAGTCATATCCACAAGTCATATCATGAGACACGGGCCATTGAAACACTCTCATTGGTCAGTTGTGACATGCTCTGCTCAAACACGCCAGGTTCAAACTATACAATTGTTCTCGCTGACAGAGCTCTATCACTTCAGAATGACTTAAGCTTGGCAACAACTTGAAAACAAAATATTTGTTAATACCTCAAAATGTAGTGTTGTTTCCTTCTGCCGTCAATGTAGGTAGTAAAGACTATTACACCCGAAATTGTAAGGTTAAGGTGTGGAAGGAGATTAATGATTTGGGGGTGGTCCTTCAAGACAACTTTAAATTCGGTAACTATTTCAACTACTTGATAAACAAAGCTTACAAAGTTCTTTGATTTGACATACGTAAGAGCAAAGATTTGAATGTAAAACAACCAAAAGTATTGAGAACGTAGGTTCTTGCGGCCAGAGTCATAGCTGATTCTGATTTTTCCGGATTTGGACCGCCTCATTTTTCGAATTAATTTATTTATATATCTGAACCAACATATAAACAAAGTTTTTCGTCGTTTCGCCTAGACTTATGAGAAGCTTTTTCAAGGGTGAGAAAATACAAATGTTATTTATCTTACGTCGAACACATTCGTTCCGTCATTTACTCACAAACACACTTTGAAACTTCACTTTGTTAAATTTGTCACTCTGAAGAAATTGTAAATGACCAACACTTTGAATCTATCAAATGATGAAATAATAATTGGCTCCCTGAAATTTCAGGTAAAAGAAAGGTGGGAGGTACTTAAAGGGATTATTTTGGTTGTTTTATGGTTGTGATGATATTTTTGAATATATAATAACATAATACACTAATCCCTGACTTTTCAACATAATAGGGTAATTGAGTTACTAAATACTTAACTTAGAAATTTCTAGGAGTTCGTACGTACTAAATTAAACAAGGGGCGGCTGTTTGATGTTGGACCTTTGTCTGAATTCATAAGGTTATTATTTGTATATAACAGATTTGGTTGAAACGTGCGTAGAGTGAAAAAATGAAAAAATAATTTGGTCTAGTGCGAGTTGAACTCGCATACTAAGGGTTCCATATCACCTTTAAGATTCTAATATTCCAGTTTCAGACAAGCAGGGAATGAGTGCATTTTCTTATATTTACACTAATATCTTTTAAAGGGAGCGTTTTATTTTTTTTAAATATGAACTTTTATTTTCCATACATAGACTTTTTATTTTTTCTGCTTCATGATTCGCTTGATTTTCATAAAAATATGTATTTAATTTTCTAATTAATATTAGAGTTTTATTTTACTAATACACTTTCAGGAAAGCCTTTTATAATCTACTTTTTGGCTCTGTAGATTGAAAGATAAAGGAGAAGTAGGTTAAGTTTCAAATAATAAATTATTAAATCTTTTAGACAAATTATTTAAAAATACAAATAATATATATTTTTCAAACTTCTAGATACTGTAGGGTCTAAAGTGGGAATTAAGTCTATGTTTAATATTTTTGTTCCCGTAATATCTATTAAACAAATGATTTAAAAATATGATATATTTGTAATTCACATATGAGCGTTTTATTTACAAAACTTTGTGTTGATATATTATTGTTGGAATTTGATGGCCATTAAACAACGAAACCACTACTAATAATAAATTGTTTACATTTACAGTCACAAATATCCTTCGCTAAAAGATGTTTTCTCACATGTTTATCTCGGTATTTATACTCATGCTTTTTTTAATTACATTTCAAAATTTTTAATTTTTTAGTCAATACTCTGTAAAAAATAATCTGATTTTAAAAAATGATGTGTCAAAAGATTGGCAAAAAAGACATTTAAAAAGAGGTATCATATGATACCCCTTTGTATTTAAACCTTTAGAAGCGATATTCACCCCAGCTTAAGGATTAGAACTACAGGGTGACCGATACGTGTAAAATATAAATGAATGTGTTTTTTCGTCTTTTAAAGATATTCAAAAAATTATTTCGAGTAGCGAGTTTTGAAATGAAAGCCCTGCATTTGGTGTATGTAAGAGAATAAATAAATCAATTTGTCTCAAAAATAACTTCCTTGCCGCCATCTTATGGCAGGTATATTGACCGGTAATGGTGTATTGTAGATTGTGCAGTGATGCTCATTTCGGGAATTGAACTCGGGTTTATCGCTTCAGAAGCAAATCACTCAGTATATGAGCTAACGAAGCTACTGAATATGAATGTTTTAGCACACATTTTTATCTTCTGATATGTTAATTAATTGGAATTAATATGCCTGTCGGCATTTGAATTTGGTTTGTTTTGGTGGGGATCGTGCTGCAAGCGCAATAGTATAATTAGGTCAGAACATCATATTCCAATTCTAATGATGGAAAACGGGCCCTCGTTCTGCTTCTTCGGAATTCATGTTTCCTAAAAAATACGTGCACGTTCTACTTTTATATACTTAAAGGTGAACGGAAGAAAATTGAATTATATCTAACCGAATCAACTCTAAAAGCAGTGTATTAACGTAAGAGATTCCGGGAAATGTGATTGAATTCCTCAGATTCGAAATTGGAAACAGACTTGAATTGTAATAACAATTCCGAGTTGAGTAGAGATAATTCAATAACATATTGGCAATTCGGTACGTAACGTGCATTATTGTTGTAGTGAATCGAATAGAGAAACACAATATTTCAAATGTGCCATTGAATGGGTGATGGAGAAAGGCCGTGTGTGCACTCCTACACGAAAGAACAGACAGATCTGAAATCAATAAGGTCTATCACATAAGCTTTCAAGTTAGATATCCTAGCCGACAAATCGTTGAGTTCTTGGGCGTCAATACTTGCAATAAACAATTAAATAGAGAATTTAATTCTTAATGAATAAGGTGCGGTGGGAGGATTAGAATAGAAACAACAAAAAAAGTTATCTAAATAATAAATAGCACAATGAAATAAAGCTCATTACAATGTAGCATTGATGGATAACAAATGGCTACGAGGGTCCAGCCCCCATTCATGTGAGTTGTATGCTTTTTTCGTGTATATTTTGATAAAACCCACTTTCACCTACCCCAATGAAATGTGGTCTAATTTGAACTCTGGGCCTCATCTGCCTGCTCCTCAACTCTCACTAGGTAGCTGAACTGAATGTGAATCCGAAGCACTTCCTGTATTCATAGTTGCCGCTAAAATTAGCAGAGTGTCCTGTTTGTATAAGATAATTTGCGAGAGAGGGCCCTACTGATAAGGAGTGTTCATATGTACAGTGTAGAACAGCCAAATGGAATAAAAAATTACACAGGCACACAAAATAAAAAAAGTCAAAGTCCACGAATGGGACCTGTCAGGTTATATGTTTTTCGGGTCGCTGATTCCGCATCTGCTATCGGTTTTTTCGCATCAGAAAGTTTTCAAGGTCATTTGAAGGTCAAATTTTGAAAAAAAAATGGTCAAAAAAATACGTATAACCTGACAGTTCACCTTGACTTTTTTTATTTTGTGTGCCTGTGTTATTTTGTTTCACAAATTCATTATATACACTCAATACTTAATTACCATTTAGCTCTTGATATTGGGATAGTAAGCAAAAACCATTCTTGCGTTTCTTTCTACTGATTTGAAGGAAAAACAGTTTATTTTCGACAAAACTCATAACCTTAGAATATTATTGTCTGCCTGCATGACAGTGGTGATCTGTGTCAGTGCTATTGTCGTTTGAATTTCGTTAACTGTACGTAATATCAGAAAAATGGTTCATTTAACAGAAATGAACAAAAAAACATTCTACAAATGATTGATTATGGAGATAACACACGGACACAAATGGAAGTTTCTCGTTTATTTCACGAAAAATTTCCAAATTTGGTCGCCTTTATCCCAAGGAACAATTATTAAAATAGAAAAGCAGTTCCGCGAGCTTGGTCATGTAAGTCAGATAAAAAAAGTAGCTGCCAATGCTCTAAGTGATAATACGAAATTGGATATTATGCTTGAGTTTCAAGAAAATCCACATAATTCTGGTCGAAAAGCCACACATCAATTTTTCGAGTATTAAAGGAAAGTAAAATGCATCCGTATAAGATGATGCCGACTTAGGAGCTCATGGAAGACCATTTCGATAGGAGAACGTATTTCTGTGAACAAATGATTGTAAGGTTGGATAACAATGTGATCCAGTGAGAATATGTTTTGTTTTCTGATGAGAGCACAAAATTGCCGATATGGGTCTACGGAGAATCCTCACTGGATGACAGAGAAACATACGCAATATCCTGAAAAAGCTAATGTTTGGGCAGGAATTGTTGGAAATCATATCGTAGGCCCCTATTTCATTTATGGCAACTTGAATGGAGATAAATATTTAGAACTGCTCCAACTTTGACAAACTTATATCCTAATCCAGTATACCCACAAGTTCCAGCCAATACAATATGGTTTCAGCAAAATGGATCACCGCCTCATTACGAAATCAATGTCCAGCAGTACTTGAACCAATTTTTTCCAAGTCGGTGGATTGGGAGGTGCGGATCGGTACCACCACGATTTCCTGATTTGACGCCATTGGACTACTTTTCGTGGGGATATGTCAAAAGTACTGTATACAAAACTAAACCCCTTAACTTAGATGACCTATATAGACGAATCACGGTTGCGATTAGTTTAGTTGAGAAGTTGAGTAACGTTAGAAGACATTTCTATACCAGATTAGCACGTTGCCAAGACATTCGCGGCGAGCATTTTGAACATTTACCATATTGAAATTAATCTTTTTTTTGTTATTTTATATTACTAAGAAATAATATGTATTACTTATTAGGTTTTTAGTGTAATGTAGCGAATATGGAAAATAAAATAACTTTCTTTTTAGCACGCTTTTATTAGGTTCATGTGTACGTATGTATCTATCTATATAACGGAAACTTTCAACGTAATTTTCACCAACTTAAAGAAGACCAATTAAGTTGAAAATTGGTACACGTGTCAAGGGCCGATGACAATACAAATCTTTAAGTTGAATTTTCCCGTTTGTTGTCTTTTTGTTACTGTTCTTGTCTAAATACAAATTCCCTATAAACTACTGCCATCTAGTTGGCAGTAGTAGAACTTGCTGTCAAGAAATGGAAAGGTTACGCAAACATGAAGTAAACTTTTTAATTATAAATCCTACAGACATCGTTATGAGACTTAGAAAACAAATTATAATTAAAAAAAACTAAAAAAATACGCTTTAATAGCAAACCGAACTAAAAAGCAGAAAATATTTTTTAATTATGAACAATTTATATTACAGCAGTAGACAGTCGAACCATCAATCATGATTAATCACCTCAAAGTAAAAATGTAGTAAAATTTAGGTTATTAACAGAATAATTCGATTCAGAATAAAAAGCGCGGGGTGCTTGAAATATTAAATTTTACAATTATTGTATTGGCAACTATATTTATAAGAGGAGAGTTATGCCAATATAGTGAAATACACCCCACGCTATTTACTCTGAATCGAATTATTCTGTTAATAACTGAAATTTTATTATATTTTCATTTTGAGGTAATTAAGTAAGCGTATTTTTTTAGTTTTTTTTAAACTATAATTATTTTAATGTTAATTTTTGAAATAAATCTTAAAAAACTCAATATTTATAAAAGCCCTCCTTTATTTATTATCGAATTTATTCATTTGGCTGTTCCACATTGTAAAACAAAAATCTGAGGGAGTTCAATCATTTCCGTTCTCTATTATTTAAACGAAAAATCTACCAAACTCTTTTTACAGTTTTTACATCTACACTCCCACACAAATACAACTTCCGTTATCATTAATTTCCCATTGTTAGTTCTACCAAACCATCAGAAAAACCAACCAACCCTCCATGCAACAACTTTACTATCCACAAGGGTCTAAAATAGCGAACGGAGAATCTGTTTGTGGGGTGTGTGTGTGTTTATATATAGTTGAATTGCCCAGCAAAAAATAAGTCACTGACATATATAAAATAAAGTTTTCGAAGTTGTGTAATATTTCACAGTTTGGGTCGGCCAAAATATTGTTATAACTCATTACGGAGCGCCCCTAAAAGCTCGAAAGCGTAGATAGAGGTCACCCTAGCTCCGATTCGTACTAGATATTCGGCGTCATATATCTTTTCGGCTTTCACGCAATTCAGGCAAATGGCATACAGTAAATTATCTGGTAAACACTGTGCTCGTGTATCTGATGTGTGTTTTGATTCCAATCACTTGGAACTTGGAAGCCACTACAGCAATTTAACTTTGGATGAATGACAACGATGTGTAGTCAGAGCAGGAGCTATTGTTTATGGCTGTTCGGGCATTAATGTCGCAAAAATAGTTGGGTTACATTACAGCTACAGAACTGGATGAATACGACTCTGCCAACCAAAATTTTCTGATAAGTAACGTTTAATAATATTTTGAATAGGTTTGATTCTAGTTTCTTTTTGAAACGAAAGGTTGTTAACGGAGGCCATATGAAAATAGTTGAGTATGGGAATGGCACAACTTCAAATTGCATTTGTTTCGACATATTCCGACCTACAACACACTACTTTGGTCTTGAAATAGACATACGTAGGTATATAACAACTCTCTCCTTCTGTAATAAACAGGTACCAGGTAATATATTAACTTTTATAGAAAATAACCTAAGGCAATAAACAAATATAACATCCAATTAATATACAATAGTAGTAAAACGAAAAACGACGGTAATCCCAGCGCAGTGCTAAAGCTATTACAAATATTTGCCTACTTTTACGAAGTATCTGCAGATGGCTCCAAGTGCACTCATTCCTGCACGTTTACTGCTTATGCAGGGTTATTCATTTTATTCAACACAGAATATCACGACTAACCAAATTCAATTTAAAAAAAATCTATCCTATGAATGAAATGCAACAAATATAGTTCTTATATTTGGGACTCCCAGTGTATATTGTTATAAAATTCAATGTACGCTGCCACGGATAAAAATTTAAAAACCCTCTAAATTAATTGTTCCGATAAAAACAACACCTAAACATTAAACCGGCTGACATAATAAAAGAAGCAACACAATGGCAATCCTGAAATTTCGATGAATGTAAAAAAGTGGCCTTGAGGCGGTTCCTGAAAATGCTCTGACAACTCAGGAATAATCTTAGCTTCGAGTATTTTCTGCATTCGCTGTTTAAAGGACAGTTGAGTAGTTTAGTTAAGTTTAAAATTGTCGGTATGTGATCAATCAACAGCGAAAGAAGTGAACATCTGCAGTATTAGTCATTGTGTTGTAAGAGAATTTATTTGTTTATTTTGAAAAAAAAGTGAAAGTGAATATTTGTGTAAATTTGATTTGAACCCTCAGAATCTATTGCAATTTAGCAAAAATAATTTTTAAATATATCTACATAAATTCGTTTAGCCATGCTACTCCATTTCAGATAACGTGAATTACACTATATAGAGTGAGTTTTTTTTTTTTGATGATCAGTACGGGGATCTCGGAAACTAGTGGAGATAGAGCAATGGTTAAATTGGGAAAGATTTTGAGTTTTACTGACCCAATTTAATGACACTTTCGGATTTTTGTAAAAAGTCATGGCCTACCAGATATTTTGAAAAAACCAAATTCTGTCGATTTAGTCAAATCCCTCTAGCTCTTTGTTTTTGATTTTATAAAAAAAGTGTAAATATCAAAATTGAAGGGAATCGTATCCCGAATATGATTGTCTTATCCTCGTTTGCGTGACAGCTCTTGTTTTCGAGATATGACACAAACTTATCTTTTTTTGAATGGAAACCTACCTATTTATTTAGTTTTTCCGTTAAATCTGATATACCTAATAAAAAAATCGTTCAATGTTTTTGGAATAGTTATTAATAAATCAATTTATTTCATGGCAAACTACGTTAAAAGTGAAAATAAGAGAGTAAAGCATCCATAACTCCGTTATTTTTATGAATAACTATATCGAGTATTATATCGTTGAAAAGCTCTAAAAATGTCCAATTTGTTGAGGTCATAGCCAACTATGGTTTCCATTCAAAAAAAGATAAGTTTGACAATCATATTCGGGATACAATTCCCTTCAATTTTGATATTTACACTTTTTTTATAGAATCAAAACCAAAGGAGCTAGTGGGATTTGACTAAATCACCACAATTTTGTTTCTTCAAAATATCTAGTAAGCCATGACTTTTTACAAAAATCCGAAAGTGTCATTAAATTGGGCCAGTAAAACTGCAAATCTTTCCCAATTTAACCATTGCTCTATCTCCGCTAGTTTCAGAGATCCCCATACTGATCGTAAAAAAAACTCACCCTGTATATGAAATAGTGCGTTGTGGATTGCATTCGTTTAATGTGTAAATATTTTTTGAGTACATAATTTTCAAACCGAATAGATCAGTTATCGGCCTTTAGTGTTGCAGGAGGGCTAAAAGTAGAATGAAAATGTATTTACAAATGATTTTCAACGAGCAGCATATGAATTTGTGAAGAACCTTTTCCAGATGATACCTATTCGTGGTTATTATCTTGAATACAATGGTCTCATAATTGTAAATGATGTAAAAAGAAAAGATTCCAAAGTTATATCTTAAATGAAAAAGGAGTCGTAATTTCTTAAGGATTCGCGATAGGTCGTTAAAAGAAGTTCAAAACTAAGTAATTATTTATAGTTACAGTATATGACAAGCTGCTATTGAATAGCTCTTGCAACTTTATAAATGAAAATAAATAATACTTACTGTTTACAACGTCCTAGTAAAGTTAAGATTTCTGATAAAGTGAGTCATCTTTGCGTCAACTTCAGTTTAAATTGAGATTGTGTGTTTGATATTAAAGATCTAAAGACAGTGATTTGTTATTCTGTTTCCTTATGACTTTAGACCAATCAATACAGATTTTTTCGTGCAAAAAATACTATCAGGATACTGCCTGTGCCATCACATTAAGAACGATTTGTAGTGATATTTTGCTATCTTTTCCAATCGCAACTATGGTTTTTACTTTATTATAAACAATTGAAACAAGAAAATTGCGTTTTTTTTCGTTGCATGTTTTTAAAATGAAAAATAATAAACTAATCTCAATGGTGTCAAGAGGTGAATTGTAAAGCATGAAAATACCTATGAAATGAGCCCAGGATCGATCCGCTAGGATCTTCAGTAACAGGGAAAAACAAAAAATACTGGAAAATTTAGCGGTTTTCTTTATATTATCATAACTTCGTCACTATCGAAGTTGTAGAACTGGGCTTGGGGGAACTGATAGTAATTGGTATCTACCTTATGCGTGACTAAACCAGGCGCTATCGGTTTATTAGGTTTTGAATAATTGTGATATGAAGTTTTTAGTCCATTATTCTTGCAGTGCGTCTCCATGTGACATGGATCGTCAAATATCAATTCAGAATAGAGATATTGGAAGTAGAGGTATCATTCTACAACGACTCTATTTTCATTTTTCGTTAAATATCTGTGAAATATACGAAAAATTTTAGAAAACATCACCAAAATTTGGTATTCCCCTCTACTTTCAACAATTTTTTTCAAAATTGAAATTTGATTATCTATGACGCATGGAGGCACAAAGCAGAAATAGGGAACAAAAAACTTTATATCACAATTGTTCAAAAACTAAGAAACCGGTAGCGCCTAGTTTTGGCAAACATAAAATAGATATAAATTACTATCAGTTCTTACAAGCCCAATTCTACAGCTTCTAAAGTGACGAAGATTCGATTTTTGTAAAAAAAATGCTACATTTTCCAGTATTTTTTGGTTTTCCCTGTTACTAATGATCCAATCGGATCGAGCCTGGGCTCATTTCAATGGTATTTTCATGCTTCACAATTGACCTATTGACACCATTGAGATTACTTTATTAGTATTGATTTTATAAACACGCTAAGAAAAAAAAACGTAATTATCTTGCTTCAATTGTTTATAACAAAGTAAGAAACCACAGTTGCGAGTGGAAAACAAAGCAAAATATCGCTAAAAATCGTTGTTAATGTGATGGGTTTCCTGATAGTATTTTTTACACATTATCAGTTCATTTTTGCTCTATTGGTTGGTCTACTTGAATGGATCACTGAAGCATCATAATTCTTGGACAGATTTTTAGCGAATAGCAAAGTTGCACTTCAAATAGCAGTAAATGCTCTTTGTTGCAATACTTGTCATATACTTTAAATTTAAATTCTTCCAATCCTACATTTTCTTCAATTTTCATTATTCCCGTTGTTTTACCTAGAGCCCGGAAGGTTTGAAATTGTTGAAATACGCAGAATTTGCTACAACTGAGTTGTTATTTCCAAGAAGTTCATAGACATAAAGTACGGCACTAAATATAATTTCATTTTTAATTTATGAATACACAATATTTACTCCAAGAGAGCTTTAAAGAAAAGAACGTCACCGAAAATTGTTTTCGAATTTCCTGGAACATATTTTTCCTTCCGACGTCAAAACTGTGATCAACAGAATATTTCATAAAATTTTATTGGCCTCGAGCGCCCTCAGACGTGTCATAAAGCAGTCGACTGCGTCTTGTGATTATTTCATGTCAGTTACCTCGACAAATTTCCATAGAAACTAGATTTCCAGCAGAATGAGATTCATTTGAATAAATTGAAGTCACTTATGGTTAAGTACGTTGCATATTCTGGAAACTTGCACGAATATTTTTCAGAGCAGAGTTCGTAATTTCAAAGAAAAGGTAAAGATGAAACTTCGTTTTTGAAGCTCGGGCTTCTGGAAAATCATAAAAGCAGTATGTTGTGAGATATGTCCGTGAATGGAGGGAATGCTGGTGAAATACAAGAAATAATCGCATCAGAAAAGTCTGGGTCGTATTTAAAGATCAAATAAAATTAATTCTTCTATCGCTATGTTTAATTCATAAAAGTATGCGATTCTACTTACTGCATGTCAAATATAAGACATCATAAGTGTATGTGAAAACTTAAAACGTAAATTCAGTAGAGATTTGATGATACATACCTCTTATGTATCATCAAATCTCTATATGATAGAGCAAAAATCAATTGTTCCAACATCAATAAATTTAATAAAAACGTTTATAAAAATTCGTTAATAATTACCAAGTAAAATTTATTAACAAAGTGTTAAACAAAATGAATACCAAATAATTGCTAATAATCAGCACAAAACTCCACTAAGCAACACTGAGTCCCAACATAAACACATTACTACAATAACAATGCCTTACATACAGGGTCTCTTAAAGGCTCTAAAAAGATTAGGCAACAGATCTAATATTAAAACCTCATTTAAAACAATAAATATACGAAAATCAATTGTTTCAAATACGAAACCAAAAAACACAACTCATAAAACATTTTAAAAAACAATATAACCGACTTCTACCTATAACTAAAAAGCTAAAAATAATTATAACAAAATACAACTCTAGCAAATAAATAACACATTCAATGTTGTTAGTTACCTACCCAGGAAGTAAAAAATGTAAATATTAAAAGGTGCTCATTCTGTACAAATTAATTACCTACCAATCTAGTATATTTTTGAAACCAGTGCCAAGCAAATCTAAAATCCTTCATTGCATACTTATCTACTAATTTATCAAACTTGATTGTTGCTTGGCACCGACTTCAAAATATACTAGATTGGTCGGCAATTAATTTGTGCAGAATGAGCACCTTTTAATATTTAGATTTTTTACTTCCCAGGTAGATACCTAACACCATTGAATGTGATATTTATTTGCTAGAGTTGTATTTTATTATAATTATTTTTAGCTTTTTAGTTATAGGTAGAAGTCTCTTATATATTTTTTAAATGTTTTATTTTCAACTTTTTAGTTTTTTTTTAACTTTATTTTTTTTTTTCATTCTTTATTTTTTATTTTGTATGTATAACCTTAATAGATAGAACCAGGTAACATCGAAAGCCTCAACATTACACAATGATACTTTCACCTTTAAATTGACAAGAAAACCTTGACAAACAAAATGTACTAGTACGCGTTGACTTAATAAGCCCAAAATATATTTATGCCTTATGGACTACGCCATGTAGCCTTTTTTCAACTTTTTTCGACAACCCGGTATAACTATAGATAATTCCACTCCAACCTGTACATACGACTGCCCACGGACAAGCATAAACTTGTTAGCTGCCTTCTGTAAACTATAGGACGGAGTAGAATCCATCCCATATTTACGGAGTCAAATCCGTCCTATATTTCAACCATAGTATACAACTCCTTGTGGGCTACCCCATAAATTATTTCATTTTTAACATTTTATATTATCGCCCTGTGTAGCATTAATTTCTCCACACTTTATGCAATTTCTTATGGGCTATAAAAGAAATAATTTTTTAATCACACTGTATACATATAATGCAACTCCAGCATATATTTCAATCATCCTGTATATGATTTGCTTATGTCCACATCATATAACAGTTTTTTAATCACCCTATATAATTTTAATTTCACATTTTTTCCAACATTTTTATACCACCAAACTTCCCGTCCACCTTATATTCCAACCATCCTGTATATACGGTTGCCGACGGACCACTATCATTCTAGTCCGTCCTATATTTCAATCTTCATATAAATGCAACTCCTTCTACCACTTTACTTTGTGATTTTGTTTGCTATAACTAAACACCCTGTCTATAAACGCATCAAATAGCAGTTTAAAGTTTGACATGTGTTGTGACTGAATTTTCTGTTAGGCCGGGAGAATGTGGCAACCAAAAGCACCGTCTTTGCAAAATGGAAAAATTTGCATTTAAATAGGTATTTGCCTGGTATACAAACAAAACGAGCTTGGTACTCATTGATTTAAGGAGCCCAAAATACTATGCTTTACTACCTATATGCTTGAGATGTGCATAGAAAATTTTCAAATTCGCAATTAAAACTTCCAGTGAATAAAATTACCGCACTATTACGTTGGAGTTAAAATATTTATGAGGAAATGTCCGTTATGTCATTTCGATAAAATTTTTGATAAGAATTTTGGAATTTTCAGCGATTTTCTGCAAAACTGCAAGTTGCACGTCGCAGAAAAGTATATGAGATCACCTAAGGATCTTCCTTAATAGATTAAACGTTAAAAAACTATACACATCCATAAGGAGTTATCGAAAAATCGACTAAAATTTTAGGGATATTGGTTGATTTCCATGCACGCATGTGTTCATTCACAAATTTTATCACTTTACCAATAGAATTCTTTTCCAAAATTTTAAGTTTCACCAATCCGGATATATACTCTATTAAACAAGACCATATTCATACAAAACGGTGCACCACAGGAGAAGAAATCAGGTAACATACATACAATAAAAAAGCGAAAAAAAATACGCGACGAATTGATAACTTCTTCCTTTTTGGAAGTCGGTTAAAAATACAAAAAATTGCATTTATAAAATTGTGGATGTAATAAATTTTATATTAGAGAAATCTCTAGACCTATAAAGTTCGAATAAATGAACACAACGACGAATTGTAAAGTCAGAAATTTGTGAAAATGCCTGGGACTTGGGTCATAAAATACAATTTTAAAACTCAACTATATTTTATGTAATTTAAAAATCTATTTTGTGATTATTAAGTTAGTCATTTGGAAAAAAAATTACAGTACCAAGTCTTATTGTGACCCTCGTCACACCAAATGTCCCACAAAATCTCCAGCATAAGGTTTCCGTCAATTTTCGATTGAAAAAAAAAATCTAATCCGAACAATTTGTATCAAATACTTCTATTGAACATTCGCGGTCCACGTTTTGCCGTAAAGCAACAATATAAAAATTCGGCGGATTAAATTAAAGCCGGCCACAAATAAAAAACCGTCGTCGTCGTCATTCTTCTCGTATTTCGAACACAAATTCGACGTTTTTCAAACATCCAATTGAAAAAGTGTATTTAGATACGTGGAACACATTCATGTGAAATTTTTCACATGTTTGTGTTGTTTGTCTGCCTATCACCTGTCGCCCAGGCGCTCGAACGCAATAAAATGGCAGTACGGAGCTGCGGGAAAATTGATCCGTAAAAAACCGGGGAGTTTCTCCGAGACCGGAATTTTAATTTCAAAAAATGACACGAGATATCAAAGCGTCGTGATGCGGTCGAGTTTTTGCATTTGCGACTGAATTGTTGTGGAACTGACGTTAAAGGTTTCCATTTGGAAATACGCAGAAACGACTGTTGGAACTTTTGTGGGAGTCAACCAAGTGAATGTCGAAAACGACAAACTCATTTGAGGCTTCCTTTCGTTGCGTTTTGTGACACAAAAGTGTCCAATACTTAAAAAAACAACCACGATTTCACAATTTTGATAATACTAGTGCGTCTCGTTGAAAGGTTGACGGTTTATTTTTTGTTTTTATTTAAAAAAATCAGTTTTATGAGTACCAACCCAAATGTTTTATTGGCATGGAAAATATAAATGGTGGTTCATTAGGAAATCTCCAACCAAAACAAATACAAATGAAGCAGGGGGATCCTCTTCAAGAACGAAGTTCTTGAAACTTATTCTTCAACTCTGAATTTAATTCGACATGGAGGTTTAGGTTGTCTACATTTGTAAATTTTCTCGTCGCATAAGGAAAAAATTACATTTTTGATGTTTTTGAAATTTTTGACGTTATTGACATTTAAGACAGTTTAGAGATTTCTGCATTTTTGACAACTTCGACAATTTCGACATTTTTGACACGAAATTTTTGACAATTTTGACATTTTTTGCATTTATGATATTTCTGACATTTTTGAAATTTTAGATGAAATTTTTGGTGTTTTTGACATTTTTTACATTTTGACACTTTTGACATTTTTGACGTTTTTGTTCTATTGATATTTTTGGCTTGTTAGACTTTTTAAAAATTTTAGACATTTTTTACATTTGTCATTGTTTTACATTTTTGACATTAGAAAAACTTTTTTGACGATTTTGAAGTTTCTGACATTTTTGAGGTTATTGACGTGTCTGACAATTTTAGTCCTTTTTAGACATTTTGGCATTTCAGATATTTGAGATGTTTTCGATATTTTACACATTTTTGAAATTATTATTCTTAACGCTGCCACCTTAATATTTTTACCTTTTTACCATTTTTACCTTTTTGACATTCTTGACATTTTTTACATCTTTCATATTTTTGACATTTAAGACAGGATTTACAGTATTGTCATTTTTCACGTTTTTTTTTTAATTTTTGGACCATTGACATTTTTAACATCTTTGAGTTTTTTACATTTTTGACATTATAGGCACTTTTAATATTTTTGACATCTCAGATATTTTTCACGATTTTGAAGTTTCTGACATCTTTGAGTATTTTGACGTGTCTGACATTTTTTGGCATTTTAGACCTCTTAGATATTTTGGACATTTTTGACATTTTTCACATTTTAGAAGTTATTGTCTTAACGTTGACATTTTTTATATTTTTGGCATCTTTCATTTTTTGACATTTTAGACATTTACATTTTTTACATATTTAAAATTTATGAATTTTTTGACAATTTTGACACTTTTTGACATTTTCTGAAATTTGACATTTTTGACGTTTTGGATCATTTACATTTTTAACATCTTTGACTTTTTCACAATTTTGACATTCGAGGCACTTTTTGACATTTGTTTGAGATGTTTTCGATATTTTCCACATTTTTTTAAATTTGTTATTCTTAACGTTAACACTTTCACATTTTTACATTTTTGAATTTTTAACATTTTTTATATTTTAGACAGTATTGACGTTTTAGACATTTTTAAAATTGAGACTTTTTTGACAGTTTTGATATTTAACATTTTTTAAAATTTGACATTTTTCGTACTTTGGACCATTGACATTTTTAACATTTTTATATTTTTGATATTATAGGCACTTTTTGATATTTTTGACATCTCTGTCATATTTTAAGATTTTTTAGTTTCCGGCATTTTTGAGTTTTTTGACGTGTCTGACAATTTTTTGGCTTTTTAGACCGCTTAGACACTTTGGAATTTTTCACATTTTTGACATTTTAGACATATTAGATATTTTATATGTTTTTTTTTTAGATTTTTGATATTCTCTACATTTTTTAAATTTTTGTCATTCTTGACGTTAATATTTTTTACATTTTTGGCATTTTAGACATTATTTACATTTTTGACATGTTAGACATTTTTTTGACATTTTTTCCGTTTAACATTATGACATTACTGGACATTTTCAAAATTTGCGAATTTTTTGACAGTTTTGACATTTTTGGGGTTTGACATTTTATGAAACTTGTCATTTTTGACAATTTGGACCATTGGACATTATTAACATCTTTGATTTTTTTCATAATTTTGACATTCGTGGCACTTATTGATATTTTTGGCGACTTTGCAGTTTCTGACATTTTTGAGATTTCTGTCAAATTTGACGGTTTTGTATATATTTCCAAAACAAAAGGCATCATTTCAGATTGTACCATGATATGTACTTCAAAAAGAGCTCGAGAATGTGTCTTAAATTTATTAGTATCTCGTTCTATTACTGAGTTGACTTTCATAAACGAATTTCACCCATTCAAAATTTATTAAAATATACATTTTTTATATTTCGAATTACCAAATTCTTACGGTTTCATGAGCCGCATATTCCCGCATCTTATTCAAAAAGTTTTGTTCTAAAGAACAAAGAAAAAAACTCGATTTAGACGACAAAAAATAACCGTCTGAAACTTACAGAAGACGAATCACTATATTCTATTTCTCTTTTGACTTATTCCTGTGTCGAAGCCAAATATTTTGAAGTTCAGTCACATACGAAGTCTCGTTTTTCAGCTGAGCAGTTAGAGAAAATCATATTTCTGAAGTTTAGCCATGAAAAAGTTTTAAATGATACGTCAGTCAGTCCCTCTTTCAGTCAGTTGCCCCGTGCAGGAGGGATCGAAAAAGAGAAGACGACACAACACTAAAGTTGGTAGATCAATAGAATTTGTGTGGTAACATAAAATACTGTGTCCGCAAGTTTTCAAGGACGTTATATAAAAATACTTTACAATTTATGCGATGGTGGGAATATGTCATAGAAATCATAGAACAGATTATTGAAGCGAAAGCTTTTTAACGGGGGCCATACTTACACATATTAAAATAGATGAACAAGGGAATGAAATGCATAACTTTAAATTTCATTTGTTTCAACACGACATGAGACCACCGACCGACCGAGACCACACAGTGCCCCGATCTTGAAATACCCATCCAATTCAGTCCTCTTTGTAAAAAACAGGGACGAGGTAATATATTAAGAGTCAAATTAATAATAAATAGGAAATAAACCAATATAACATCAAAGTAATATAAAATACTTGCACAAAATTCGATTTTCGTTCTAATAAACACTCCAATTCTCTCTTTGTGATATATTAAATAGACATAAGTCAGAAATTAAAACGAATACCACATAAACAGGCAACTTAGCTTTATTTTCATACTATCAACAAAATAAACAAAGAACGTTTACCACTCAATAGAGGCACTGATGTATTACATAAAGCCGGAAATTTTATATCCATAATTGAGTTAAAGACAGGTGGTCAAGAGTCTAAAGCGCGAGAAAAATTATATATTTTTTAATATTATGTCATTATTATTTAAATTTTAATATAACATAAACTAAGAACTTGAAAATGTTGGATATTTAAAACAAAATCTATTATATGTTTAACAAGCTTGCGTTTGAAGTTGATGCCAAGCCCAAGAAATGCATATATTTTACATAGGATTATAAACAGCTTTATAAATTACAATTATTAATTTATAAATTTATTTATAGATATTTTTCAGACTTGGCACCAACTCCAAACGCAGGCTTATTGAACATATAATAGCTTTCGATTTAAATATCCAATTGAATAATTTTTTACTTTTTAGTGTCATTATTGTTACTACGCATTGAAGTTGGTATTTTTTTAAGCTATTTATTTTGTGGTTTTTAGTGATATAATAGCGTAACTGGACGCATATTTCAATTGTTACTAACTTTGTTTTTTAACATTTTTTTATAGACAAAACATAGGTACTTTGTACGAGTCTCGTTTAAAACTGAAAAAACCGACATGTGACGATTTTATTATAGGTTCCGGATCAAGCAGATCATTCTATGAAAACTGGAAAAATATATTTTTTTATTATTAATTTTGTTTTAAACTCCGTGGGTTCAATTAAAATTGTAAAACTAATATTCACTCTCACTTTCTAGAAACTTTTATTTACATTAAATATTCACAACAGCTGATTCGAATATCTAAATAATAACAAGATATAAGCTCTTCGCCGCCTAACTAACTCCTGCGATGATGGGCCGCTCCTTTTAAAATCAGCATCGAATTCTCCCGTACAATCGATTGTCAATTTTACAGTTGTCGAGTTATTTCGAGATAAGTTTTTTTTCCATCCGAACCTTCTGGCTCTTCTTTTTTTTTTTCTTTACCAGCGATCGATGTCTCATCGGAATGAAACCAAGGAGACTAAATGAATCAGTTTTATTTCAATTCTCTAACACCTATTGAGACACTCTTTATAATAATTCCACTTCATAATATACTTCAACCTCTCTCTATATGTTTATGGACCAAAGTTTGTGAATCACTCTATAAAATATATATTCCAACCATCCTGTATAACAATAACAGTTTATATTTTGTTTCACGCTATATAATATGTTTATAACCACCGGGTATAACCACAATTCTTCTCCAGCGTATATTGTAACCACCCTATATATGCAACTGCCTATGGGCTGCAAATATAGCACTTTTGTTCTAACATATTTTAAATCAAGCTCCATGACTATAATTATACTCCAGCATATATGTCACCACCCTGCCAATAGGCACCGAATTTAACAATTTATGAACCACTCTGTTGAACTATACTTCCACTCTACCCTATATTCCAACCATTCTTTATTTGTAACTGCTAAGGGGCTACCTTACAGGTATCATTTTTTGAAACAAGCTCTATAACGTATGTTCTATTCCACCCTTTCAACTAGTGATGGGTCGTTCGTGAATGAGTCGTTCAATCTTCTACATGTGCCATGAATGAGCTTTAGTCAACTAGTTCGTGCCATTAAAAGAGTCATTCAGCTCGTGCGAGTCGAGAGTCGAAACTCATCGGTGGTGCTGAACGTTCAAAGTTCAATCCCGACGTAGAGACTCCTTCAATCGTTCGAAGCACCGTTTGGCTGATGCGATGCCTGTCGGATAACACACTTAACACAAGCAATGAGTTGAGACTATTCTTTTGCACTGCCACATCAATATACTCTTTGACTTTTAATGTTAAACGAGATATTTCTCAGACTATCTAACAAACTTTGTAAGATATTTGCAGGACTATTAAGTTTAAGTTTCGCGAGTTTTTAAACGTTGCAATCAGTATATCGGATAGGTATGGCATCGAAAAAAAGAAGCGAAGTTTGGACAAAGCAATTTCAAATAACCAAGCTAAGTGCAACTTCTGTTCCCAGATTTTTTCGTATAAAGGCGGATCAACATATAATCTGAATAGGCATCTCAAGAGTAAACATCCATCTACTGGTAGCTTACATTCAAGTGCTGTATAGCTGATACAAATCGTATTAGATCTCAACAAGAGTTTCCGCCTTCCACAGGCTTCACAGAACAGTTTAGAAACATAAAGCCAGTGACAAGTATTAACGAGCATTTAGTCAAGACTATTGCGTAGAACTTTTTATCATTTTATCTAGTAGAAAGTCTTTTGTGCGAGAGTTAAACCCTGGTTACCAACTACCCACGCGAAAAACTGTTTCAGATCCTAACAAACCAGTTAACAGAAGCTATCAGTTTAACAACGGATGGGTGGACATCTGTGACAAACGAAAGTTACGTAAGTGTTACAGCACATTAGCTAGAATCGGCTTATTAGACTGCTAATAGAGAGTCATACTGCTTCCAATTTATGTGACGAACGGGATTGGCAACAAACAAAATAGAGGCAGTTGTGAGTGACAATGCCGCAAACATTGATTAGACAAACACACAGAGAGTGCAGTCGGATACGGCTAAAAGTAAAAGTAATAGTGGACAGGTAGTTCACAGGCTGCTGAACTGCAGAAACAACTAGAAATGGTTAAACAAGACGTAGGAGATGGAACTCTACATACGATATGTTTAAATTTTAGGGGTAATAGCAGGTATCGATAATTTAACAAACAATGGAGAAATGCTTAAAGCTAACCGAGGAAATTAGTGCGGAAAAAGAGGTAACCGTTAAGGCAGCACTAGCCCTGATTTACCACAAAGTATTAGTAAAGTCATTACAAGTCAATATTCATAAGCGATTTAGTGATATAGAACAAAATAAAACATTCGCTGAATCTAAGGGGTTCAAAAAGTACGGTTTTACAGACACAAATGCTTTTGATAGCAAAGCTTCATTTAGATTGACACTGAAACTGAAGTTTAGTGATTCCGAAAAAGAATCAGGCACCACATTAGAAAAGTCGTCCACTTTATGGGAAGACTTTGATACTGCAGTTTGCAAAGTAGTTTCCAATTTAAATCCAATAGCGGCAGGCATCCTTGCCGCTTTTACCAAGAGATCCGTTTACGAAAAAAAGTTTACACGCTAGAGTTTGTAACAACCTCAGTGCCCAGTGAACGGATCTTTTCGAAAGCAGGGCAACATTAACTGAAAGGAGAAATAATCTGCATGGAAATAAAGTTTCCATGCTACTTTTGTAAATTTATGAAATCCTTTTTATTACTTCATAATAATAATATTTACTAACCTTGTTAAAGGTTCATGTTTTGTGGGTTATAGGTAAGCCGTTTACACCCCTGTTACCAAATAAATATACAAAATCGCGTGCATTAATTATGACTCAGCAAAACCTTACCTAAGGCTAAACAAACATCGTTCAAATGAACGACTCAGTGTGAATGACTCTAGTTGAACGAAATGAGCGGGCTCACTAATCATAGGTAATCAACTGCTACCTAGCTTTTTTCTAACCAACCTGTATAACGCACTCCACTCCATATTCTAACTACTCTGTATATGCAACTGCTTTTATGCCACCCAACAATTTCAATTAAGTTCATCCTAGATTTCGAATAAGGATAACTAAAATGCTTCAGCGCATTTATATCCGATGATTTTTCCTTCCCCATTTTTAAAGCCCTAGAATATAGAAACCTCAGGATAACTGAACCTAGAAGGGTAGCCACACTTCCAGACAAGGATTTTTTGAAAAATAGACCATTCCATAGTTGCCGGAGTACCAAGGTAACAAAGTCTAAAATGCGAATAGAGAACCTTGAAGTCTTTATAATGTAGATCCTTACCTTTACGGAAATCGGAAACTCTAGGCTTATGAGGTACTCCAGAGGGCAGGACTTCGTGGTTGAGTAGATCTACCGGTCTATTAACCATGGTTGGCTTTTAGAGTTGAGTATAGAGTTGTTTTGCAATGTTTGACATGGGCAGAAGCGTATCTACCGGGGGCGGGGGACTAGGAACAGTAGTTGCTCCTCAAAAACACAATATTTTATTTCCACCCCCCCCTTTCCCCAATTAAAATGCTGAGGAAAATACTCTTGAGATGGGTGTTTTATCGTTTTATTAGGTTTCCGTATATACAATATACGGATAGCCTTATAATATCACTCCGGATTGCTGCCTCTGTCACATTACAGCAATTTTCTCCTAAACTACTGGACGGAAGAGGTTGAAATTTGATATCAGTGCATAGTTTGGTAACGCGATCAGGAGTACATATCGTAAATGAAGAAATTTTGATTTAGGGGATACCTCTGGGGAAAAAACTAAAAAAATCGACCGTTCCCCCCTCATCTACGAAACTACTGAGTCTAAAATTTTGAAAAAATAGGAAATATAGATCGTTGCGCGAACTTTACAGGAAAAGTACGGAGAAACCATTAATATTAATTTTGAGGGGCAAATTATAGAATTAAATGAAAATTTAAAAATTAAAAAGTTTTCAAACGTATCACGAAATACATCAAATGAAAGGTCTCATTCTGAGGAACACAAATATATTTTTTCCATATTTAAAAAAATATATAATTAAAAAGATAATACGAAAATATACAAAAATTTACGCATCCCCCCCCCTTATCACCGCAACTATAAAACGTAAAGGTTTAAAAAAAATAGAGTTATAGGGTTTGACCTGAAGTTTAATGGAAAAATAAGGAGAAACCTCTACTTTTAATTGGGGGTAAATTACAGAATTAAATGGAAACTATAAAATTAAAATTGTTTCTAACCCATCATGTTATATACCAAATGAAAGGGCTCATTATGACGAAAACAAATATATTTTCTTCCATATTTTTAAAATAAATTAATTAAAAGATATTAATAAAAATATTTAAAAAATTTTTCCGCCTTATCTCCGAAACTACAAGCTGTAGTTGAAAAATAAGAAGAAACCCCTAATATTCATTTTGAGGGGCAAGTTACAGAATTAAATGGAAAATAAAAAATTATAATTGTTTCTAACGGATAAAGTAATATATCAAATCAAAGGGCTTATTATGACGAATACTAATTTTTTTTAAATAAATTTTTAAAAATATATTAAAAACTTTATTTAAAAAATTACCCATTCCCCCCTTTATTCCCCAAACTATAAGACGTTATTTTTTTTGTTTACAGGAAAAATACGAAGAAATCCCTGATATTAATATTGGGGGCCAAATTATAGAATTAAACGGAAAAAAAAATTTAACGCATCATGCAATACATCAAATGAAAGGGTTTATTATGAGGAATACAAATACATATTTTTCATATTTTTAAAATTAATTGTTTACAAGATATTAACATAAAGATATAAAAAATTCCCATTTCTCACATTATTTCCGAAATCATACTACCTAAAATTTTGAAAATAATTAGGGGTACTGGTGCTCACCTGAAATTTATAAGAAAAATTATTAGAAAACCCCATAGTAATTTTAGGGACAAATTATACAATTAAGTGGAAAATAAGAATTCAATTTTCAAATGGCTCATTATGTGAATTACAAATATATCATATTTTTAAATCATTTGTTTAAAAGATATTAACAAAAATAATAAACATCGACTTAATTCCCACTTTAGAAACTACACTATTTAAATATATATTTTATTTGTATTTTTAAATAATTTGAATAATATATTTAATAATTTATAATCTAAAATTTGACCTATTTTGCCCTATATCTTCCAATCTGCATAGTCTCAAAATTGAGACAGTAGATTATAAAAGACTTCCCTGAAAGTTTGTTTGTAAAATAAAACTCTAATGTTAATTTTTGGGGGCCAAATTAGAAAATTAAATACATATGTATTCTTATAAAAATCAAGCGAATTCTGAAGCATATAAAATTAAAAGTCTATGTGTGGAAAACGAAAGTGTATATTTTTTATAAATTTAAAACGCTTCCTTTAAAAGATATAAGGGTAAATATGAGAAAATGCACTCATTCCCTGCTTGTCTGAAATTGGAATATTAGAATCTTGAAGGTGGTACTGAACCCTTAGAATGCGAGTCCAACTCGCACTTGACCAAATTATTTTTAAGAGTTTTTGTTAATGGTCCTAGATATTTTCATATATTTACACATACAAAAGTATATTCTTGTCAAATTAAAATTTTACAATTTTCACCTCAAACAAAAGACCCTTTATTAGTGAACTGTCCTGAAGCAATTTTAACATCTTAAGCTCTAAAATCTTCCAAGTATATCCTATCAATGAAAAGTATTACACAATATACAATACATTACTTATATACAGGAATCCTGGTTTATCATTTTGTAGACATCTCTTTCTCTCAGAATAACTGTGAGGAAGAATCTCTGTACAGACAGCCAGTAATCCGGGCAATTTAACGAAATTGCCTTACTACACTTTGTTCTACATATACAATTTTTAAATACTTATCTGTTGCAGGAAAAAATTTGGAGGAGAGAAAACCCAATGAACAGACAAAATAATTCAAGACCTCCTCAACAATCTTATCGAAATTATTTTAAAATAATTTGTACCAAAAAAATCTTATATTTGTAAAAAACGTATCATCGCTCTTTGAGCGATACAAAGAAAACAAACCCGATAACAGGACTGGAGTTGACTGTGTTTGTATCTGAATACATTTCTTTTCTCAAAGCCATTTTCAATATAAGAAGGAGAAAAGGCGTCTGCTTACTCTTGAGCCGTGTCTAGCTTTCAGTCGGTGTCAAGTTACCCTCTTGTTTTGCCGCATCTTTTTTCATCCGTTTTGGATTGTCTCCAGCTTTTGGCTCATTGATTTTCATGTCAGTATTAAGGAAGTCGACTTGTTTTTATGCGTGCCTTTCGTATTCACTAGTGAAAATCATCGCTGATGTGTAACAAATCCGTTGGGATTATTTTCATAAGAAATTTTGTTTTTCGGGTATTTGGTATGGTGACTTGATTATTGAGATTTTCCTTTTTTCAACTGATAATGCATTATATTTACCACAATGCTGCAGCTTTAGAAGTTAATATTCAGTTCATATGAGAATAGTGTTAGTAACTTTCGGGTGGGGTAATTTTTCAGTCTATACAATATTGGAGAAAATAGTGTTCTCTCTTTTTTGTTTTATCCAGTTCTGGAAAGAAATAGTAACTGAAAAAATTACAAAAATTTCAAAAATTTTAAATATCTCGAAAACTTTTAAATATCTCGAAAAAAAAATCCAAATGCCAATGGCAAATGCACTATCTTAAAAAGAAAGTCGTCCCTAGGAACGCCACAAATAAATTCTGAAGACAATTTTTCAAGTTCTTCCAACTTGAAAAATTTTTTTTGATTTATAATGATCTTTGGAATTTCTTGTGCACCCTGTATATTTAAAATCAAAGAAATTTATCCATAGTAACGTAAACATATTTGTCAAAATAATTGTCATATATTTCAATTTTACTTTATAAATTTATATCCATTGAAAACGAAATCCGACAGGATTTTGAAACGTTTGGTTTTAAAATATACACAAGTTTGAACTCTGATGTGGTATTATTCCCAAGAAAATCTAAAATGTCAAAAATGTCAGAAAACATCAAACCTCAAAAAAGTTGAACAATTATAAAAAAATTCTAATTGTCACAAGTTCCTAAAATGCCAAAAAATACCTTAAAGTGTCTAAAATGGTAAAATTGCCAAAACAGGCTAAAAATGTCAAAAATATCTAAAATCGTCAAAATTACCAGGACATATTTAAAAAATGCCGAAAAGCGATTTCAAAAAATGTTAAAAGTGCCAAATAAAAGGACACCATAAAAATGTGGACAATGTAAAAAGAATACCAAAAAATGTCAAAAACGTCAAATATGCTAAATAGTGATAAAAAATCAAAAAACGTCTAAAAAACTAAAAAGCATAAAAAATGTCTGAAGTGTCTAATAATGTCCAAAATACCTAAAATGTCAAAAATGAATGTCTTTAAAAACGTCAAAAATATTTTGAAATGTCAAAAATATAGAAAAAATTCAAAAACTTTCAGTGTCTTTGATTTAAAAAATGTGAAATTTAAGTTGAAATATCTGTTTTAGAAAAATTGATTTCAATTCAGTGAACTGCAATCCCCTAATCACTTTTTTTCATTTTTTGGAAAGCCATAAAGTTTACACCATAATATTCCGTTTATAAATAATCGGGGGGCACACATAAAAAACGAGGAATAGTTCCTTTTTGGAAGTCGGTTAAAAAGAACCAATTTGTATTGAATATTATTAAATATGTCAAAAATTTCAGACATTAAAGAAAAATGTTACAAATTTCAATAAATCTCGAAAATGTCAAAAAATGTCTAAAACGGCAGTAACACTAAAAATCTTTAAAAACACCAAAAAATGTCTAAAAACCTCAAAAATCTTAAAAAACGTAAAACGATTCTTAAAACATCGTAATTGTCAAAAATCAGCGAGAATTTAAAAAATGCCAAAAAAGACGTTAACAATGCCAAAAATGCTTGAAACGTCAAAAATGTCAAAATTCCATAAAAACAGGTTAAGAAATGGCAAAAAAAAAACTAAAAAAGTCAAAACTGCTAAGGTGTATTAAAAAAAGTCAGTTATTTTAAGAAATGTTTAGAATGTCGAAAAAATCACAAAAAAATGGAGGCAATGTCAAAAAACACCAAAAAGTGCCAAAAATGAAAAAATGCAAAAAAAATTAAAAATGTCAAACGTCAGATGTTTAAAAAAATGTCAAAAACATCAGCAATATCATACATTTTAATAAAACATTTAATATATATATATATATATATATATATATATATATATATATATATATATCCGACTTCCAGCTATAATTAAAAAGCTAAAAATAATTATAACAAAATACAACTCTAGCAAATAAATAACACATTCAATGTTGTTAGGTACCTACCCAGGAAGTAAAAAATGTAAACATTAAAAGGTGCCCATTCTGTACAAATTAATTACCTACCAATCAAGTATATTTTGAACTCGGTGGCAAGCAAATCTAAAATCCTTCATTGCGTATCTACTACTTCATCAAACTTGATTGTTGCTTGGCACCGACTTCAAAAATATACTAGATTGGTAGGTAATTAATTTGTACAGAAAAAGCACATTTTAATGTTTACATTTTTTACTTCTTGGGTAGATACCTAACAACATTGAATGTGTTATTTATTTGCTAGAGTTGTATTTTGTTATAATTATTTTTAGCTATGTAGTTATAGGTGGAAGTCGGTTATATATTCTTTTTAAATGTTTTATTTTCAACTTTTTAGTTTTTTAGAACTCAGATAATTTTCGTTCTTAATTTTTTATGTTTTATGTATAACATTAATAGACAGAACCAGGTAACATGGAAAGCCTCAACATTACACAATGATACATTTTCATTTAAATTGACAGGTAAATGTTTACGAACAAAATGTATTAGTACGCGTTGACTTAATAAGCCCAAAATATATTTCTGCCTTATGGACCACGCCATGTAACCTTTTTTCAACTTTTTTTGACAACTCTGTATAACTACAGATAAATCTACTCTGCCCTATATGTACCAACCATTATGTACATACGACTGGCCACGGACAAGCATAAATTTGTTAGCTGCCTTCTGTAAACTATAGGACGGAGTAGAATCCATCCCATATTTACGGAGTCAAATCCGTTCTATATTTCAACCATAGTATATAACTCCTTGTGGGCTACCCCATAAATTATTTGATTTTTAACATTTTATATTATCGCCCTGTGTAACATTAATTCTTCTCCACACTTTATGCAACTTCTTATGGGCTATAAAAGAAATAATTTTTTAATCACACTATATAAATATAATTCAACTCCAGCATATATTTCAACCACCCTGCATATGATTTGCTTATGTCCACATCATATAACAGTTTTTTAATCACCTTATATAATTTTAATTTCACATTTTTTCCAACATTATTATTACACCAAACATCCAGTGCTCCCTGTAGTCCAACCATCCTGTATATACAGCTGACTATGGACCACTTTCATACTACTCCGTCCTATATTTCAATCATCATATAAATGCAACTCATTCTATCACTTTACTTTGTGATTTTGTTTGCTATAACTAAACACCTTGTATATAAACGCACCAAATAGCAGTTTAAAGTGACATGTGTTGTCACTGAATTTTCTATTAGGCCGGGAGAATGTGACAACCAGAAGCACCGTCTTTGGTATACAAACAAAACGAGCTTGGTACTCATTGATTTAAGGAGCCGAAAAGACTATGCTTTACTACCTACATGCTTGAGATGTACATAGAAAATTTTCAAATTCGCAATTAAAACTTCCAGTGCCTAAAATTCACGCACTATTACGTTGGAATTAAAATATTTATGAGGAAATGTCGTTTATGTCATTTCGATAAGAATTTTGGAATTTTCGGCGATTTTCTGCAAAACTGCAAGTTGCACGTCGCAGAAAAGTATATGAGATCACCTAGGGATCTTCCTTAATAGCTTAAACGTTAAAAAACTATACACATCCATAAGGAGTTTTCGAAAAATCGACCAATAGATTTCTTTTTCCAAAATTTGAAAAAAAAACAAAAAAAACGCAACGAATTGATAACCTCCTCCTTTTTGGAAGTCGGTTAACACAATTTAAATTCAACTTAATTGAGCTCGTTTAGAGAAATTTACATACAAAGACCATATTTGCATTGAAGTATGAATTGAATTTTATTGCGTCTTGAGATTGACTTATATAGCAACATGTTAAATTTGGTAAAATTGTGTTTCGTTTTATAAATTTAAAAGGATTCACTGCTAATTTACGCTTTTCAGAACTCATCTTGTATCGAAACAATTATTTTTTATTTCTAAGTTACGCATTATAAATTTTAATGAGTGAAATTTCAACGCGCCCAAAGCTTCGAGCCCTGCCTATACGGTTTCCAAAATCTGTACCAAACATCGTCAACAACAGAAGTGTGTTTGAAATCCGAGCACGATATAACGTTAGAGAGGCGCACTTACACGAAACTCAAAAATCTGCATAATCCTTCTTAATCCCACAAAGAGAACGGAAGCCAGAAATGAGAGACTCCGTAATATCTTGGAGAATTTAACTTCACATGATATGATTAACTCTGCGCGCACAGCTTCCACAATAATTCGGGTCTCGGCTTCTTAGCGAAATTATCGCCAAACGCATTATGAGTTGCCCCCCGGTTTGATGGACGATTTGAAAATCTCCAGTGGTGCATGCACTCAGATCCTGGCACGCATCGGTTCTCTAACGCGTTTAAACCTATCCGAGCGCGAGCAATTACATAAATGGGGTTAGTAATTTTCTTGTTGGCAGTTACACATTAATGTAAGATATGGCGACAAATGCTGGAAAATATTTGCTCTTAGACCGAGCTTTCGATAAGTAGCCCGAGCTTTTTGTGATTTATCGGCATCGGTGATTTCTCAGGCAAAGGGATTTCTGCAGCTTCTGCGAGATGCGAGAGCGTGAGCGATAGGGATTTTTTCTGGATGTAATGATTTCCAGCCACTTTGCAAGAATTTATTGGAACATACGGAATTGGTTTATGTATTTGCGAGACGGCGACACGAGATCGATACGTCTTTAGGTCGAGGTTTATGTTAGAGATGATAATATTTTTAATCAGAAACTGTTTTCAGTTCTTAGACTTATTTCTTAGAATGTACCATGCACATTTGTGACATGTTTTACTTGATAGCGTCCTGACCAAAAGGAAGAACTTTTAAAAATAAATAGTTTTTGAGGTATTGAGACAAGCAAGAGCCACGGAAGCTCACTTGACTCCTTAGTAACTAAAAAACTGTTAAACATAAATACACAAATTTGGTATATTTATTAAAACCGCAAAATCCATAAGAGGTGAGATTGAGATGATCTAGAAAGTACAAAATTGGCGTCCAATTGGGTAACTATGTGTAGATAAAGGAAAAAATAAAAAAAATAGTGAATTTTTGATGTCTTCCAATATCTAAAAATCTCAGAATAGTAAAAAATGTCAAATAAAGGCAAGAGAATTGAAAAATACTAACGTCTAAGAATAAAGAATGTCAGAAAAAATGGTAAATACGTCCAAAAAGATGAAAATGTGAAAAATACCAGAAAAATTTCATACTCAACGGTACAAATATTCGAAAATATGTCAGACATTTTAATTAATAGTAAAAATTAAATAAAAATTTGGAAAATTTCATAAAATAAATGTCAAAAATCTCAAAAATGTCAAAATATTATAAAACATTTTCGAAAATGTAAACAAATAAAAAATTGTTATAAAAATTCATAAATATCAAAAAATGCCACACAAAATATCGAAAATTTCAGGAATTAAAAAAATATATATTGGAAATGTCAACAAATTTCCAAAAAGTAAATAACACTAAAAAAAGTCGAAAACGTCAAAAATACAAAAAATGCAAATACATTTCAAAAAAGTTGAACATGTCTAAAAATTTCGTAATTGTCAAACTATCAAAAAATGTCCAACATGTATCAAAAATTCAAATGTCAAAATTTTGGAAAAATATTATTGATATGAAAATGCGTAAAAGGTTTTCAGAAACACCAAAAAAATATCAAAACGGCAATAATGCGAAAGCGGTCAAAATGTCGAAAGTCACAAAAAAGTGAAAATACGAAAAATGTCTAAAATGGTAAGTCACGCTAGAAAAATGTCTAAAAACGTTCAAAAGACCAGATATGTTAATAAATGACAATAATGTCGGAAATTTTAAAAATCCCATAAATCTCAAAAAACAACATACAAATGTTGACAATGTCAAAAAGTCTTAAAAATATCAAAAATGCAAAAAATGCCAAAAGTGACAAAGAAACACCATTAACATAAAAAATGTCGGATGTGAAAAAAATCTCAAAGAATATTGAAATGTGTCACAAATACTGAAAACATTGTAAAATACAAATAAACATGAAAAAGTACATTAGATCGAGCTTCATGTTAGAGATGATGATATTTTTAATCGGAAACTATTTTCCTTAATAAGCCCAAATCTATAAGATTTCTGCAGGATAATTTCTAAGACATACTCTTAGAAATTACCCCGAACAATACTTATCGATTATGGCTACCGATCATTTCTGACATGTTTTACCATATAACGTCCTGATCAAAGTCTTTTAAATATATTAAAAAAAAACAAAAACCGACTTCAAAAATATACTAAACTAAAAAGGGTGAAATAATTTTTTGCTACAACAATTGAATACTTTTATGAACTCGGTGCCAAGCTAAAGTGAAAATATTTTGGGAAGTACATTTAAAACAAGTACTTCGCAAATTCACTGCGCAAATTGGCACCGACTTTTAAACAAAATTGATATATTTTTTGAAACCGAGTATATAGTTGGAAAAGTTACATAAATACTTATTGTACAATTTTTAGTGCAATGACATAAGTAATTGCAGTTTTAATTTTAATTACTTCTATTTGCTAACAATTTTAGATATTAACAAAAATAAATATACTTTTAATCAAAATTCCTATTTGATAGCAAACCTCATCTACAGTTAAAAAAGTAACATGAAATGAATACAGTGTACATTTTAGACAATGAAAATCTATTTTTCAACAATAACTGTTTCTCTTACAATTATTAACAAAAAGAAATCGTTTGATTTATGAATAAACACTGTATATACAGAGAAAATCTTCACTTTGATTATGATTATTTTTAAGTTATTTTATTTAATGTCGAAAACTTTGAAAATGTAACAACATACCAAAAAATGTCACATGCTTAAAAATGTCATGAAATGTTAAAAAATGCCAAAAAACTAACAGTTACCAAAAATTTCAAAAAAATGAAAAAAATATCATAAAATATAAAAATTTCTGGAATTTAAAATAAAGTTAGAAATTTTAATAAGTTTCGAAAATATCAAAAACACCAACAAATTTGGCAATTGTTAAAAAGCATAATGCCAAAAATGTCAAAAACAGCAAAAAATGTCAAAAAACGTTGAAAATTGATTTAAACTGTTGAAAATATCAAAATAAAAATGTCAAAATACCAAAAAATTAAAAAAGTACTAATGTCCAAAAACGTCCAAAATAGTTAATGTTTTTGACCTTCAAGGTGAAACCAAATTTCAAGAAAGGATTACATAATTTACGCAGATATAGATCTGCCAAAATATTTTAAGGGTGTGCTTGCATTCCTTAAAGCACTAGGCTTAGTAAAACTTACATAATAGCTTAGGTCACTAAATTATAACTTAAGGGAAGTATATCGTATATTTTTGTGCAGTTCATATCATTGTATAATTATAATGTCATAATAATCTTTGGATTTCGAGTAAATACACTATTTTTAAATTTCTAATATCGGACTTTAGAGCGTATACTTCTGGCGGTACCGAGATATGCACAATAAGAACGTACCTTAGAGCACATACTTCATACGACTTTAAGAGCATAAACAAAATATCGGGGTATGGTGTTAGGTATTGTCAACAAAGAGTTTGACTTAATACCAAACACAATTTTATTTCTATTTGTGTGTCAAAAGGATGATCTTTCAATCAAATTTATTATGTATGAAATCACGATTGAGTACTTGGTGTATTTACACATTTATTACCATAATCATAATAAATATTTCATAGAAATTATATTATTTTTTGTTTTGGTGAAAGGGGCTTCTAAAAAGTTGTAATCTCAGAAAAAATACGTTTAAATATAGTAAACTTGGTGAAATCTCGAATTAATCTGTAACTAAGGATGGGCCATCTAACTTTTTTTTTAACTAGCGGTCATTTTCAACACGGTAACATTTATGTCAGATCTGTTTTGAGAGAAAATTAGTTTTAAGTCTCCCGTGAACGAAAATGGATGGATATACGCTTGAACAACGTTGGTAAATACTCAAAAATTATTTCCAAAGTGAGTGTGTTGTTGCCGAATGTGTGCGAAAATGCCGTACTTCTATGGGCCGAAAAGAAGCGCCGTCCGCTTCGTATGTGAGACAATTTGTGAAAAAAGTGCGTGAAACTGATTTGCTCATTGACAAACCAACACGTCAACGTGCTCCTACTGTGCGTACACGAGGGAATATTGATGCTGTAGCACAAAGTGTGGCCGATACTCCGAGCACATCAACTCGCCATCGATCGCAAGAATTGCACATTTCGCGCACTTCTTTCAGGAGAATTTTGCATAAAGACCTTGGAATGATACCGTATAAAGTTCAATTGGTACAGGAGTTGAAGCCAACAGACCATCCAATGCGCTATCGCTTCGCACAATGGGCCAATGAGCACTTGAACGAAGACCCGGAATTTTACCGAAAAATCATCTTTTCGAACGAAGCTCATTTCCACCTCGGTGAATATGTTAACAAGCAAAATTGCCGAATTTGGGGAACGGAAAATCCACATGTGGTCCTTGAGAAGCCAATGCACTCCCAAAGAGTGAGTGTTTGGTTTGGATTTTGGTCTGGCGGCATCACCGGCCCATTTTTCTTTGAAAATGAGGGAGGAGCAGCTGTTTCTGTGAAGCGCGAACGCTACCGCGCCATGTTGAATGATTTTTTTTTCACGGAAATTGAAGAATTGGACATGGACGGCATCTGGTTTCAACAGGATGGTGCCACGTGCCACACATCGCGCCCATCAATTGCGTTATCCCACACTCCATTTGAAAATCGTTTAATTAGCCGTTTTGGAGATGTGAATTGGCCATCAAGAAGCTGCGATTTGACACCGCTGGACTATTATTTGTGGGGCGCTGTTAAAGACAAGTGTTATACCGATAATCCACAAACAATTGACGCGCTCAAAAACAATATTCGTGCTTGCATCGCCGAAATACAGCCGCATATAATTGAAAATGTATTGAAAAATTGGACCGGCCGAATTAGCTACTGTGAGGCCAGTCGTGGAGGCCATTTGAATGAAATTGTTTTCCATAAATAACCGGAAGGATTGTACTTTCGAATAAAAAAAAACAAATTGAAAAATATTCACTAGTTTTTTTTATAGAATTTTCAAAAAAAAAGTTAGATAGCCCATCCGTTATAATATGAACAAATGGTTAAATAAGTAAACGCATTGTTTATCCATGTTATTGGTGGCTAACTTTTGCAAACTTCCTCAAAGATAGCTAGTATCATAATTTCGCTTTCATAAAACTGCTCCATTCTTCTATTAATTTGTTTATCTTAATCTTTACAATATTATCTGGTTACAAATATCGTTACAAATTTTAATGATCATAAACTCTTTAGCTTGAACTGTAAATTTTCATAAAACAATTTATTACCGATGTAAAAACCTACATGTAAATTTCCACCAGTTTTACGAATATATCGGGTGCCACAGGGTCAGCATGTTTGCAGTAGTAGCTGACATACCGAACGTATAACAGTAAAATTTTTATTTGAAAAGAAATAAAAATATTCCAGTTATCTATTGTATTTTTCATCATCGTTTTTATTCTTCGAGTAACCGTAACTGTAAAATTCTTTTATTCGCCAGATCCATATGAAAAATTAGGTTGTATGAAATTGTGGAAATCGACGGCATAAAGCATTTTGAAGTACGTGGAAAAGAGCACTCGCTGTCTATCCACGTGCTTATACTTGATATAAAATATAGGTTTAATATTTTTAATGATCTCGAGAGTTCAACAATAGCGCACTTATTGTACTTCAAATAAATAGAGGCAATTTAAAAATTCTTTTATTCACTTTATTATACAATCTTAGAGATTAGTTGTTTATGATTTCCGAGTAGAATCTTAGACAGAAAACGCACTACTATTTTGTTGGCCTTTATTTTAAAAAGAGGGTGATTAAAGGTACTGTGCAGTGTATGTGTAGAATATAAACTTTTAAAACAATTACAATAAAAATGATTATTACAAAATAACCAATTGAGGTGGCGTCATCTATGAAGTATATAACTTAAGCTAATATTCGAGATTTGACATTTAAATCATTGACAGTACAGATAACGCCAAGTATATTACTGTAAATAGATCGATTTTGTTTATTCAATGAAATGTATGCCCTAAAAATACTTTCTATTGATTTTTAACCGACTTCCAAAAAGGAGGAGGTTATCAATTGGTCGCGTTTTTTTTGTATGTATGTTACCTGATTTCTTCTCCAGTGGTGAACTGTTTTGAATCAATATGGTCTTGTTTAATAGAGTATATATCCGGATTGGTGAAACTTCAAATTTTGGGAAAGAATTCTATTGGTAAACTGATGAAATTTGTGAATGAACACATGCGTGCATGGAAATCGACCAATACTCCTAACATATTGGTCGATTTTTCCAAAACTCCTTATGGGTGTCTATAGTTTTTTAACGTTTAATTATTGAGGAAGATACCTAGGTGATCTCATATACTTTTTTGCGACGTGCAACTTGCAGTTTTGAAGAAAATCGCCAAAAATTCCAAAATTATTATCAAAAATTTCCTCGAAATGACATAACGGACATTTCGCCATAAATATCTTAATTCCAACGTAATAGTGCGGGAATTTTAGGCACTGGAAGTTTGAATTGCGAATTTGACAATTTTCTATGTATATTTCAAGCATATAGGTAGTAAAGCATAGTATTTTCGGCTCCTTAAATCAATGAGTACCAAGCTCGTTTTATGTGTATACCAGGCAAATACCTATTTAAATGAAATTTTTTCCATTTTGCCAAGACGGTGATTTTGGTCATCACATTCTCCCGGCCTAATAGAAAATTCAGTGACAACACATGTCAAACTCTAAACTGCTATTTGGTGCGTTTATAAACAGGGTGTTTATTTATAGCAAACAAAATCACAAATATAGGACAGAGTAGAATGATAGTGGTCTATAGGCAGCCGTATATACAGGATGGCTGGAATATAGGGTGAAGTGGACATTTGGTGGTATAAAAATGTTGGAAAAAATGTGAAATTAAAATTATATAGGGTGATTAAAAAACTGTTATATGATGTGGCCGTAAACAAATCATACAGGATCGTTGAAATATATGCTGGAGTTGAATTATATTTATACAGTGTGATTTAAAAAATATTTATTTTATAGCCCATAAGAAGTTGCATAAAGTGTGGAGAGGAATTAATGTTTTACAGGGCGATAATATAAAATGTTAAAAATGAAATAATTTATGGAGTAGCCCACAAGGAGTTATATACTATGGTTAAAATATAGGACGGATGGATTCTACTCCGTCCTATAGTTTTAAGAAGGCAGCTAACAAATTTATGCTTGTTCATGGGCAGTCATATGCACAGGATGATTGGTACATAGAGTAGAGTGGAATTATTTGTAGTTATACAGAGTTGTTAAAAGAAGTAGAAAAAAGGTTACATGGCGTGGTCCATAAGGCATAAATATATTGTGAGATTATTACCTCAACGCCTACTAGTACATTTTTTTCGTAAACATTTACCTGTCAATTTAAATGAAAATCTATCATTGTGTAATGTTGAGGCTTTCGATGTTCCTGGTTCTGTCTATTAAGGTTATACATACAAAATAAAAAATAAAGATAAAATACTGTTTCGATTATCCAAATTAACTAAGCCGTATTCGAGTGCTCGCTAAACACAGATAAAAAATATGTTTACTGACTAGCTGACTTGAACCGGCTTCGTATGAGCTAGACAACTCAGCGTATTTGACGTATTTATTTTGAACTTTTTTTGCACTTTTTGTATTTACTAATTTTCACATCCATTTTTGATGTTTTTAGTGTTTTGACATTTTCGATGTTTTTGGCATATTTGACTTTTGAAACTTTTGACATTTTTGACATTCTTGACATTTTTTACATGTATTTTTGGCATATGTGACAGTTTTGACATTTTTGACATTTTCATCATTCATCATGTCTTGAGTAATACAACTGATTACAAACTTTATTTTGAAATTGTGACCATTGTTTCGCGTCCAATGGAGCTCATTCATACAATCGTGAAACGCGAAACAGTTGTCACAATTTCTAAATAAAGTGTAAGTTTGTAATTAGTTGTATTACTCCAGTCATCATGAATTTCAACTTCCACCAAGTAACAGCTAACTTAATCCATTTTTTTAAATCTCATTTTTGATGTATTTTTTGATTTTTTGATAATAACACCACAGTTGCTCGAAAGTCTGTATATTTCAATATTTCAGTTACTGCGGTTAGTTTTAGCCATTTCTGACATATTATACATTTTATCTTAGATTTTTCTTATTTTAGGTTTTTGACAGAACCGTATTGACAATATTCAGATTTTTTATATTTTTGAGAGATTTGGTGTATTTAATAATAACATTTCAAAGTTTATTATGATTTTTTATTTTTGTCATTTTGTGGAATTAATTTTTGTTTTATACACTTAACATATTTTATAATTCCGACTTTTCCTAATTTTTTACACAATTCTTATGCCATTAATTAGATAGCGAACACTGTTTGGTCCCCACCCCTTTCTTAAATTCAATACTGGCAAAATTGCAACTAATGTCTTTATTCTTTTAAAGAAGAGTAAATTTATAAGTCCTCATGTAATGAATAAATACTCCTCATAACATTTATTGGGTACGTTGAGTTCCTCTAAGTGATTAAATTCAGTTCTTGTCATTTCTGGAAGAGCACATATACCAACCTGCATCATTTTTTGTTCCCTAAAAATTACTGAAACTCATTCATTATTTCAAAGTTCGCAAAATATCAATCACTTACTACCTCACTTAAGGAAAGGAATCAACCTCTTAATTCTCACTGCTGTACTTAAATTTCCGGAAAAAATTTCAGAATACATTACCCCACCTGCCCCCATGAGGTAATTGATCTTTTGCAAAATGATAAATCCCATTATTATTGAGGAGAAGAGTTATTTACACTAATTTTCAAGCCCGTATTAGTTTTTGTTTCCGAGATATTAAACAATAGACACCCCACTGCCCCCATATCGCGTAATCAAACATTTTATCAAAATGTTATTTACTATTCTCTTCGAGGTGTCATTCGTTTGTACGCAAGATAATATATATAATACATATTCTTTCTGGTTAGGGAACCTTCATCAGTTGCGCTTCCCACAATTGAATGTCATCTCGAACACTTCTTTATGTTTTTTTTATATTTCGTTAAATTTGAAGACGCGAGATGTAAGACATTTAGGATTTTCGAGAGAATTTGCGTACAAAGGAATGACACCTCGAAGAGAGTATTCAATATCTCTGACAAGTGAAGTAACCTGAAAATTTTATCGTGACATTCTGTCCTAGGAGTTAAGGGAGAACAGCAATTACACGGAACGGTTCCAGATTTGGAACCTCTGTGTGCTAATTTTCTCGAAGATCCTAGATGTATGTCTTACATCTCGCCGCTTCAAATGTTATTTACTGATGGTGTAGCTTACTATTAGTGAAAGAATTTTTAAAATCGGTTCACTACTCCCAGAGATTACTCACTACAAACATTTAAACAAACAAATTTTACCTTTTTATACTTTGGTAGAGACGAATGGAGAACCTTGTCCTTTTTTAAAGTCTTTTAAACTAACAGTTCTTTTCCAACGAGAGAATTTCATTTTCAACGTGAATGCGTTGTGAATTTTCCCTGTACTTTAAACATTTTTAAAACAATTTCAAAGGATATTCATCATTTTCTCATTCTATTTTTCCCTCAACAACTTACCCAGCAACTAACGGCAACTTCCGCGCGAATTCTACGTTTGAACTCGGCGTATCTGGCGAACACTGCGAACGAGAATAGAAGCGAAAAGAGTTCCGGCCACCAGAAACGCTGTTTTACAAAAGAAAAGAAAGCGTTTCAAAACGCCTAAAATAACAGTGTAGATACTATTGTAAGGGGGCCACATAAATATTCAAGTTGAATTTCGCAGTTGCCTGCTCTCGAAATGAATAATAGCCCGATGAGATCTTCCACATATCCTTTGTCTATTGTGTTTCCGCTGGACCGTGAAATTACCCTCTGTACTGGCTGCGTTTTTTAATTTTTCACTATATTGACCGACGGCGGGTGGTTCCTATAAGACTGTGTTTGAAAGAAATTATACAGGATGTACCTAGAGTGTTTATGTTATCTGCAACGGAAAGAAGCCTATAATATATATATATATATATATATATATATATATATATATATATATTGTAAATCAAAATGAAATGAAATCTATCAAATAGATTCACAAAGTAGACTGTATACTAAAAATATATTAGAAATGAACATGTTGGTTGCCTAACAATCAGTAACATTTAATGAATAAGAAAATTTTACACTAATAAAGCAATTTTACTTGAAATATATGATAAGGGTTGGAAAGAATCAACTGAGATTCAGGTGTTATGATATAAAAGGCTTAGCAAAACCATTTACTGAATAAAAAGCCAACACAACTTTTAAATTTCAATTTCGATATACAAGCCATTCCAACGAGCCAGTAAAAAGAGCAATAAATTGTAAATAAAGCTCTCTGGACTCTGGCAAAGGGAATATATGTGTAATATGTAGTGTAGTTAATATAATTTTAATAATAATTAAACTGTAAATACTCACAATTAGGTATAAAAGGTAATTGAAAAATGTTGAATATTCATCTTGTAGCGAGTATGCATATCTTGTGATATAAATCTATGGAAATCATTGTAAATTGCCAGAAAAACATAGAAATCCATGCTAGACACCGAAAACAATATTAATTAGTAAAAACACATGCAATTACAACAGTATAAAATAAATTAGGAAGCAAAGCATCATGTAAACAACTTTCAGAAAAAATAAAATGTCAATAATTTACAAAGTAATGAATAAAAATAAAAGAAAATTCTTCAATGAACATTAGAAATGATAAGGAAAAAAATTTTTTAACTTAAATTTCAATCAATCAACAATTTGCGGTAAAGTTTAAATCATAATAAAAGTTGAATGACCTTGAAAAAGATATGACAAATTATAAACAAAAAACCATTTAAACGAAAATTTACAAGAATAAAAAGTTCTTAAAATAAAATAAGCTATCAGAAACATATCATTTAATAAGGGAAAAAGGAAATTTTTTGTTTATTATGGGGAAATACATAGGCTAAGATAATTGAGTGAACGGGAAAAACAGAAAATATAACGCAACAAAACAAATGAAAACGTTCCATTTTGAGTGACCGTGCCAGACAAACGCACCTAGCAGGCTTTTGTTTTTAAATTATTATATAAGCTTACGTGTGAAAGGCAGCGTTCTCTTTCGTTCCTGATTTTTGTAGTAAGCAAGTCAAAGAGCATGTTATCTTTTTCTTTGCAATAACCTTAATCTTGGTAGTAGAGGTTAAATAGTAAAAAGTGTGGTTATATGAATTGTCAAAACATTTCTAATGGAACTAATGGTGATCTCATATATTTTTCTTGCAGTTTTGCAGAAAATCGCCGAAAATTCCAAAATTTCATAGAAATGACATAACGGCCATTTCCTCAGAAATATTTTAATTCCAACGTAATAGTGCTGCAATTTTAGGCACTGGAAGTTTTAATTTCGAATTTGAAAATTTTCTATGTACATCTCAAGCATATAGGTAGTAAACCATAGTATTTTCGGCTCCTTAAATCAAGGAGTACCAAGCTCGTTTTGTTTGTATACGAGTCACAACACATGTCAAACTCTAAACTGCTATTTGATGCGATTATACACAGAGTGTTTAGTTATAGCAAACAAAATCACAAAGTAAAGTGAAGGAGTTGCTTTTATATGATGATAGAAATATAGGACGGAGTAGAATGATAGTGGTCCATAGACAGCCGTATTTAGAGGATTATTGGAATATAGGGTGGACTGAACGTTTGGTGGTATAAAAATGTTGGAAAAAATATGAAATTAAAATTATATAGGGTGAATAAAAAACTGTTATATGATGTGGACATAAGCAAATCATACACAGGATGGTTGAAATATATGCTGGAGTTGAATTATATTTATATAGTGTGATTAAAAAATTATTTATTTTATAGCCCATAAGAAGTTGCATAAAGTGTGGAGAGGAATTAATGTTACACAGGCCGATAATATAAAATGTTAAAAGTGAAATAATTTATGGGGTAGCCCACAATGAGTTATATACTATGGTTGAAATATAGGACGGATTTGACTCCGTAAATATGGGATGGATTCTACTCTGTCCTATAGTTTACAGAAGGAAGCATTTATGCTTGTCCGTGGACAGTCGAATGTATAGGATGGTTGGTACATAGGGCGGAGTGGATTACAGAGTTGTCAAAAAAAGTTGAAAAAAGGTTACATGGCGTGGTCCATAAGGCATAAATATATTTTGGGCTAATTAAGTCAACGCGTACTTGTACAAGTTGTTCGTAAACATTTACCTGTCAATTTAAATGATAAAGTATCATCGTGTAATGTTGAGGCTTTCGATGTTACCTGGTTCTGTCTATTAAGGTTATACATACAAAATAAAAAATAAATAATGAAAACTACCTGAGTTAAAAAAAAAACTAAAAAGTTGAAAATAAAACATTTAAAAAATATATATAACCGACCGAAAATACAACTCTAGCAAATAAATAACACATTCAATGTTGTTAGGTACCTACCCAGGAAGTAAAAAATGTAAACATTAAAAGGTGCTTATTCTGTACAAATCTAGTATATTTTTGAAGTCGGTGCCAAGCAACAATCAAGTTTGATGAAGTAGTAGATAAGTACGCAATGAAGGATTTTAGATTTGCTTGGCACCGACTTCAAATATGTAATAATATAGAGGATGTTATATTTAAAAAAATTAACTGCAATATGAATCACCTTGTTTATGTCTAGAAATTCCAGTGAAAGTATTTTTAGTTTGTATCTTTCACTATCCCTCACCCTCCCCTTTGTGGCAGATTTTTTAAAAAAATTATCAGTATAGCCCCAATCTGCTGTCCACACAGCCTTTTTAATGAAAAACTTTAGACATTCGTATTAGAGTTCCAGTGACGTCCGTAATCAATATCAAAATCAAATCCAACAACTAAAAATGTATAAAATGATAGCGAATAAAGTAGAGAACTAAATATCTCAATTCGAATTAGATCCGACGGCGATGTTGGAAGTTTTCACTTTGTCCGAACGCCACCAATTTGACATCGATCTTTATAGTATTAGACCTCGTAAATCGTGTAATTCCATCCTGAAAACAAGGGGATGATATCTTTTACCATTGAGATAGAACACGAGAGAGCATAAATTGTAACTTTCTAGATTCAGATTGATAGATATTTATTTGTAACTGGGCGGAAAGCTTTTATACTGATAGAAATTTATTTCGAAACAGAAGAGCCTTTTATAGAAAATGGATAATATTTCCTAATGATTCTCAAAAGAGAATGGCCAACGAAGGCATTCAACAGCGCACATGCGGTCATCTCGATGGAAAGGCGGCTCGAAAAACTTACGAGAATTATGAGTTTTTTGTTTTTATTTTGTTCCGAAACGACGGAACTTTTAGTTTGCTGAGTGCGGACAATCGTTTTTGAGGGGATGGACTGGAAAAATAAGACAGTTCCATAACTTCGTTAAGGAGGTCGGTGCCTTACGAGTGAGCGAACGTTGAAAGTCCGGAGTTGTGGAGAGTAATATTAATGAGATGAAAATTAGAAGAGATGATGATGCATGTAGCGTCACGTTCTTTAGAGTGCAGTTTTTGACTTCAATGAACTCGACTGACATCTTACGAAAGCTGATATTCGATCTGATTTGTTCTTATAGCGTTACTTAAATGAGTCTTACCAGTAAACGGTATTTCAATGAGAAAGCAAGATTATAAGGTTCAGTAGAATATGGCCGAAAAAGGTGTGGAGAAGGTTGCAGATAAAATTCTGAGAAACAACTCAAAGAAGCAAAAACATATGTGGTTTAATGAGGAGTGCAAAATAATATTGGAAAGAAGGAACTACGCACATCTTAAATTTATAGAAGAAAGTGGTGAGAAGAGCAAATCTATATAGCACTACTTGAAAAGGGAAGCCAGGTCTTGATGAAAGAACAAGAAGAAAACAGACATGGAATAAAAATTAATACTATTAGAGAAAGCATACACCAATAACGAAATAAGGAATCTTTATCAAAAATTAAAGTAAAGTAAAAGTAATAGCAAAAGAGAACCCCATCATTTAAAACTCACGAAAGCACTTGAATAAGGGAGACAGAAGGAAAAATTAAAAAATTTACACAACATTTCTTACAACTATTAAATGTGACTGAAGAAGATAACAATTGAAGTTGACCTGATAGAGGAGTGGAAAGTGTTAATATATTTTTAGGGTTCCGTATATACAATATAATCACTCCGGATTTCTCCCTCTTTCACATCACCGCTATTTTCTCCTAAACTACTGGACGGAAAAGGTTGAAATTTGGTATAAGTTGAGTTTTGGTATAAGTGTATAAGGAGTACATATGGTAAATGAAGAAATTTTGATTTTAGAGGAACTTCTAGGAGGGAAAACAAAAAAAATCGACCATTCCCCCAATATCTCTGAAACTATAAGAAGAAAAAGTTCGGAAAAAATTAGAGATATAGGGCCTCACCTGAATTTTCCCGGAAATATAAGGAGAAACCTTTACTATTAATTTTGGGGGGCAAATTGCAGAATTAAAAGGAAAACATAACATTAAAATTATTTCTAAAGCATCATGAAATATATCAAATCAATGGGTTCATTATGATGAATACAAATATATTTTTTCCATATTTTTAAAATGAATGTTTCAAAATATATTAACACAAATATTTGAAAAAATTAACCATTCCTTCCTTAATTCCCCAAACAAAAAAACCTAAAAAAAATTCTTTACAGGAAAAATAGGAAGAAATCCCTAATATTAATTTAGGGAGCCAAATTATAGAATTAAACGTAAAATAAAAAAAATTAACAAATCATGCAATACATCAAATGAATTTTTCATGTTTTTAAAATTAATTGTTTACAAGATATTAAAAAATATATATAAAAAACTCTCATTTCCTGCTTTATTTCCGAAACCCTACTTTCGAACATAATTACGGGTACTGAGGCTCACTTGAAATTTATAAGAAAAATTAATAGAAAACCCCAATGTTAATTTTGGGGACAAATTATAGAATTAAATGGAAAATAAAAATTAAATTTTCAAACGCATCATGTAATATATCAAATAAAAGACTCATTATGTGAATTACAGATATATCATATTTTTAAATCATTTGTTTAAAAGATATTAACAAAAATATTAATATTACACCATCTAAAATTTTGAAAAATATATTTTATTCGTATTTTTAAAAAAATGGCCTAAAAGATTTATTTATAACTTGACCAATTTCCATCTTTATCTTCTAATGTACAGAGCCTAAAATTCAGACAGTAGATTATAAAAGGCTTCCCTGAAAGTTTATTAGTAAAATAAAGACATCAAGAGTACCAGGAAAAATAGCCGAGCAGCAGAAATCCTAAAGTACTGTGGAGAGGTGCTAATATGCAGAATGTGGAAACTAATAGAAAGAATTACTTTTATGGTTTTTTGGGCAATAACACCACAATAGAAATAAAACGACGTATATTGCAGGAATACCAAACGTTTCAAAGTCTATTCTGACTTCGTTGTCAATGGCTTTATATTTATTGATGTAGATTGCAAAATGAAAATTGGATTTATGACATTTAAAATTGACATAAATCAAATTTTCATTTTGCAATCTACAACAATAAATATAAAGCCATTGACAACGAAGTCTGAATAGATTTTGAAACGTTTGGTATTCCTGCAATATACGTCGTTTTATTTCTATTGTGGTGTTATTGCCCAAAAAAACATAAAAGTAATCAAGAATATGCCACAAACAACGTTTAGAAGACAATAATAGAAAGAATCTGGAAAGAAGGAAGCTAGATAAATTAAATTAAGCACTGATACCACCGGTTCATAAAAAAAGGAGATAAGGAAGAATGTACTCACCATAGAGGAAAGAGCACTGAAGGATGTAACGTATAAGGAGTGCCAAAAAGCATAAGCTGATAGAGATGACTAACAGAAAAACAGAAAATAAAACTATTGTCGAGGGGACATTGGCTGATAAGCTTTCAATATAAAATGGTTTACGAGGAGACCACTGTCCACAGTTTTATTTAACCTATTACAAGGAGCGATTCTTGGGAAAAGTAGTATTAACACTGATGGGTTTAGATATGGCTCCAGGCTCCAATGTCTAACTTAAGCTGATAACATTGTGCTGATTGCGGGATACAAGGAGAAAGTTGTAAGGACGTTGAAACTATTGGAAACGAAAGCCAGAGAATACGGTCTGGCAATAAATGAATGGACAATTAAGGACAGCTTAACATGTAAACTAGTTTTTATAAAGAACACAGAACTTTAAAATACTTAGGTATAGCAATAACATGCAATGGGGATAAAGACCCCGAAATTGAAAAATGACTAGCTTTGAAGCAAGGGACCAGGTTCATTTTCAAAGGTTTTAAAAGCTACAAATACAACAAGAGAAACAAAACAATAATAATGCCCACAGTCACCTATGCGTGTAAGACATGGACAGTGACGAAGAAATCGGAAAGTAAACTAGGGATTTGAAAACGTAAAATATTAAGAAATATCTTTGGAGGAATAAAGTGCCAAGACAAGAATAGGAAAAGAACGAATGAAAAAAATTGAGGAGTTATACGCAAAATCAATACAAAGATGGTTAGGACACATTGCATGAATGCCCGACAATTGATTAGTAAAAAGAATACTGTTAGGGTCAGGAAGTAAAAAGATAAAGGGGAAGATCTAGAAAACTGTAAGACTGTTTAAAATCTTAGCAAAATTTAACTAGGGACTAAGTCAAATTTACCTTAGGTATATTAATAGAATAAATCCCATAAGTTGCGTACTATAAAGGCGTCACTGTATAATAGTTACTTTCATAGACATATCCAGTCCAGTGTTTCGGGGGGAATCTACTCATGTTTGAAAACACGTTTGGCACAAAAAAGGGTTTTCTTTAGTAAATATATTTCATTAATAATCTTTTGAACAGTAGTTCTAAATGCGATAGGATTAAATTGTTAATTTTGATAGCTGTGAAAGTACCTATCTTAATCAGAGTTGTCGGCATCATTTTTGTTTAAGTTCTTAGCACAATTTAACTGGGGCTAAGTCAAATTTACCTGGTCTATTAATGAAAAAACCCATATGTTGTGTACTTTAATGGCGTCAGTGTATAATAGTTACTTTCATAGATATATACAGGCCCCAGTATTTTGGGGGAAAAAAAACGATATTTGAAATAATTTGGTCAAGTGTGAAATGGACCGCTTACTAAGAGTTCCGTAGCGCCTTCAAGATTGTAATATTCCAGTTTCAGACAAGCAGGGAATAAGTGCATTTTCTTATATTTATCCTAATATCTTTTCAAGGAAGCGTTTAAAAAATTATAAAAAATATACACTTTTATTTTCCGCACATAGATTTTTTTATCTGCTTGATTTTTATAAAAATACATATTTATTTATTTTTCTAGTTTGGCCTCCAAAATTAACATTAGAGTTTTATTTTACTCATAAACTTTCTAGAAAGCATTTTAAAATCTACTGTCTGAATTTTTGACTCTGTAGATTGGAAGAAGGGAAAAATAGGTCCTGTTTTAAATAATAAATTATTAAATCTGTTAGACAAATTATTTAAAAATACAAATAAAATATATTTTTCAAAATTTTAAAGCCTTTTATTTAATATATTACATTATGCGTTTGAAAATTGAATTTTTATTTACCATTTAATTCTACAATTTGTCCCCAAAATTAATATTGGAGTTTTCTAGTAATATTTCTTATAAATTTCAAGCGAGCCCCAGTATCAACAATTATTTTCAAAATTTTAGGTAGTTTGGCTTCGGAAATATAAGAGGAAATTTAATTTTAAAAATACGAAAAAAATATATTTGTATTCGTCATAATGAGCCCTTTGATTTTATGTTTTCCATTTAATGCTGTAATGTGCCCCCTAAAATTAAAATTACGGGTTTCTCCTTATTTTTCTAGTAAAGTTCAGGTGAGGTCTTATATCCCCATTTTTCAAAATTTTACGGCTTATAGTTTCGGAGTTAAGGTACGTTGAATGGGTACAATTTTTTATATGTTTGTTAATATCTTTAACATAATTTATTTTTAAAATATGAAAAATATATTTGTTTTCGCTATAATGAGCCCTTTCATTAGAGATATTACACGATGTGTTAGAAGCAATTTTAATTTTATATTTTCATTTAATTCTGTAATTTGCCCCCCAAAATTAATAGTAGTGATTTTTCCTTATTTTTGCAGTAAAATTCAGGTGACGCCCTATATCTCTAATTTTTTTCAAAATTTTACTTCTCATAGTTTCGTTGATAAGAGGGGGAGAACGGTTGATTTTTTTAGTTTTTTCCCCTAGAAGTACCCCTAAAATAGAAATTTCTTCATTTACGATATGTCACTAAGCTATACACTAAAACCAAATTTCAACGTTTTCCGTCCAAAAGTTTAGGACAAATTTGCTGTAATGTGAGAGAGGGACATATCCCGTATGATATTGTAAGGGTATCCGTATATTGTATATACGGAAACCTAAAAATGTTTGACTTAGTAATTATATTTTATTAATAATCTCTTGTACACTAGTTATAAATACGATAGGCTTATAATTACCTCCACGTTATGACCTCTCAGCAAGAACTGTTAATGCAGATTAAATTAATTAAATTAAATTCGGGTGGATTTGTACCCCCAAATCCCCTCTGGGTAAACCTATAGATAGTTACATTAAAGAGAACATTAACTTTTCTAGTTTTTATTGTTACTATAATTCTGCACGTATATTGCAAAATAAAAAACCAAACTTCATGCAAGATTTACTCCTCTCCAAAAGCTCACATATGGCTGAACATCAATCGAGATAAACTCCGAGAGACTCACTGGGGTCTTTGCTGTTTATTTTCTTAACCCGACAGCGATTATTTACAAAGTCGATTAATTACCATCAACGTCAACAATTGTTTTCATAAAATTTCCGTTTAAATTATTCTGCTAATCAAGTTCAAACTGAGATTGTGCCAAAACTTAGATTAGTTACCTAAAGTTGGCAGCTGTTCGTTCAAGTTTTCATATTCCAATCTTACAGCAAGTGAACAATGTTGCTTCTGTTAATCGCGTCTCTCAAACTTTATTCAAAAACAGGTTCTCCTACAACCATACATCACTGTTCAGTTCAATGGCAATTTATTTTCCGCCGCCGCTTGAACTCAAAAGGAGGATTTCCACTGCTGGAAAACGTCCTTGCTAGTTGTATTGATGAAAGAAAAGACAATTTTCAATTCGAAAAAGATTAATAAAGATAAAAGCCGTAACGGATGCATCCGAATCGTCGAATAGACATCGAGAAGAAATGCCTTCAAAGGATTCACTCGGTGACGAATGAAGAAATTTAATTAAATTGATGGAGATAAATAGATTAATTGGTATTTTATGTATACGTTTAAATTGCTAAATGCTGAAGAATAAGTCTATGGCGAAACTACAGAGCAGGACAGTGATATTTGTTTCTGAATTTATTTTTATTTATTATTTATTTGTTTATTTAAAATATACAATACATAGTAAATCACTTAAGTAATACTACCATGTAATGTATACTGTAAGAGAGAGATAAACTCTCTGTACACAGAAGCTACAAGAATACAAAAAAAACTAACACAAAATTGAAATAATATATACGTACAGGATATTCCATCTCAAACGAGCCACCGTGAAAATCTTGGTTATTTTCAAAACTATTTCAATAAGAAAAAACAATTCGATTTTTGTTTCGAGGGGGAAATTTTTTGAAGTGAATTAGCGCTTGCGCGCATTCAACATAAAGAGGCCAATTCAATAACCTTGAGATTTGAGATAGGAAAAGTAGGTGTTGTATATCATTTGAAAGCCCTTTTTACGGACTATACCGTCATAATAAATTGTATTGCATTCCTGTTCATGTTAAAAAAAACCTAACGGACCTAGTAGTAAAACCAGAATATTAAATTAAAATTTTTTACTGCATGGAAAAGTATTAAAAAAGAGTTCTTATATAGTACGCTCTTAAACCATCCTATTTCACTGCCGCACCCGGTAATAACACACAATACAAGAAAACATTAAATGTAAACATTCATTTATTTCATTTCCCGGTCAAGATGGCGAGGTGGCAAGGTGTGTGTGTGTTAGGTTAAGGATTAGTTTAAGGAATATTAAGTATAAGCCATCGGATAACCTATGTCCTTTTTTTATGATGTTATATAAAATCCCAAAGACGCTTAGAAAGTGATAAAGACGCTAATGAAGTGATAATAAGTGTTTAATTTAGTGATAAAACCGAGAGTCAACGCCACCTCGCACTGTACATAGTTATATCGAAAATGTTAAGGACGGGAAAGAAAAGTTAATTTATTTCAAGAATCTTGATTTATTTACCATTAAAATTGAAGTGTTTGTAAATAAGATGAAAGTTGTTAAAAGACTATAAGAATATTTTTTACATTTATTCACTTGTGTCTGGTCATTAAGGTCGAAAGGACCAGGACCATTAGCCTTGTGCTAAAAAGGCCGTAAGGCTACTTGAAAAAGAAGAAGAAGATTCATTTATTTTACATAATTTTTTGCTGATAGTGACAGCAAGATTATTTATCTGTTCTGACCTTTATTCGATCATTTGAAGCATTGTACATTTATCAGTCAAGTTATTACTTTACTGATTTACTGATAAAATTTAAAAGATAATTATGGTATACACATTGCAAGAACATGTTGAGCTGGTAAGTCTTTATTGCCAAAATCAAAATTGTGCTCGATCTGCTGCAAGGGTTTTTAACGAAAACCATCCCGAACGTAACGTTCGTCATAAATACGTATTGGAGTTGATTTTAAAATTTGTTGAGACGGGCTCAGTAATGAGTAAAAACGAGGTCCCATTGGAATTGTAAATGATGAAGGAGTAGCTGCGGCTACATTGGGCCATGTCCAACTTATACCAAACACGCAGTCCGTCCAGCAAATCTCTGCAGCTTCCGGTATTAGCAAAACTAACGTTTTTAGAATTTTGCATAAGTACAAATTCCATCCGTACAAAATTAAATTACTTTATGAATTGAATGAAGATGATTGGTATCGAAGGAAGAGTTTTGCGAAATTATGACCCGATTTCTTGTACAATGTTTGCTTTTCGGATGAGCGCACTATTTCAGTTCATGGAGAGGTTAACCGACATAACTGTAGATTTTGGAGCGATATAAATCCTCATTTATTTCGAGAAGCTCATAGTCAACATCCGGTAAAACTAAACGTTTGGGCAGGGATTTTGAGAAATCATCTAATTGGACACCTGTTTATTCCTGGTAATTTAAATGGTGAAATTTATAACAATATATTGGAAAATGAAATTAATATATATATATATATATATATATATATATATATATACAGGGTGTAAACGGTTTGAGTGCAAAGATTTTGAGGATCAATACTTCAGGTCAAAACAAATCAAAAAGCCTTATAACATTTTCAGAAATAAACTATAGTTTTGCCAAAAAAAAATGAAAAAGTTAGAAGTTCTGTAGCCTTTATTACAGTGAATAATAGATTATTTCCGGCTTCAAAATGATTGTAAAGCTAAATATGTAAATACTCAATAGCGTATACACCTTTAATAACTGTATTAACAAAAAAAATTATTATTTAAACTCTAAATATTCTGTTATAATTTGCCCTACGTTTCTCCGATCAGATGTGGCAACATAGCATATACTCAGTACTACAGCTGGCCGCTGCCATGAATGCTTTTTTGCTGCCCGGTTCTTTTAAGAAAGTGAAAGTGAAAGTTTTTGCGTGACATTCGACATAGCGTAAGTTATTTGATTTTCATTTTAAAATATAAATTGGAAAAATAAACAAAATCTGTTGTGAATTGTGAGTTCGATTGTATTATTTTGTGACAAACAGTGACAATCATACAATTAGGTAAAAGACCTGAAATGCTATTAATTTGTGGGGAAAGCAAATGTAATAACAAGAATTTTGAATATTTACTATAAATCATCCGTTTGCTCGCCAGTGCTCTATCATAATGACATCCTGCAGGTCAAAGGTTTTTATTTGTCTAAGATAAGTAATATTAATTTCTTAGTAACAATTATTTCTCGAAGAATTTAACACATAAAAGAACTACATATAAGAAATGTTTTGTTTAATATAGTTTGTATAGCATTATTTTTGTATCATAATGTAAACAACTTTGTATCCTCCCTTCTTCAACTTGATGCATAAAATAAATCGCCAAATATAAATATTCATTTCAATACATAGATATTAAAAGGGTACATTTTTGAAAATAATATTTCATAAAATTTTATGTACCTAAATAAATCTACCGGCACTCTTCTTCTTCTTCAGCAAGGGTGTCTCTTGTGAGACAGGGGTGGCTTTGATCTTTTCGATCTTATTATACCGGCACTCGAAACTATGAAATTATTTAATACAAAAAAAATAACAGGTGTTCATGTTTTTGTGGTGACTCATTCCTTTATTATTCACGCTACAAGCAAATCTCATTTTTAGCGCGACGTTGCCACATTGACAATAATTTACTTAACATGTATTTCAAATTTTCTTGCTTATTAAGGCCATAGTGTTATGAGAGTTTTTTGTTTTGTTTGGTGCGTACTATCTGCACCTAAAATATATGCAGTCAAACTATTTACACCCTGTATAAGCATAAGGAGTTAGGATATTTGAATTATAGGATGGGGTTTAATTATAGACATGGGTTTAAAAAAATTTAGAAGCAGTTGTATATACTAAATAAATGGTAAATTTATAGTCATAAAATGTGGTTCAGAAAACTGAATTTTGTTATATAGGGTAGACCATGATCAGGGGCGAAGTAAAATCATTGGTATACAGGATTAATTTAAACAATAGAAAAATAGAAAGAGTCAATAGTGTGGTGAGGATTTGTGCTTATACAGGGTGGTCTTAAAGATATCAGGACCGTTGTAATATTTTGTTGAGTTGAATTATAGTTGTACAGGGTGTTTCAGAAAATGATAGACCAATAAGTTATATAGGAGTGACCAGTACATAGAAGCATATAGAGTGTGGATGCAATATAGAGTGAATTAGTTACATTTATAGAAAGTGGTCCAAATAATAAAACAATTAATAAAGTTAAAATATATTAAAAACTATGAAATTATTTAGTACAAAAAAATAACAGGTGTTCATTTTTTGTGGTGACTCATTCCTTTATTATTCACGCTACAAGCAAATCTCATTTTTAGCGCGATGTGGCCACATTGACAATAATTTACTTAACATGTATTTCAAATTTTCTTGCTTATTAAGGCCTTTAGACCATAGTGTTATAAGAGTTTTTTGTTTTGTTTGGTGGGTACTATCTGCACCTAAAATATATGCAGTCAAACTATTTACACCCTGTATATATAAATGAAAAATTAGAAAATGGTCTACTACATTTCCAACAAGATAGAGCTCCTCCTCACTATACGTCACCAGTTCGTCAATACCTCTATTTGGAATACTGGTCGCTGGATTGGCAGAAGAGATCCTATAGAGTGGCCCTTTGGATTTTTTGTTGTAGGGAAATGTTAAATCCAAAATTTGTATGACTCAACCTGAGAATTTGGACAAACTACGCCAACGAATTATAGCGGAGTGTCTTCAGATAATACCGACTATACAGAAATTGCAATAAAAAAAATTTATTACGACGGTACAGTCCGTAAAAAGGGCTTTCAAATGATATACAACACCTATTTTCCCTATCTCAAATCTCAAGCTCATTGAATTGGCCTGTTTATGTTGAATTCGCGCAAGCGTTAATTCACCTCAAAAAATTATCGTCATCGAAACAAAAACGACTTATTTTTTCTTATTGCAATAGTTTTGAAAATAACCAAGATACTCAACGTGGCTTGTTTGAGATGGAATACCCCGTATACTTACACACATCCAAAATGCACACATACTTTTCTGAGGAAAATGATTCTCTTTAGATTTTTGGATAATTTCCACACTTGCAAACCTAATCTTATTCTATCTCTTGACATTTTCTAATACAGATTTCGTTTTTTGCTTTATTGACCTTCTTGTGATTTTGTGGTGGTTCATTTCATATATGCGTTCTTGGTTTGTGCTAGCTTCCTTTGTCGTTTGGTGTATACTCTGAGATTTCTCTAAACCAATCCCCTTGGAGAAATTTTCATATTGGTGCAAAAAAATTATTAAATAGGTTATTCAAAGCCAAATTAGTAAGCAGATAAAGCAAAATAGTCCGAAAAAACAATAAAAATGAATTTTGACGTTCGCAAACTTGTGTACTAAAATTATCTAGAGGGATCATAATAGAAGCATAATCAAACATTGTTGGTAAATGTATGAGATTTGAAAATTGGCTTTATATCGTGCTATCTATCGATAATACCTGTATATCGTTGTTGTTTTCTTGTCGTTTGTTTCGGTTTATTGCTTGCTTTATTGTATGATTTTAATATCTGTTTTTCTCTTAATTTAAATGATCTGGACATAAGGGTGTGGACAAGGTATAGAATGTGAACAATAAAGATGTCAGTTCTGTACAACTAAAACAATTACCTACTTTCTAGCATGTCTTTCAGGTCGGTGTGCCAAGCAATTATCAATTAAATCAAGTAGTAGATATATAAGCAATTCAGGATTTTAGGTGTTCTTGGCATCTACTTCAAAAATATACTAGAGGGAATTAATTTCTACAGGATGATCACCTTTTATTTTTACAATCTTTACCTTGTGTGTAGGTAGCTAATTTTCATATTTTGAGTTCATTCTGCTTTTAACTTACTTTACTGATTGCTAGAACCTATAAAACAGTCCGCACGTGAACATAAATAATAACAAAGTTCACGTTCCCAATACAGTGATAGGTCGCTTGCTATATAGATACTTATCCAGCGTTCTATTCTTGTTTGTCAATTTGCAGTGACATCTGTTGATGATCAAAGACACTAAATCTCCGTCATCTTCAGCCATCAGTCAGCTATAGCCAAATGAAAAACTTGACTATGAAAAGTTTGTATTATAGGCCCTTCAAGACAACTATTCAATTATCGTTTCAAGAGAGATACTCGTATTTCACACAAACGAAATCCTTTTCACCGTCTCGAGTTAGAACGGATGATTTGCACATGAATAAGAAAATGACTAACTTTCTTAACGTTTGGTGATATATGGTTATTGGAAAAACCGTTTTGCGAATAAATTCCCGAAAATATGCGATCAACGAAAGCAACAACAATACCATAAAGGATCTCCTTACAATTTTTTTCCTCGAAGATAATTTATGGGTTTTCGTACACAAATATTGGTTTCCTTTCATTCGGAAATATGCATTTTCCCAATAAAAGAAATTTATGCCGCGAGTATATTTTCGGGCAAATAAGAGAAAAGCTATGCCTTTTCTCTACCAATTGCTGAGGATGTTTTATGAGAGAGGATTTTTTCATTTTAACATCGAAGTTCGATCTTTATGAGATTAGAAGTCGTAAATCTTCGGATTCGGCTCGATAAACGTTGCATGAAACTTCTGGCATATTTTATTCGATTTCTTATTAAACATTTTCTTAGTTTTAGATGTGAAAAATGAATCTAATTTGTCAAGATAAACTTTCTTTGCATTTGAACAAAAATTTAGTTTGGTCTGATCTGCCTTGGTAATTCTTGTATGCAACATCACAACCAAAAAGCTAAAATACTTTAATTTTGCTTAAGAATATTGATTTATAATGCATAATTTAGGAATTGTTATTTATTGATCCGAAAACATTAGATTAGACCTAAATTAATTATTCAACTATAGTCATCCATTTCTGAGATATTTTTATTATCCAAAAATTATTCGCCCCCGTAATTTGACAACTCATTAATAACACCCCAAAGGCGGGTGCAACCAAGAACCACCCACGAAGTCGCGGCATACATCAAAGGATGCTGATTTTTCCCACGACCTTTACAATTTTCCCATGCCCAAGGGCTCCACTCTTACTGTGTGAAACAAAATATTTTGTAAACGACTGCATCGGCTTTACTGGCACTTGCATACTCTTTTGACAGAAATTTTCCATTATTGCACACATGTGGTGGTATTTTATTGATACAGCGTCTAATTTCTGTCTTCGATGCTCGCGAGCTTTTTGGTATACACTTCAGATAACACAGCCAGAAGTTCAAAGGTTTTAAATCACAAATCCGTTGTGGTCAATTATGGTCACCAAAAAGCTAAATGACACGAACTTGCTCGTGTAAGTCAGTTAATATTTCACAAATGGTAAAAGTGGTACCGTCTTGCTGAAACCACATGTTGTCAAGGGCTCTATGTTCCAACTGAGGCACAAAATCTCAGTTAACATAGCATTAACGTTCGCCATTCACCGTTAATATAGTACGTTCATCATCTTCAAAGAAATCCCGTCAAATAATTTCTCCAGACAACAATTTACTAAACACTGACACGTTTTGAATTCACTGCGATTTGGTGAATCTGTCTTGAGTTTTCGAAGCCCCAAATGCGGCACTTTTGTAGATTAACGAAGCCAACAAGATGAAAATGGGCTTCATCACTAAAATGATTTTGGTCGAAAAATCAGTATTCATTTCTGTTTTTTCAAGGATCCCATTGGTGAACTCTCTTTGCTTTAAAAGGTGAGTTGACAAAAGTTGTTGAGTCATTTGGACTTTGAAGTCACTATGAAGAGTGGCTATTGTAATGTGCGAAGGCTTTTTGAAGTATTAATATTGGGTTCGCTAGATATATCTGTGTTTAGATCACAAAATATTCAAAAAAACTATTCAAAGACAAGAATACTATTGATTATATTGTAGACATCTCTTTCACTCAGTATATCTATGAGGAACAATTTCTGTAGAAACAATTGGTAATCCGGACAATTTTTCGAAATTGTCCTACTACACTTTGTTGCCCTTTTAAATTTCAGATAATTGTCTGTTGCAAGAACAAACTGAGGAGGGTACTAGACTGTACAGACGAAATAATCAATCATCTTCTCAACAGTCATTCATAAATTATTTATTTCATATTTGATGCACTTTATAATATTTCTACAGATTCCGTGGGTTCAATTAGACACCTTTTGTCCAATTAATACTATTTTATCAACGATGAAAACAAATTCTTAACCTTAATCTTCAAACTTCAATACAAAATTCTTAAAAAAACTTCATTGATAATAAGGGTATTATAGTAGTTCCCATATTTTTGAAAAGTGCTCGATACTTTCATATTCCCGCCTTTTTAACATGCCAAACGCCTGCGCATTACTAAGGGTGAAAAGAGCTATTATGTAGATCTTTCCCGAATTGATAGTTATACTTGATAGGTATATATAGGGTTCTCCCTCGGTCGAGTTTTGACACTTGCGAATCCTTAAAACAATCTTCTTCAAATTGTCAGAAATGATTCTTTTGGTACAGAATAAACCTTTGATGCTTCTTGAGGAGTTATTTTTAAATCTTGACCTTCAGTAGTATTTGAAAAGATTTTCTATATTAACGTTATTTCGGTTTAATTTATTGCTGAAGACAGCTTAAATATGAACTAAAGATAGGGAAACGCATAGGGTTCCTGATTGATAAATAAACAAAACAATAAATATTATTTTAGCTTACATTTAAGCAATTCATACAAACAACTTTGAATAACTTTGCTCCTGAAGTGAAGTTCCTATGGAATTATCACGTGTCTAATTTCAAATGTGATTAATTGTTACATTTGGTGTTCACTCACCATTAAGTACACCCAGGTATTTATATCATAACAAGCAGCTGTTGTGTTTCAAATCCATGAATGAATCTTTTAGCATAGCCAGATGTTCAACGAACCTACTATAAATAATATCAGACCAGAATGAAATTGTCTGAATGAATGTGACTAAAACTACAAAATAATATAAAAAACTTGATGCTGTCACCAGCCGTGTAGGTGCTCGTTAGTCCGGTCAGCTTTGGTCCAAATTAAAGTTCTAGACTTATCGGTGGAAAACAAGCCACCTCGATTTTTAAAGTAAGTTACTTTTAAAATAGATCCATATGAAATCTGATCTAATGTTTTACTAATATCATTTAAATTCATTATGCACTTTTCAGATTTCATACAATGTATGTAAATCAAAGTAAATATTTTTCTTAATATTTATTATATTTTTCTGAATATCTTTTAAACTTTTATTTCACACAAGGAGCCTTTTTATTTTGTCTCATATAAGAACTATTTATTTAATGTTCTAGTTTGACCTCAAAAATTAAGATTAGGATTCTCGGTTTATTTTATCCATAAACTTTCATTAATGCCTTACATCATCTCTTGGTTGAATTTTGGACTCAGTAATTTGAAAGAAAACGAGAAGAATGGGTCAAATTTTAAATAAATTATTAAATCTTTTAAACAAATTATTTTAAAAATACAAATAAAATATATTAGTATTTATATACCGATTCCTTTCATTTGATATATTAGGTACATTAACTTAAACAATCAACCTTTTAATTTTATGATAAATTAATTTTAGAATTTGTGTTTCACTTTTTTGTAAATTTTCAATTTTTCGTTTAGCAGCAGTCATTCCGTGATGTAGAAGATACTTCTTCGAATTTTTTATAATTTTTAGAAAATTTTTTTAAATTTGTTTTAAGAATATGAAAAAATATACATATCTCCCTCATAATATAAAAATATATTTTTTTATTTTACTTTTAATTCTGTAATTTGGCCCCCAAACATAATATTAGGGTTTTCCTTATTCTTTCCTGTCAAGTTCATGTGAGACCGTATACTTCTATTTTTTATATAATAAATTTTTGTATTTTTTTGCTTCATAACTTATTATTTTTAAAACAAAAAAAAACGTATTTATGTTCCTCAGAAAGAGCCCTTTCATTTGATATATTACATGATGCGTTTGAAATATTTTCAATATTATATTTTCCATTTAATTCTATAATTTGCCCCCAAAAGTTAATGTTAGGCGTTTCTCCTTATTGTTCCTGTAAACATCGGATAACTTTCATATATTTTTAATTTTAAGGCTCAATAGTATTGGAGAAACAGGGGGAATGGTCATCTAAATTTTCCCCCTAAGAAGTACCACTAAAATCAAAATTTCTTCATTTACTATGCACTGATACCAGATATCAACCTTTTCCGTTTAGTAGTTTCGGAGAAAATTGACTGTGATATGAAATACGGATTGATCCTCCCAGGAGTGATTTTATAAGGGTTTCTCTGTATTTATATACCTAAAATGATTACCTGAATGAGCTTACTTCATTATCTAATACAAAACGATAGAAGCATCGCTTGTTTCCTCTATCAAATACTTGACTTTTCGCAAAATTAAGAATCATTACTGTACTAATTCAGAGAATCAATCTAATAATTCAAAACAATGATGATGATGCCCTCCATCAGATACTTGCAATTTCGTAAAATGATTAAATTCGGTTCCATTTGAGAGAAAGTGCTTATATCATATTCTACTTCAGAAAAGTTGATTTTCCTTAAACCCAGAGAACCCCCCCCCCATTCTGTTCTTCTTCAATTCTGAAAATATAGTAAGCTTTTCTCATTTGCGCCCTAAGACATATCTGAATTTTCACAAAATAGAAATAATGAAATTTGCAAAAAGAAACAAGATCTCATCTGCCCTCCAACGGTAAATAATTTTTGCACAATGGTTCATATTATTTTTATTTATCTGTACATAAAAAATTGCACACCTGTATCATTCATCAAAATGCAGATTTTTTCTAATTAATTTCCGTTCCTTCACACACCGTCTCCAAATCTTTACAATTTATTCGCATACATCGTCTTTTATATGCAGACGAAACCCAAAGTTCAATACCCCGATTTCAACGAAAACTAGTAGTGATTACACACCACATGCCATATTTGTCGAATTTCAACGCACCGACCCAGCAACATTCAGATACCCATTCTGCCGAAGAAATTATTATATTAATAACCATATAGCACAGATACTAGGAACGATTACTCCCATGCCACAACTTTTTTTCTTTCTAACCAACACAACCAACAACAGATGGCGCGCATCTCTGCGATACACGCAACCCGCAACACACCGTTTAAATTAACGCTTTCGTCGCAACATGGCACCGCAACCAACACTCGCTCGACTAGCAGCGGTCAACACTTCCTCTAACCTGTATGTCAAGTCATAGCCCAATAGTTCACACCTCGAACCCTAACCTCTAATAGTAACATAACCTAAAAGACAGCACTGTCTTAACGTCTACGTGGCCCCCGTAAAAGCCCTGTGGCTCCCAACGGTTAACCTCTACAACAGAACCCCTAGTTGGGGCCCCCCATTGCAACAGTTAATCTCTACGACACGTCACAGTAGCCTTAGTTAGAGCCCCCCAGGTCTGCCACGTCCGAGAACGGGGCCCCCTTGTTCACTGAATAAATGACACCCTCAATTGAATTTAACGCACGCCAAAGTCCAAAAATAGCACTAATTACATCGTTTCGCACCCTTAAACAGCCCGCTTACGTTGACGATTTCAAGGTAAATTTTTGGTAATTTTAGCCTTAGAATCTCTTATGGGAAATTACATGTATTTTTGGTCAATTTTACGCTCTAGTCGGTATAGCCTATTTACTCAAACACGCACACACATATATTTGGTGAACAAAAGCTCCGATACGGAAACATACAAAAGAAAGGAACGGGGGAGAAGTAAAGCCATTTACATTCAGGGATGACTTTAATGTACATCCGTTTTACCTTGGAGGTCCTTGGTCAAAAGAAGTAACATTATAGCTGAGTACCAGGAGAAATTCGAGACCTAAGAGAATGGTAAGGCTAGATGTCTGTTACTTCATTACCCTCCATTTAATTTGCGTTAATCTTGAATGTCATTCCAAGGCCAACTACATTTTTTTAAACAGGATCCTATATTATTGAAGACTGAAATGATATAACCGAAACTTATACGTAATCACGTAGGTAACAGGTAATGAATATGAAGACGCGAGATGTAAGACCGACATCTAGGATTTTCGAGAGAATTAGCACACAAAGGTTCAGAATCTGGAGCCGTTCCATGTAATTGCTGTTCTCCCTTAATTCCTAGGACAGAATGTCACGATAAAATTTTCAGGTTACTTCACCTGTCAGAGATATTGAATGATATCTCAAATACCTACAAAAAATACTTGTTTAAAAATCATTATACCAAACAGAAACACCGACATTTTCAAAAACATTAATGAAAATTCTACAGAAAAACATAGCGGCATTTAAATGTCTTATTTTATTTATGTGAAACCATATTACTGCAAATATTAATACAAAAAGGAATAAATGCCAGCCCACAAATTCACACTTTTCGTATAATCACTATTACGGTGAACATTATTTATCCTAAAAATAATGTTGGGACAAAAATTGGGGCTGTTCAAACCTAATATTATTCGGATGTAATAAATTTTATATGGGAGGAGCCTCTAGTTGTCAAAATGTAGGCATAAACATAAAAAATATGTAGAATCCATAATTCGTGAACAAATTCATAGAACTTTAGTTACAAAATGCAATTTCATAGTTCAACTATATTCCACAAAGAAAACACAGTTGAAATACCCTGCTTTGATTTGTGATAGCGATTACATCACTTCTGCTTCCCTAGAATTCAGTCGTTTTTGGTTGCCAATAGTTGAGAATGAAAATGATGATGATCAGTACTTTTGAACAACCTCACATTGGGGTAGTTCATAAGGTTTTACCTAGGTTTTCCTTGATAACATTAAATAGAATCAGAAAACCATCAGTATTATTTAATTGCATATGAAATTCTTCCCAGGTTTTATACTGCATGTATAAATCAAATAAACATAAAGGTCATTAAATCTACACATTCAAGTTTTAAAACTGCTGTATATAGTTTGCAGTTCCTTTTAATTAACTTTTAGTATTTACGAAGGTTTTATAAGGGGAAAGGTTTCTCATTGTAAACATATTTGTAGAATAAACTTATACTATATTTCTTTTTTGTTTTTTTATTCAACATTACTCATTGAATCTGGAATCTAATGGAAAAATGAACTCAGAACATTGTAAAGCTGTACCACAAGTCTAAAGCTGCACCCCAAAGTTTAGTCAAGTTAAAACCTCTATAGAAACACTTCGGTGGTGAAGTTGTGGTTAGGAAGTTTTGAAAACAGTAAAGTAACTAAAGCTCATTTCCGGGATGATTGTTATACGCGGCGTAAATGACAACAAAATAAACAAGTGCAAGCTTTGAAATTGTGAAAGTAGCTGCAACTTCATGAGAGAACAACAGATAATTCTTTAACGAATTTAGTAGTTTAAAGAAGATTTACTTTACAAAATAAAATTGTAAGTTGTGTATTACAACTCAAGGCAGCTTGTGCTAAATTAATAGATCAGGGTCGATAATTTTTTAAATAAAAAAAAATGGTAGTAGAATGAAATCGATTGGAAAATGCAGAAAATACAACAAAAATAAAAGGAAAAATAATGTACGGGCGCTCTGTGATCGAGTAGGGAAGGGAGTGGGGGGTCAAGGGTAAAATACGGTTTATACCAATTTCCGTCAACAGGACTTGTACCTATGGAAAAATGTTAAATGGCAAAGTTGTAGGTAATAAAAAGATCTGCTACTTTTGTATTTACACTTTTTTCACATAACCTCAAAATTTATGTGAAAAATTCAAAAAAACAATTTTTGGTCTTTTGTGTTTATCATTTAGAAAAAAAAAGTTTTTTCATAAAATTTGATGAAAACTTACATGTCCCAAACACACTGTATTTTTAAATTAAAATATTTATATTTTCACGTTATTTTGACTAATATTATCAATTTTCATTAATTGTGACGAAGGGGACCTGATTTTGTATTAGTTAGTTTCGGAATAATCTCCCACATCATTGGTCAAGAAAGTGGTAAAAAAGAAACCTTTGGAGTATTAGATATAATCTACACTATAAAGCGACAAAGCACCCTAACTTTCAATCAAAAATTCTGACGTCAAAATATCTTTTTTTTAATACGCTAAGCTTTTTTTTCGTTAAAACCTACTTCTGTCAAAAATATACCCATTACTATTGTAAATGTAAAATGCAAAAAATCGTATAAACTCGAATCCGGAACTTTTTTGAAATAATTTTGTACTACAATTTTGAGCTATTTATTAAAATTTTTACTTTAATTACTCGACAAACGTACATTGATAAACAAAAAAAACTCGAAAAATCAAAATATACTACTATAATTATTAATAACCAAATAAGTTAATCAGGTTAATATTTAATAAGACATTCACAATATTTGGAGAAAGTTATAGAATCTTCTTTAAATTATATGCGTAGATGCCCATTTTTTGCTATTTCAAAATTATACTTATATAACTGAGTCCAAGCTTATTGTTGGAATGAATTTTGGCACGGTCAAATTTAAAAGAAAAAAAAAACAAAGTATTGTCTCTAATAATTTATATTTAAAAAAGAACGGACATCAGCTGACTCAAAATAAAAACAGTTTAGAAATCGTGTGCAGTCAATCACTATTTTCAGACATATCATCTTTTTATCTGATTTAATTAAGGTACAATTCAATTGAAAATTTTTGGGTATTCTTATCTCTCTCTCCCTCTTTTTTTCTCCCTCTCTCTTCCCCCCTCTGTAATTTTTATTAGCTGTCTATTTTTTCCAAATATATTTTAACTTTATTAATTGTTTTATTATTTGGACCACTTTCTATAAATGTAACTAATTCACTCTATATTGCATCCACACTCTATATGCTTCTATGTACTGGTCAACTCAACAAAATATTACAACGGTCCTGATATCTTTAAGACCACCCTGTATAAGCACAAATCCTCTCCACACTATTGACTCTTTCTATTTTTCTATTGTTTAAATTAATCCTGTATACCAATGATTTTACTTCGCCCCATATGTCTAGTATTCCGTTTATGCAACTGCGCACGATCCACCCAATATAACAAAAGTCACCTTTTTGAACCACACTATAAATTTACTCTACCATTTATTTAGTATATACAGCTGCTTCTAACATTTTTTTAAACCCATGTCTATAATTATACCCCATCTTACGTCCTATAATTCAAATATCCTAACTGCTTATGCTTATATAACAAATTGTTGATACACCCTCCATAATAATAATTTTACCCCATCCTTACTTCAAACACCTTGTCTAAGCAACTACTTATGTACCAAACCATATAACTTTTTGAAATCGCCCTATATAACTGTAATTATACTCCACCGTGTATTTCAACCATCCTGTATATTCAATTGCTCCTGACAATTTTTAACGCCTTTTGTATAACTGTAATTATTCTTCTTTCTATAACGCAAATATTCACTCTGTATAACTACAGTTTTGCTCCACTCATATTTCAACCACTTTGTATACGCAGCTACTTATGTGCTACCCAATACAATATTTTAAAACTACCCTGCATAACTAATTCAATTTTAACTTATACTTCAACCATCCTATATATACAACTGCTCATGTACTACCTAATATTACATACACGCACGCACACATCTTCAACCGTATTTCACACAGAAGAGATCGCCGGAATAACAAATTTTCGCTTTAATAAGCCTGTGGAATATTTTTTGCAGTTTCATGCAATTTAGGTTCGTCTCGAAAATAAACTGACTTCAAAAGCATCAAAATGAAAATCATTACAAACACCCTGTACGACATACTTTCATAGCATATCTTGACGCTTAAAGTAGATATTTATAATGAAAATTTGATATTTACCATGATGTTTCATGTTATAGAAAAATGTACGGAATCAAGCTGAAACATATCTTTGTTAATACAATTTATAATATTCAAATTGTGTGAGCAGTTTTAGAGAAAATAGTGAAGTTTCATTCAAAATCGCTGCAATCTAGTTCCTTATTTACTTTATTTTCTGATTTTCTAGAAAACCTAAATCTCATGTTATAGACAATTATTATATGGGACTTTTTTGTAATGTTCCTTAATATAATGTAGTTTAAATTATCAAAATTGCCTAAGCCGTTTTTTAATAATCGCTCGTCGTACATAAAAAAATAGTTATAGACGAATTGATACCCTCCTCCTTTTTGGAAGTCGGTTAAAAATTGTTTAATCTTCCGTTAAAGTAAACGGAGAGAACCATCGATTTAACTACATGCCAATTAATAATGACTCAGACAGATAACCAGGGGAATGGAGATAACAAGTGACCGGAAATATACTTCGTAAAGAGCTTTCGCTCCCATCTTTCAGTCTAATGACTGCCACCCTTTTTCTTTCTTTTCTGTTGCACATTGTTCACGCAGTTTCATTTTAGTTCAGCTATTGCTTGCTCCAGGAGCGAACCTCTTCTATGGGGCCCATGACTCATAGTGTCACTCTTGACATTTTTGGCATTTATGACTTTTTCGATGTTTTAAAGTTTTTAATGTTTTTGATATGCCATTTTAGACATTTTTGATATATTTTTTAAGGTTTTGACATGTTTGACATTTATGACATGTTTGATATTTTTGACATTTTTGTCATTTTTGACATTTTTAACATTTTTTGACATTTTCCAAATTTGTGATATTTTTTGGCATTTTTGAGAATTTTGGTCATTATGAGTAAAATTTCGTGTCCCCGAAAACTAGGTTAATTTACATTGTACGCTTGTTTTTGGGTTACCGAACTCTGCATCAGAACCAAATTTTTAGATTTTTCTTTTAGAATTTCAGACAAAATTGTGAATGTCAAATGAACAAGTACAAGCGTGATTATTTAAGGATTTCATTTCATCGGATGTACTGAACATTAAAATGCACGTGCTATGCACAATCTACAGCATTACAAGAAGGTTTAGTGCACTAGATTTTGTATCCACATATGGAATTGTCGATATCGCAAAATAACAAAATTCTATATTCCAATATTCTATTGGAACTCTAACCAAAAGCTTCAGAAATCTAACGAATCCTTCACCCACTTAATATGTACTTAAACCTCCAGTTTTCAGATTACCTGGACTAAAGCTGTTTGCGGTCATGTAGGTGTCCAAGCGTTGTTAACGGAAGTAGTGGTTGCAGATCTCGATGTTATTCTGGGCCTAAACACGACAAATGACTAATGACGACATTCTAAATAAGTCTTTTCCGGTATTTATGTGAAATGTTTATGGTGATGGAAGTTGGCAAACGACGCTAGATATTTGGAGGCATTACTTTTTAAATGCTTCCCAAAATAACAGCTTTTGGTTTGACAGAATCTCAACCATTTTGGAAAATTTATAACGTCTCAGCCACGTGTAAAAAATTAATTTGTACAAAATTAATAAAGGTTTATTAACATTATTGTAGTACTCATTATCAGTACTAATATCACAAGTTCCTTTCCGAAAATCTAGAAACGATTTTATCAAATTATACAGTATTTTGGGTAAAATAGTTTTATCCAAATGACAACAACGTGTACTTAAAAATCTTTTTTATAATTGCTCTTATTATAATATCACTCCGGATTTCTGCCTCTGTCAGATCACAGCAATTTTCTCCTAAACTACTGGACGGAAGAGGTTGAAATTTGGTATCAATGTATAGTTTGGTGACCCAATTAGGAGTACGTATCATAAAAGAAGAAATTTTGATTTTATCTCGGAAACCATAAACTGAAAAATTTTGAAAAAAAATACAGGTATAGCCCCTCAACTGAACTTTACTGGAAAAATAAGGACAACCCCCTAATATTCATTTTGGGGGGCAAATTATAGAAATAAATGAAAAATATAAAATTAAAATTGTTTCTAACCCATCAGGTTATATATGAAATGAAAGTGCTCATTATGACGAAAACAAATATATTTTTTCATATTTTTAAAATAAATTAATTAACAGATATTAAGAAAAATATAAAAAAATTTACTCATCCCTCCCCCCTTATCGCCGAAACCATAAGCTGGAAAATTTTGAAAAAAATGGAGATATAGAATTAAATGGAAAATAAAAAATTATAACTGTTTCTCACGGATCATGTAATATATCAAATCACAGGGCTCATTATATACAAATATATATTTTTTAATTGAATATTTTAAAATATATTAAAAAAATATTTAAAAAATTGCCCATTCCCCCCGTTATTCCTCAAACTATAAAACCTAAATTTTTTTGTTAACAGGAAAAATATGAAGAAATCCCTAATATTAATATTAGGGGCCAAATTAAAGAATTAAACGGAAAATAAAAAATATTTTTTTAACGCATCATGCAATACATCAAATGAAAGGGCTTATTATGAGGAATACAAATATATATTTTTAATATTTTTAAAATTAATTGTTTACAAGATATTAACATAAAGATATAAAAAAATTCGAATTCGAGTAACTAGAAGCGAAAGCAGAAGGCTACGAAAATTATGCGTACCGACCTGAAGAGGGCAGATGTGACTCTGCCGATACGTCGTCATTTTACCATCCCGGCAGGGATCAGTTATCAACTACGCGGATAAATTCCCGGAAACCACCTAAAACATTTAGTGCCCGCGAAACCTTGGATCCGCCCATGTTCTGAGTTGTGATGTAAGTCAAGTCTATAATTTAAATGGAGTGTTTATTAGAACGAAAATAAAATGTTGGGTTAGGTATTGTATATTAATTGGCACTTAATATATACTATATAACCTGGCCCCTGTTTCTTATACAGAAACTAAGTTGTTTTGGTATTTAAAGATTAAGATCAGGGCAGTGTGGGGTCGATCTGAACGAAGTGTCCAAACAAATATATTTTTTTATTTCATTGCCATTCTGATCTATTTTCATATGTCTAAGTGTTCGTCTCCGAGAAGAAGCTTTCACCTCAGAAACACTACATATTACATTAATGAGACTGATTTACCATCAGCAGTCACTGAATCGCCAACCCCGTATATAATGCCATCATCAGTCCAATTACTTTATACGGTTTTCAGTACACCGCAAATCCATTTATTTTAACTGAGGGGCTTCATCGAAACTAAGTGATTTAAAATAAACCAACAAACGACCACGATCAAATAAATAAAATTAATTTTATAATAAAATTACGGCAATAAAACGCCACCGCATTTGTCGAATTGTTCTTTTTAATTCGATGGCATTTGAAATAGTGGCGAATTAAAATCCAACAAGGTGGTGAGGTTAAAAATGTGTGTATGTGTGTGTGTAATTTTTCACTTCCCTCTTCACATAAAAAAGGAGCAGGAGTTATTTTTTTGTCGGCTACATTGTTTGATGATTAATTCATGACTGTTATGTGGAGCTGTTTAACAGAGTATAACGTTGTGTAAAAAGTAAGGTAGGTCTTGTGCGAGTGAGTTTAAATGTTCGCGCTGTCAAATTATATGCACTTGCTCGGATGAAAAATGGATAAACTTTAAGGTCGAGAAATGCAGACGCGAGACTTGACGATGAAATTACTCAAATTCTTGGTGAAACAGTATTGGAATATTAAGGTGTAATTTGTTTTAATAAAATTAATTACAAAATTTGAAAATTTAACATTTTTAAAATTATTTGTGTATTGAATACCAAAACTTGGTACGGTATTCACCAACAATTAATGGCTCCGAAATTGATGGGATTGATGATGAATTTGTGCAGGTGCAAATTTGAAAAAACATGTTTACTATGTTTATACGTTAAAATTGCCAGGTTACTCGGTTGTTATTGAAGATAGAGTCTTGCGGTTTTCACATACCTGTTCCACTTTTTTGTGAAACTCAGGATGGCCATATCAGATTTTGCATAAGTGTTTCCATTTATAAGATACAGGGCGATTTTGATAATTTATACTTTTTGGACCCCATCTATATCTACGAAGTTATTAGAAATACTCTTGCGCTAAGAACTACGTCTAATAGAAAATTTTGCATAGAATCCAGTGGAGTACTCAATTTTTTTTCCGAGTATGGTTTTGAAGATACTACACAATATTATATATTTTTAAATGGGACACCCTGTATTTTATTATTTCATTGAATTCGTTATTTTTTTCCCTCTAAAATAATGTATAATACAATACACATGGTATTATTAGAAATGCTAAAAAACACTAAAAAGCTGAGTTTTTTGCTAGTAGGCCATGTATTTTCCATTTAAAAGGACAATCAAACAAATAATTCCATTTGAGATTTTTTATAGGAGTTTATCAGCAAAGAAAAATAATGTTAACAATAATTCAATAACATGAAACACGAAATTTAGGTACCTAAAAGCAACTAATAACTAGTTATACATCGTTCATTATGTATAACAAACAGAACAAGTATTACAAATCAAATATCTATCTTAAAATTAATTTTAGACATTATTTATTACCTTATTGATTTAACTGTTCAAATTGTTGTCCATTTTCCCTAACACATAATGGGCAAACCTTTCCATCTCGCATGAATCCATTTAAAATTATTATAGAATTCCGCCTTTCGCAACAATATTTTATCTAGTGAACGCTGGAGAGAAAAACGCGAATCTGATCAAGCTGTCATTGTTAGTAACTATTGTGTTTTATCGTGTTTGAGTTTACAAGATCATTATATAAATAATTATTCGTGAGTTTGCTGGTTGATAATTGATAATGGCTGGAAGAGAATTCGTTTTTCAAAATAACGAAAAATACGATATGTACAATGTTTAAATTAATGTTATGAGAATGTTGAAGAAGCTTTAGAACTATATTTCCACAGGTATAAAGTTCGAGTATTTTACCATAAGATATTTCATGAAATCGCGTTTTTAAAACTTTCAAATATCCAGAGAGGCATCAACCTAGTCGAGCAACTATTGTGGTGCATATTCTAAACCTCGATCAAAGGTGTAAAACAAAGAAAATGAATGAAAATGAATGAAATAAATGTGTTAGCTAGCGTTCATGCCTATCCCCAGACTTCTTGTGCGAAATTAGAAAATTACACTGGAGTTTCTCAATCACGGGTCCAAAGAATTTTAAAAAATATAAATTTAAACCTTACAAAGTCAATATTGCCCAGCACTTATATCCTGGTGATGCAGCAAGACCAAACCCGAAGGGACAATGATTTTGTAAGGAAAGTTATTTGGTCAGACGAATCTCATATAAACAGTGCCGGTATATTTAACAGGCAGAATACACGATACTGGTATGATGAGAACCCGCATTTTTGAGCGACAACAGCAGGGTCGATTTGGTTTTAATGTAGCCTGTTTCATACTGAGGACAAAAATAAAGTACCGCATTTTTGAAGGAACCCTTACCGCCAATAGGTACTTGACAATCCTAGAAGACTTATTACCCGAAATATTGGAAGATGTTCCCCTCGCCTTTCGCAATTCTATACACTTTCAACAAGATGGCGCCCCTGCCCACAATTCTAGATTAATTGGGCGCTTTTTAGAAAATAATTTTCAAGGATGTTGGATAGGAACACATGGACCAATTAGGTGGCCTCCAAGATCACCCGATTAATCTATATTGGACTTTTTTTGTGGGGTTATTTGAAAAATAAAATATATACCAAAAGACACAACAGCCGCGAAGAACTTCGTGCCGCAACGGAGGCAGCTTTTCGGGATTTACAAAGGCGACCTGTTATAAATTTAAATGCACTTAGGCGTATTGAAAAGGTTTGCCAATTATGTGTTAGGGAAAATGGACAACAATTTGAGCACTTAAATCAATAAGGTAATAAATAATGTCCAAAATTAATTTTAAGATAGATATTTGATTTGTAATACTTGTTCTGTTTGTTATACATAATGAACGATGTATAACTAGTTATTAGTTGCTTTTAGGTACCTAAATTTCGTGTTTCATGTTATTGAATTATTGTTAACATTTTTTTTTTGCTGATAAACTCCTATAAATATAATCTCAAATGGAATTATTTGTTTGATTCTCCTTTTAAATGGAAAATACATGGCCTACTAGCAAAAAACTCAGCTTTTTAGTGTTTTTTAGTATTTCTAATAATACCATGTGTATTGTATTATACATTATTTTAAAGGGAAAAAAATAACGAATTCAATGAAATAATAAAATACAGGGTGTTCCATTTAAAATATATAATGTTGTGTAGTATCTTCAAAACCATACTCGGAAAAAAATGAGTACTCCACTGGATTCTATGAAAAATTTTCTATTAGACGTAGTTCTTAGCGCAAGAGTATTTCTAATAACTTCGTAGATATAGAAGGGGTCCAAAAAGTATAAATTTTCAAAATCGCCTTGTATCTTATAAATGGAAACACTTATGCAAAATCTAAATCTGATATGGCCATCCTGAGTTTCACAAAAAAAGTAGAACAGGTATGTGAAAACCGCAAGACTCTATCTTCAATAACAACTGAGTAACCTGGCAATCTCAACCAAAATGGGATGCACTGTACACCATATTGTATTGTACAGCTATACTACTAAGCTTATATCAAAATGAAGATCAGCAAATTCAGAAGATACAAATAGATGTATATAGGTAAAATATTCAAAAACATGGCAGATGTAGGGCGATAAATACAATGGTAAACGCATTGAATTTGAAGTCTGTTAATTTACAGAATAAGAAAAATACAATTAGTACGTGATTACTGGTATCAAAAATTAGATATGTTTTTAACTCTCATGAATATGAAAGAAAAAATAATGAATATTTAAAAAAAGGACCGACTTCAACTGACCCAAAAAGAAAACTCTATTTTGTGACATATCTAGACTTTTAAAATTGGAAAGATATTTATGTGATACTTACTTTGACATTTACGGACGCCAAAAATCGCAACCCCCTTTTATTAAACTCTCTCTCTCTCTCTCTCTCTGTCTCTAATTAGTATTCTTTCTCTATTATTTTCACATATTTTTTAAATATTTTTTTCCTGACTTGACCATACAATGTATGGCACCGCACTCCTTCTAAGGCACGCTAAGAGTGCCTTTAGGGGAAAATTCACTAAACCCACGATATCCTAGATATCAAAAGCTCTGTGGGAGCCCTTGCCAGGTTTTCAGGTCCGTGGTTGGAGTCATGGCGGCAGTTTTCCATGAATTTCCTGACCGTCCGGGCTAACAGGACGGCTTTTTGCATTTGTTTGTAAAGATATTCGTCCAGACCTAGGTATTTTAAATTGTTTAATAGATGTTTTGGAACTAATCCTGTCGCTGACATAACAATTAGTACCGTTCGTGTGTTGTTCATGTCCCACTGAGTCTTTATTTCAAATTCCAAATCTCTATATTTGGTTATTTTCTCAGCCTGCTTGACATTTATATTATTGTTGTTAGGAATTGCTATGTCAATTAAAGTTGTTTTCTGAGAGACTTTATCTACCAAAACTATATCTGGTCTATTGTGAGCAACTGTCCGATCGGTCAGTATCGTGCGGTCCCAGTACAGCTTGTAGTTGTTATTTTCTAAAACAGATTCTGGTTTGTATTTATAGTATGGTAATCTTACCGACTGTGATAATTCAAGTTTCAGTGCTAGTTCTTGGTGAAGTATTTTTGCCACAGCATCGTGTCGTTCTTTGTATTCAGTTGCAGCGAACGCTTGACAACCTCCTGTGACATGCTGGACAGATTCCGATGTTTGGCAACCATACCTGCATCTGTCGTTGTTAGTAGAAGGATCTTTAACGATGTACCTTAGGTAGTTCTTAGTTGGAATTACTTGATCTTGGTTGCCAATATAAAGCCCTCCGTTTCAGGAAACATATGACCAGAGATCAACCAGTAGTTCGACGCTGCACTGTCGACATAATCTTGGTTGACGTCATTTATATGTCTTCCATGAAGGGGCTTCTCTTTCCATTTCAGCAGTTTCTGATCAGTGGTCTGGTGGTGTAATTGGACGTGTTCTTGTGTCAGTCGCAGTGGTGTTGAGTCATCAATCTGGCACATGACTCTGTGTAGATCAGAAAATTCTGCGAGTTTCTGGAAATGACTACGCAAAATAGAATTTTGTTGATCTAATAGTTTGCTTAGATCTGCCAATCCTCTTCCTCCTTCATACCGTGGCAAAGTTGTACGTTCAACAGAGCTCTTTGGATGGTGAGCTTTTGTTAGTAAAACTCGAACTTTTCGTTGTAATTTTTCAATGTCAGTCTTGCACCAATTAACTATATCGAAAGAGTATTTAATTTTGTATTATTTAAACTATTGTGTATAAGTATAGCTCTAATTTAGCCTATATTGCAACCACCCTCTATATAGGTGTATTGCTCACCCCATATAACTTATTTGTTTATCATTTTCTGAACCACCCGCGAAAATTATAATTCAACTCCACAGGATATTTCAACTGCCCTGATATGTTTTTAAACCACCATGTATTATTAAATCATTTCCATCATATTGACTGTTCCTAATAAGGATTGAATCACCTTTTATACCTATGATTTTACTTAGTCTCATATTATAAGTATTCCATATACGCAACTGCTCATGGTTAACCTATATAACAAAATTTGTCACATTTTTGAGCCACCTGATATAAGTGTTATTTTACTTTATTTCAACCACGCTCTATATGCTTTTAAACTATATAACTATAATTATATTTCGCCATATAATTCAAATCTCCGAACTGCCTATGCATATATAACAAATTTTTGATCCACCCTGTATAACTATTATTCTAATCCACCTTTATTTCAACCACCTTGTATACGCAACTTCTTATGTTTCACACTATATAAAAAATGTTAACCACTCTGTATAACTATACGTCTATTCCACCTTATATTTCAACCATCCTATATAATATGCAACCACTCATGTACCAACCAATATTATATTTCGTTTTAAATATTTTTCAATACTCTTGTATAACTCTAATTTTACTCCGTTCTATATTTCAAAAGCGTACATTGCTGGCTGAGCAAATTTCAATACTTTCACTCACACACATACACCTACAACCGTATACCGTATAGAAAGATGGCTCCATAACAATTTTTCGACCATTTCACCCTACTGTTAGCCCCTGAAAAGAACTTGGACTCAAAAAGATAGATTATGTCGAAAACAGATATCTACACTGATGTTTACAGTTATTTAAGTTGAAAAAAGTGTAGTCCCTCAATTACTCTTTTTCGGATTTTCAGGAAAACCGTAAATCTCACATTATAGAAAAATATATGGTACTTTCTGTAATATTCCTTAATACAATGTCGTTTAAATCATCAAAATGACACTTTGATAAGGTGCCATCAAGTTATCCAGAGACTCCTGTTATGAAAAACTTCTGGTTCTAGCAAAGAAGAATCGGAGGAGAACATAGATCTAATATATCTCGTATGAGAGGCTCTTGGTTCATTAATAAAGAATGTTTTTGAAGAGAAAAAACACTTCTTGTATGAATCTCAGAAGAGGCTGCTTGTTGTTGCTCATAAAGTGTTCATGAAGAGAAGCCTCTCGAGAAAGAGAAATTCTTGTATGCATGGGCGGATCCAAGAGGCCGGCGATAGGGGCGATTGCCCCCACTGAGATCCTCAAAATGCCCAAAAGAAGGTAAATCCTATGGGTTTAAACCTCCGCATATTTATTATATATTAATTTATTTTAATAACCCAAGAAATCTGGGTTTAAAATTTTATTTAACTAAATTTGTTACAGGATTTTAAATAATTTGGCCCCAAATAAAGTGGAGAGAGTAAAAAAGTATCACACAAAGTACTACAACAATTAAATACGTTGGTCCCCAATAAAGCAGAGAGAGTAAAAAAATTCTAAAAGTACTACAGCAAAGTAGACTAGGACTTCGAATGGGGTCATGACAGTTGTTTAGAATCTTTCCATTAAATCTAAGGAACCACATAAACATTATTTAAAGTTGGTGCGGAAATTTGTTAAAAAACTTTGGCCCCCAATAAAGCAGAGATAGTAAAAAAGCATCAAAAAAGTACTATAACAAAGTAGTCTAGGACGTCGAATTTGGTCAAGGCAGTTGTTTAAAATCTCTACATTAAATCTAAGGAACCTCATAAACAGTATTTAAAGTTGGTGCGGAAATTTGTTTAAATTCTTTCGCACCCAATAAAGCAGAGATAGTAAACAGTATCAAAAATGTATTACAGCAAAGTAGACTAGGACGTCAAATTGGGCCATGACAGTTCTTTACAATCTTTCCATTAAATCTAAGGAACATAAACACACATAAACATTATTTAAAGTTGGTACGGAAATTTGTTTAAATACTTTGGCGCCCTGTAAAGCAGAGAGTAAAAGAGTATCAAAAAAGAACTACTAGGACGTCGAATTTGGTCATGGCAGTTGTTTAGAATCTTCCCATTAAATCTAAGGAACCATATAAACATAATTTAAAGTTGGTGCGGAAATTTGTTTCAATACCAATAAAGCAGAGAAAGTAAAAAAGCATCTTAGAATATAAACATTATTTAAAGTTGGTGAGGAAATTTGTTTAAATACTTTGGCCCCAAACAAAGCAGAGAAAGTAAAAAAGTGTCAAACAAGGTACTACAACAAAGTAGGCTAGGGCGTCGAATTTGGTCATGGCATGGGCGGATCCAGGGAGGAAAGTTAGTTAATTAAATATTAAAACGAGGTAATACTAACTCCAAGAGCCTAGAAGAAGGTAACTTCTATGAGTTTAAGCCTCCGAATAACCATTTTTAAGGTAATAACCCAAGAAATCTGAGTGTAAAATTTAATTTGGGTAAATTTAGTACAAGGATCGCCCACCCGGCAGCACGATATCCCCCCCCCCCCGGAAGCACGTGTCTGGATCCGCCCCTGCTTTTATGTACATACTTATTACTTATAAGAAAATAAGTATTTCTTAGTTGATCTCTTGATAATGTGTTATTTAATACTCTAGATGATAAAGGATTTTAGGACAGTGTCCATAAAATGACCAGTGCTGGATTAGTGTTTCTCTTCAAACCAACAAAAACAATCCTTGGAGTAAATTCCTGAGCCCTTTTAACTTAAGTTTTCAGAATCACATAATCGTCGCAAGAGCGTTTCATTTCAACGGTGTCCTCAAACAGCGACAAATCTGAAAGCTTCTTAAGAAAACGTTTCTGCCACACTTTGAAATTCACTCAACAAATGCCCATTAAAACTTACTAATCTGAAGCAAAATATTTCAGGCAAGCGCCTCGTTATCTTTATGACAATCTAAAGTTCTCCATCGAGACAGATGAGACCGTCGAGATAATTAAATCATGACAGATAAACTCTTTAAGTGCGCCATTATCCGAAACAAAACAGCGAGAAAACATTCTTCCGCGCTTTCCGCCAACCTGTCTTTTCGATGACTACACATCACGATTTTCAGTGAAATCCTTTTTCCCCGAGTTGCTTTTGCGGGGAAAGACTTTTCCGTCGAGTGGGAAAATTTTATCGAATGCTTTTCTCTAACATGATTTATGTGATTATTCCAGTTAACGGGGTACGGTTTAGCTTCATTCGCAACTCGTTCGTGATTTCAAATAAATATTGTGGAGCGTTCCGAGAAAGTCATATCTATAGAGAGGCGAAAGGCTTTTCTGATTTAATTAAAATTTAACATTAGTCAGGGCTAAATGAAAATATGATTTTTAATAGATAATCTGGTCAATTTACATATTCGAAGTTGCAAAAATTCATAAGAAGCTGTAACTTGGTAAAATTGCTCAAAATAGAATTATAAGAATTATAACAGGAATCTCAAAAGTCCTTATTGTTCCGGTCTGTAGAAAAAAAATTGACTCTAGGTCAAAAGTCAAAATAATGAGTTTTACGCGATTTTCAGCAAATAATGAGTTTTATCGCAAAATTACGTCAAGTAAGGCTAAGGCTACAGGCTAAGGCTACAGGCTAAGGCTACAGGCTGAGGCTACAGGCTAAGGCTACAGGCTAAGGCTACAGGCTACAGGCTAAATCTACAGGCTAAAGCTACAGACTAAGGCTACAGACTAAGGCTACAGGCTAAGAATACAGATTAAGGCTACAGGCTAAGGCTAGAGGCTAAGGCTAGAGGCTAAGGCTAGAGGCTAAGGCTAGAGGCTAAGGTTAGAGGCTAAGGCTAGAGGCTAAGGCTAGAGGCTAAGGCTAGAGGCTAAGGCTAGAGGCTAAGGCTAGAGGCTAAGGCTAGAGGCTAAGGCTAGAGGCTAAGGCTAGAGGCTAAGGCTAGAGGCTAAGGCTAGAGGCTAAGGCTAGAGGCTAAGGCTAGAGGCTAAGGCTAGAGGCTAAGGCTACAGGTTAAGGCTACAGGTTAAGGCTAAGGCTAGAGGCTAAGGCTAGAGGCTAAGGCTACAGGCTAAGGCTACAGGCTAAGGCTACAGGCTAAGGCTACAGGCTAAGGCTACAGGCTAAGGCTACAGGCTAAGGCTACAGGCTAAGGCTACAGGCTAAGGCTACAGGCTAAGGCTACAGGCTAAGGCTACAGGCTACAGGCTAAGGCTACAGGCTAAGGCTACAGGCTAAGGCCACAGGCTAAGGCTAAGGCAAAGGCCACAGGCTAAGGCTACAGGCTAAGGCTACAGGCTAAGGCTACAGGCTAAGGCTACAGGCTAAGGCTACAGGCTAAGGCTACAGGCTAAGGCTACAGGCTAAGGCTACAGGCTAAGGCTACAGGCTAAGGCTACAGGCTAAGGCTACAGGCTAAGGCTACAGGCTAAGGCTACAGGCTAAGGCTACAGGCTAAGGCTACAGGCTAAGGCTACAGGCTAAGGCTACAGGCTAAGGCTACAGGCTAAGGCTACAGGCTAAGGCTACAGGCTAAGGCTACAGGCTAAGGCTACAGGCTAAGGCTACAGGCTAAGGCTACAGGCTAAGGCTACAGGCTAAGGCTACAGGCTAAGGCTACAGGCTAAGGCTACAGGCTACAGGCTACAGGCTAAGGCTACAGGCTAAGACTACAGGCTAAGGCTACAGGCTAAGGCTACAGGCTAAGGCTACAGGCTAAGGTTACATGCTAAGGCTACAGGATAAGGCTACAGGCTAAGGCTACAGGCAAAGGCTACAGGCAAAGGCTACAGGCTAAGGCTACAGGCTAAGGTTACATGCTAAGGCTATAGGATAAGGCTACAGGCTAAGGCTACGGCCAGACTGGCGAAATTTCACGCCGCGTTTCGGCAGGAATTTCCACCCAACGGGTCGGTATCGAGCGCATCTTCAAGGTCAGCCGCCGAAAGATAGGGTCGGTTCCATTTTGTGCGTTATTTCACGCTGTGTTGAGTGGCCACATTGATAGAAAAGAACGCGGTATTCATTTCGTCATGGAGCTCGACCAAACCCGGTGGTGTGGCCTACTACGTGAGAACTCGAAAAGAAACGTAGACAACGCAGCGTGAAGCTAATGCCAGACTGGCGGGATTTCACAAATGAATGACCCCCCAAATTTGGCTGGAACCGCTCCTGGCAAAATATTCGATATAATAATTGGAAGATTGTTCTTTGCAACCTAAAAGTTTTTGTCATTTGCGGTTTCAATCAGGTTCAGGAATATTAAAAAAAGAGAGGACCAACAACCCAAGGAGAACTTATATATTTAATACATTCTCTATTGTACGCTGTCTGACAATTTTTTACACAACACCTTCGGGAAGGTTGTGACAATAATGTATTAATCAAATAATTAAATTCACATTAAAAACAGAATATTTAATGTGAAAGTTACTACAACGCATCCGAAAAATCAATACTGATCTACTACATTGACTATTTTACCACTAAACGATGGCAACGCTTGCATGCCACTTCCAGAGGAACATGCTCTAAAAATATATCTAACGATCGCTCCCTTCATATATAATAACTCAATGTTTTGAGTTTTGACCGTCTGGCGGACCAGGCAGCAGTGGCACTGTCAGTTGTTTGGCGTTAACAGTATGGACGTAAATAAAGATTTTTTATTATATTTTATTTAATGACTGAACCAATATTATAAATCAATATTAGCACTCTGCAATGAACGTCGTCAGTAGTTACTAAACAATACAAAAATGAAAATAATACTTTAAAAATTTGAATAAATTCTAATCGTCATAATTTGCAAAGATTCCACGCCACATATGTGGTAGTGTATTTAGCTCGTTTTTGTTAAAATGGTTTCCCTAGTATGCCTATTCCACGGGTCTGTTGTGATTTTGTTTGTTTCGGAACTATTGCAAAATATTACTTATTAATAGGGGTTAGTAAAAATAGAAGCGGTGTGATTACAAAAAGATGTAGCGAAATTCATTCATCTGAATTATAATTTTCGAATATTTCTGCTTGCTCTTCTTCTTCTTCTCGTTCTTCTTCTTTTTCTTCACTTTGGGTGCAAGTAAATTGCCACAATAGCGATTCCTCGTTGGTATCCTATAAGTCAAAGGAGTCCTCTACAGTTGGTGACTCAACATTAAAGCACTACCAGCAATGACAATGTGTACACGTCAGGGAACAAAACAGTCCAACTTTTTCGCAACGACATTTAGCATTAGATCCCTTTTTGCAGTTACAAAATATTGTGTTCAGCAGTTATATACCGATTTTGGCGTATATCGGTTGACTATAAAAATTTTCCTTCGTCATCTTGAATTTTGCAAATCTGAGCTCGGATTTGTAATTACAGACCCTAAAAACGACCCTAAACCAATTTTGGTGTAATTGGCAATCATTTTCAAATCATTTTTTTTATTTTTTGCAGTTTTTGAGTTCCTGTAAAAATAATCTGATTTTAAAAAAAATATTGTCAAAAAAGAGACCTTTAAAAAGAGGTATCACATGATACAAGTTATTTTGGGTGGCTAGTTTTGAAATAAAAGCCCTGTATAATCCTCTCTATAAACGATACCACTCTTACACCTGTCATCGTATTTTGTATATTTATATTTATTCATATGATTAAGAGTATCTCTTTTTAAAACTATAACTTGCAGGTACCTACTAAACCAAAAATCTTTTATGATCTTGTTAATGTGGTTTACGCGCTCACCAATCTATTTCTGAATCAAGATAAACGTTCTTTCATATGTAATTTTTCATACGAAGATGCTGCACAGCATGCGACAGCAATTTCACGGGCCATACGTTGATTACAAAATTGTCATTGTCACCTAACAGCAAAAGGGGTCTACTTCGCCAACCTCAGACGAGCTAAAAATTGATATTTACTGACACCAATATTTTTTTGTCACTTGTAGTCTAATATACTTTGATATGGTGCAGAATTCATGATCTTTCTGATTCCATTATAGCTCAGGTCATTTACGAAATTACTGAACAAAATTAATAGTAGAACAAAACCGACATGAACGTGTTCTAATGATAAAACTTGACTAATTGACTCAAAATTCAACATTTTTTATCCATGCGTTTTTGTTTTTTAACAAAAAACAGCGAAAAATCGGTAACAATTTAGTTTTTTACCTTTTACACAAAATCCACCAATAAAACAGTGTTCGCTACTATGGGTAATGTTGAAGAGAAATGAAAAACATACAAAATGAGCTAATATACGCTCAACTTTGTTTATTGGTTTCTTAGATAATGGAACATTTACCCAAAATTCCAAAAAAATAAAAAATCGTTTATTTGTTTTTTGATTTTATAGTTAAACGGTCGTATTAACTGAAACGATAGATACTGTAGCCCCGGTAGTTTTTACAAAATTTCAGTCAATCCTATCGAAGACATATTTTTTTGAAAGGCCATATTATCTCACCGGATGACCCTACAATTATGAATAAACTACTGTTGGAAAGTAGAAGAGTTGATCTAGTGATCCCTCATCTCACTTTACTAAAATGTAAAGTATAAATACATATAAGTATTGAAAATATTTGGCCATTCCGTAAAAAAAATATTTGGACAGTCCATTAAAAAAATGGCAAAGGGGTGGTACTATATTTTTATAATAAATAATCTTAATGCAAATTTTAATTTTAAGCAGACACATATTTATTATGTAATAAATTTAACAAAATGGAATACCATTTAGCTACAGATGATAATGACGGAGCAATCATAATATTATGCTAAATGCGAAGGCTATTGCAAGCGATTTTTCCATTTGTAAATGTTTCAATAAAAGCTAAAGTAATTTGACTTGTAGGCGCAAGATGTAAAACCGATATCTAGGATTTTCGAGGAATTTGGCTTGTCATTAATTAGTATTTAGGTATTAACAAAAAATAAGAGGAATCTGAATTGAAGAACATAAAAATTGCATTGTTAACTATATGAAGAATAACATCTTGTCTTCTATTACCTGTTAACAATTTATCAATTTGTATCAGCCTTTCAGTTTTATATAATAATAAAATATGAAAAGTTCTCAAAGTGAATTATTAATTACAAGTATATAGTACCACCCCTTAGCAATTTTTCGAATAGACTCGTCCAAATATTTTCTTACGGATGGCCAACTATTTTCAAGACTTATGTATTTATTCTTTAAATTTTGGAAAAGTGAGATGAAGGATCTCCAGATCAACTCTTGTACTTTCCAACATTGGTTTACTCATATTAATAGGATCATCCGGTAACGTAATATGGCCGTTCAAAAACATATGCAAAAACTACCGGGGCTACAGTATTTTTTTTCAGAACATAAATTGTGTGTGAGAAGATCTGTCGCTATAGTTAATAAGAATGTTTTAGCTATAAAATAATAAAAGTATATAAACGATTATTATTTTTTTTTTTTTGGAAATTTGGGTATATGTTCCATTATCTAAGAAACCAATTAACAAAATGGAACGAATAAGTAGCTCATTTTGTAGGTTTTTCATTTCTCTTCAACATTACCCATAGTAGCGAACACTGTTTTATCGGTGGATTTTGTGTAAAAGGTAAAAAACTAAATTGTTACCGATTTTTCGCTGTTTTTTGTTAAAAAACAAAAACGCATGGATAAAAATGTTGAATTTTAAGTCAATTAGTCAAGTTTTATCATTAGAACACGTTCATGTCGGTTTTGTTCTACTATTAATTTTGTCCCGTAATTTCGTAAATGACCTGAGCTATAATGGAATCAGAAGGATCATTAATTCTGCACCATATCAAAGTATATTAGACTACAAGTGACACAAAAATATTGGTGTCAGTAAATATCAATTTTTAGCTCGTCTGAGGTTGGCGAAGGAGACTCCTTTTGCTGTTAGGTAACAATGACAATTTTGTAATCAATGTATGGCCCGCGAAATTGCTGTCGCATGCTGTGTAGCATCTTCGTATGAAAAATTACATATGAAAGAACGTTTATCTTGATTCAGAAATAGATTGGTGATCGCGTAAACCACATTAACAAGATCATAAAAGATTTTTTGTTTAGTAGGTACCTGCAAGTTAAAGTTTTAAAAAGAGATACTCTTAATCATATGAATAAATATAAATATACAAAATACGATGACAGGTGTAAGAGTGGTATCGTTTATAGAGAGGATTATACAGGGCTTTTATTTCAAAACTAGCCACCCAAAATAACTTGTATCATGTGATACCTCTTTTTAAAGGTCTCTTTTTTGAGAATATTTTTTTTAAATCAGATTATTTTTACAGAAACTCAGAAACTGCAAAAAAAATGTTTTTAAAATGATTGCCAATTACCCCAAAATTGGTTTAGGGTGGTTTTTAGGGTCTGTAATCACAAATTCGAGCTCAGATTTGCAAAATTCCAGATGACGGATGAAAATTTTCAGTTCACTTCAACATTGTCCTAGTACCAAACACGGTTTTATCGGTGAATTTTGTGTAAAAGGTTTTAATCATTAGAACACGTTCATGTCGGTTTTGTTCTACTATTAATTTTGCCACCAGAAGGTCTTTTTCTCCGTAAATGACCTGAGCTATTAGTTATTTATGTAGACTGTAACATCCGTTTTATTGTCAAACTTTTAATGGAAACTTGTGAATTGCTAAATATGTCATTGCAAACTTTTTAGTTTTTAATTACTTATTCAGTTGTGTTAAGTTGTGTTGCTGTTGAAAACGGAATCTCATTTAGATCCTGAAACATTTAAAGTATTTTAAATATACTGTGGCTTTCCAGCAATTATGGTGTAATTCGCAAAAACAAATTTTACAGGCGACTCTAGTATTTGTTAAAACCACAAGCGAATTGTGTGCAAATATTGCATATTAATCGCTTGTTGTGTTTTTTACCACAATTTACACTTTCACCAATGATTTTTCACCTAAATATGCCTGTAATAATTTACCAACAAATTACTATTGGAGGTATTCAATGATTCACAGAACACTACTCCCTGACAGCATAAATCCTCAAAAAAAAAACGACACCCGATTTCGGTATAACGCCTTATTGCATAGACGTCAACGAAAAGAATACGAAAACTTAAAAACTTGCAAATTGGCCTTTCTGTAAAAGCTTTACTGGAAGCCAATGGATAAACTATTCAAATCCAGATTGTTGCTCCTACATTAACCCCGCTCAATCAATGTTTCGTTTTCTTTTCTTCGTTTCTTTTGCCTTTCAGGTTTCTCATACATTTTAGAAACGACCGATTGATAAATTTTACGGTGGTGACTTTCCGAGGCAGACATGTCGAACGACAGAAGAATAATTGAGTAGAAATATTGGTAAATTGGGAATAATAATACAATGATCAACAAAATTAGGAGAGCACCGAATTATACATAAACTAATGACAAGACAGGAACTGCATCAAGATATGTTAAAAATATGTCGATTAACATGTACATTTACGAGTGAAATGATAATAAGTGAAGGGGACTTATTTTTTTTTAAATGCATAGGTAGTAACAAAACAGTATAGTTTTAAAGGCAATAAATACGAATATCATTGCTACAACCCTTATCTAAATTAAAACTTGGAAAAACTAAAATTTCCAAATGGTTATCACAGATATATAGATAAAGTATCAATAGGCAATATGTATTATTAGTAATTTTGCAAAAATTGTTCCGAAAATTGTTAAAAGCAAACTTACGAATTGTCTTCTAAACGTTGTTTGTGGCATATTAAAAAAACCTAAAAGTAAACTTACGAACTCTCTAGAACAAAATATTCTACTCTCTAACTTTCAATTTAGTATCCGTAAAACCAAATGTACTGAAAATGCCATAGATCTATTTTTTTAGGTCTTATAGTTACGGCAATAAAGGGGTACAATTTTACATATTTTTGTTAATATCTTTTGAATAATTTATATTAAAGATATGAAAAAATAATTTGGTCAAGTGCGAGTTGGACTCGCATACTTAGGGTTCCGTACCACCTTCAAGATTCGAATATTCCAGTTTCAGACAAGCAGGGAATGAGTGCATTTCCTTATACTTACCCTTATATCTTTTAAAGGAAGCGTTTTAAATTTATAAAAAATATACACTTTGATTTTCCAAACATAGACTTTTTATTTTATCTGCTTTAGGATTCGCTTGATTTTTATCACAATACATATGTATTTAATTTTCTAATTTGGCCCCCAAAAAGTAACATTAGAGTTTTATTTTACTAATAAACTTTCAGAAATGCCTTTTATAATCTACTGTCTGAGTTTTGAGGCTCTGTAGATTGGAAGAAAAACGGCAAAATAGGTCAAAGTTTAATTTATAAATTATTAAATCTGTTATTCAAATTATTTAAAAATATAAATAAAATATATTTTTCAAATTTTAAATAATTTAGTTTCTAAAGTGGGAATTAAGTCGATGTTTAATATTTTTAATATCATTTATACAAATGATTTAAAAATATGTTATATTTGTAATTCACATAATGAGCCTTTTATCTGATATATTACATGATGCGTTTGAAAACTTAATCTTTATTTTCCATTTAATTGTATAATTTGTCCCTAAAATTACTATGGGGGTTTTCTAGTAATTTATTTTCCGTTTTGATAATAGATAATAGAATTAGGGATATTTTTTAAATATTTTTTTAATATATTTTAAAATATTCATTTTAAAAAAATTAAAAAAATATATTAGCACCTATTCGCTATAATGAGCCCTGGGATTTGATATATTACATGACCCGTTAGAAACAATTATAATTTTTTATTTTCCATTTAATTCTACAAAATGAATATTAGGGGTTTCTTCTTATTTTTCCAGTAAAGTTCAGGTGAGGGGCTATACTTCCAGTTTTTCAAAATTTTTCAGCTTATGGTTTCGGAGATAAGGGGGAATGGGTAATTTTTTTTATATTTTTGTTAATATCTTTTAATTAATTTATTTTATAAATATGGAAAAAATGTATTTGTTTTCTTCATCATGACCCTTTTATTTGATATATAACATGCTGGGTTGGAAACAATTTTAATTTTATATTTTCCATTTAATTCTATAATTTGCCCCCCAAAAAAAATATTAGGGGTTTTTCCTTATTTTTCCAGTAAAGTTCAGGTGAGGGGCTAAACCTCCATTATTTTTTCAAAATTTTCCAGCTTATGGTTTCGGAGATAGGGGGGGATGGGTAAAATTTTTTATATTTTTGTTAATATCTTTTAATTAATTTATTTTAAAAATATGAAAAAAATATATTTGTTTTCGTCATAATGAGCCCTTTCATTTGATATATAACATGATGGGTTAGAAATAATTTTAATTTTAATTTTCCATTTAATTCTATAATTCCCCCCCCAAATAAATATTAGGGGTTTCTCCTTAATTTTACAGTAAAGTTCAGGTGAGTGGCTACCTCAATTTTTTTCAAAATTTTCCAGCTTATGGTTTCGGAGATAAGGGGTGGAATGGGTAAATTTTTTTATATTTTTGTTAATATCTTTTAATTAATTTATTTTAAAAATATGAAAAAAATATATTTGTTTTCGTCATAATGAGCCCTTTCATTTGATATATAACATGAATTTTGATATTTTCCATTTAGTTCTGTAATTGCCCCCCCCCCAAACTTACAAGTAGAGGTTTCTTCTTATTTTTCCAGTAAACTTCAGGTCAGAACCTATAAATCTATTTTTTCAAAACTTTACGTTTTATAGTTTCGGTGATAAAGGGGGGGGATTGGGTAAATTTTGGTATATTTTCGTTAATATCTTCTTAAATATTTTTTTTTTTTATGAAAAAAATATATTTGTGTTCCTCAGAATGAGACCTTTCATTTGATATATTACATGATGCGTTTGAATTTTTTTTTATTGTTCTGTATTTCCCTTTTTTTTTCAAAATTTTAGGCTCAGTAGTTTCGGTGATCAGGTGATATTATAAGGGTATATACGGAATCCTACAAAATTCTAATTGTTGTCGGTTTCGAACCCAAGAACTTTGGATTCGCAACCGTGCACATTAGATCTTATTTTTGCAGAATATAAAAGTTTCGATGTATGTAATACACCAGTCCCTCTATTGAGTGGTAAACGTACTTACGATAAGAAAACGATGAAAATAAAAGACAAGGTTTGCTTAATTTGTATCCTTCTATTAGTCTAGATTCGTTAATAAAATAAAAATTTAATGCCAAGTTTATTTTTTGTATGGTATTCTTTTTAATTTCTGACGTATGGCATGTCTCCAATTTAATATATCACAAAGAGAGAATGGACTGAAAAGCAAATGTTGTGCAGGTATTCTATATTACTTGGATGTTATATTGGTTTATTTCCTATTTATTATTGATTTTCTATGAAAGAAGAAACTCTTAATATATTACCTGGTCCCTGTTTATTACACAGAGAACTGAAGTGGATGGGTATTTCAAAATCGAGGCAGTGTCGGTCGTCTCAGTCAGGTCAAAAAAAATAAAGCTTCAAGTTGCATTTCATTCCCTTGCTCATCTATTTTTATATCTGTAAGTGTAGGCCTCCGTTAAGAAGCTTTCGCCCAAAAATTAATTTAATTAATACCCCCCGTAGTTTCCCATATACATACATCGTGGTATACGCTATATGCAGATGGGTTCTTTTTGTTGAAAAATAAGAAACATTTTCATCACCAAACTTCGTAGGAATCTAAAAATAACCACCAGGTACATAATTTCCACTTAAACGCCTTACGGGAAAAAATCTGTTCATCCTTGTAGCCCCTCTTTCATTAACTCGAGACACCCAGCATTTTATCATTACCTGCGTTAATGCAATTCTCCCCGTTACGTTCCATTAAGTTCATTTTATTCGCAGCTATAACTCTCGCTTCGGGTGGGGCATCGAACAAAGCAAGTTATTGCCTCCTATTTTGCCAGTAATCTATTGAAAGTAGAGTGGAGCTGGCTCCCTCTATCCGTTATCAACTCAACAACAAATTAGATCGGGACATTTGCAGTGCCGGGAAGTTTCCCAAAAGGCGCCCATTACGTGACCGGCAAAGTAGTGCACCGAAACTTGTCACAACTGTGTAACTTTGCTACGATAAATCTGCTTGTTATCCTCCTTAACTTCACCAACTACTACACTTTCTGTATCCTAACGATAATTTATTGAGTAAAACTTAAAAGTTTTGCCTGTGAACCGAAATGCGAACGCATTAAGGGTTTTACAACAGTATACAGGTTGTCGATTGAAATTCCTGCAATGACCTCTGAAACCCCACAGAGCTCTCTCTAAGTGAAATTATAGAATTTTAGCTGACTTCCGAAAAAAAAAAGAAAGTTATCCATTCAGCCGATTTATTTATAGCCCAGGTCATTTACGAAAATACGTGACAAAACTAATAGTAGAACAAAACCAACATCAACTTGTTCTAATGATAAAACGTGATTAATTGATATAAAATTCAACATTTTGTATTGATGCGTTTTTGTTTTTTTTTAAAAAAAACCTCAAAAAATAGGTAACAATTTAGTTTTTTACCTTTAACACAAAATCCACCTATGAACGTAGTTTGGGGTTGTACAACCAGACTTTGTCCTTCTCTTCGAACCCGTCTTCAGCCGGTCACTGGTGGCCAACATCTGCGTTCGGGCTAATTCGTGTATTGCCAGCATGTTATGTCGGAGCTGGTCGGCATAATCGCCGATGTCGTGGGAAGGTTCTTCGGGGGAGCCAAAAGTCAAATCGCAGTGTAATCGCAGCTCCTTTCCGCATAGGACTCTGGCTAGAGTCAGGCCTGTACTATTATGTACGGCAGAGCGATATGCCAACAGGAATATGGGAATATGCTCATCTCAATCATGCTGGTTATTGCTGACGACCTTGGATAGGTGTTGTTTCAAGGTCCTGTTGAATCTTTCCACCATTCCGTCTAACTGTGGGTGTAATGGTGTTGTTCTCGTTTTCCTGATCCCCAACATCGTGCAAACCTTCTGGAATACATTCGATTCGAAGTTAGGCCCCTGGTCTGAATGTAGTTCCATCGGGACGCAAACCTGCTGAATAGTTGTTCTACTAGCACAGTCGCTACCGTGGTTGCCTCTTGGTTGAGTATCGCATATGCCTCAGGCCATTTGCTGAAGTAATCCATTGTGACCAGAATGTATTTGTTCCCCCTCTCAGACTCGGGAAACGGACCGGCGACATCGATGGCAATTCTCTCAAATGGGACGCCCACATTGTACTGCTGCATTCTGCCCTTGGTTCGGGTCGTCGGGCCCTTACTGGCTGCATAGATGTTACATTTCCGGCACCAAGCTCTGACGTCTTCAAAGTAATTTACCCAGTAGTATCGCTGGCTGGTCTAGGCTTTTGTTCACGCCCAGATGGCCCCCGGTAATCCCATCATATACTTCGGTCAGGATGGCTGGTACCTTTTTCTTAGGAACTACCAGTTGGAACTTGGTTTCTCGGCCATCGGTGCTTTCCCAAACTCGCTTGAGCATTCCATTCTCTACTCTTAGAGAGTCCTATTGGGCCCATAACGATTTCAGCACGCCCGAGTATCTAGCTACCTTGTCCCATCGTTGCCTGGGTGCCCTTCTTGTTTTGAGTGACAAGATTGGTTCGATGTCTGGATCAGCAATGCTCTACAGGGTCTTCTAGATAGGGTATCGGCATTATTGTGCAAACGGCCGGCACGGTGTTCCAACTTGAAATCGTATTGCTGTAGTTTCTCCGTCCACCTGTCCAATTGTCCTTCCGGTGTCTTCATGTCCAGCAGCCATTTGAGGGCGGCATGATCTGTCTGGATTAAGAAATGACGACCACAGAGGTATTTGTGGAAATGGTCTACAGTTCTTATTATTGCAAGAAGTTTTTTTCTGGTGACGCAGTAATTTCTTTCCGGTTTCGAGAATCCACGGTTGTAGTACTTGATCACTCTCTCTTTACCATCTTGCACTTGGGATAGGACAGCCCCAAACCGTGCTGCTGGAGTCGGTGTCTAAAATGAACTTGCCGAACTGTGTAGAAAAGGCTAGGATTGGGCTGGAACATAGCTGCCTTCAGTCGCCTGAATGATGTTTTGCAATCCTGATTCCAACAGAAGGTCTCTTTCTCAGTGGTCTGCCGATGTAGAGGCGCGGCAATGGTGGCAAATCCCTCAACAAATCGCCTGTTAGTAGGAACAGAGGTCTCTCGGGACTGGCAAACTCTACTTCGTTTTGGAATAAGGAACACTTCTTCGGGTTGAGTCTCAGGTTGGCGTTATTATTTCTGGAGAATACTTCGCCCAGGTTCTTCAGATGGTCGTCGAATGTCTGACCCATGACTAGAATGTCGAGGTATACTAAGCACGTCCTCCATGTTAACCCGCTCAGTACATACTACATAAGCCTCTAAAATGTAGCGGGTGCATTACATAACCCAAAGGGCATGACCGTGAACTGAAACAGCCCTTTACTGGTGGAGAAAGCTGTCTTCTCTCTGCCAATATCTACTTTTTAGGTCTAGTGTGGAGAACCAACGGGAGCCTGCTAGTGTGGTCAGAGTGTCATCGATACGGGGTAATGGATAGCTGTCTTTCTTCGTGACGTCATTCAGCTTTCTGTAATCCACGCAAAATCAGGTGGTTTCGTCCTCCTTTTCTCGCTTCGTCTAAGGCACATTGATGTTTGTCAGCTAACTGAATCAACTTGCTAGGCAAATCCCGTCTTCTGTAAAAACACATCACCTTTGCCTCCACATTCCCTGATGCGGTTTTGTTTAATTCTTCTATCCGACGTATTTGAAACGGAGATGTCGAAGACGTTTCAAAATAAACGTAATCTCCGACGCGATACATGTTGGCCGTCATTTTCGTAAACACAAAACTACAACGTTTTATTTACTTTAAATATATACAACAGCTGATTCGAATTTCACAATAACAATTCTAGATAAGCTCTTCGCTGCACTAACTAACTGCCGCGATTAGGGGTGCTCTTTTTAAAACCAGCATCGAAAACTATCGTGCAATCCATTCTCAGTTCTACAGCTGCCGAGCCATTTCGAGATCAATTTTTTGTCCTAAAAGCGATCGATTTCGTACTGGAATGAAACCAGGGCCGGCTTAGGGAAATTTCGTTACAACAGTTTGCTTCTAGGGTAGTCATAAAAATAAATAAATCATTGGAGTACATTCTTTAACTTCAAAATCGTTATGTATCTTCTGAACGGGTAGGAGGATATGCTGTTCTCGCATTTTCATTTTTCTATCGAAAGTATCATTTTGCCATCCACCTTACAATTTATGTTACATACATTAACAGATATTGCCTGACATATAACGACAATATTTAGGATCGGTTTCAACTTAATGTTTTTTCATCCAACCTTCTAAAATATAACCACAAATGCTTTTCCTGAATGTACTTCTACATATACTAAAATATATTATTAGTGTTATTAGCCCGACTTATCATAAAATGATTTTTCACAGGTGACATGTATCATAATTCATTACGTTACGAAAACATGCCAAGAACTTTTTAATGGCATAAGAAATTGCCGAGTTATTAATAGACGAGGCTGAAAAAGTTACATTCTAGCAATGGAAAAGTTTCATGTTATATCAGGACAGCTTTGTGTAGAGACATCTTGCAAGTCATAATAAATTGTTTTGCAATAAATACCATGAAACAGTTATTGGAAGCAGAGTCTAACGATAAAGTACGTTTTAAATTGATTTGTTAGAAATTAGAAGCTAAATAAAAACCAACAAATGTTCAATTAAGATAATTAAGTATATTTCTTTGCAATTTCATGTAATTTCAAAATAATTGTAAATGATTGTTGAGGAGGGTCTAGATTATTCTGCCTGTTTATTGGGATTGTTTCTATATTCACTTCTTTCCTGGGCAATTTAGAAGAATTCCACTGATGTAACTTCCAGAAAGTCATCCTCACAGGTCTTCTAAGAGCAAAGCAAGTATTTTCATATCATTTTAAAGACTTAAATAAATAAGAGTTTTTCTATAAGGAGGCATTTAGTGTTTCGAGCAATTTCAACAAATTGCGCCTACTACATTTTGAACAATCAAAACAGGTCTTAGATTTTTACCTCCTCCATCATTCAGATATTAATTATTAAAATCTCCAAAGTTACATTTAGAAAAGCCGTTATGAATGTAATGAATTTTATATTGGAGAAACCTCTAGACTTCTAAATGTAAGAATAAATGAACACAAAAATTAAATAAAGAAGGACAATTCGAATAGTTGAAAACGAAAATGTGTGAACATTCTTGGGACCTTGGTCATAATACAATTTCAAACGTGACCCATATTGTACAAAGAAGAACACAGCACAAAGCGAAAGCAGAAAGAGAATGTGTTAATTTTGTTAAATGTAAGCGATTGCATAGATACTATTTCATTACATTTCAGTCGTTCCTAATTGCCGATAATCAAGAAGAAAATGAGTAACAGCATATCCTTTTTTTTCCTCATGGCCTTTAATGGAAATACTGAAACTTCTTCAAATAACATCGCACCTAACGCCACCACAAAAAATTCTGAACATAACTCTTTAACACACAAACAGAGACAAAGCTGCAAAAAACTTTGCGTTTTGTACTATAGACTGGTAAATTGGCTGCATACCATTCTATGATTTATAGGCTCATAAGTGTCCCATTATCACACAATTTTCGGCAGAATCTATAAATAAATAGGCTAAGACAAAATGATTAGGTACCATTTTCTCCTCTGTCTCTCAACCGATTTTCTTCATTTTTATTTTGTTTCGTAGCTACTGACGACCTTCAGTGCAGAATGCTAATATTAATTTATAATAATGGTTCATTCATTAAATAAAATATAATAAAAATTCATTATTTACGTCATAATGTCAACGCCAAACAACTGAATGTGCCGCGTTCCGCCACTGCCAGACTCAAAACATTGAGTAATTATATATAGAGGGACCAATGCTGTTTATACTTAGAGCATGTACTACTGGAAGTGGCATGCAAGAGTTGTTATTGTTTAGTGGTAAAATAATCGTTGTATATTATAATTATACAGGGCGATTTCAGATATGTTCAAAATAATTTTTTTCGTGGGTGGCACATAAGCAGTTGTATATACAGGGTGTTTAAAATACAGAGTAGAGTGCAATTATAACTAATAAAATAATTATATAGGGAAGCCCATTAGCGGTTGAATTTACAGGGCTCTTGGAATAGAAGGTGCAGTAGAATTACGGTTATACAGGGTGGTGCAAAGAGTATTATACAGAGAGGCATATACAGGATGGCGGAAATGGAAATGCAACATTTTGTAACCCATAAGCAGTTGTATATATAGGGAAGATGAAATATAGGGTGAGAGGAATTATAGATATACAGGATGATGATAAAAAATGTTAGAAACGGAAATGATTTATAGAGTAGCCCACGAAGAGTTCCATATATATGATGATTGAAATATAGGTCAGAGTAGAATTATAGTTACAGAAGATAGTTAAAAATTTCATAAACAAAAAGAGTAAATACCGTGGCTCATAGGCAGTGGCATATACAGAATGGTTTACCGGGTGGTTCAAAAATATTAAAAAATATTATGCGTGGTCCATGAGCAGTTGCATATACAGGGTGGTGGAAATATATAATGAGATGGAATTATTATAATGAGGATTTTAATAAATGTTTGAGAATTGAGTGCAATTATAGCTATACAGACAGGTTAGAAAAAATAAATATGTATGGTAGCCCATTAGCGGTTGCGTTGTTGTCATATTAAATTAAGAATTACGAATTTGAACACAAATAATGTCCTATGAAATATATTTGAAAAAAACTTGAATTTCTTTACTTATTTGTAGAAGCGAGATGTAAGACCGACATCTAGGATTTTCGAGGAAACTATCACACAGAGGTTCCTAATCTGGATCCTTTCCCTGTAATTGCTGTTCTCCCTAAAGTCCTAGGATAGAATGTTACGATAAAATTTTCAGGTTTCTTAACCTAGCAGAGATATTGACACAATTGGTCGAATCAAATAGCTTATAATAACGGATACTACCCAGAAACGATTGATTTAATTCTCAGGAACAAACAGTTACAAAAGGCATTAAATGTAGTTTACCAGTTCAAAAAGAAGGTGAGAAAATCTATAAGAACTTAAAGTATTTTAGTAAACAAAGTCACAAAATTAAGTCAATCTTAAGTAAACAGGATTTAAACGTTGCATTTAAAACTTCTAACAATGTAGGAAAGTTTATCAAAACTAATAAACAAAATACAAACTAAAAAATTTAAAAATAGTAAATCAGGGGTATATAAACTGAATTGGGGTACATGTCCCAAAACCTACATCGGCTACTCATACAGATATTTAAAAAATCGCATATCTGAGCATAAAATGGTTATGAGACAACTGATCAAAAATCTAACTGTGTATGTCGTACATTTAGCTTCTGAAAATCTTCAATTTAACGAAGATTTAGAAATTTTGCTTACAGAAAACAAAGAGTTTAAAATTGAATTACTTAGAAACTTTAGAAACTAATAACCTTAAATTTTCAGGTTAATTGACCAACTATATACAAATTCGTCCCCTGTCCTTAATCTCTTTAATGGTTCTGTATGAGTTTACTATAAATAGAATAATTTTGGCGAACAACGGTAGTTGTTTAAAATACGTTGTACACCTGAGAGTCCGAGAGCCCACTGCAAAAATCTCCTACATTAAATCAACAGCATAAAATGTTTTTAAAATGGTAGTACTTACTACTAACTACTTGTTACTACGAACAATAAGAAAATATCCCACTGCTTGGGCTGGCTCTGTTCAAATCATGGGTATCTGCTCTTCTATGAAACATTTTTAGGACCATAAGTTTACTGTTACAGTAACACCTTAAAACTACCTCTAAAATTTTGTTATAATTGTATAAAATCATAAAATAAATAACTGCTTTATTAAATCCCGTTCGGATATCTTGCTCAACCCTTTTTTACATTTTTTGTATGGTGCATTTTTATACGAACCTCCCAACAGCATAAAATATTCAGTTTCTATTTCTATTATTCAGTTTCTATTTCCAGCTTTGTTCTTTAGGCAGGACCTGTAGAAAAAAAACTGCTCATCTTATTTTTTGATCTTATTACTGAAGCTGAGATGTTTCCCTTACTTACACACATATTTTTTATACCTGTCTATCTATCTGTGTTATAAAACACATTTATACTTGTCAGTATATGTAATAATGAAAAACTACGTTCTTGTATAAAATCTAGACAACCAGGTGCCATTGGTCATACCAAATTTTGTTTAGCGCAAAATATCCTAAGTATAGTTTCCATCATTATCATGGATTTTGATACAGTATCAGAAAAATAATTTATTAATTGAAACTCACGATGCTACTCTAAGATAAGAATTGTCAGGAAAAAAATTACAAACTCGTGAAACGATTCATTTTTTCCAAATGAAAACTCAACAAATAACAATATAGTAAAAAACTAACCTCAAACAGAAGCGAAACAATGGAACGCCCACCTCACGTCTGTATCAGATATTATGAGGGTCGAATCTCATTCCATATAAACTTATATATCAAAGCGGTAAATGGTTTTTCTAGAGGAGAAGTATTTTTCTCTTTTGAGAAAGACAGGAAATAACAAAAGCCTGCGGGTAAAGAATGATGGGTCCTTAATGGTTTCTAAAATATTTGTGAAACCAGCTATAACGAAGTGTATGTCGGAAAATAGAAACGCCATAGCTTCACGAGCGATGCTTCCTACAATTTTATTTGGAAAGATTACAAGGAAACGGTTTAGTCTGTAAATTAGATAGACTACAAAGATATTGTTAAGTAATAGTTTGTAAGAATTGCTTCACGTAGGAATTGTATAAATCTTGAACAGAAATAAAGAAACATTTTTGCCGGAAAATCAAATATGTCCAGCATTAGTGGGGGAATTGATTCAATTTTTCATTAGTTGTTATTTATTTGAAAAAACATTATTTCAGAGTATACCGTTTTCATAGTCATTCATCTAGTGGGTTTTCTATAAGAAAAAATTTGGCTACTCCACAAAAGTAGTCTTGTTGATAATCTTCAAAGGCAGCATCAAAAGCACAAACTAAGATTTAACATCTAGGTAATGTTTCTGAAAGATGTGGATGATATATATATAAACATGAATAACAAAAAAAAGCGAAACCAAAGAATGATTACCATAAAATATTCACCCCAACGTGGACTGCACCTACCATACTAATAGATTACCTGCACCTTAAGGTGAAGAGAGTTTCTGTTCTTTGGAGTTCCCGTTACCTAGAACCTACGCCAGAGAAAAAGGGGCCCTAAAAATCCAGCTTTCTCTTTGAGTAAATTATTAATATTGTTTGATCGAAGAAAAAAAGAATACATTTTAGTGGAGTTCATTTTATTTTATAATAAATAGGTGACAGATAAGAGGTAACCTTATGGGTTACACAATTGGCGCCCAACGTGTGATTTTATTGTTGTTGTGTAACATTTTTGTTACGCAGACGAAGTAAGCACTGCAAAATATATGTCTCCAACTGCAGCATTTGTATGTTATAATTAACATATAGCCCTCTTTTTTGTGAATAAAAAATAATTTTATAGCGCATTCGGAATCATTTGGAAATTATGCAAGATGTTTTTCAAAATTAGCACCCCAGGCTTCTAGATAATATCTAACTATTGTAACGGCCAATTTACTGAAAACAATCAATGGATTTCTTTCTGTATATAATTTATGGATTAAAACCCTAAATACTTTGGCATATCAATGCACCATATGTAAGTGTCGGCGAACAAAACTCCTAATTATAGATATTTAACTTTTTTGGATTCTCTAAAATAAGGACATTTACAGAGTACTCCGTGGCAATTAGAGTTATGTATTATAAGGAAAATAGCGAAGTTGGGTCAATTACCGTAATGAAAAGGTTACATAATTTGTCTTAGATACAAAAAACGTATGTTGGGTTTCATATAACGATAATTTCGTTTTACTTTTTCAGTTACCCCTTTTAATTCTTCCCACTTATCACCTTCAAAAACTATAGCTGTAACGCCATCTTATTTATTATTAATTGTATTTTGAATCTCGCAGACGTTTCGCCAAGATCACACTTGGCAGCCTCAATGCGTTGTCACGGTGAGAATGCGAGACCTTGGCGAAATTTCTGCAAAATTCAAACCTGAAACATACTAATTAATGAGTGTATTCCCGGATAAATCTTCACATTGTTCCATCCATGAAACTTTACGAGTGAACGTTTGTAAGTATATAAGTTTGAAAGTATGCATATTTATACAAATCAACATTCATTCTATCAGATTAGCCTTGCTAGACACACGATAAACATAAATGTAACACTAATAGAAGGTAAGCTAACTCTTACTAGATAAAGTTGACTTGATGGAAAAATTGTGTTATATTTTGAAGAGTGTACATTTAGCAATAACTTTACATGAAGATATGAGTATTGGCATAACTTATTTAAGTCTCAATACGAATCTCATTGAAAAAAGGGCGAAATAGGTGGAAAGTGAGGAAAACCTATGCAGTAAATGGCACTTCTTTCCCAAGGCAGACACAATTGGAAGAAAATGATGAGCGATGATACATAATGATATACAGGATAAACTGGAACTAGTTAATAATTTACAGGGTATTAAGGTGTCGATGTTCAGATTTATAAAGCCATGAGAGAGCTGAGAATAGCAAGCCCATCTTACGCAAATGACCCTGAAACAGACAACAAACGAGGTAGCATGGAAGGGCTAAATGTCAGATACATTTGAAGTGGAGCAACAATTCTGTTTAACTTGGTAGTAGGAAACATGTTTAAGAGGAAGTAAGGTTAAACAGAGGAGCCATATTCAAGAACGAACATCAATGACAATAATAGCAAAATCTAAGAATAAATTTATAGCGGTGATAGGAAGAATAGCGACGGACGCAAAGAAGTTTGGTGTAAAAATAAATAAAGAGAAAATAGCATATATGGTAGAGGGAGCCATGGAAAAAATAGAAATAGTAAATGGACAAAATAAAGTTTCAAGAAGGTGAGGGACTTTACATATTTGGGGGTTAAGTCGACGAAAATGGAAAAGAGGATGTGGAGATTAAAGCAAGGATAGTAAAGGAAAGCAGGCCGTATGAAATAGTGATGGACAGGTCCGGATGGACACGCATCTCCGGACCTGCAGCCCTAGTGTTAATGATGGATGTACATCCATGTACTGAATATAGTTTAGGGATGTGTAGGTTCGGATGCACACGAATCCTCGGACCTTTGTGAATGAAAGAGGTATATCGTTACCGATCGGCGGAACCACATGTTGGTGTTATACGCGGGAACGGCATCGCAACATGCCATGAACAGTACTGAATCAATGATAGCGGACTGGGAACTGCGGTTCGGAGTAAGGGTACCGTTATTAGTTATTACCGATAGGTTGATCATATAGAAGTATTGTTGGTTCATCATTATATATTTTTATGGTTTTACTTGTCAAATATGACTATTTTTATTTGTAACAAAATAATAATTATTTTTGATAAATAATTATCGTTTTCTCGTAATTTTATTATATAAAGGGTAAATACCAACAATTTTTATACATACACTTTAAAACTGTATTACAATCCAACACTCCGCCTGCAGTCCGACTCCGGTGATCACAGTTAGACAGCCGGACCCATATGGGTCCGACGGACTCGGGTCCAGGATGTACATCTTTGGAACTGGATGCATATCCGGATCCAACTCCGAATTATGAGCGGACCTGTCCATCTCTAGTATGAAATGCTGAGAGTGTAGATGAAATCCAAAATTGTGTCAAGGAAAACCGACGAAAGACTATATAGGACAGTAATTTGGATGACAGTGAAATATGAAAGTGGAACATCAGTTCTTAATAAAACAGAATAAACTCTTCTGCTAGAACGATGGGAAAGGAATATGTTTGAGGAGTTTTAGGGAGGTATAAGAAGGGAAAGTGGGTGGAGGAGAAGTAAAAATGAAGAACTCGAAAACATATATGGCGAGCCCAAAATATCTATTTTTGCAAAAGCCTAGAGACTCAGATGGGTTTGACACGTATAGTGAATGATAAGAGAAAAGTTGCTTGCCAAAAATTATCAAAACCGATAGAAGCGAAAAGAAATGGATGCCCTCAGAGAGGATGGGTGGACAATCAGCATAGAGCAGTAGAATGCGAAGGCGTACCAACCGACATGAAGTGAGTTGTTTAGTTATGGGCCTGTTGTATGTTTGAAATAAAAAATGTGTAGAAGAAAAAGTCACTAAATAATAATGACTCTACGTTATGACTATCCAACAGCAATAACTTTAATAATTTTTACCTGAACTAATTTAAATTATTCACCAAGAATTTTATAACCAAAGAGAACGCAAAATCATGTGATTTTAAAGCTATTACTACTAATAAAGACTTTACTGAACAGCTTCTGTTAGATAAAAACAAACACGAAAATTTATTCACCCATCTGACGTCTAATCTTTTATATTCATGTAGTAAAACGGTCGAAAGAGGTTAATAAAATCTCTGAATGAGGGAATCGTATATCTTCTGAGTGCGTTACGAAGAGGTACAAGTGAATTTATTTTACCTTAGATAGGTAATAGCACTCAATGATTTACTACCTAAGAATTTATTCTCTAAGAATAGCTCTATTATAGGATAGTGGAAATAACGAACCCAGTTCATAATTTTCGATTCAAATAAGAACTTTTTCGTTTTATCTATTTTACCTTCTTTTGAGACGATATCTAGTTTTAAATGTAAATAATAGTTGCTCTATTGTGTGAGGAGCTACAAGTTTGATTAACAATAAGGTTTAATTGAAGAATGGGTATATTGAAAACATTTATCCTACGGTAGAGTGTTGGTATTTTTTTAATCCCGATAAAAATAATTCGATGACATGACATCTCCCGCCCTACTCCCTCATTTCTACCAACTATAAGATTATTCTGAGTCTGTCTTATCTAATGGATCTCTTTGGTTTCTGCAGGCAATTTGGGCATCTTCTACTTTATTTTTACGTATTTTAGGGAAATAACACTACTTCTGATCGAGCAAAAAGCTGCATAATTTCCTTGCAAATGTAGCAAATTTTATATCGACAAAAATATTTATGTCTCTAAAGATCTATATATAAATTGGCAAAGACAAAACGGTTCGGTACTATTTTTTCCTCTATCCTTCAACAGATTTTCTTTATTTTTGTTTTGTTTTAGTAGCTATTGACGACCTTCAGTGAAAATTCATGAAATAAACTAAAATAAAAAATTCATAATTTAGGTCCATACTGACAATGCCAAGCAGAGTCGCCAGATCGCTTGGAGAGAAAAAAAGAAAAACAAACTAAATTAAACTAAACACTTACAAATTTTGATCGATTTCGAAAATTATTCTACATTATCACGCTATCTCACTCATAAAAATTTATATTATATGATAATAACCATTGATTTCTTTCTAAATATGGTTAGTCAACTAAAATTTGAATTGTGTATTATGTGGCAACTGATCAATGTGTTTCCAATAATATTTTATTGTTTTAACATTATGCTTTTAATGTCGGTTGTTTCTGTTTTAAAGGCTAAAAGTTTCATACAATTTAATTAGGATTACAAAGCCCATGATATGAATACAATTAGTGAGAGTTAAGATAAATAGTTAGATCTGAAATCACGGCAATAATTCTAATGTGCACGACTATCTTCGTTTTAGCGAATTTGATTATTTTTAACATTGTTACCCGTTAGGTATGTATTATTTGAAAAATTTCAATTTCAATACACTCACAAAAATTGTCAACACAAAAATTATTATTTAAGATAAGTTAATAGCATGTGCATTGTATTTCTTTATATTTTTGATATATTACAGAAATAGTCATCGGTAAATGTGTGTGATAAATTGAAATTCTTGATTTATTCAATAATAATATGATGGCACGAAAATGTGTATATTCTTTTTTTATTCAGGAACAGACCATTATTTGATTTTGCTTATTGAATATGCCTTAGCGTCGTACATGTACATTAACTGGAACCGTAAGACAACAAAACTGAAATATATTTTTAGTTAATTATAATTGTAGTGAACTATTTAGTATAAGTACACAAGTAAGTGCATCATAGTAGAACAAAATGTTGGAAATATGCAAATTCATATAGGTATATTATTATTATCTTCAAATATTTTGCAAAGATTTTCGTCGAATTTCGACCATTTAATGGGTCACATAAATCTCATTTATTTTATAATTGCAAAAAAAATCCAATTTTGAAAAGTAGCCCGTTGAAAGTTGTTCTAATCAATTTTGTTAAATCTAGGCACAAACTGATGGGCAATCAAATTTTACCCACATCTATAAAAAAAAGTTTCCCATTGTTGCTAACTAATAATAGTAGGTTTGTTCCTTCAACTGATTGTCGACCGATCGGCAATTGGTTAATGCATCGGTACATGAACCGTTTATTGCGCAACTCGATGCATGTACCAGTCGGTGGCTGCACCACCGATTCTACCCTGAAGCCGTACATTAACTGGTTGCGAATCAATCACCGTTTCACTTGGAACACGAAACTGAACCGTTCACTAAACGGTTTTGTTTTGAAGGAACGCTATTGTTCTTGTGCGCCGGTACGCGACCGTTGTGTATCGGTTATCTAGGCTGAAGGAACGAACCTAGTATCACTGCAAAAGTCAGCTGACATTGTTAACCTGATATTCTTTAAAGTATAATACTGACACTGAGTATAAATAAATACTTTACCTTGCTTTCATTGGCATATTATTTAATGAAACTTACCTGAAACAAAAAACATTGTTAGATAAAATAATACACAATTCCGAAAATATGGGTTATTAAAAAAAATAACCGAGTTCTAAATAAAAATAAAAAGTTGAAAATAATAATTAACAAAAACATAATACCAATAAGTATTTGTGTAGGTAAGTATTAAGAACCTATAGGCTAAAGAAATTACTGCACATTCACAGATGCTTGGTATAAAAAATATACAACGCCTATCAGGAATTTTCCTTGATAGATTACCGTTTGAGCTCTCTAAATTGATCAAGCCCTCTATGAGAAATCAGTAAGCGAATATTGAGGCAAAAATTCAATCAGAGAGAAGTTAACGGCAATTAAAGACATTTTTTAAAGCAAATTAAAGAAAGGCTGGGCTGGAATTCAGTTTTTATTTATGCTCACCGATTACTCTAAAATGGCTTAGTCGATTTAGATAATTTAAACCATATTCTATTAAAAGAATATTCCGAAGAGATTGTCAGTTTTCCAGAAAATCGGAATAAGCAGATGTTAAGACTACAGTTCAGTGAATCTCGACTGACTTCTCTGAAGCGACTGAATCGATTTGGATATTTTAAACTGTTTTCTATTAAGATATATTCTGCTGGGATATCATATAACCTTCAATATCAAAACACTTCATTTTTCAGAAATCAGAAAAATGATTGCATTAATTTATAAACATCAACGAAATGTGACAAACTTTCTTCATAAATATATTGAAAACTTTATTTATAAAATAAATTGTTTAGAAAACAATGGCCTAGAGGGGAGTTCCTTCACACGGCTTATAGTAGCGTGAAAATTCAACAAAATATTATATTCAGACTAAATTTATTATATATAGTGATACAGTGATAAATTTTAAAATAAACCTTATATTTATATTTAGAAAGATGGGTTCAACATAAGCAGTTGCATATATACAGGATATTTGAAATAAGATGTAACCATAAAGGATAGTTAAAAATGGGGGAGCGGAACAATAGTTATACAAGATCAAAAAATATTAGAAGCAGTGTGGTTGAAATGGGCTAAAATTATATTTATACAGGATGGTTTTCAAAATGTAAAAAAAATTATATACTTATAGGGTAGACCAAGAGCAGTTGCATACATAAAATACCCCGTTTATACTTGTTTATAACGTGAACACGAGAGTTTCAATGTAATTTATTAATTTACTATTAGTAGGAAAGTTTTAATAGTTATAAACTTAAAGTGAACTAAAAGTATAACGCTGTTAATTAACATGTATAACATTTCATCAATAAAGAATGGAGAAAAAAGCATTAATTAAAAAAAATTAATTAATATGGAGCCATACATATATACAGTAAATCATGTTTGGAGAATTTATTTGATTTATTAGTTTTCCAAAGCCTTATATCGAATCTCATCGATTGCCTATTAGATCAACGAGAGGAATAAACAGTTAAAAGTTTGTCTAAAATATGCTAAATGTGATTTATGAGTTAGAGATATAAATTTATTTATGCGTGTGTGTGTTTTTAAGATAATAACTTGCTAAAAGATATAATATTAAATAAAAAGAGTGTTAATCTTTTCAAAATCAGTTGTAAACAATGTTCTCTTGATAAGACATATGACTGCAAATTGAGTTTAAATATTTATATACTGAATTTTATATTTTATTTGTCGCAACTGTACAGCCTTCAGTAATATTGCATACAATGTTTGTACAGATTTCCTGAAAATCTTATAAATTAACTTTCTTATATATATATATATATATATATATATATATATATATATATCAGTCAAAAGATGAATAGCCAACATAATTAAAATCACAAGTTGTAGTAAAAAAAAACAATGTCTGAGAAAACCATAGTACATAATAATAAATATATTTTTATAATTAATATATTTTATTAATTATCAAAATGTTAATTACTTTAAATCTAATGAGTATATTTTTTCCTAACCTGCCATAAGATCAGCTTCATGTTCTCCTTGTTGATGAAAATAACACTTTAATCACCATTGCAACTTAATACAATTGTGTGCTTTACTTGAAAGATGTACAAATGAAGCCCCACAAATTAATATTTCATTTAATTTCATAGATAATAAGAGTAATGGAACTGGTTCAATATGCATATTTGTGAAAATAGTCCGAAACTTTTTAAAATGCCGAACATGCCTGCGCATGCGCATTACATAGGGTGAAACGATCTATTTGCCGCATTTACAATTCATCGGATATAAGCTTCAACTTGCAGGTTAATAATTCAACAAATTTTATTCGGCACTTATAGAAATTTAAATTAACAATTATATTACAAATTAGGATTAATACTTGAGTCATAACTAAATAGTGACAATTAGTTTACTTCTCCTGAAATTTATTCCTATTACTAATGATAACACAAGAAAATAGAAACAGAGACATCATTTTTCATTTTCATCGTTCAGTCTCAAATGATTGCTGCTCTTTTTTTCTTAATCTTTGAAATATGACTTTGTCGATCTGTTTGTCAGGCGGCAGTATTTATGGAAGGGACGCTAGAAATAAACCCAATTATAATAGGATAACAGAAATATTATATGGAATACCTGTTAATAAATCCCGACAAGTGCTTTTGCATTTCTAAAATGGAACGAGCTTATATAAACAAAGCCTTTCATTACTTACCGATACCAAAGGAAACGTTACTCATAACAACATGAAAATAACCCGAAGCCTACATTTAAATTTACTACAGTGATTGAAGTAAAGTCAAACAATAGAAAATGCACTATTGATTGTGTTCGTGTATACCTATCAACTATTGAAAGCTCGTTTTCTTTTCGATGCTACTACGATAAACTGACCTGAATGCAGGATATTAAAAGGATTACGGGATCTATTCTTAGCCTGCAGAATTTGCAGAACGTATAACGTATACATAATACGCGGATACGGTTGTATTTAATACGATATGATGAAAATGATATACGAGCAGCTTTTGTGAAGGTGGCAGGGGAAATGAAGTTGTTAAAACTTATAAGTAGGGTTGATCTGAATGAACAATAAAAGAAGAATCGTTAGTGGTAACATGAAGACTTTTGGAAATATTTTTTCTTAAGACTCAATCATTCTAAACGCGTAAGTTTTTAGGTTAGTCTACAGCAGATGTTGGTCCAATGCAGCTGTTACTAAAGGTTCGTTCCTTCAGCCGATTACCAACAGATGGGCAATTGGTTAATGCATCGGTACATGAACCGTTTATTATAGGTTCGTTCCTTCAGCCTAGATAACCGATACAAAACGGTCGCGTACCTGCGCACAAGAACAATAGCGTTCCTTCAAAACAATAACCGTATAGTGAACGGTTTCGTGTTCCAAGTGACACGGTGATCGATTCGCAACCAGTTAATGTACGGTAATTTCAATCACCGGCTTCAGGGTAGAATCGGTGGTGCAGCCACCGACTGGTACATGCATCGAGTTGCGCAATAAACGGTTCATGTACCGATGCATTAACCAATTGCCGATCGGTCGACAATTGGTTGAAGGAACGAACCTTATACAACTCGATCCATGTACCAGTAGGCAACCAAACCGCCTCATTAATGGCTGCACCACCGATTCTTCCCTGTTACCGGTGATCGAAATTATCGTACATTAACTGGTTGCGAATCAATCACCGTGCCACTTGAAACACGAAACTGAACCGTTCACTAAACGGTTAATGTTTTGATGGAACGCTATTTTTCTTGTGTGCAGGTACGCAACCGTTGTATATTGGTTATCCAGGCTGAAGGAACGAACCTTAAGTCTAGTCCAGATAGTGCATGCCATTTGTTTCACAAAAGGGAATTTTATTGTGTCAGTTGGTCTAAGTAAAAGAACCGACTTTATTTAATGTAGTTGTATTCTTATTAATAAGTTGCCTTTATGAATGAACAGATTAATTATTGAAGTAGAAAGAGCAGAAACGTTTTAATATAAATTAAATTAGCTCATAAATTATTAGTTGTGGACATTCAAACTGGTTACAAAACTTACCTTACACTCTCAAATTCTTCCCGCAAAATACAGATTCCATTGAAAACAACAAAGTTTCAGTCAATTTCCAGTATAACCAAAAGTGGCCGAGAAATTAGTTTAGTAAAAAAGAGCTCTCTCTGGGACAACGGAGGACTAAATTAAGTAGTACCAAAACTGTTCCAACCGGGCCAAAGTCCCTATAAAATAGGGAGGGTTCTATAGACAGACCAGCTTGGTGTCAAAGGTAGAGAATACAATCCTGATACTCGGGCTCCCGGGATTCCGGCTGTTTTTCGACCCGTACTTGGCTATTTTAGGGATATTGCTACAAACAATTTTAGTTTGCATTCCATAATCCATTGCGTCTTGACAATAAATAAGGACATAAAATCAACAGACAGCTCTACAAAAAATGTCAAAAATGCTTAAGATGTTAAATTGACAAAAATGTCAAAGAAGTCAAGAATGTCAGAAATATTAAAAATGTCAAACATGTCAAAATGTCGAAAATGTCAAAAATGTCAAAAATGTTAAAAATGTCAAATATGTCAAAAATTCCAATAATGCCAAAAATGTCACAAATTTCAAAAATGTCAGAAATCTCAAAAATGTCATACCTGTCAAAAATGTTAAAAATCTCAACACCCTCAAAGATGACCAAAATGCCAAAACCATCAAAAATGTAAAAAATTTCAAATATTCCAAAAAAATAATGGGCTTATTCCCCCTTTATCTCCATAACTATAACTACAGAGTTTATGAACTAATACAAAATATTGGTAACAGAAAATGCCAAAATAGTTATTTAATTTTAGGGAGTAAATTAAAAAATTCACCAAATAATCAAAAGGCAAAAAAATTAAGCGCATCATGTAAGTTATCAAAAGAGAGAAATAAAAATATATAGTTTAGGGAACTTTAACTAAACTACTCAGACGACAATTTGGAAACAATATAGGGAATTCTAAGTGAATTTTAGGTGCGATAAGATATCTAAAAATTTATATTATAAGTTGTCTAAATCCCGGGACCGTACTTGGCTACTTTAGAGATGAAGACGCGAGATGTAAGACCGACATCTAGGATTTTCAAGAGAATCAGTACACAGAGGTTCCGAATCTGGAGCCGTTCCGTGTAATTGCTGTTCTCCCTTAACTCCTAGGACAGAATGTCTCGATAAAATTTTCAGGTTACTTCACCTGTCAGAGATATTGAATACTCTCTTCGAGGTGTCATTCCTTTGTACGTAAGACAATATATATTATATATAAAAATATAATATATATTGTTTCTGGTCGGGAACCTTCATCAGTGCTCATTATCCTATTACGTCGTTCAGACAACTGAAATAATGAATAATTCTGTTTCATTATGTTTCAACTCAAAACCTTATTAAAAATTGGGAAGAGTATGAACAGAACGTCAACTTTCCTTGAAAAAAATCATTGGTCAAGTGGGAGTTGGACTGGCATACTAAAAGTGCTGTCATATCTTTATATTTTCTTATAATTTAGACAAATTATAATATATAATTTTTAGATTTCTAGTTGCACATAGAATTCTATTAGAATCTCGTGCATTGTTTTCAAATAGTTATCTGAGTTGTTTAATTTTTAATATTTATTTCTCCCAAAGATCATTTTCTTTTGACCTCTGACATGAAGTTAATTTTTTTAGCTTTTGATAATTTATTGAATTTTTTTAAAACTAAATAATTATTTTCGCATTTTCTGTTAAAATTATTTGGTATTGGTTCATAAGCTCAGTAGTTACGGAGATAAAGGGGGAATCAGTTGGTCTTTTTTTTTAATATTTGTAATTTTTTACATTTTTGATGATTTTGACATTTTGGTCATCTTTGATTATTTTGAGATTATTGAGATTTTTACCATTTTTGACATTCTTGAGTTGTTTGATATTTTGACGTTTTTCACATTTATGTCATTTTCAAATTTGGACATTTTAAACATTTTTGACATTTTTTGTGGAGCTTCCTGTTGATTTTATGTCGTTGAGTATTGTCAAGACCCAACCGATTACGGAATGCAAGGTAAACCTGTTTTGTAGCAATTACAAATATCCTTAAAGTATACTCTCTTCGGGGTGTCATTCCTTTGTACGCAAGACAATATATATTATATATAAAAATATAATATATATTGTTTCTGGTCGGGAACCTTCATCAGTTGCGCTTCCCACAATTGAATGTCCTCTCGAATACTTCTTTATGCATTTGATGAAAATCCTAGATGTCGGTCTTACATCTCGCGTCTTCAAATTTAACGAAATGCATCATTATCAAAAATGTAAAAAATTACAAATATTGCAAAAAAAGACCAACTGATTCCCTCCTTTATCTCCGTAACTACTGAGGTTATGAACCAATACAAAATAATTTTAACAGAAAATGCGAAAATAGTTATTTAGTTTTAAAAAAATTCAATAAATAATCAAAAGCTAAAAAAATTAACTTCATGTCAGAGGTCAAAAGAAAAGGATCTTTGGGAGAAATAAAAATTAAACTACTCAGATAACAATTTGAAAAGAATACAGGAGATTCGAATAGAATTCTAGGTGCAACTAGAAATTTAAAAATTATATATTATAATTTGTCTAAATTATAAGAAAATACAAAGATATGACAGCACCTTTAGTATGCCACTTGACCAATGATTTTTTTCAAGGAAAGTTGACGTTCTGTTCATACTCTTCCCAATTTTTAATAAGGTTTTGAGTTGAAACATAAGGATTAGGAAACAAAATTATTCATTATTTCAGTTGTCTGAACGACGTAATAGGATAATGAGAAATGCATTCAGCTTATAGAGCTCTATAGGTTAATGAGAATAAATATACAGGATCCCAAGCCTAATATCCATCACAACAAAAACAAAAGCAGGACGCTTTGATGAACTAGTCAGCAGAATTGGATGTATGGTCGATGCAGTGAAGGGAATAATGAATTCGTTATTACCATCATTCAAAAGAGAGAAAAGCAACTGCATTTTTAGAATGAATGTTTCATATGGACAAAACGTACGTTTGTGATAGCAGTCCTTGTTCGCTACAGACTTTTGTTGTTGATGACCCTTGCTAATTAATTTTTTCTATACCTCACATTACCTGTGAGTCGTAATAAGCTAAAAATTAAGTACATTGTGAATTTATTAATTAGAGGCAATATTCAAATAAAAGGAAAAAAATAATTAAGAAATGCCGACCGAAGTGTAAACTATAAATTAACTGTTATTTTTGAATACTGATAATAAAAGTAATATCAAAAATTAAAATTTCATAGTTTGTTCTTGTTTACTTAATTATTTAGTATAGGTAAAAAATTTCTAGTGTCAAAACTGACAAAAATTTCAATAATGTTATAATAAATAAAAGTAAAATACGTTAAAAATGTGATAAAAGACAAAATGTCAAAAACGTTAAAATTGTCAAATATATCAAAATTTTTAAAAAAGTCAGAAATGTCAAAACTGTCAAAAATATAAAAAAATGTAAAAAAAATTTTAAAAGTGTCAAAAATGTCAAAAATACCAAAATTGTCGAAAAATTAGAATTTCTATCATAAATGTTCATAATAAATCAGAAATAAGCGGATTTCCCTACCCTTTTACATCACATTAGATGTAGTGCTATCGTCTTTAAGTGGAAGCGCCACAGACTAAGTAAGAGCGCTTTTGTCTGTTACATTTTGCCTTTGATACAATCTAGGTGAGCAAAGTATATATATTTCTAATATTCCAATTTCAGACAATCAGGGAATGAGAGCAGTTTTTATATATAATATCTTATAAACTAAGCGTTTTAAATTTATAAAAATATACGCTTTTACTTAACACACAGAGACTTTTTATTTTATCTGCTACATGAATGGCTTGATTTTTATGAAAATACTTACTTAATTTTCTAATTTGGCCCCCAATATTAACATTAAGGTTTTATTTCATTAATATACTTTCAGTGAAGCCCTATACAATATGTTGTTATTAAATGGTTTAGACAAATTATCTTTAAAAAAACAAATAAAATATATTTTTAAATATATTGTTAATATATTTTAAACAAATGATTTTAAAAATATGAAAAAAATATATTTGTATTTCTCATATACCTGTGATTTTATGTATTATATGAAGCGTTTAAAAAAATCCATTTATTTCTATAATTTGTCCCCCAAAATTAATATTGGGGTTTTCTACTAATTTTTCTTATAAAGTTTAAATAGGGACCTGTACCAATAATTATTTTCAAAATTTTGGTAGTATGGTTTCGGAAATAAAGGGTGAAATAAGAATATTTTTTATATTTTTGTTTATATCTTGTAAAGAATTGATTTTAAAAATATGAAGAAAAAAAATATATTTGTATACCTCATAATTTCTTTTGATGTATTGAATGCGTTTAAAAAAAGTTATATTTTTATTTTCCGTTTAATTCTATAATATGTCCCCCAAAACTAAGATTAGGGATTTCACCGTATTTTCTCTCTCTCTACTTTTTTACATTATGCGTTTGAAAATTGTAAATTTTTTAATTTTTCAAATAATTCTATAATTTGTCCTCCAAAATTAAAACTAATGATTTCTCCTTATTTTTCCTATTAACTTCAGGTAACGTTCTATATTTCGTACATTTTTCAAAATTTTAGGTTTAATAGTTTCGGAGACAAATGGAAGAGAATGGTAGATTTATTTTCAGTTTTTCCCCTCCCAGAAATACCCCTAAAATCAAAATTTCTTCATTTACGATATGTACTCATAATCGAGCAACCAAACTATATGCTGAAACTAATTTTCCGTCCAGTAGTTTAGGAGAAAATTGCTGTGATGTAAAAGAAATCCGGAGTGATATTATAAGTGTATCCGGATATTGTATATGCGGAACCCTAAAAAGTCTTATGTAGGTATTTATTTGTTTTGAATATAATATTTTGACGAGGTAGCCAAGTATGTTATTTCAAGTTGTGTTGTTATTCCGAATAAGTACATAAACATTAAGCAAAGATGTCACAGCAATCATTCAGGAAACACCTGTGAAGTTCTTGTTTAGATTTACGAAATATCAGTGTGAAAATGTTAAGCTTATTGTGTGTTACGTTAACGTAAAAAGTTTGACCTTTTTGTCAAAACTTCCTAAGGGTGCATTTTAGGGTACATGTTTATAGTGACTTTCTGGGTTCACTTTAATGAGTTCTATACAAGGCAGAGGTTTGGAACCCTATTTTAGAAACATCATGTATATTCCTGCAGAAACTTATTCACCGTATAAGTATACAAATTGACATGGCGAAGCGTCTAAACATTTTTAACATTTTAAAATAATCGAGTTAACAGGGGGTGGTTATGCGAACTTTAATCTCCTCACGGTATATAAATAGACAATTCCGCAAAATCCTATCTCCCACTCTAGATCCCTCTCCATACAAGTGTTTTTTATGAGTGCCTTATCGGCAATTTGTATCATCCAAAAGACAGCCTCTTAACGATAAACTTTTACGATGTAATTCGTCAAAAAAATCCTCCATCCAACTAAAGAAAATTACGTTTGTTATAGAAATAGTTTCCAACTATACTCCCTTTTTTCTAGCAAATAAAGATCGCTAGATTGCCCTCATTTTATAGCCGGTCCTTTCATTTTATTTGTGTTCACCCAACTCGTCCGGCGACTTCGAGGTCCTTCAACATACCCCCTCGAGCGAAGGGGGCGAAAAGGATTGCCGGTGTAGTTCGAAAACGCACGGAAGGGTTTCCAAATGCGTTCCACCTTTATTTCCTTCGTTCTTAATTAGTATTCACCTTGAACGAGTTTGACGGGAAAACACGTAATGAATGTTGATTAGTGGCAACAGATGGTGCTGGTGTCAAGCTGGGGATTGCCGGCGTTGTTCTGCGGTGATTTGATGAATCGACGGCGTGTATAGCTGCGGAAAGGTACTTGATGGATTACGCGAATATATAAGTTTCTAGAGATCGGGTTATTGAACGCCATTAAGATTTACAGTGGTGTGGCTGTTTTATTAATTTTTGCCTGAAAGTAAAAATTTATAGTCGTTCATGTTTAACCTATGTCCAATAATAGAAGTGGTTCACAATATATTTTCCCACGTAAGTTTGTTTTTAAGCAGGCTTAACCCACGTGGATAGTTTAAACTGCGATCTATTACTTAGGATCCCCAAGTGTTCCCAATTTTTTTCTGAGACCTTTATTTAGAAACTCACATATAAATGGTCAAATTTATTGCTCGTGGTTACAACATATTATTTTTTCATTGTTATTTGAATTATAGGATAATTTGTAACATGTAAAAAATTGAAGCCTTATTGAGTAATCTTACAATTTGTTGAGGAGATTATGTACCTCTGGTACTGTGGAGTTGCTGCGGCTAGAGCTGTTTTTTTTGTAAGCTCTCTGAACCGCTTGGTGTTCTAATGCCTCCTTGAGTACCTAGTTCGTTGTCTGTTCGACTCTTCGCTAAGCCGGCGATATCCAGGACAATACTTTTTTGTTAGCACAGTACAGTGTCAGTTAAGTTTGACGCCATCCACAAATCAGTCGTCGTAAAAATCTGTTATATTAATTCATGTTCTCTAATTCGTAATTTATCTGAAGCCGCTCCTGTGCTGTATAGACATTTACGCATGTTTGGTTCGTTTGAGTAGGGAGATTTTGAGAACGCAAACGGGGAGGACAGTCTTCCTTTCGTCTTGAAGCGGAGTGAATGCATGGGCCTTGCGTTTGCAGATTAAGAGGCAATTGAAATGGTGTTCTTTGAAGCTGGCTTATGAAAGTTTTCTGTGGTCAGAAGACGAGGGCCGAATGGCATTTTTCGATGGCGAAGATTGAGTTTAAAAAGAGACGATGATAGCTAAAATATTTATGGATTAAACTCTTGTTGAAAAAGGGTGTTATGGTGCATTGTTACGGTGCATTCTTATGGAGAATTTTGAGTTACGGTGGATTTTTCCACATTCTGAATCCTGTCGGTGGATTCGTTTTACAGTGGAACCTGTGTTCTGTGGTTTCTTTTGAGTTTTGTTCTACATTTGGAGCCACCTTCTAACTAAGAAATTTTAAAGTTAGAAGTTTCTACGTTTCGGAGCTGTTAATTTTGAGATGGGATTTTGAAGTTACTATTTAGTATAGAACGGATTTAACGGTTTAAATGTAATGTAACTGTCGTCTAGTCGGTACTGAATTAGTTGGAGATATTTGGCTTTGAGTTTCCAGATTCAAGAGTACAATACAAATAGACATTACAGTAAATTTGTGACAATAGCAAATTCAGATCATTTTTGTAAAGGTAAGGTTTATTATCTGTCGACAGATTATACCATTATCCTTTTTGATAAAATCATTTTAATTAGGTGATTATTGTTGAGTACATTTTTCGAAAATTTCAGATATAATTTTTTTGCATAAACATCTAAATTTTTATTGTAGTTTTAAATCAGATTCTTGAATATTCCGTTATGTAAATTTCAGATTTTACTCTTTAATTACCGCTATTAGAATATCCTAATTTATTTCGAAACAAACTTTTTATTGCATTTTTTTTGTTTTTTTTTAATTTTAAAGTAATTCCTAGAAATGATCGAAGTGTCACCTACACAGTCCAATTGTAAAATTACACCTTTCCAGGGACCCCTGAAACTCACACAAAAAGTTTCATCATAATCGTTTAAGAGGAGTTAAAAATATTTTCCTACAGCCTGATCATAGCGCCACCTATCGGGTGCAAATATAAATCTATACCATTCCAGGAACCCATTCAAACTCATACAAACAAGTTCATCAAAATCGGCCCAACCTTTAACAGTTAAGGGAAATTACCCACGAAAGTTAAATAGCCGTTAAATTTTTCTGAAATTTTCCAATTTTCAGGGCAATTTTCTTAACTTTTTCTGTAAGAGCCTTCCACAAAGTATTAGAAAACTTGAAAAAGATTAATGAAACAATAAAGTCGGTTTCAGTAGTGGCGTAACCAAGGCAAATACGGATTCATGTTCAGTGATCAAGATGGTTAGGTTTTAATTTCATTAGTATTGAACCTTTGGAATTCGAAAACATACAACGAAATTCCCATTCGACAAATAGTACGAAGTTCAGGTTCATTGTTTCATCTTCTGTTCCGTTTCAGTTAGTTCTGTCACTTACAAAACATTCTTCATGGCTCTTAACAATCATCAACCATTGTAAAATAAAAAAACGGACTTCAACTACCGACATAAGTGAAAAGATAAAGTTTTAAAATAACTGTTGTTCATTATTCATATTAATTGTAATATCAAACAGGAAACTCATTATCATTAGTCTGACATCCACATCTAATGGCAACCCGAGCAACATACCCTTTACCAGCGTCGCTGGTCATACTCATTTGGTCCCTTAATCGCTTGTCTGCTCCAATCAGCGCCTCCGTACCTAGAGTTTTTAATTTCGATACTGGGCTCGCTAATTATATTCTCTTGAGTTGCTTCATGAACTGCTACTTTCCGGAGAAAGACCGGTTCCTCATGCAAGAAGATGGATTGCCTATGGGCTCCCCGTTATCGCCAACCATCACCAACATCTACATGGAATGGATCAAAGACCATACACTGAAGTATTACGAGAAGCAACCTAAGTTCTAGTTGAGGTATCAGAAGCTATCAAAGAAGAACAAGTGAAACTCACAGAACACCTTTCTACGACTAGATATCCGAAAACCATAATTAACTAGACGTTTTAAGAACTGGATCAACCATCTAGGCAGGAAAAGAAAACCACGATAGCAACTTTATTGTTACCATGGAACCAAAATGATTTTCAAGAGCTTGGAACACCAAATAACTGTCTACTGCATACCCTGTGAATGTTTCAGTCTCTACGTTAGGGACCACTGGACTCCAGGGTTAAGGAGCAACTCACAGCTACTCAAACGGTGGAGCTAACGAAGTCTAGGTTAGCTAATTACACATGGTCTGAACACCATAACATCAACTGGGGCGAGACTAAGCTAATTCACAAGGAAGAGCACTGTATAGAAGAAAAATTCTTGAGACAGCTTTCATTTTGAACTAGACTGTAAATAGCGAGCCCAGCGGCCAAATTCAAAACGCCCATTCACCTGATGACAATAGCAGATTCAAAGTTACTTAAACGTTGTGACGTCAACCATTTCAAGACGATGGAAATCCAAGGAAACTTCGAGGAGATATAATGAGTAATATACATATATAGTTATACAGTGAGGACGCGTAGGTTGGAACAAATTATTTTAAAATTCAAGTGTTGTTTTTTTGGAAAAACGTTCGGACATGTCGGTTTTTTTGAACTGTCGTTTTTGTGATGATAAACTCATTTAAACAGGGTGGGCCAGAAATAAATTGCGACAATCAACTTCACTTTTTCAAATGGAAACATTTGGTTTTTATTTTATTTTTGAATTCTGCATTGAAGTATTTTTTATGTACAATGTCCATAACAGTTATTAAAAAATTACATTTAGTTCAAAATTGAAGAAAAAACAAACATCAACATATCAAATTAAATGTTTAAATTGTTGTTCTATTTTATTTAATTCGTCGATATTTTCCGGCTTATTGAAGTAGACTTTCGATTTCACGTATCCCCAAAAGATAAAAATCTAATGGGCTTAGATCTGCAGATCTAGCTGGCCATTTGATATTATCTTTTCTTCCGAACCATTTATTTGGGAAAATATTGTTAAGATACTCACACTGTTCGCGAATAGTGCGGGGGCGCTCCATCCTGTTGAAACCATACCGAATCTGTCAGTATATTGGGGTTTTGTCTATTTTACTAACTACCGATCGTATAATAGGCAGCTCCGGGTACTTTGGAACTTTGCAACTGCACTTGAGAACTACTTATTTAAAGTAAAATTATAGTACACTTTGAAAATAAACAAGAATTAAAAACTCCAGCATTAAAAAAGGGTTTCCATTCGTGCGACTAAAATACCGCCAACAGACATAAATAAATAGGTTCAAACCATTAAACACCTTATTTTTACCCTTGTTTTCTGAACTTTAGAAAGAAATTTATTTTTTTAATAAATGTTAATTTTCGGTATAGGACATTGTATATGAAAAATACTTCAATGCAGAATTCAAAAATAAAATAAAAAACAAATGTTTCAATTTGAAAAAATGATGGTTGCAATTTATTTTTGGCCAAGCCTGTATAAATAAGTTTATCATTACATAAAGCGCAGTCTCTAAAAAACCAACGTGTCCCAGCTTTTTTCCAGAAAACCAACACCTGAATTTTAAATGAATTTGTTCCAACACGCGCGTCCTCACTGTATATAGATGTATAATAACCGACATTAAATTATAATTTATATGTATTTATATGATTTTGGTTTATATAAATACATCTCAACATATTTAATTATAACTTTTGAAATGAATGGATTATTACCGTTATTACCGTATTATTTTGCATTTCGTCAACCCCGCCTGACATTTCGTCACTGTTGTTTCATTTCAAGTAGTTCCTGTATAAAAACATACAGAACAGTTTCTTAAATTTTACTTATACAGGGTGAGTTTTGTTTGATGATCAGTATGGGGATCTCGGAAACTAGCGGAGATAGAGCAATGGTTAAATTGGGAAAGATTTGCAGTTTTATCCATTTTATCAAGAAAACTTGTCAATATCGACTATCAGTTCAGCACTACTAATGGAATTACTCTCAAATGAGGAAACGTCAAACTGAAAACAATCTATTTCATGGCTAACTACGTTAAAAGTGAAAATAAGAGGGAAAAGCATCCACAACTCCGTTATGTTTATGAATAACTATATCGAGCATTATATCGTTGAAAAGCTCTAAAAAAGTCCAATTTTTATGGTTTCCATTCGAAAAAATATAAGTTTGTGTCATATCTCGAAAACGACACACATGACAATCATATTCGGGATACAATTTCCTTCAATTTTGATATTTACACTTTTTTATAAAATCAAAAACAAAGGAGGTAGACTAAATCGACAGAATTTCGTTTTTTTCAAAATATCTAGTAAGCCATGACTTTTTAGAAAAATCCGAAAGTGTCATTAAATTGGACCAGTAAAATTGCAAATCTTTCCCAATTTAACAATTGCTCTATCTCCGCTAGTTTCCGAGATCCGGATACTGATCATCAAAAAAACTCACCCTGTATACCATTCGAAATTGACTAGCGGCGGTTTCAATAAACGTTTGTTGTAGAGCTTATATAGACTCAACTTGAAATTTTTCCATTTACTGTAATCACTTAAAATATCGCCCGCTTTGAGAATTCTCTGTCACTTCTCTCTTTGCGCCATTACCCAATAAAATTGTACGTAAAATGAGAAAAAAAACCGCACAACAGCATTGAGGAGTTATGAGATTGAATGGTATTTCCATTGTCGGAGAATGTTTATTCACTTGATTCATGGCACAACAATTTCTTTCACTCTGAAAAACACCAGATATCCCACCGCTTCATTACTTTGTTTCCTTAACAATATGTTCTCTCGATCTTTGCCATTTTCTCTTGTTTGTCTGCACTAAATTTCACCAGAAAGCAGCTCCTTATTTCTACCCCTAAGCTCTTTCTACCCCCAGAGCGCAGTATTTCCCGTAGAAAAGAGATATTTAACAAGAAAGGTGCGCATTCAATTTCCTGAAAATGTTACTGCACAAATCTGATCAAACGGCTGAGGCGACGCCCGAACGAATCACATTCTGAGGTAGGCACCCACCTAACTCTCTCCATAAAAAGGAGCCGTTCACGTGAAAGGAATGATTTTTACGTAACGTTAAAGAGAGAGTTTGTGTATACATTTTCAAAATAAAAACGAGACTCAGTTTGCAAAGATAATTTTGCAACCTTCGAGTGGAAGGAAAACATATCCAATTTCCGTGGAAATTCATCGCGAATCGATGAGGAACGTTACGTGAGAGGTGAGGTTATTGAAAACCCTGTAAGAATGGATTCTAATATCAGGGATAAGGAGTACGTAACATTGTTAAAAATGGGGAATTTAATGTACTGTATACGTACAGTGATTTATAACAGGAAGATTAAAGTCAGTAGCGTACTTGTTACCAGCATCTTGTGATAAATCTTGCTGCTTTAAATCAATATTTGTGCATAAACAAGGACATATTAGGGATGATGGATATTCATCGATGTTGAATAATCATCGATGTTTAGCGAAAACATCGATGTTTTGACATCGATGTTAAGTTCTCAATAACATCGATACATCAATGTTATAAGAATATACATCGATGCAGTCTAGGCCATCTAGCGGGAATTAAGTATAGTAGATAGTGTGCTGTGACAAATAAAGTTAAAGCACAGAATAATTTATTCTGTGGATAAAGTTAATAGATTACAGCCATTGCTTACAGTAGAATAAGTTTGTATCACATTTGCACATTGTTAAATTAGTCTTATTTTCTGTGTGCAATCTACCAAATTCTTCACAAACATGCTTGTGACATAGACCCGAATGCTGGCTAAAAATTAACTCAGCCCATGTCGACTATGTTTACATTACCATTCATCAAGTATTCGATACTTACAGAAACATTCGAGTACTCGAATAACTATACCGCCGGTGATTTTTGTATTCGTTACTTACGTTACGGATCCGGGCAAGTAACGAGTACTCGAGTAACTACATATGTTTATTTCCTCAAAACATTTAAATATGCACTCACAGTTTAATCGTTGACATTTTTTCTTCAAAGGAGGTCGTCGGTCATTACACATCAAATAAATCGCTTACAACTCTGTAACTGCTATTCTGATTTTAGCAAACACAAAGGCATTTAGTAGAGAATAAAAGTAGCTTTCAAATAAGGCGTCACAAATCACACTTGAAAAAATATATTTTGGTTTATGTTTGAGGTCAATATCATCTTCCATTCAAAAGTAAATAGGGGAGGGGGAAAACAAAAGTCCACACTGACTCAGAATTTAATTAAAAATAATTTGGTCAAGTGCGAGTTGGACTCGCATACTAAGGGTTCCGTATGACCTTCAAGATTGTAATATTCCAGTTTCAGACAAGCAGGGAATGAGTGCATACTCTTATATTTGCCCCTACATCTTTTAAAGGAAGCGTTTTAAATTTATAAAAAATATACACTTTCATTTTCCACGCACGGACTTTTTATTTTATCTGCTTCAGGATTCGTTTGATTTTTATATGAATAAATATGTATTTAATTTTCTAATTTGGCTCCCAAAAATTAACAGTAGAGTTTTATTTTACTAATAAACTTTCAGGAAACACTTTTATAATCTACTGTCTGAATTTTGAGGCTCTGTAGATTAGAAGATATAGGGCAAAATAGGTCACGTTTAAAATTATAAATTATTGAATCTATTATTCAAATTATTTAAAAATACAAATAAAATATATATTTCAAAATTTAAATAGTGTTATATACTTCGTGGGTTCAATTTAAAAATTAAAACAACTAATATTTACTTTCACTTTTCTAGAACTTTATTTACATTTAAAACAGCTGATTCACAATACATTTTCATATAAGCTAGTCGTCGCGGTATATCCGCTTGGCGATCGTGGTGTGCTTCTTTTATATCACCAGCGTAGAATTCTCCAGTAGAAATCAACATCGCTCCTTCCGCTGCCGAGTCTTTTCGAGAATCGTATTTTTTTATCGTAAAGCGTTTGTTGTCGTGCTGAATGACACAGGGTCGGCTTTGGGTAAATTCCGTAACACTGCTCCCCCTTTAATTCTGATCGTCCCGATCAGAAACATCCCCTCCATGGTAGGGAGCGAGTCGATCTAAGTGAACCACCTTCAATTTAGCCTTGGGGTTTCGACGGATCCGGTAGACGACGTCATTCAGCCTCTTGACCACTTCGTATGGACCATCCCAGGCGGGTGTAAGCTTTGGGGATTTACCCTTGCTCCGTACAGCCAGACTTTGTCCCTCTCCTGGAACCCGACTGAATTGGCCTTGAGGTCGTATCGCGTCTTCATCCGGTCACTGGTGGCCAACATCTGCGTTCGGGCTAATTCGTGTATTGCCAGCATGTTATGTCGGAGCTGGTCGGCATAATCGTCGATGTCTTGGGGAGGTTCTTCAGGGGAGCCAAATGCCAAGTCGCATGGTAGTCGCAGCTCCTTTCCGAATAAGACCCTGGCTGGGGTCAGGCCTGTACTATTATGTACAGCAGAGCGATATGACAACAGGAATAGGGGAATATGCTCATCCCAATCACGCTGGTTATTGCTGACGACCTTGGATAGGTGTTGTTCCAAGGTCCTGTTGAATCTTTCCACCATTCCGTCTGACTGTGGGTGTAATGGTGTTGTTCTCGTTTTCCTGATCCCCAACATCGTGCAGACCTTCTGGAATACATTCGATTCGAAGTTACGCCCCTGGTCTGAATGTAATTCCATCGGGACGCCAAACCGGCTGAATAGTTGTTCTACTAGCACCGTCGCTACCGTGGTTGCCTCTTGGTTGGGTATCGCATATGCCTCAGGCCATTTGCTGAAGTAATCCATTGCGACCAGAATGTATTTGTTCCCCCTCTCAGACTCGGGAAACGGACCGGCGACATCGATGGCAATTCTCTCAAATGGGACGCCCACATTGTACTGCTGCATTCTGCCCTTGGTTCGGGTTTTCGGGCCCTTACTGGCGGCACATGTGGCACATTTGCGGCACCAAGCTCTGACGTCTTCGAAGTAATTCACCCAGTAGTACCGCTGCCGAACTTTATCTAGGGTTTTATTCATGCCCAGGTGGCCTCCGGTAATTCCATCATGTACTTCGCTCAGGATGGCTGGTACCTTTTTCTTCGGAACTACCAGTTGGGACTTGGTTTCTCGTCCATCAGCGCTTTCCCAAACTCGCTTGAGCATTCCATTGTCTACTCGTAGAGAGTCCCACTGAGCCCATAACGATTTCAGCACGCCGGAGTATCTAGCTACCTCGTCCCATCGTGGCCTGGGTGCCCCTCTCATTTTGAGTGACAAGATTGGTTCGATGTCTGGATCAGCCATTTGGTCCTGGATGCACTGTTCCGTTGTCCAGTCTTCATTGGCCTGCACTCGAATCTGCCTGATGGAGATACCCTCTCGCTGTTCCGTCTTCAGACAATGCTTGCATTCCGCTCTACAGGGTCTTCTGGATAGGGCATCGGCATTATTGTGCAACCGGCCGGCACGGTGTTCCACCTTGAAGTCGTATTGCTGTAATTTCTCCATCCATCTGGCCAGTTGTCCTTCCAGTGTCTTCATGTCCAGCAGCCATTTGAGTGCGGCATGATCAGTTCGGATTAAGAAATGGCGACCATACAGGTATTTATGGAAATGGTCCACAGCCCTTATTATTGCAAGAAGTTCTTTTCTGGTGACGCAATAATTTCTTTCTGGCTTCGAGAATCCACGGCTGTAGTACTCGATCACCCTCTCTTTACCATCTTGCACCTGGGATAGGACGGCCCCTAAACCTGTGTTGCTGGCGTCGGTGTCTAAGATGAACTTGCCGGACTGTGTAGGAAAGGAAGGTCTCTTTATCAGTGGTCTGCCGATGTAGAGGGGCGGCGATGGTGGCAAATCCCTCAACAAAACGCCGGTAGTATGAACATAGGCCCAAGAAGCTTCGGAGTTCATGTTTGTCTCTTGGAACTGGCCAATCGCGGATGGCTTCTATCTTGTCTTCGTTGGTGCGGATTCCTGACTCGGACACTACGTGGCCCAAAAACTCTACTTCTTTTTGAAACAAGGAACACTTCTTCGGATTGAGTCTCAGGTTGGCATTATTAATTCTGGAGAATACTTCGCCCAGGTTCTTCAGATGGTCGTCGAATGTCTGGCCCATGACTAGAATGTCGTCGAGGTATACTAAGCACGTCCTCCATGTTAACCCGCTCAGTACATACTCCATTAGCCTCTCAAATGTAGCGGGTGCATTACATAACCCAAAGGGCATGACCGTGAACTGAAACAGCCCTTTACTGGTGGAGAACGCTGTCTTCTCTCTGTCGTTTGCGTGCAGACCAACCTGCCAATATCCACTTTTTAGGTCTAGTGTGGAGAACCAACGGGAGCCTGCTAGTGTGGTCAAAGTGTCATCGATTCGGGGTAGTGGATAGCTGTCTTTCTTCGTGACATCATTCAGCTTTCTGCAATCCACGCAAAATCGGGTGGTTCCATCCTTCTTTTTAACTAGCACGACGGGAGCAGACCATGGGCTGATGGATGGCTCAATAACTCCATTTTGTAACATGGACTCGATGTTTTCCTCGACTGCCTGTTGTTGCCCCAATAGTAGTCGCCTAGGTGGTATTCTGATGGGTTGAGCCTTTCCGGTATCTATTCGATGCTGGATGATGTTGGTGCGACCGGTGGTTCCATTTTTACTGTTAAAAATTTGCCAGTGTTTTGTGATAAATTGCTTGGCTTTCTTCTGGTTCTCTGGTGTCAAGTGTGTCAAATGGTCAGCAAACTGTTGTAGGAACTCTTTATCGGGCCCTGGCTCCTTCACCGACGTCTGGTACTCTTCTTCGCAATTGATGATGGTCTCTACTGGCTCGAAACAAGCTATCTCTTGACCATTGGTAATTCTGATGTCGTTGTTGGACAGATTCAGGACTCTGATTGGTACATCTCGTCCGGTTTTAACTATAGCCCGTCCAACTAAGTAGTCATGAGCTGAGTGTACGGGCTCCGCCATTCCAACGCAGCTCCCAGGATTGCTGTCTAACTGCCCAAGAATAATCTGTTCCGTTCGACCGGGAATTCTAGCCGAAGACTTTGCCACAATTTTTATGGTGGTGACTGATGTGTTGACGGGCCGTGTCAATACAAATTTCTCATTTAGGAACCGAAGAACATCATATCTCGGGTCGAACATAAATCCATGCTGGCTAATTAGGTCCATTCCCAGTATAAAATCGTCCTCAATATTCGCTACCAGGACCCTATGCCGGATCATGTTGTCCCCTATCTGTAGCACGACATCTGCCTCACCCTGTATTGACATGGACTCGCCGGTGACCGTTCTGAGCTGGATGTTATTGCTAACTGGCCGAATTTCTGATGTTCTCAAGACCCTGGACTTGGCAATGGACACAGCGGCGCCGGTATCGATTGTGATGGTAACTGCTCGCCCATTGATGGTGCCTCTGATGACTAGGCTGCCGCTATCTCGGCAAAATCCCCGGATGGATACTGTCCTGGGGGCTGGTGGAGGGTGAGTCAGCATTCGCCCCCTTATGCTGACTGGTTGGAGTTTCCCTGGTTGGTAAGGTCGGTTTGTTGGCTACCCTGGTTGGTGATCGTTCCGGTAGCCTTACTCGGCAGTCACGTTGAAAGTGTCTTGTCCGTCCGCAGCGGTAACATGCCTCCCTGGTGCCAGTTCTTTGTGACCGTTCTAATATTTTGTACAGGCCAGCCAGCAGCGCTTGAAATGGTGACTCTGACTCTTCCTGGTTGAAGGAAACTGCTCGGACCCTCGGCTTGGACATGTTCATGACGGCCTCTACTTCCAAAGCCCGAAGTAGAGCTTCATTACTCTTTTTAACGCCACTCAGTCTTAAATTTCTTTGAACTTCCACATCTCTGATGCCGTTTATGAAACTCTGTGTGGCCAACTGGTCTTTCGTTTCCTCTGGCAGGTCTGGATAAGACAAATGAACTAACCGTCTAATCTCTGCTTCGAATTCTTGAAGACTTTCACCGGATTTTTGCGTTTTTCCACTCAGTTGGACTTGGTATACCTGGCTCAAGGATTGATTGTCGTATCGTTTGTCTAGGATGGCGATGATCTTGTCGAAATTGCCTTGTTCATCGACTGGAATGCTTTGGAGGAGTTCTAGGGCCGGGCCTCTTAACGAAATTACCAGAGAAGTAGATTTTTCTTGATTATCCCATCCATTAGCTGTAGCCACGGCCTCAAATTGCCGTTTATACATGGGCCAAGATGAACTGCCGTCGAATGTGGGTGGTTTACTAAAGGAACCTTTGGTACTCACGGTGTTCTGGTATTTTCCTCGCTGTAAGTCCTGTTGCATTTTTTTGATTTCTGTTTCTACCTTGTTTTGAATAGCACTGATTTCAAATTTCACCTGGCTCTGTATGGAATCGATGTCATCTACTTTGGTTTCAAGGGCCTCCACATTATTTTTCAGGATCTTTATGTCGTCGTTTATCTCTTTTATATCTGATTCTACTATTTGCATTCTTTCATTAACTGTTTCGTTAACTTGTGATACTATTTGCATTAGTTGTTCAAATTGCATTTGTCTTTTTTCTTCAGTTATTTTAAATTCATTTTGTCGTTTTAATTCAGTTTGATCTTGTTTTTGTTCAAATATTTTAAAATCATTTTGTCGCTGTTCATTCAATTTCGAGAATAATCCCTCAATCAGATTTTGTTGTTTTTCTTCCATCGTGGAAACAAGATTTTGTTGTTCGCTTTTCATCGTAGTGACAAGATTTTCTAATTCTATTTTACGTTTTTCATCGGTATTAGTGACAAGATTTCCTAACTCAATTTTAAGTTTGTCATCAAAAGATTTCACTAACCTTTGTTGAATTTCTCCTTCTTGTCACGTTTTTCTAGAATCTGTGCAATTTTTTCGTCTATCTTTTCCATACTACGAGTTTCCATAAATCAATTTAGGATGTTAACTGCACTAATCCTTCACTTCTAACACCAATTGTTATATACTTCGTGGGTTCAATTTAAAAATTATAACAACTAATATTTACTTTCACTTTTCTAGAACTTTATTTACATTTAAAACAGCTGATTCACAATACATTTTCATATAAGCTAGTCGTCGCGGTATATCCGCTTGGCGATCGTGGTGTGCTTCTTTTATATCACCAGCGTAGAATTCTCCAGTAGAAATCAACATCGCTCCTTCCGCTGCCGAGTCTTTTCGAGAATCGTATTTTTTTATCGTAAAGCGTTTGTTGTCGTGCTGAATGACACAGGGTCGGCTTTGGGTAAATTCCGTAACAATAGTGTAGTTTCTAAAGTGGGAATTAAGTCGATCTTTAATATTTTTAATATCTTTTATACATAATGACATAATGAGCCTTTTATCTGATATGTGTGGTTTTCTAATAATTTTTCTTATAAAATTCAAGTGAGCACCAGTACCCCTAATTATTTGCAAAATTTTAGGTAGTATGGTTTCGGAAATAAAGCGAGAAATGAAACTTTTTTTATATCTTTATATTAATATCTTGTAAACAATTAATTTTAAAAATATGAAAAATTTGTATTTGTATTCCTCATAATAAACCCTTGCATTTGATGTATTGCATGATGCGTTAAAAATATTTTTTTATTTCCGTTTAATTCAATATTAATATTAGGGATTTCTTCGTATTTTGTCCTGTAAACAAAAAATGTAATATTTGGGGAATAAAGGAGGGAATGGGTAATTTTTTAAATATTTTTTATATATTTTAAAATATTTATTTAAAATAAATAAAAAATATATTAGTATTCGTCATAATGAGCCCTTTGTTTTGATATACTACTTGATCCGTTAGAAATAATTATAATTGTTTATTTTCCATTTAGTTCTATAATTTGCCCCCCAAAATGAATATTAGAGGTTTTTCCTTATTTTTCCAGTAAAGTTCAGGTGAGGCGCTATACCTGTATTTTTTAAATTATACAGCTTATGGTTTCGGAGATAAGGGAGATATTTTTGTTAATATCTTTTAATTAATTTATTTTAAAAATATAGAAAAAATATAATTGTTTTCATCATAATGAGCCCTTTCATTTGATATTTAACATGATGGGTTAGAAACAATTTTATTTTATGGGGAATTGGTAAATTTTGGTATATTTTCGTTAATATCATTTTAATTAATTTTTTTTAATTTGAAAAAATATAATTGTGTTCCTCAGAATGGGACCTTTCATTTGATATATTATATGAAGCGTTGGAAAAAAATATTTTTAAATATTCATTTAATTCTATAGTTTGAACCCCAAAATTAATGTTAATGATTTATCCTTATTTTTCCTGTATAGTTTGCGTAATGATCTATATTTCATATTTTTTTCAAAATTTTAGACTGAGCCTAAAATTTTCGAAGATCAAGGGGGAACGGTCGATTTTTTTAGTTTTTCCCCCCAAAAGTACCCCTAAAATCAAAATTTCTTCTTTTACGACATTTACTCCTGATCGGGTCACCAAACTATACATTGATACCAAATTTCAACCTTTTCCGTCTAGTAGTTTAGGAGAAAATTGCTGTGATGTGAGAGAGGCAGAAATCCGGAGTGATATTATTGGGGTGTCCGTATATAGTAAGTAAATAAATAAATAAATAAATTTATTCAATACGTAGCCACAGAATGGATGTACACGTCAATACATTAAACAGTATAATTTTACACATTAAAATATTTTAATGATTATTACATGCTATAGTTATCTCTATATTGTATCTATGATGGTACAGAATCTAATATGTCTTCCATAAATTCATTTATTGAATAATAACATTTTTTTAATAGTAGGTCTTTAACATATAATTTGAATTTGTTATATGATAGGTTTTTTACATTTTGTGGTAACTTGTTGAAAAGTTTCTTTCCTATGTACATGGGTGACCTTTCGCATTTCCTTGTATTGTGACTCTCTAGACAAAGATCGTTGGCACTTCGTGTAGAATAGGAGTGAAAATTTAAATTAGCAGGGTAATTCTCAATATTCTGCTTAATAAACATTAATAAACAACAATGTTTTCAAAATATAGATGCAGGGTAGTGGCAATATTTTGTTTTTAATGAAACATGGTTTGCAGCTGTCTCTAAAATTCAATCCAAAAATAAGTCTTATAATCCTTTTTTGATTTGTGAAAACTCTGTGATGATCGACACAGTTGCCCCAGAAAATAATATTAAAGTTTAAGTGACAGTATGCCAGTGAATAATATAGGGATATTAGAATTGATTTTGAGAAGGTGCTTTTTATCCTTGCAATTGCAAAATAACAAGAACTTAATTTATTACATAATCGCTCAACATGAGTATCCCATTTGAAATATTGATCAATAAGTAGGCCTAGGAATTTGACAGATTCAAAAACTTCTACTCCCTCAATCACAACTTTTGATTTTTGGTTGCAGCTACGAAAATTTATATACTTGGTTTTTTCAACGTTCAAAATAAAGTGGTTTCTGGCTCACCAGTTATGAAACGCTTCAATGGTGGTAGTATATAGGGAACCCTAAAAAAAAACAATACAAAAAGCAAGTATTAATTAACAGGTTGCATCTCGAAAATGTTAATAACATAGTTCATAGGAGGATAAAATTTGAGGTAAAAAAGTTTTAATCGAAAACTGCTGGAACAAATAGCGACGCGGTCGTTCGATAAAAGGTAATTACAATTCTGAGCTTCTAAGCTGACGCGCAAAATTCAATGAAACCGAATATTGCAACGAATGTCCTCGGGAATAAAAGGATACATTTATTACTTCGATATGGTAATCAGCACTGGGAACTTGACTTTTATTACGTAGTAGGTTGTCACTTTGGAAGCGAGTCGCCCCATCTATTTTTGCGATTTCCCGTCTATGAGATTTCGCTTCAACATGAAGCACGTAATGAATTTATTACAATTTTTTTTAATGCTTTTGTTTAGTCACATATTCAATGGCTATATTTGCAGTGTAAATAAAGCAATCAGTTACAAATTTAGAGAAAGGATTGTGTAAAGTTATTTGTAACCAAAACCTATTGTTAATTGAATTTTCCCCCGTATTATCATTGCAAATTTAAAAAAGAAAACATATTTCAAAAAAGTCAGTTGATTAAAAACAAAATTTTTTTTTTCGCAATAGTTAAATCATTTTTCTGATGTCGGTGCTAAGTTGTTTCTTAGTTAAGTGAATTTTTTTTTAGTCGATTTTCTTTTACGTATATTTTACATTTTTTACTGCTGTAATGGTTTAATTCGATGTAGTTTCCACATCTAATTAACTTTTTTGATTTTGCCAAAAATAAGGTATCTTACGTTTAAGCAAAAGCCATTATTTAGACCAATCTCGTTTACTACTTTTGTTTTTTGTTTGGGCAATAACACCACAATCGAAATAAAACGTATATTGAAGGAAAACCATACGTTTCAAAGTCGATTTTGACTTTGAAACGTTTGGTGTTCATTCAATAGGACTTTTCATATTCGAAAAATTTTTGTTGGCGTGCGTCATTTTTTTCGAGCAGTTGTCAGACCATTGGCATGTAAATACAATGTTTTTTTCCTCGAAAAAAGTGACAGAAGTTGACGCTTGCCCACTAGAAATTTTCGAATATGAAAAGGCCAATATACGTTGTTTTATTAAATATAAAGCCATTGTCTAACTGTTTATTGTCTTTAAAGGAAATTGCTGTATATTCCAAACGTTTCGGGGTCTAGATCAGACCCCGTTGTCAATGGCTAAGAAACTACGGTTTAAAAAGGTACAATTCCAAGATGTAAATTTAAATATTTGACAATGTTTATTATTTGATTTTTGACGTAACTAAGAGAATTTTATTTGTAATATACAGGGTAGCACAGAAATTTCTAAAGATCATATAATCATAAAGTTCCTTTCAAATTGGAAGAATTTGAAAAGGAGATCTTCAGAACTTTATGTATCGCTCCTAGGTGCGACTTTCTTATAAGATAGTGCATTCGCCAAAAATGCGACCAAAGAACTTTGTTGATTCAGTGATCCCATTAAAATCATAAAGGAAAACCTAGGAAAACCTTATGAACTATCCCGATATTGGCTTGTTCACAAGGACATGACCATTAGCATTTCTTCCTTAATCATCGGCAACCAGGAACGACTGAATTCTACGGAGGTAGTAGCGATACAATCGTTTTCATTTAACAAAATTAAAGCAGACTCTTTTAGTTTTCTTTTGGTGTTGTGTTCTTCTTTGTGTCATATAACTGAATTTTGAAACTGTATTTTATGACCAAGGTCCCAAGCATGTTCACAAATTTTGGATTTTTCAAATTGTCGTTTTTTTATGTAATTTTTGTGTTCGTTTATTCGAATATTCAGAGGTCTAGAGGTTTCTCCAATATAGAATTTATTACATTCACACGGGATTTTATATTATTTTATATTATTTTGAGTTGTGTTATTTGGTTTGGTTTTTGAAATAATTGATTTTAGTGTATTTCTTGTTTTAAATGATGTTTTGATATTATATCTGTTTCCCACTCTTTTTAGTCTTTCTGATAGACCCTGTATGTATGGTATAGTTATTGTATGAATGTGATTATCTTGGGAGTCAGTGTTGCTTGGTGAAGTTTGATGTTGGTTGTTAGGGATTGTTTGGTATTCCATTTTGTTTAACTTGTTATTAATAAATTTATTTGGGTAATGATTGGCAGAAAGTATATTTTTTATAAACGTTTTTTCTTCATTGAATTTATTGATCACCAAAACACTTGCCATAGTAAAAGAACAATTAGAACAAGATTCTTTACTACTTTGGCGAATATTATAAGAAAGTCGCACCTAGGAGCGCCACATAAAGTTCTGAAGATCTCCCTTTCAAATTCTTCCAGTTTGAAAGGAACTTTATGATTATATGATCTTTAGAAATTTCTGTGCTACCCTGTATATTACAAATAAAATTCTCTTAGTTACGTCAAAAATCAAATAATAAACATTGTCAAATATTTAAATTTACATCTTGGAATTGTACCTTTTTAATCCGTAGTTTCTTAGCCATTGACAACGGGGTCTAATCTAGACCCCGAAACGTTTGGAATATATAGCAATTTCCTTTAAAGTGTGGTGTTATTTGCCAATAAACACTTGGACATTGAAAAATATGCCACAAGTATCCTTCAGAAAACAACTATAAAGCCATTGACAACGAAGTCAGAATAGACTTTGAAACGTTTGGTTTTCCTTCAATATTCATCAATTTATTTCGATTGTGGTGTTATTGTCCAAAAAAAAAAACATAAAAGTAATCAAGAATATGCCACAAACAACGTTTAGAAGACAATCTCGTTTACTGTTTGCTGAATATTAATATGCATTACGAAAGTTTTCATATGATTCTAACTTAGAACTGTATTGTAGACGATTTTAGAATCTTTAACGTTTTTAGGTCTGTTAATTATCAGATATTTTGATTTAATTCCAATTATATTCATTTAATACTCTCATCTCAGCGAAAGTTTTTAATAAATCAATTTTTTCATTTAAAAAATATTCATTATACAATTGTTAGTGATCTAGCCTAATTGGATGCAATTTTCGATTCTAATAAACTTTGATAACAATTCGCGATATTATTAAAAATAAAGGTACTTCACTTTTAAACAAATACACCAGTTTATAGAGCTAAATTAAAGTCATTTTCGAACATAATATTCAACAGCAATTCGCTTATACCATCACGTCACTAATAGTTTATAAATAAGTATTGCAAAGATTTTAACAGCAAACTTGTCGATTTTAAAAAAATACGTCCGCCTTCTTGAATCCGCCATGTTGAATTTTGCTAACTGACCTCGGAATCGTAATTAGAAATCCCAAAAACCCCTCGCGTACCAAATTTGATGCAAATCGGTTTTTTTTTCAAAAATGTCACCACCATAGTGGATTTTTAATCATCATATTGGATTTTGGCAACCTAACGCACCGCGTTTTAGGTAAGACCATCAACAATAATCTGAGCCAAAATAAGTTCCGATTGGTTGCAGTTTTTCATTTTCGCAAGCTTTTTTTACTGGACATTCGTTTTTCTTCAGCTTCCGACCGCCATATTGGAACCGCCATGTTGAATTTTTAAAAATACCACATGGCTTTCGAAAGTTCTCATCTTAGCGAACAATTTGAGCCCTCATTCATCTTAATCGATTCATTCTAATTTTGAGGGCGCCGATGATCCGTTTGACGTGAATATATTTATATATGTATCTATACTATTATAAAATTGTAAGTTTGTCTTGTTTGTTTGTTTGTTTGTTCAGGTATCACGTAAGAACTACTTAAAGGATTTTGCTGAATCTTTTTTTTGCGGAACCTATAGTTTGACTTAAAATCTGGTACATATTTTTTCTCTCTAAATTGACAGAAACGGTAGATATAGCGAAAAAACGTCTAGCATGTTGGGTAATTCAGTTACTCAATTGGTACCACCGCACTCACAAAATATTAGATACTGGCATCAGCTTAGCTTTTATCCAAAATTCGGAATGGGCAAATGTAACATGTGTCGATTTGACAAAAATTAACATATATCATGCGTAATTTTACAGGGTGTTGTGTATATAGGAAACTCAGAGCGGAGTAGAATTACATGGATTTAAAAAATCTAAAAAAACTTATATTTAATTTCCTATAAGCAGCTGGATATATACGATGTGGTGGAAATAAGAGGGCGTGGAATTAGTTATACGGGGTGGTCAAAAAAAGTTATATTAAGTGGGCCATAAACAGTTCCATATACCAAGTGGTTGAAAAGGGTAGAATATTTCTACAGTGAATAAAAAAACTTAAAAAAATGTGTTAGGTAAGCAGTTAGGATCTTTGAATTATGTTCATAAGATACTATAGTTAAGAAATGGGTTGAAGAAATGTTAGAAGCAGTAGTTTATACAGGGTGTTTGAAATATAAGATGGAGTGGAACTATAGTTTATGTTGTGGTTAAAAACTTGTTTTATATACACAAGGAGTTACATATATAGGATGGTTGAAATATGTAGCGGAGTATACATACAGCTATACAGGTGGGTTTAAAAATATTTTAAAGTAATGGTATGATCTACAAGCTATTCCATTGACTGGATGGTTGAAATATAGGGTGGGGTAGGATTCTAAGGATACAGAGTCGTACAGAATGTTATATTTAGTGGCAAATAAGTAGTTGCATGTAAAAGGTGTAGCTTACAATTAGAATTATACAGGGTTGGTAAAAAATGCTAAAAAAATTTTGTTTTAGCACTTGCATATATACAGTACCTGAATACATTGTCATTCAAACAAGGTTAGAAAAAACTGTAAATGAAGTGTGGAGAGAAATTATAAATATAAGGAAAAAAATTTGAAATAGCGTAGTTCATAACAAGTTGCAAAGATCGGATAGTTGAAACATAGGGTGAAGAAGTGTTATGATAATTATTTAAAAAATGTTATATTGGTTGACCAATAAGCAGTAACGTATACAGGGTAGTTGTAATACCTACAAGGTTATTTAAAAACAGCAACAAAATTGTTATTTTCGGTGTCCCATAAGCACTTGAGGTGTTGGTGAAATATATTTGGCATTGATGGATTTATAATTATAAAGGATGGTAGAAAAAATGTTATACTGGGTGGCCGATAAGTAGTTGCAAATACAAGGGGGTTGAAACAGCGGGTGGAGTAGATTTATAGTCAAACAGGTTGGATTTTTTTTTGATAGAACATGAGCTGTTGCATATATGCAATATCTGAACCATGGATAGAAGTAAAATTATAGTTCATACAGTGTGATCAGAAGTATTTAAAATTTTTATATTTCGTTGCCCCTAAGCAATGCACATACAGGGTGGTTGAAATATTTTGTAGAGTAAAATTGTGGTTATACAGGGTGGTTCAAAAATAAGTTGTAATGTTTGACAAATTGGCAGCGGTGTATACAGGATAGTTTTAATGTAAATGGAAGTAGAGCTAGTTATACAAAGCGGTTAATTTTTTTTTTAATAAAATTGTTATATAGCGTGGCCTATAAGCAGTTGCAGTTTGGGTGAGGGTTTAAATACAAGTTTGGTTTAAGGGTGCAAAACTGTGTTTTATATTTGTGACTCACGAAGGTTTCCACATCATTTCCATTAGGATGGATCAAAAAAGTTTTTAAAATAATTGTTATGTCGAGTAGACCATATACAGTTGTTCCATATATACTATATGGAATATCTGAAATATGGGGAAAAGCAAGATTATAGTTTTAGAGTGTGTTTAACACAATGTTAGAAAAAGCTTCATATAAAGGTTGATTAAATTATATAGTAAAGAGAAATTTTACTTTAACCGGTCGTTCAAAAATATCAGAAATAACTGTATACCATAGACATAGTATAGACCATAAGCAGTTGCATAGCTGAAATAAAGGGTAAAGAAGAGTTATAGTCAGGTGTTCAAAAAGTTATATTGGGTGACAAATACTCAGCAGCATATAGGATGGTTGCAATATAGGGTGAAGTAGAGTTACAGTTATTCAAGGTGATTCAAAAAAATGTCGAATAAAATTGTTATATTGGGTGGCCCATAAGTACTTGCAGTTTGGGTAAAATACATTCGGGATTGGTGGATTTATGGTTAGTAGGGTGGTTCAAACAAGTTAGAAAATTTTTTATGTAGGTTAACTCATATGTTTCATAAGTTATTTCTTTTTGCGAAGGCTTGAACATTCCGTACGGGGGTGAAACCGCGGGTAACGGCTAGTATGTATATATTTTCATCAACTCACTCGAATATAACACACAAGAGTTCGTCGTTCATTTCAAGGTTTCAGTCATAACTTTTTTTTTAATCTTGTGTTAAACTATATGCTAACTGGCGCAGTAAATAGGAATATACAAATATTTACAAGTATATACAGTTCTGTGTGCAGCTTTATCAAAGACATAGACATCACCTTTTGAATTGAGTCGATTAAAGCTCCGCAAATTAAAGCCAGAATATTAAAGGCGGCACTGGGTCTCATTAATTTAATTCCCAAAACTGACGAAAAAGTGTATTTCACACATGATGATGGGGACGTGTGAAAGGCATCATTTCTCAACCCTGATAACGCAAAAAGCAACGAGCTGAAACATCTTTCATTGTTTGAAAAAAAAAGTTTGAGTCGTACCGTAATATATATGACGACAATAATACCCTAAATAGCCGTATCCATCTCCAGAAAGCCTTCATTTTTCCGAATCAATCACCTCCAGTTATCAGGAGAGAGTTAATAGTACAGACCGTCCACTCACATTAATCAATGTCTTTTGTTTCAAGTCATCCAATTTCGTATCTCATTGTTCCCGTAGTGCGCAAAGGATGTGATCCGACTCGACAGATTTTATTTTCCCTAATTCCCGGAGAACGAGCGAGGGAGAAGGCAACAAAGGATTCAGTTTTGCAATGAGCTTTTTGAAGTTCAATAATCAATTCAAGAGGAAAGAATCTTCTTCTCTTGACAATATTTAAAGCCGATTATAATTCATTTTCTCGACAAAGAAATGAAAAAGTCATCAATTTCGTTCCGACAGATCCGAAATAGAATCCTGAAAGAGGCAATCTTATATATATATATATATAATATATATATATATAATATATATATATTATATATATATATATATGAAGAGATTATTGGACGATGGCCTTATAAAAGAAGATACGAGATTTGCAAGACTTTGAAATTAAGGTTATATGGATTTTTATAAGGTAGAGAGTACCTACAAATGAGAATAACATGCAATATAGAGTTAAAGTCCTGTATTCACTGCGTTTCTGTCCTAAATATGAAATTTTGCTTACAGTTGCATAAAACGTCTCCCAAAATCTTAGCACTTTTAAAACCTTTAAGAAACGCTTAAAAATCTATTGTTTATTTCTCAAAACTAGGTACACATAACTTTAATTCAGCTTAGTCAAGATAGCGCCGCAAAATCGACATAATTTGATAAAAATAATAGGAGAATCTATTGCTAATTTATTCCAAATAGTTACCAATAAAATTAGCACCACAAAGAGCAAAGCATCATTATCGAATGGAAGATTTTTAAAAATATGTTGGTATTTTTTTTGATGCACGATAGTACAAAAAAAACTAAATAAAAAATGTAAGAATTTTTTATTACATTAGTAAATTGCATATAGTGCCAGCTTAACAAGCAGTCGTAGTTTTGATACTCAAAAACGAGCATAGATTTCTTTGATGAGTAGAACATTATTACTCTATGCGCAATTATAAAAAAATTAAAACTGAAAATAAGCGGTATTAATTCAAATGTATCTGGTGGCTCTGTTTCAGTAGTGCACAGGAGAGAATTTTTTGCAGACACACAAATTCAACAAAATCAATAAATCAGCTTCACGATTCTATTTTGTCTAGACATGGACAACTTTTCACGAACATACGCATATTGAAACCGTTTAGCATATTTTCAGTTGTTTTGCTGATTCTCTGTCAAAGATACCTTCCACATGTACTTGTCAAAATATGCCATTATCAAGTTATCATGAACACAGTACCTATCCGAGTTCTTTGTTAACTCTTTGCGCACAGAGTAGTGTACTCGTAAAAATATTCGCATGTCAATTTTCAAGAACATATATATATATATATATAAAATATATATATATATATATATATATATATATATATATTTCAACGCACATAACCAATCAACCGAGTTTGGCTCTTTACACATAGTGTAGTAACTCAGTCCAGAAAAAATTCTTTCAGCTGTAGTTTTAAAAATATGCTCGTGTCAAGTTATTATAAGCATAGTACCAACATCTGCTTTAGTTTATAGTTCACTGCTGACTCTTTGAACACACAGTAGTAACTTTTCAGCCCACAAAAAATTCCTTTCACATGTACTCTTAAAAACATGTCGGTGTCATGTTATCATAAACACAGTACTAACACCTGAAACCGATATAACTTTTCACAAGATTTTCAGTTTTTAGTTCTTTGCTGAATCTTTATACACAAGTAGTAACTCTTCAGCCTACAAAAAATTCCTTCCACAAGTACTCTTAAAAATATATCATGGTATCATAAACCCCGTACCGATATCTAAACCGATATAACTGTTCAGCCAATTTTCAGTCTTTAGTTCTCTGCTGACTGTTCCATCCTTAAAAAATCCTTCCACCTGTGGTCGTGAAAATATGCCGCTGGCAATTATCATGAACACAGTATCTATTTGTCTTCTAAACGTTGTTTGTGGCATATTCTTGATTACTTTTATGTTTTTTTGGGCAATAACACCACAATAGAAATAAAACGACGTATATTGCAGGAGTACCAAACATCTATTCTGACTTCGTTGTCAATGGCTTTATATTTGTTGATGTAGATTGCAAAATGTATCTTTGCTTGATAGACACGTAATTTTATTATTGTGTTTTTATGTCATACAGACACGTATACTCGTAGAACTTTCATTATTTTCATTACAGTTTTGTATTAAATTTTTAAGATTTTTTGTTTCTCAAGTTTTCGTTGCCTTTTGTCTAAATCGTTCATATTTACTTCTCTTAAATACTTGACTTTTTCCTTCTATATTATTTATCATTTATTCATAAAGTTTTAGCAACTCTTGTGATGGTGTTGGTAATTTTACCTTTCATAGTCCGATACATCTTGTTTCAGTTTCTTTTCCCCAATCTCTGTCATTTGCCTTTCAACCGCATGTTTTCCTCTAAGCATCTACTAATTTTATACTTTTAATAATTAGGAACCATTACGTATTTGATTTTAATGGTTTTCACTGTATATGACATTCTGTCGCATGTTTGGCTGCTTCAACCTGGTTATTCTTAGCACCTTAGGTCTGATTCCTTTCGTAATCGCTGCCTTGGTTATGAAATCGAGTGCTTGCGGCTTAAAAGATGTTTTCGTTTTCATGAAGGATACACAAACACCACGCTTGCCAGGCGAGATGGATTATCTAGTGAGACTTCAGGAGTAGGCAGATTGAGACCCCAAGTTTGATCAATAACCTTATTTTCATGATTTTCATTTCCTTTTAAATCAAATTTTCATTTTAAAATCTACATCAATAAATATAAAGCCATTGACAACGAAGTCAGAATAGACTTTGAAACGTTTGGTATTCGTGCAATATACGTCGTTTTATTTCTATTGTGGTATTATTGTCCAAAAAAACATAAAAGTAATCTAAACAGAGCTAACGCGCCTGATTTTCTGTTTTTATTTTTGCGTCTGTCCTATACAATACTTTAATAACTTTTGTAAACAAATAAATCCCTCCTGGTGTGGAAAAAGATTCGTGTCAAGTTATCTAACACAGTACTCATATCTGAGATCTAAAGGTAGAACCCCATCAAAGTGTGCAGGGTTTAGCTCGTTGGGACAATGCCCTTTTCCTTGCCAGTCTTGAAGTTATCACAACGTTTCAATAGCCCTATGGTCCAGGTGAATGATGGGAAATCGCTGCTGCAGTTTTTCCAAGAATTTGCCCTTAGGGGAAAATTCACTGTCCGATATACTACATATCAAAAGGCTGCTCTGTGGGAGCTAACAGGACGGCTTTTGCATCAGTTCCCCATAAATTTTCTAACCGTCCGGGCTGTTCGTCCAGACGAAGTATTTCAATTGTTTAATAGATGTTTTGGGACTACTCCTGTTGTTGACATAACAATTGGTACTGTTCGAGTGTTGTTCATGTCCCCTTGTCTCTGTATTTGAAATTCTAAATCCCTGTATTTGGCTATTTTTTCAGCCTGCTTAATATTTATATTGTTGTGTTAGGGATTGCTATGTCAATTAAGGTTGTTTTTCTAGAGACTTTATCTACCAAAACTATATCTGGTCTATTGTGAGCAACAGTCCGATCGGTCAATATCGTCCGGTCCCAGTACAGTTTGTAGTTGTTATTTTCTAAAAATAGATTCTGGTTTGTATATATAGTAGGGTGTTCTTACCGACTGTGATAGCTCGAGTTTCAGCGCTAGTTCCTGGTGCAGTATTTTTGCCACAGCATCATGTCGTTCTTTGTATTCAGTTGCAGCGAACGCTTGGCAACCTCCTGTGATATGCTGGATAGATTCAGATGTTTGGCAACCATATCTGCATCTGTCGTTATTGATAAAAGGGTCTTTGACAATGTACAACACAACAAAATGTTGTGTAAAATACATACTTGCTAACTAGCAAATCATTTCTTCTCTTGATTAACAACAACGGCTATTTTAACAGCAAGATTTAAATACTTACGGGAAAGCTCTGCTTATTTGAAATATTCCAAACTGTTCTGAGTCTAAATCAGATCCCGCTCAGAATGAGAATAAAATAATATAAAATACCACAATGAAATTTAAAAAAACTAATAAATTAAAAAGTTCCCAAGGACAATTCTAAAATACACAATTTGATATTAAAATGTGACAATAAGAACTGATGTATATATTATATTGATAGACCCTAAAACATTTGAAATATACAGCCTTTCCCAAGTGTGATGTTAATCCCAAGAAAACCTAAAATACAAACTACAGATGCCACAACTATCAGGCAGAAAACAATTGAAATAATTGAATTGAAATGGGAAATTATTATTATACCTCGTATTTATACACTTAAACAGTCATGCTCATTGGATCGCTTAATCCCCTGTCTCGTCCAATCAGCTGCCTTACCTGGCGATTGGTTGCCGGTGATGCGTAGCGGCAGTGGCTCGAGAAGTGATCTCCAAATGTTTTTAATTTGGACGCTGGGCTCGCTGATTATATTTTCTTTAGTTATTATATATGTCGTCTTGATGAATTTTCTCTTATACCAGTGCTCCTCCTTGTGAACTACCCTTGCCTGGTCCCAGTTGATGTTATGGTGCTCGGTCGATGGGTGATTAGCTAATCCAGACTTTAATAACTCTCTCCTTTGAATAGCTATGTGGTGCTCCTTAATCCTGGTGTTCAGTGGTCACTTAGTCTCCCCAAAGTAGAGATTGCCACATTCACAGGGTTTGCTGTGTATACAGTTGTTTGTCCAATACGTCTAAGTTTTTCTACCTGCCTAGGTGGTTTCTCCAGTTTTTCAAATGCCTTATTAATGATGGTTTCCGGATATCCATTCATGGAAAGGTCTTATCTAAGTTTTGTTTGTTGTCCTTTGAGGGCCTCTGGTGTGCTGCAAATATTTTTGGTTCTGTGGGCTAATGTTTTGATGATGCCAATTTTCGTTGTTGATGGATGGTTAGAGTTGTAGTTTAGATACAACCCTGTACGTGTAGCTTTCTTGTACACTGTTGTTTCGATTCCGGTCCTAGTCCTTTGGCACTTCACATCAAGGAATTCTGGCACCCACTCTCTTCCTTCTCCATGATGAAATACCTCTCCCTCCATGTTGCCAAAAAATGAAGGTGTCGTCGACATACCTTAACCAGAGTTTTGGTTGCTTCTCGTACCCCTTCATTGAATGGTTAGAAGATAATACACCTCATGGCAGTACTAAATAATACTTCATAATAAAATGAACTTACCTGTGATTTTTAAATCTCTACCTATCACTTTCCATGCATCATGGCGCATATTTTGGTCTCTATAATATGTAGAATGTACATTATAGAAGAATTCGTACTTTTTCTATCAACATTTTTTTCTAATGTTGTATTGTTTCCTTAGGATACCCGACAAAATACCAGACAAATTAAAGAGAAATAGACTGCTGCGTTCAACGTTCAATTGGAAGAAAAAGATTGTCGTGGCTCCGAAACATAAGAGCCTGGACGGGACTGAATTTTGAAGAACTGATAAGAACGGCTGAAGATCGAGAAGCCTTCGCCATGGTGATCGCTAACCTCCGATAGGGAGATGGCACCGGAAGAAGAAGAAGAGACTGCTGCAGGGCTAGAGGGGAAGGTGGGGAACATCAACATACGTCGGCAGCATCTGACCATTTTTAATCGTCACACGTGGGACGACGTGGTTTGGCGGGTTGTGTTGTCGCATCGGTCAAATGTGTACGCAAGACATGTAGTAGGAGAGATAGAGCGGGATTTTGCTCGTCGTCTTGAAAATGGACAGAATGTATCGTATTAAGTTCAATTCCTAAACTACATCACGTTTCTAGACAGGCGCCAGTGGAAGTGATAACCGAGGATAATTACAGGGAGTGAAAATGTTAATTTTTGTTGGTCATGCTCATCATCGAGTAACCGTTCCAAAATTGGCTGTATACAAGATTGTGATATATTTAAGTAAATTCCCAAGAGGCGTCTGCCTAGAGCGTTGCCATCCAGGTGGCGGACAGGGGTAAACTTGTCAAAAATAGGGTCAACTTCGCCATTAAGTAAAAAGAACGCCATTTGCACCATTTTTTGTTCACACAAAAGAAATCAAAATCCAAAATGACGTACAGATAAAAAACATAAACAGATTTTTCATGACGTCATTAATGTGGGCTGTATGACGTCATTCACAATTTTTTTAAAAGCCATATTTTTTAATAGGGATTCGGAAAGAGCGGAAAATTTCTGGTTCGAGTACGACTTTGACCATGACCTTGAACTTGACCTTCAAGGCCATTGCAAGATCAAAGTTTGTTTCAAAAATCAACCTATTATAGCTAAATTAGGTGTACAAGGGGTTTTCGACATCGCTGATTTCGAATCTGAAATCAGTTTTTCAAAGTTCACAATCCAAGATGGCGGACCAATTTTTTGAAAAAAAAGTCAACCAATTGATACACAACCAATTAACGGTAATCGATGTTTATAATAGTGATCCGAAAGATGACTGATTCAAAGAAGGTATTCCAAATTAAAAACAAATTTGACGTTGAACTTGGCTACTACTTGTTTTGAAAATTCTCAAAAACTGATTTCATATTCGTAATCATCGACGTCGAAAACTCCCCGTATACCAAATTGGGGGTAGGTTGGTTAATTTTTTTCAAATTGCCAATTTTCAAAATCTGATTACGAATCAGGAATCAGAATTTCGAAATCCACTGGGTGGACCAGTTTTTCAAACAAAAACTGATTTCAAATTCGAAATTACCGACGCCGAAAACCCCCGTACACCTAATTTGGCTATAATAGGTTGATTTTTCAAGCAAAGTTTGATCTTGAAATGATCTTGAAGGTCAAGTTCAAGGTCATGGTCAAAGTCATATTCGGACCTGACATTTCCCCCTCTTTCCAAATCAGTGATGAAAAATTTGGCTTTACATTTAAAATAATTGTATGACGTCATCTAGACTACATTAATGACGTCATGAAAAATATATTTATGTAATTTAGCTGTACGTCCTTTTGGATTATGGTTTGTTTTGTGTAAGCAAAAAAATGGTGCAAATAGCGTTCTTTTTACTTAATGACGAAGTTTACCCCTGTCCGCCAACTTGATGGTAACGCTCTAGGCAAACGCCTCTCGAGAATTTGCTTAAATATATCACAATCTGGTATGCAGCCAATTTTGGAACGTTTACTCGATGATGAGCAAAATTACTAGTTTCACCCTCTGTACCTTCAGTTATCACTTCCACTGGCGCCTACCTAGAAACGTGATGTAGTTCAGGAATTGAACTTAATACGATACATTCTGTTCATTTTCTCGATGACGAGCAAAAACCGGCTCTATCTCTTAGACTAATGTAATTAAATGGACGAGTATAAGCATACACATGTGTCGCATGGCACGGGATGGCGTGGTGTGGCGTGGTGTGTTGCTAATGGGTTTCTACCTTAACAGTTCAGCCGATTTATACTATTTATGCTTTTAGTGAATGTGTGAGTATTGCGTAGTGAGTAGTAAGGTTACATTTCTCAAAAAAGTCATCCATCAGTAAAAAACATATTTCGTGCTCAGCTTGTTATTTTCACAAACATAAACTAACGATCCATACGTGATTCTTGCACTACCAACTATAAGCGAATTTATAAATTACTTAGTTTAAACTCGCAATTCTGCCTCTTTTGTTGCCCAACAAAACTTCTTAAATGGTAAGTTTGGGACTTTCACAACTACATATCACGACAATTACAACTGTTTGTACAACTTTAAACATAATTTCCTACAACAAAGATGCCGTGAGATGATTTATTTCGACTGTTAATTCACGAACTCGACAGTGTGTCACATGTGAGAAAACACGCCAGCACCGTCGGGCATAACAGACAAAGAATTTCGGTTGCAGGATTTGATATTGTTAAATGCTAACCGAATTTATCACTTTAACAGAACCAATGAAATATATTAAACCACGCTTAACTACACGACTTGGGATACCGCAGCACGTTAAAACTGACACTCCAAACATGTACAAGGATTGTAAATTGCATATTACTCCTTTGGATTAATTGCTATTATTATATTTTTTGTCTTCTAATTGTTTGTGGCATATTTTTGATTACTTTTATGTTTTTTTTTTTGGGCAATAACACCACAATAGAAATAAAACGACGTATATTGCAGGAATACCAAACGTTTCAAAGTCTATTCTGACTTCGTTGTCAATGGCTTTATATTTATTGATGTAGACTGCAAAATGAAAATTTGATTTATGACATTTAAAATTGACATTGGCAAATTTGTTGTTTTTAGATATACAGGTAGCACAAAAAATTCTAAAGATCATGAATTATAGTTAACCAGCTTTCAAATTAGAAGAATAAGAATTTGAAAGAGACTCTTTAGAATTTATAAGTGGCGTTCCTAGGTACGACTTTGTTATAAGATAGCGCATTCGCCAAAAATGCGATCAAAGAATTCTAATGTTTCAGTGATCCCATTAACGTCATAAGGGAAAACCTAGGAAAAACCTTATGAACTATCCCGATATTAGGTTGTTCAAAAGGAGGTTACCATTAATAATTTATTCCTTAATTGTCGGTAACCAGATACGATTAAATTCTACAGAAGTAAAAGCGATACAATCGTCTTCATTCAAAAGAATTAAGACAGACTCTTTTATTTTTCGTTTTGTGTTATGTTGTTCTTTGTGAAGTATAGTTGAATTGTCGAATTGTATTTTATGGCCTAGGTTCCAAGCATGTTCACAAATTTTTGATTTTTCAAATTGTCGTTTCTTTATGTAATTCTTATGTTCATTTATTCTTACGTTTAATGGTCTCGATGTTTCTCCAATATAAAATTTATTGCATTCGCAAGGAATCTTATATATGCAGTTTTTTGAGTTCTGGGTTTTGTTTGTTGGTTTTGTTTTCGATATTATAGATTTCAGTGTATTTCTTGTTTGGAATGTTGTTTTAACATTAAATCTGTTGCCCACTCTTTTCAATCTTTTTGACAGACCCTGTTTATATGGTATAGCTGTAACTGTAATGTTGTTGTCTTGAGTAGTAGTAGTGTTAAGAGAAGTCCTGGGTTGATTCGGAAGGTTTGTTTTCTGTTCAAGTCTGTTTAACTCTTTGTTGATAAATTTTGTGGGGTAATTGTTTCCAGTGAGAACATTTTTTATAATTATTTTTCTTTGTTGAATTTATTATCATCAGAACAGTTGGTCTTTGCTCTATCATATAATGACTTAATGACACCTTTCTTTACTGTATTCGGATGATTTGAATTGAAATTTAGGTATCTATTTGTATGAGTTGGTTTTCTATAAACTTCTGTTTCGAATGAAGATTCTGTTTTTGTTATTAATATGTCTAGGAAAGATAGTTTGTTATTTTCTTCAATTTCTAGGGTAGATTTGATAGTTGGCTCTTTGTTATTTATGTCATTTAATAATTTATCTAGTTCTTCAAGATTGTTTTCCCAAATTACTAAAATGTTGTCAACGTAACGCCACCAAGTTAAAGGTTTATTTTCTTTTGATAAAATTACTTGTTGTTCAAAGTTTTCCATAAATATGTTACTTAATGCTGGTGAGAGACAAGAACCCATGGCCATGCCAAAATCCTGTTGGTAAAAGTCATCGTTTAATTGGAAGTATGTAGTTTTGGTACAATATGTTCCATTATTGTATCAATTGATAACTGAGTTCGTTGGTTTAATGAAAAGTCCCCTTCTAGTAGTTGTTTTACTATTGGAAGTGTTTTGGAAACAGGAACATTGTTATAAAGATTTACTATATCAAGACTTGCTATTCTAAAAGTATTTTTGTATTCTATATGAGACAGTTTTTCCAAGAAATGTGCACTGTTTTTTAGATGAGAAACAGAACTTCCTGTAAGAGGACGAATAATGTTTAAAAGAAATTTTGAAAGTTCACTACACGGAGAATTTATAGAACTGACAATTGGTCTTAAAGGAATATTAGGTTTATGAATTTTTGGTAACCCATAGAAATGTGGTGGTTTAGTATAGTGTGGAGTGAGTGCTTTACGTTCTTCTTCTGTGGATTCATGTTTGTGGTTGTACAGTAAACGGTATATTTTGTTTTCTATTGAGCTTGTGGGATCTTTTGTTATTTTAGTGTATTGTCCTTGGTTTATTATATTTTGAATTTAGTCATCGTAATCAGTTTTACAACAAATTTGCTAATGTCAATTTTAAATGTCATAAATCAAATTATCATTTTACAATCTACATCAATAAATATAAAGCCATTGACAACGAAGTCAGAATAGACTTTGAAACGTTTGGTATTCCTGCAATATACGTCGTTTTATTTCTATTGTGGTGTTATTGCCCAAAAAACATAAAACTAAAAAAAATTATTTTGACTAAATAAATCATAGTCAACATTAAACAAATAAATTCACTAATTATCTAGGGTGAATCTGAACAGATTCACAACAACTAACGTGCTACTTGAGTCTAAATTTGGTTTGTACTTTGTATACAACCTGTACTATGTTCGAGGCTCAAAAATGTTTATAAACTGTATTGTTTTGTTGAGGTGTCAATATATTATTGCAGCAGTGACTTAAAGTTAATTTTTGATGTTCGTTTAATCAGTGATGAATTTAAGCCTAGGGCCGTGAGACCCAGGCCTAGGGCGACAGGATTTTTGGTTGCGGCGAAATTTCCTCAGATGATAAATTAACTCTATTGCATAGAATTTATATTAATATAATAGTTACCTATTATCACTTAAAGATCAACTCCTAATTGCCATCTTTAACTTAACAATAGTATTATTCCATATGTAGTAGCTATTGGTTTGTTACGAAAATTACACTTCTAATCATATTAGATTATTTCAATGCTGCTAGCAAGAAACTTCAGGAATCTAATGATAACAAAGTGAAAAGCCTGTGAACAAATATAGTACAAGAATTCTATTCGTTGCAGATATGGCTTCATTTGACTTGTGCTTCAGGGAGAGAGATTTGGTCCGATGATGAAATTATATATATATATATATATATATATATATATATATATTATTATATATTCGAAGAAGCTTAAGTCAAATCGGTCTAAAAGAAAGCCTCGAAACTTTCAACTCTAAAATAGTTGGTATGACTGCTCTCTCCAGAAGGTGATTATGTCAATGATAAAGTCGAAATGTATTGGTACCTAGTATTGTAGTAGCACTCGCCATAAATGCACTTAAGGGAAACACTTGTTTTCCAACTTAATTAATAAACATCATCATACCTTAGCTAATTTGTTTGAATGTGAGTTTCCATTTGTGAGAATCGTATGAATATTTTTGTAGTAGTGTCTGCGTTTAATATAATACAGGCAGACAGAACAGACACACCCAACCAGGAACTTTAATATCTATATATTAGTATAGTACATCTATAAAATGACGTATTGCTATAACAATGTCAGGGGAAGTTATAAGCAATCTCAGCAAAACAAGGAAAGATTGCCAAATTACAAGGAATAAGAAATTCAGATTGGTAAAACCTAGAAAACTAGTACTTTCAGTTTTCATTAAAAAACTCTGACATGCGTAAAAGGCGATAATAAATGAGCTTAAAGTTGCAAAAAAGCTGACAAAAACTTGTTGCAGAAGGATTTTAAAATACCTTGGACATACTATGAGATGAGAAGGCAGTACAGGGAAAGGTGAAGGGACGAAGAACAAGGAACAGTAAAAGCTATCTTAAGACAGGATCCTGAGCAACTTGTTTCATCTTATCGTCCAACGTTTCATAATATCAGTTAGCATTCAATTCTAGGTCTACCTCTACTTAGATACACTGACCTATCCAGTTAGCTTTCCTTATTCTTATAGTGAGAATTATTGATGTATCTTCCTTTACTCTTCTCAAGACCTCTTATTTTATCTGACATTTGATGTTTTCCGTTCTTCTCTAGAGCCACATTTCACTCCCAAGGTATCTTCCTTCTTTTTGTCTTAATGTCTATGTCTCTGATCCGTATTAAACCACACTCTTGATGTAGCATTTCGCGAATCTTTTTCTTCAGATTCATGGGAATCTGTCTTGCTGTTAACAGGTCCTTTACTTCCACGTACACGATGTCTTGCCCATGACTGTTCTGCTCCTGATTTCTTAAGTGCAACTTTCAGTTAAATTTATTATTCCTAAGCCAAAAAGACTAGTCAGAATAGGACAATCAAAATATTATTATGTAATTTGTATACACATTTCCTGGATGTTTTTAGCCCTGATGAAGCTTTGAATATAATAAAGCGAAACGTTGGCAAGCATTTAACAACCTGTTTATTTTGATTGTCTTATTCCGACTAGTCTTTTTGGCTTACTGACACTAAGGACACTAAGAATTTCCTAATTTATTATTCCTTCCAAATATTGAATTTTAATTATTTGTTCCAGTTGTTGCCCTTCCATCATAATCCCCATATCTTCTGCTGTTTTTTCTAGTCACATTACCTTTGTTTTTCCAATATTTATCTTCATATCCTACCTTTTAAAAGTTTTTCTTATTTTCCAGACCATATTTTGTAATTAATTTTCTGTTCAAGGACTACTTGGTCATCAGCAAACTTGATATTTTTCATGTTTTAGTCGTCTATGGTTATCCCAACAGTGCCTTTCAAAGCTTCATTGATCAATTTTGAATCATATAAATTGAATAGTGCTAGTGACATACAACAACCTTGTCTCACTCGTCGTCCTATGGTTATTTCTTTGGATTTTTTATCCTTTACCTTTACCACTACTTTTTCGTAAAGCTATCGAATGAGGCGACGCTCTTTCTAGTCCACTTCAATATCCTTCAGTATTTTCACTAGTATGTCCAATATAACTGGTCAAACGCTTTCTCTCGGTCAACAAAACACACATACCTTACATTGTTATTGTCTCTCTGCTAACATTCTGACATCGCGGATTCTCTTCCTTTCCTAAATTCAAACTAGTCTTCTCCCAAATATTCTTTAATTTTATTTTCAATCCTTTTCAAAGATGTTTGTAAACATGGATTCACGGTTTCTCAAACACAAGTGCTACCACCAAGAAGGTCAATAAATATAGATATAGAAAAGGAAGGTGCTAGAGACAGTTGTGTATATACAGCTAAGTGAGTACTTCACTTATAACAACATTTTGCCGAAATATTAATCAGAATTTCGTTCGGGTTATAGTACAGCTAAAGCACTCACCAACTTAAGGGATAACATTATAAAATCGCTAGATGATAAAAAATCTACTATAGTGGTATTACTGGACTTTTCTAAAGCTTTCGAACTTGTTGATCACTCGTTATTATGTGACGTATTATCATATTACGGAGTATGTGGGTTGGTTAAAAGATTTTTTAGGTCTTACCTGCAAGACGGATACCAAAAAGTTCGGACACAACAAGGTACATCAAAATCGCAAATAGTAAAATCAGGAGTACCACAAGGGTCTATTTTGGGCCCCTTACTGTTTCTTATATACACGGCCGACTTTTATAAACATACTGTGTGTACCACCCAGTCTTATGCTGATACAAATACACATAAGTCTGAGTTTTGATTCTAGTGACTATATAAATGCGTGCAAATTAATTAACTCTAATGTATAAGCGATACAAGACTATTGTGATAGTCACAATCTTAAGATCAACACACAAAAGTGAAAATGTTTGTTGTTCACGTCAAATAAATACTATAGTTATCTCAAAGAAAACATTACGATAAAAATGGGAAATGAATTAATTTCTATTGTAGACGAAGCAAAAATTTTAGGTATCACGTTTGATCGTTACTTAAGATTTACGACGCATGTTAACCAGTTATTTAAAAAGTCATTAGTTGTTTTAAAACTACTCTATATAAAGAAGTCAATTTTAAACTTCACAACGTGGAAAAAATTGTGTGAAACATTTGTTTTGCCAATCTTCTATTACTTTTATACAGTGTACTACCCTAACCTAACTGAGTTTACAAAGAAAAGAATTCAAAAAGTACAAAATACCTGTTGTAGACTAAACTAATAGAGACAAACTGGTTAACAATGAAAAAGACTTGGCAATATAATTTTTGTAAATTTGTCCGTCGTATTATTCACACGAGAAAACCGGATTATCTTTGGGAAAAAATAGTTTATGCTAATCAAATTCACAATAGACCTACAAGATTCAGCAACCTTTTATATGTCCCTAGACATTCATCAGCCATGTTTCAGCGGTCTTTATCATTTAACACAGTTAAAATGTATAACAAAATTATTCTGGAAAATTTAGATGATACAACTTTACTTGGTTTTCAAAAGAAAATTAAAAAGCTCTTGTTTAACGACACATTTGTTTTTAAATTGTCTTAATGTAGTTTGTCAATGTCAATACTTTCCTCCATATTGTTCAATTGCCACAATTGCTTACTTTGGTAATAAATATTTTATGAAGAAATTTGTTTTGTTTAGGGTTGAGTGTATAGATATATGTATAACATAGATGAAACAATAAAGACGCTTTATCCCGACTTGACCATACAATGTATGGCATCACACTCCCTCTAAGGCACGCTATGAGTGCCTTTAGGGGAAAATTCACTAAACCCCAGATATCCTAGATATCAAAAGCTCTGTGGAAGCCCTTGCCAGGTTTTCAGGCCTGTGGTTGGAGTCGTGGCGGCAGTCTCCCATGAATTTCCTAACCGTCCGGGCTGTCCCTAACAAGACGGCTTTTTGCATTTGTTTGTAAAGATGTTCGTCCAGACCGAGGTATTTTAAATTGTTTATTAGATGTTTTGGGACTATTCTTGTCGTTGACATAACAATTGGTACAGTTCGTGTGTTGTTCATGTCCCACTGAGTTTTTATTTGAAATTCCAAATCTCTATATTTGGTTATTTTCTCAGCCTGCTTGTTATTTATATTATTGTTGTTAGGAATTGCTATGTCGATTAAAATTGTTTTCCGAGAGACTTTATCTACCAAAATTATATCTGATCTATTGTAAGCAACTGTCCGATCGGTCAGTATCGTGCGATCCCAGTACAGCTTGTAGTTATTATTTTCTAAAACAGATTCTGGTTTATATTTATAGTATGGTAATCTTACGGGCTGTGATAATTCAAGTTTCAGTGCTAGTTCCTGGTGAAGTATTTTTGCCACAGCATCGTGTCGTTCTTTGTATTCAGTTGCAGCGAACGCTTCACAACCTCCTGTGATATGCTGGATAGATTCAGATGTTTGACAACCGTATCTGCATCTGTCGTTGTTAATAGAAGGGTCTTTAACGATGTACTTTAGGTAGTTCTTAGTTGGAATTACTTGATCTTGGATTGCCAATATAAAGCCTTCCGTTTCAGGAAACATATCACCAGAGATCAACCAGCAGTTAACGCTGCACTGTCGACATAATCTTGATTGACGTCATTTATATGTCTTCCATGAAGGGGCTTCTCTTTCCATTTCAGCAGTTTCTGATCTGTGGTCTGGTGGTGTAATTGGACATGTTGTTGTGTCAGTCGCAGTGGTGTTGAGTCATCAACCTGGCACATGACTCTGTGTAGATCAAAAAAGTCTGCGAGTTTCTGGAAATGCATAGATTTGTGTATGAGCATGCTGTATAGATATATGCATTACATAGATGAAACAATAAAGACGCTTTATTATTATTATTATATAAACATGACAATGAAATCATCCAATTCAGATGACCAGAAAAATATTAAAACCACTTTCCTTTATATCTCTCAAATGTAAATTCGAACGGAGATTTTACAATTCTCCTCCCATATTGCAGAGTTTTTAATTAACATTTGTGCAGCATAACGTCGAAACCAATGTGTCGGTTTTTTTAAAAAGGTTCTCATGTTAAAAATTCCATTCCAATTAATCTTTGTTTGGATTTCGCTTTGAAGCAGAATCTAATGACGCATGCGATTTAATTAAAAAACCGAACATCTTGCAGAAACACCTTTTTCCATACACATATTCCAAAAATCCAATCAACTGTGGCCCCGAAGCCTCAACCCCGAAAAACCTAACTCGATTATATTCGTCGAGCTCCAGAAAACTCTTGACTGCCCTCATTTTTGCCTCAAGATATCTGTTGAAAAATACGAGACGATACGCGATGTTATTTGAATATCAACGCGTTCGAGGAGCTGAGAGAGCAGTTGTCGTTGGAATCGCTGGAGTATGTTCCACATCGAGGACGCCGCTGAATTGCCCTATTGACTGCTTCCAACTACTTACCGGGATGAATCTGTGCATAAAGCATTCGTAAAATCGAGAATTTAATTGGCAAGGTTCGACTCTCGATTTTGACGAGCGTTCCAATTATGGTTTGACGATACGATCGAACAGCTTTTTAGCTTGCAACTAAATAGAAAATATTGGCGAAGCATTAAGTTATAATGAGTATATTTCATAGAATAAACTGGGTGTTCCAAAGGATAAATGTGCTTGCAAACGTTTTACAACGTCATGGGTAAAGAGGAGAATGATTCTTCCATTATATACAGTGTGCACGTAAAGTGTGGAACATACTAAATAAAATCTATTCAAATAAAAGAAGAAAAAAGTCTTGGACACGTCAACCTTAATTGAGTAATGAGCAAATTTGAACATGACATGAACCAATATTTGCTATGTCGAGTGAAAGATCTAGTAATTATACAAAACAAGTTTTTATTAGTAAAAAAAATCTCTTTGATTCATTTAAACCAAAAAATTTAACTGATAGATATAAATGTAACAAAAGAATAAGAAAAAATTAAAGTGTTCAAATTGGTCACATTTACTAACTGATAATGCGATTTTCAAATTCTTTTTTAAATCTAGCACCTATCAAATTTGACATTTATTATGATAGGAATGCAAAATGAACTTGTCTGTTCACTGTGCGGAAAAAACCTAAGTAGAAACGAGTAAAACATCAATCTTTAACAGAACATAAGTGGTAGAGGAAAAACTCTTTTTTTTTTTAAATCAACATCAATTGTCTTCTAAACTTTGTTTGTGGCATATTCTTGATTACTTTTATGTTTTTTTGGGCAATAACACCACAATAGAAATAAAACGACATATATTGCAGGAATACCAAACGTTTCAAAGTCTATTCTGACTTCGTTGTCAATGGCTTTATTTTTATTGATGTAGATTGCAAAATGAAAATTTGATTTATTTATAAATGAAAATTTGATTTATTTTTTCATCTGTATTAGTTACAAGGTTCTCTAATTCTATTTCGATGAATTTCCTCTTGTTGTTTCTCCTTTTTGTCATGTTCTTTCATGATCTGACTTGTTTTTTCGTCTAATCCATCCGTAACCTGGGGAGTCTCGTCCATTTTTTCCATACTATGAGTTGTTGCCATAAATCAATTTACAATTTTATCTTCACTTAATCCTTCACTTCTAACACCAAATTGCAATAAACTTCGTGGGTTCTACTTAAATTTTTAATAACTGATATTTATTTTCACTTTCTAGAACGTTATTTACACTTAAAATCCAATATAACAGCTGATTTCGCAAAGAATTTACATGAAAATAATAACAGTATCTGAGCTGAACTACTGTTTGTTTAAGTATTCAATGCAAAAACGTTTTTGCTGACTATCCATCGTTGTTTTTACTCCCAGGTGGTCAATGATTTATGTTATGACTAATTTAGATATCTCCAGTGGTGGTGTATATAAATTTTATAACAATATCAAGCCCATCCAACTCCTTGTGAAGTATTTATTAAGGATATGAATGCAATTTCACATTAATTACATATACCAACCCCTGACAGCAGTTTAACAGCTCAAAAATCTCTAAAAGCAAATATGACAGACATGAGTTTTAATACAGACTGATTTCTTTATGTGAATAGAGATGGGAATTATCATTTTGGGCAAATATGCCGGAAACATCGTGTGATAAAACCTTGAAAATGCTAGCAAGAACTTAGTTTAATCATTATGGGGAAATCTAGTTAAATGATAAAAGGAAGGTGGGAAGTATTTTACTAATTTTCTGGAATTAATTTAGTAATACAGGAAATAATAATAACATGGAAAATATCGAACGACAAAAATCTACAAGAGACCATGATATCCAAAATACCAATAATATCAAATGTACAAAATGATACAAATATGTTGCAAATACACAGAAGGTCTAAAATATCAATACACAAAAAATAACAAAAACACCTGAAATTTCAAAAATGTCAGAAATAACTAACATAAAAATATATCAAACTTCTAAAATATGTCAATGTGTGAAAAATATCAGTATAGTCAAAAACATGTGGTAAACATCGAAAAATTATATGAAAGCTCAAAGTATCAAAACACAAATATCAGAAAGTGTCACGAATGTTTATAATAAAATTCATAACGAATCTGAAGACATCGAAAATGTTTTCAGTACAAATAGAGAACTTTTTTCTGAAAATAGATAATATCAACAAAATTTTTAAAAATTCGTACAATAATAAGAGTCCCGCAATCATTTTAAGTTTTCCAAAGTTCAAAAGTCGCAGATAGATAGGCAAAACTCATTCTCCCATTTTCATCTCAATGTTTATATTCGAGGCAAGCCGATTAAAACAACTGATAAATTTTTGCTCTTTGCTCTAGCACTACAATATAAAAAGTTATTTATTCTGAATTAGGGAAAAGAGACAGTCAGAACATAACGCAGACAAAAGATTTTTGTCCGATCATTATAACAAATATATACAATTGCTTCTAAATGAGGGTCAGTGCAATTTATAGAGCGATCTGTGGCGGTTTATACAGTCTATATAGATTAGGAAAATGCTGTAATTAAGATTTGCTCTTTTTCTATTTAGCTCTTATAATTAGGTGAATGGCAAAATATGTCCAATACACGACATCATTCGTGCAAAACAAGAATATATTTTCCTTCATAAAACTGTCATTATAATTCTAGGCACTTGATAATAACAAAGAGTTTAATAATAGAAAGTTAATTTCCTTCTACAAGAATTTGGAGTTTGTATTTACATGTGCATTTATTTCTTGTTCTTTTTCATATATTGATTTTTGGGAAAGAGTACTGAAATAACATAAATATTTTTTGTTTCTTTCACAAAAAGATAATACACTTATACTCGTATTTACATCACATACAATAAGTGTATGATTAATATTAGCACAATGAATAACTCAACACAACAGCTAATAAATAGTTTAAAATTCAATGCTTTATGTAAAGCCCCAACCCGAACAGTATATGTATGTGGGATCCGGTGTCAGTACAGGTCATGCTATTGAATCATTTGTAATCATAACCCTTACATTAAAATGTTCCATTTAAATAATGCATAACATTCCCAGCTTTATGTAGAAATGTTCCAACACGCTGAAAGTAAAGAATCTTTTAAACAGCAAGAGGCAATTCAGTTAAGAACATTCCATATGATAATTGTCCTTCAAAATAGTCGGACTCAATATCTTTGTAAATTGGCCTTCTCTCGTTAGTGTTATTTCCTTTGTTCCTACCACGTTCTATTTTGTCTATTAAATATACCATTGTTGGTGAACCTTGATTCGTAAATTGGCCTTCTCCCATTAGCGTTATTTCCTTTGTTCCCACTACATTCTACTGTGTCTATTAAATTGACCATTGTTGGTGATCCTTGACTCGTAAATTGGCCTTATCTCGTTAGTGTTATTTCCTTTGCTCCCACTACGTTCTACTTAGTCTATTAAATAGACCATTGTTGGTGAACCTTGATTCGTAAATTGGCCTTCTCCCATTAGTGTGATTTCCTTTGTTCCCACTACATTCTACTTTGTCTATTAACATTTCACATTTGACTATTGTTGATGAACCTTGATTCGTAAATTGGCCTTCTCTCGTTCGTGTTATTTCCTTTGTTCCTACCACGTTCTATTTTGTCTATTAAATATACCATTGTTGGTGAATCTTGATTCGTAAATTGGTCTTCTCCCATTGGTGTTATTTCCTTTGTTCCCACTACATTCTACTTTATCTATTAAATTGACCATTATTGGTGAACCTTGATTAATAAATTGGCCTTCTCTCGTTAGTGTTATTTCCTTTGTTCCCACTACGTTTTACTTTGTCTATTAAATAGACCATTGTTAGTGAACTTTGATTCGTAAATTGGCCTTCTCCCATTAGTGTTATTTCCTTTGTTCCCACTACATTCTACTTTGTCTATTAAATAGACCATAGTTGGTGAACCTTGATTCGTAAAGTGGCATTCTCCCATTAGTGTTATTTCCTTTGTTCCCACTATACTCTATTAAATAGTCCATTGTTGGTGAACCTTGATTCGTGGGTCAATATGAAATGTATAAATTCTGGTTCGGCGGCTAAATTTTTGTAACAACCATTCACATCTATCACCTTCATACAAATGTTTATGCAACTGGCACCAAACTGAATTATACGCATAAATTTTAACAGATTTAGGGCTGATTATAAATTTTGAGATAATTGTTTGAGCGAAATAGTTTTACCAACTTCTACCATTACTAATATGTTGATCCTACATCTTCATTCATCTTCAATTCTTTCTTGAAAATTTGTAAATAAATATTTTAATCAAAGCACAATGTTTATTTGGATTTTTTGTATTTCAGGGGTAGCTGGATACAACCCATTAGATATGTGGTATTTCTCGTCTTTCACTATGATCAAGGCAATAGCCACAAAGGGGGGTTTGGAGTTCAACTCTCCGAATTTTCAGTTTATTTGGATATATGCACCCAGATTTTTTATAATGCCTTGAATTTACAAGTGAAGTTCTATACCCTAGTAAAGTATCTTTGACAATAGGCATTTGCGCCATCTCGTGTTTTATTTGTGGAACGCTGGTTCTATCAAGGCCGTAATTGGTTATAGATTAAAATTTAGTTATCCCATAAAATGGAAAGAAAAACATCAAACCGAAAGTGCGGTTTTCCTGGATTTCTATAGCAATCAGAGAGGAAGGAAAAAATGAATTAGAGTAGTTCGTCATTAAGGGTAAATAAATTAAATTTCCAATTTTTTCATTACTAAATACATAAAATTAATCACAATTGTTGTTCTGTTAACAAAAATAAGATTCAATAACTCTTGTAATCAGAAAAGTTAATCATGTAAATACTTTTCTTTCCAAAATAAATTGAAATTAGAGGTTAACATAATTTTAAAATTTTTTAATTAATATTTTCTTTTAGGAATAAAGAAAAAAAGTAACTTTTTAGTTACAAGAGGGATGAAAAGCCATGGCAACCAGGAACATATTCAAAGATTTGCTGTGCTCATTTCGATAGACCAGAAAAAGCAAACAATGTAGATACATAACAAAGTTTACAATTCAACTATCTTTCCTGTAATATTTATACTCTTTTAAATAAATAACACTTTTTATTCTCATTTTTAATTTTTTTTATGAGCGTTTCCTTATTATTTATTTATTTATCCATGATGTCGAACTGCTGCAATTCATTTTTTCTTCATCTCTAATTGATATGGAATTCCATGAAGGTGGTATAATTGTAATTTTTGGTTTTTTCTTGGTGTATTTTCACAATCAACTACACCGCACTTTCGATTTGATGTTTTTCTTTCCATTTTATGGGATAACTAAATTTCTGTAAATTTCAATCTATAACACAGCAAACATAAATTACGGCCTTGAAAGAACCAGCGTTCCACAAATAAAACACGAGATGGCGCAAATGTCTATTGTCAAAGATACTTTACTAGCGTATAACGCAGTTCTTAATATATCCATACTTAAAAAATAATATTCATCAAGACTTCGTAAACGGATTTGCGTGGTCTGAAACTGTGATGACACCCCGTATAGATTTTTTCAACAAATATTTTCTGCCCCTTATTTATAATGAAAAAATTACTGGTTGTAGGAAATTCTCCAGACTTTATAAATTTTTCCAATCTGTACAAGTTTCTGCTCCAAACTAGCTAAAGTTTCATATTTCAAAGTTGAAAACGTAATTCAACATGACCTATATACCCTCGATAAATTAAATTCCATTCAAATACCGAGCAAATAATTCTTAAAATTGCAATTTATCCACAACCGTAAGTCTGCCGGGTCGTTTCTACATCAGAGAGAAATAACGCAATGCTTGCAGAACTAAATGGAACGAAACTACTCTCAATTTATTCCCAAGAAATCATTCGTCCGAAATGAGAATTTATTTCCCTTCCGCCAATATTTGCGAACAAGCTTTCAAATAAAAATATTGACACTGAATTGCCGTTACTCCACCACCATGTTACGCTGTAAATCTTCTATATGCCATATAAACGTATCGTAAATGGGATTAATGTTTTCACTGTATGTGACATTCGACGTAGCTATATCGTCCACCAGATTTCCTCGGCTTTGCCGGCACACAGCTCTGTACTGGCTGTGAGAAAGAAACTTTTAAGGCGCCGTTTAGGGTGTAATGATTTTTACCAGGTATAACTTGGGGTTATAAAGACGTGTGTAAAACCAAAGCAAGTGCGAAATCTGCCAGAGATCAAAAAGAAAATACACGTTACATAAAACGTCAATAAAGAGTATATCCTCTTGGTAGAGTTACTATTATGAGACGGAATTCTTTTACTTCTTAATCACAGGATTTTTCATATAGTTGAAAAACCTGACGTTTAGTAGTCCATATTAGACCTCGATCTGAAAAGAAGTAATTATGCAATTAATTTTATAATTTGGTCAAGTGCGAGTTGGACTCGCATACTAAGGGTTCCGTACCACCTTCAAGATTCTAATATTCCAGTTTCAGACAAGCAGGGAATGAGTGCATTTTCTTATATTTACCCTTATATATTTTAAAGGAAGCGTTTTAAATTTATAAAAAATATACACTTTGATTTTCCACACATAGACTTTTTCTTTTATCTGCTTCAGGATTCGCTTAATTTTTATAAAAATACATATGTATTTAATTTTCTAATTTGGCCCCAAAAATTGACATCAAACAATTAATTTAAAAAATATGAAAAATATATATTTGTATTCCTCATAATGAGCCCTTTCATTTGATTTATTGCATGATGCCTTAAAAACATATTTTTTATTTTCCCTTTAATTCTATAATTTGGCCCCCAATATTAATATTAGGGATTTCTTCGTATTTTTCCTGTAAACAAAAAAATTTAGGTCTTATAGTTTGGTGAATAAAGGGGGAAAGGGTAATTTTTTAAAATATTTTTTAATGAATTTGTTTTAAAAATACTAAAAAAAATTTGAATTCGTCATAATGAGCCCTTTGATTTGATATATTACTTGATCTGTTAGAAACAATTATAATTTTTTATTTTCCATTTAATTCTATACTTTGCCCCCCAAAATGAATATTAAGGGTTTCTCATTATATTTCCAGTAAAGTTCAGATGAGGCGCTATACCTCTATTTTTTCAAAATTTTACAGCTTATGGTTTCGGAGATAAGGGGGGGGGATCGGTAAAAATCTTTTAATTAATTTATTTTAAAAATATGAAAAAAATATATTTGTTTTCGCCATAATGAGCCTTAAATTTGATATACAACATGATGCGTTAGAAACAATTTTAATTTTAAATTTTCCATTTAATTTTGTAATTTGCCCCCCAAAATTAAAAGTAGAGGTTTCTCCTTCTTTTTCCCCTAAACTTCAGGTCAGACCCTATACCTCTAATTTTTTTCAAAACGTTACGTTTTATTGTTTCGGTGATAAGGGGTGGGTAGGTAAATTTTGTTATATTTTCGTTAATATCTTTTAAATTATTTTTTTTAATATAAAATATATTTGTCTTCCTCATTTTCATTTAATTCCATAATTTGCACCCCAAAATTAATGATTGCTCCTTATTTTTCCTGTAAAGTTCGGGCAACGTTCTATATTTCCTATTTTTTCAAAATTTTGGGCTCACTAGTTTCGGAGATCAGGGAGGGAACGGTCGATTTTTTTAGTTTCTGAAGTACTGAAATCAAAATTTCTTCTTTTACGATATGCACTCCTAATCTGGTTACCAAACTATACACTGATACCAAATTTCAAACTCTTCCGTCCAGTAGTTTAGGACAAAATTGCTGTGATGTGACTGAGGCAGAAATCCGGGGTGATATTATAAGGGTATCCTTATATTGTCTATACGGAACTCTAAAAATGAAGCAGTATTCAAAGAAGGCATCATATTTGCAGTGGTGAAATCCATTATGATAAATGAAAAACCTCTATAACTACAGAATGAAGAGAATTTTTGGACGCATTAAGACAAGAGAAGACTTGAATGATAAATGGAAAAACATACAAAAAGCAATATAACAGCAGTCAGCCTAAAAAAACATTAGGTGAAAAATAAATAAGCAGTAAAAAAGGTTCGGCAAGGAGTAGAGGACAGCAACTATCTTATAAAAAGTGTTTTAGTAATCCGACCGAAAACAAACAGGAAATATACCAAGTGAAATATTTTAATTCCCCTAATAGAAAACTGTGATAGATAGATAGCGAAACACATTTTAGACAAAAGACAAACATCAACGGAGACATATCCTTATGACCTTGCCTTGGACCTTGAAGTCATGCTCATGATCATTTCAATGCCAACTTTTTTTAAAAAAAAGGGAACCCCTATTTTTGACCACGGCTTCTGAAAGAGCTGGAAATTTTGCGTTCATATGATGTATAATAGATGGAGTTCGAACGACCCCCAAGGGCAAGATGTCGATTTTATTATTTTTCTTCCTAAGCATTCCATCAGACTGACCATGCGTATACATGGCTTAACTTCTTAGGTCCTTGTTTTTGACCGTCGAGGTTGTGTTCAAGGTCATTTAAAGTTTATCTGTAACCTTATAACCCAATATGAAAACCCCTAATTTTTCATTTTGGTATCATGTGTATGATCGCTTGTACCCTTCGGTAAATTTTCACAATTAGGTTGTTGGATTCATTTATAAACACAGTCCAATACACTCTAATTTATTTCCACTACTTCAACCCAATTTATATTTACAGAACTATTTAGAATTTATATCTACTATACGGCAGTCGAATACTGAATGAATGCTTCCTCAGCTCTCCGTATTTATAAATTTCTTCTCGGAATTCTCCAGAACGTCAAAGAGCGGCCGAGACTAGAATAGAATTCTTCGAGAAGTTATCAAAGCAAGCCTCCGACCTCTATGCGCCAGAAGAACATTTCGGATTCCCCGAAATATCCGATGAAGGACGATTTCACGAATTATTTTAGGAATTCCCGTCACATTAAGGTCATAAATAAGAAAGATGCATTATTAAAGTATTTTATATGTATTTGTCAAATTAATCAGTTGTTAATAACATAAAAAAATAATAAAATTGCCATCTTGACCTTGGGGACCCCATAGGTGTTACAAACATCTGAACTTAAAATTTAAAATACTTCAGAATCATTGGTCAAAAATATTGGTTCCTGTTGAAAAAAAACGCAGTTGTTCTTGAAATGACTTTGACTACGACATCAAGATCAAAGACAAGGTCATAAGGGTATGTCCCTCTCGATGTTGTAAAATTTTTGCCAAAAATGTTTTTCACTAGCTCCCACAATTTTCGAGAAATTCTACTGGAGAAATTAAAATGAACCACCCGGTATAAACAGAAAAGAAAATATGTAAAAAACCAACTAAAAAAAGCACAAGGACAATCCTGGGTAAGCTTTATGAGCAAGACTGAAAATAGAGTGAAACCCATAAGAGAGCAATAGGAGAACAAACAGGTTTCAGAAAATGACCCTCAACAATACATGGAGTATTCACACTGTAGCAAATAATAATAAAGAGACACATATCATTTTCGTAGATTTATAAAAAGCCTTCGACAACCTACTAAAGGGCAATTATGGCATATTATGGGAAAATGCGAATATCCAAAACAACTAATAAGAGCAATATGAAGCCTGTAACACATAACTAAAGAACTAATCGATATAAACTGAAGAGAAACAACCGAAATAATGACAAATAATGGTGGCAGACAAGGATGGAGTATTTCCCCAACTATATTTAACATATATATAGAAGACATCATACAAGAATGGAAAGACCAATTAAAAAAAGGGATTAAATTATATCAAGATACAGTTCTACGATTCTTTGTGCAGATGACATACTATTAATGACAGAACCAAAAGAGTGTAACATGAAAATGTTATCTACTATGACCAAAGTAATGACCATTTCAGGTAAATACCCTATCAGATCTAAGATAGTGGTTAATAATGAAATATTAGAACAGATATTACATTTTGAATATCTAGGTTGCGATATAATGCTCGATATAAAGTTATTGAACACTTAAATATAAAACCAGGAAATAAACACAAATAAAGTTTTATAGGACGATGCTTTTACCAAAACATTCTTATGGCAGCGAGTTAAAGGTTGCACACTTATGGACAGAATAAGAAATGATTGTACAAGAAGTAAACTCAACATATTCAGCATAATCGAAAGAATTACTGAAAATAGAGAAATAACACGGCCAGGATATTTGGTTTGAAGTAAAGTTTCCTATTGAAACCATTAGTTATTCAAATTAATGGTTTCACTGCCGGTTAGCAGTTCCCAATAGCGTCCTCAAAAAAAATGGACCAATGATTATTCCAGCCCCTAATGAATACCAGGCAGTACACTACCCCAGGTGCGACAATTTTGGCGATTTACAAAGAAATTGAAATAAAAATGGGTCATCATTGAATTGAATCCTTTACTCGTGATATTCCGGGTGGAATAAGATGACTGAGCCTGTAGAAACAGAAAACATTCAGGGATGAGACACTTGGAGCGAGATGTCGGCAAAAGCTTTAGTATTGCGATGGAGAATTCCGAGAAGAAATATATAAATACGGAGCGCTGAGGACGCATTCAGTTCAGTATTCGATTGTCGCATACTAAAAGTAGATGTACAATATAAATTGTGAATAGTTGTTGGTGTACATAAAATTCCTGGAAATCAATTATGGTGAGTTGGACTGTGTTTTTTAAATAAATTCAAGAACTGAATTGAGCTAGTCAGCACATAAATTTAATGACAAGTAACGTTGCCCCTTTTTGTGGTGTGGTAGTCAAATTTGATATCGCAAAGAGACAATTGGAATGTTTATAAGAACTAAAAGAAAATTTTGTGCAGGTATTTTATATTAAGATGTTATATTTGTTTATTAACTTTAGTTATATTAATATATTTCCTGATCCCTGTCAACTGAGTTTTATGGGTATGGGTATTTCAAAATCAAGATAAGGTGGTGTCGGTCGCAACATGTCAAAACAAATGCAATTTCAAGTTATAGATTTCATTCCTATATTCATCTATTTGCATGTGTAAGCGTGAAATCTCTAAATTTTAGGAGCACTGACGGATCCAGGGGGTGGGCAAAGGGGCTGAAGCCCCCCCATAATCATCTGAATGATACGCTGATTTAGTGTTTATTGTGCTAAAATCAATCTTTAGTGACGACAACCCCCCCCCCCAAACGAGATCAAGCCCGCCCCCCATGAGAGTTCTGGATTCGCCCCTGCTTAGGAGGGTAGAACATCTTCTTGACTTAGACCACAATATGGACTAATAATATAATGTATACTCTTGACAAGAAATAAACTTACAAAGCATAAATAGTTCAAAGAAAGAACGGAGTTGCCTGAAAAATAGAAGTTTATTATCTTGTTTAAACACCAGAGGGAAAAACAACCATCTAATTACACAATGGTCGATTAACCAATCACGGATAGATCAAAGATCATACCAACTACGATCAAATACACAAAGAGAAGCACTGATACAAAATTTTTGATATAAATATGGCGGTTCATTCACAGCCTTCAAAGTTGTATCAACTAAATTCAATACGATGGAAGTTCAATGTTCCCCTCCCCCTTGAGAAAACAAGACTTTACTGCAATCGTAAACAAATTATTCAGCTAAATCCTTCACGTGCATTTTTCTTAAAATTGCTTAGTCCGAAAAAATTTTTCCTTTTTTTTTCTCAAAGCCGTCTGTGCTTTTATAATAGGTAATGCAAAATTTGACTAAAATCCAGTATTTTAATTTTTTTTCCTGCCATTACATTCCACTCAACATTTTCAGTGTTTTTCAGTTAAAGCATCAGTTGATGTAGTTAGTATTCACCGCAGTCATTTTTAATCTCTGTACTTACCATTGTCGGCAATAAGCCTCTTTGTACGAAGCGCCAACATTATAAAAAAAAGGAGGAAAGCCATTAACTAATTTCGAATACCTACATGTATTAAAACCTACTCGAAAGCACGGTTTTTAATACGAGCATCCTCTACTTAAAAATATTAACGGCTTGTACGATAAATTAATCTAATCTATTTCAGGACGGGGCAAGTGAAGAAGTGTCAAAGCTTTCGTAATTAAAGTCCATTGGCACTTGGCGTTCGAGTGTTGCGACATTTACTCGCCTCTGTTGAAAATTAATTTTAATGAGATATTGCTTTGTCCCAAAGACTTTTTATAATGATGTTTGCTTTCGAGGTGTTGATTAAGAAATAACAAAACTGCATCGCAGTTAGGCAGGCTGGTCCATCAATAATGGCTCATGAGATTCTTAAGAGAAAATAAAAACGAAAGCAAAGACTGTTTTTAAAAACAAAGTTTCATTTGTCTTCTAAATGTTATTTGTGGCATATTCTTGATTTTTAACTGACTTCCAAAAAAGAGGAGGGTATCAATTCGTCGCGTATTTTTTTTTTGTATGTATGTATGTTACCTGATTTCTTCTCCTGTGGTGAACCGTTTTGTATGAATATGGTCTTGATTAATAGAGTATATATCCGGATTGGTGAAACTTCAAATTTGGGAAAAGAATTCTATTGGTAAAGTGATGAAATTTGTGAATAACCACATGCGTGCATTGAAATCGACCAATATTCCCAACATATTGGTCGATTTTTCGAAAACTCCTTATGGACGTGTATAGTTTTTTAATGTTTAATCTATTAAGGAAGATCCCTAGGTGATCTCATATATTTTTCTGCGACGTGCAACTTGCACTTTTGCAGAAAATCGCCGAAAAATCCAAAATTCGTATCAAAAATTTCATCGAAATGACATAACGGACATTTCCTCATAAATATTTTAATTCCAAAGTAATAGTGCAGGAATTTTAGGCACTGGAAGTTTTAATTGCGAATTTGAAAATTTTCTATGTACATCTCAAGCATATAGATAGTAAAGCATAGTATTTTCGGCTCCTTAAATCAATGAGTACCAAGATCGTTTTGTTTGTATACCAGGCAAATACCTATTTAAATGAAAATTTTTCCACGGTGCTTTTGGTTGTCACATTCTCCCGGCCTGATAGAAAATTCAGTGACATCACCATGTCAAATTCTAAAATGCTATTTGGTGCGTTTATACACAGGATGTTTAGTTATAGCAAACAAAATCACAAAGTTTAGGCCGTTTAGCCGTATATACAGGATGGTTGGAATATAGGGTGGAGTGGACGTTTGTTGGCATAAAAGTGTAAAATTAAAATTATATAGGATAATTAAAAAACTGTTATATGATATGGAAGTTAACAAATCATATACAAGATGGTTGCAATATATGCCGAAATTGAATTATATTTATACAGTGTTATCTAAAAATTATTTATTTTATAGCCCATAAGAAGTTGCATAAAGTGTGAAGAGAAATTAATGTTACACAGGACGATAATATAAAATGTTAAAAATGAAATAATTTATGGGGTAGTCCACAAGGTGTTATATACTCTGGTTGAAATATAGGAGGGATTTGACTCCGTAAATATGGGATGGATTCTACCCCGTCCTATAGTTTACAGAAGGCAGCAAACAAATTTATGCTTGTTTGTGGGCAGTCGTATGTACAGGATGGTTGGTACATAGGGTGGAGTGGAATTATCTATAGTTATACAGAGTTGTCAAAAAAAGTTGAAAAAAGGTTACATGGCGTGGTCCATAAGGCATAAATATATTTTGGGCTTATTAAGTCAACGCGTACTAGTACATTTTGTTCGTCAACATTTACCAGTCATATTGAATGAAAATGTATCATTGTGATGCTGAGGCTTTCGATGTTACCTGGTCCTGTCTATTAAGATTATACATACAAAATAAAAAATAAAGAATGAAAACTACCTGAGTTCAAAAAAACTAAAAAGTTGAAAATAAAACATTTTTAAAAAATATATAACCGAATTCCACCTATAACTAAAAAGCTAAAAATAACTATAAGAAAAATACAACTCTAGCAAATAAATAACAAATTCAATGTTGTTAGCTACCTACACAGGAAGTAAAAAATGTAAACATTAAAAGGTGCTCATTCTGTACAAATTAATTACCTACCAATCTAGTATATTTTTGAAGTCAGTGTCAAGCAAATCTAAAATCCTTCATTGCATACTTAGCTACTACTTCATCAAACTTGATTGTTGCTTGGCACAGACTTCAAAAATATACTAGAATGGTAGGTAATTAATTTGTACAGAATGAGCACCTTTTAATGTTTACATTTTTTACTTCCTGGGTAGGTACCTAACAACATTGAATGTGTTATTTATTTGCTAGAGTTGAATTTTGTTATAATTATTATTAGCTTTTTAGTTATAGGTGGAAGTCGGTTATATATTTTTTAATGTTTTATTTTTATGTGTTCTTGAGAAATAACACCATAATCGAAACAAAATGTACAATTCAAGGAGCCAAACATTTCCAGGTCTATTCAATTCTGACCTCGTTTTCAATGGCTTTAAGATGTATTGAAAATAGAAATGCAAAATGAAAGTTTGATAGATGATATTTAAGTTGACATAAGACTATGTCAGCTTAAACCCTTATTTAATGTTTGCCTCACATGTGCTAATTTACAACGTCCACACATCCGTTATTATTATGTATGTCCACTTGTATTCCGTCAGTCCTACCAATGTTCCAAAAATCCATTCGGACTCTATTACTTAAATTGAATCCTGCCAGTTAGCATACGAATGAATCACATCACTTCACAAGTGTTCAATTTTGTAAAGATTTATAAAGTAATATTACATGCTATTTTAATCTAAACAACTCTTGAAAAAATACCTACATTAATTTCCAATGGCCTTGCTCGTTATCTTTATTACTAAATTTTTGTTTTAGAAAATTATTTCTCTATTATTTATAGGTTGCAATCCGACAATCTACGTAAAAATTATTTAAAATATGATAAGGTACATTGAACTAAATGCCCAGATATAATTGTTTTAGCCTAAGAACAGGAATATTAATTTATTTTGCCTGTTCAATGGGGTTTTCTCTCCTCAAAATTTTTTCTTATCTGTTTGGAGACGTTTCACCTCTGACTCTGGAGTAGTTGTCAATCGTTTTTTGAGTATTCCGAGGTTTTTTCAAAAAAATTTCGCTCTGATGTGTGTTGAAACGTCTCCAAACAGATAAGAAAAAATTTTGAGGAGAGAAAACCCCAATGAAACAGGCAAAATAATTCAAGACCTCCTCAACAATCTTTTCGAAATTAATATTAATTTAGCCGACTACAAACCCTGTACGTAAAGCTATTGTAAAAAAAGATTTCATTAGTTAAAAGGTTAATGTTGCTTTGTTACTTTCAAGAACAATATCTATCAAACATCAGCAAAGTTTTGTGTCTGCTTCTATAATTAAAATTATTAATTATCTGGCCAATGACCTAACCATATAGGATTGGAAAGTTATTAAAATTGACACCTTAGGATTCATTAACTAATTAATTTTTATACAGAATAAAGTGATCATAAGTAGGACACTTTTTAATTACTAAAATTGCTTTTTGTTTGTAATTATTCCTCATTATTACTTTTTGTCTCTTTCATTTCTTATATTAAATGTTTTGTTGGTTACACAATGAAATATCAAGCTTTGTATCTTGTTATTATTATGTTATTTTCAAATACATTTGCTTAGATTTTTTAAATAGTCCGAATATGATGTCTTGAAACTTTCTATAAAACAAAATATATAATGATTTAACTGTAGACAACATGTCAACTTATAGATATATATGTGGTAGTTGTCCTAGTTTCTACCTCGGTCATACGGGAAGATCATTCAAGACAAGATGGGATGAACATACCAAAGCTTTTGAGTGCCACAATTATAATAAGTCAACTTTTGCCGACCATTGATTGAATGAAAATCATGTACCTCAGAATACGTTAGAAGTATTACATTTACAACATAAAAGTAAAAAAAATATATCTTTTAGAGTCATTAAAAATTAACAAAAACAAAAATTCACCATACCTCTTGAATGATCAAACCGAAACCAATTCATCCCCATTACTTAATCTTTTCAATAGAATTATATAAACTCATTACAGCCATAATTTATCCATTTTTAAAAACGCAATTATAATATTGTACTTTCTTAATGTGATAATCCCCTCCTACCTGCTTCAATAATCCTCTAAATACCATGTAATTGCATCACCATAGTTTTTTGTAATAGTTTAAGGCATTTAACTGTTAGTCTTGCGTTGTATTCTGAAGAAGCCAGTAACCTGGTGAAACAATTGTCAATAGGAAATAAATTTAAGTGAAAATTACATCAGTGTATTTATTTTAATATAATATTTCATTTTTATATTTTTTTTTCAGCAATTCTTACAAGCACCCATATTTTAACGAGGTAAGTGTTCTTTTTCTTCAATAAGTAAAAATGTTGAACCTTCTTTAATTACATTAAGCCTATTAGTAATAGGAAAAATATATTGGGTGGCACGGATTAAATGGCAGTTTTTTATATTATTTTTATTCATAGTTATCAGGTGAATTTTAAATTTTTTGTGACAATTAATCACAACTACATACCGTAAGTAACTTAACAAAACAATTGTATATTTTAAAAATCCAAACGTCGTTCAAATCAAATTTTAATATCAGATTTTAATGCTATTGACAATGAACATTTATAGAAAAGTCAAGTGGGTTCTTTTACAAATTAAGTCCCTATGGGGTTGCAAACATTGAAGTGTAAGTTTCTGACAGTACGGAAGCTCTTCTAAGAACTAGCAATAGAAAACCTGATTTACCAGCGAAATTCTCAGATCTAACCAGATGAAGATACTTACGGTATGAAAACCAGAAACTACAATGCCACTTTTGCATAATTGTATAAGCTATACTTACTGGACCTTACGTTATGCCACATTTAAATGTGGAAGGTCATTGGAGCAATTTGAGTAAGTCCTTTTTGAATTCCTGGGAGATTTGTCACTGGAAATGTGTGCAAATGTATGGTATGTAGACGCAACATCTAGGATTTTCGAGGAAACTACCACACAGAGGTTCCGAATCTGGAGCAGTTTGATGTCACTCCTGTTATCCCGTAACTCCTAGGTTAGAATGTCTCCATAAAATATTCAGGTTAACTTCCTAGGGATTACGGGATAACAGCAATGACATGGAATGACTCCAGACTCGGAACCTCTGTGTGCTAGTTTCTCCGAACATTCTAAATGTCGATCATTACATCTCGCCTCTACATATTTAATGATATGTATCAAATACTTTCTATTAGGGAAAGCGCAACTGTTGAAGGTTCCCGACCAGAAACAATTTATATTTTAATAATTAACTGATACTACAATTGCAATTTCCACAATTTACGTTTTTTAAAAAACTGTCCGACACGTTTCGACTAATGTCTTTGTCAAGGAACTAGACTAACTGGGTATTTCTTGAGGGAGTATTATTTATATTCAAGGAGTGATATAAGTACCAGGTACTTAATTTTGAACAGGATTATATAATTTTATTATAGGTAAAAGGATTAACTAAAGAGGTTTATTAAGGGGGAATTATTTATTTCTGTCTGGTCGTTTAGCAAACTACTGGTATTTTTAAGTTTATTAATCTCTAATGACTCGAAAAGGTTTAATTTATTGCCTTTATTTTCTGAATGTAATAATTTAAAATTTTCGTCAAAAAGATGATTTCCTGTTACTAAATGTTCAGCATAATTGGAATCTGTTTTTTGATTAATGAAAGAATTACGGTGCTCATAGATACGTTTTTTACACGCTCTGCCGCTTTGACCAATATAGGCTTTAGGGCATGATCCACATGATAATTTATAGACTCCAAATTTATTTTTTGGATCGATTTTTGATTTGTTATTTTTGATAAATTTTCCAAGACTATTGTTTGTTTTGAATGTAACGTTAATATTCTGTTTTCTTAAAAAACTTTTCTTAATGCCTTTTTGTGTTTTTGATTTGCAAGAATATTTTCTATTAATTCGGCCTCAAACCCGTTATTTACTGCTATATGTTTGATTATGTTTAATTCTTTCTGAAAATTATCTGGTGATTGTTTTATGGAAAGTAATCTATGAACCATACTATTGTAAGCGGAAAGTTTTTGTTGATATGGGTGTATAGAAGTGCGATGAATCGTTAGATCGGTTTGAGATGCTTGTGAAATATTGAAAACTGGTGTTAGCCATTTACTTTGTTAACTGTTAGATTCTTGCAAATCAAAAACACAAAAAGGCATTAAGAGAAGTTTACCCAGACAGCAAAACCAATAATGATTCATATAATAGTATAACCTATTTTGGCAAATCAAGTTTAAAAATAGCATTCTTTTTAAGAAAACAGAATATTAACGTTACATTCAAAACAAACAATAGTCTTAAAAAATCAAAAATAACAAATCAAAATTCGATCCAAAAAATAAATCTGGAGTCTATAAATTATCATGTGGATCATGTCCTAAAGCCTATATTGGTCAAAGCGGCAGAGCGTGTAAAAAACGTATCTATGAGCACCGTAATTCTTTCATTAATCAAAAACAGATTCCAATTATGCTGAACATTTAGTAACAGAAAATCATCTTTTAGACGAAAATTTTAAATTATTACATTCAGAAAATAAAGGCAATAAATTAAACCTTTTAGAGTCATTAGAGATTAATAAACTTAAAAATACAGGTAGTTTGCTAAACGACCAGGCAGAAATAAATAATTCCCCCTTAATAAACCTCTTTAGTTAATCCTTTTACCTATAATAAAATTATATAATCCTGTTCAAAATTAAGTACCTGGTAATTATATCACTCCTTGAATATAAATACAACTCCCTCAAGAAATACCCAGTTAGTCTAGTTCCTTGACAAAGACATTAGTCGAAACGCGTCGGACAGTTTTTAACAAAACGTAAATTGTGGAAATTGCAATTGTAGTATCAGTTAATTATTATAATGAATTTCCAACAAGTATCGGCCGAATCAATTCAGAATTTATATTTTTTATATTGTCTTGCGTACAAAAGAAAGACACCTCTAAGAGAGTTATAAATATATGGTATCTCCTGAATTTTACGAATTTACCTGAATCAACATTTTCGCATGACCTGAACCCTTGAGACTTACGTTTGTAAGCTTTTATGATGGGTGTCAAGGAAGTAACTATAGTTTTTCGGCACCAACGAATATGAATCACTAACACTTAAATAATCATAATTCATGAAGGGTGAGAAAATTTTAAGAGGACAAAAAGTATGATACTGTTAAAATAAATTAAAGCTCAAAATTTTTTGGCTTTATTCCAAATTCGGTTTTAGTACTTAGTTCTATTGTTTGCTTTCCTTAACCATTTACAAAATATGAAAATTCCTATAGTACAATATACTACCTAGATTTTCACCTTTACTTTGACAGACATATCGTGTTATTACAAATATATATACACGATCATAAGAGCAGAATTCTTTTCAACAACAAACGATTCAATATTTTCCATTTTTTCGTTTTATCTGAATTTCAATATTGCAAGCGGATATATCCCTCCAAAATACAACAGATTGATGGGAAGAGTTTTGCTCCAAAATGTATTTTAAGAAAGATATATTGAAGTGGCTCTCCTATGGTAGACACCATTTATATCTTTTTCAGTTTTCAAGAATTTTCTGAATGCTCTGACCGTTTAACAGCAGAATTTTTCTTAAACGTAACTTCTAGTCCACTTTACGATATAATTTATCATTGCTTTGTTTTATAAACGGTAATATTTCTTGGGATATTTGATAAACTATTTTACTTAGAACACAAGCAGCTTTTTAGCCCTCATATTTTTCCTTTTTCCCAGAAAGGGCTAGACGAGGAAGTTTTTAATTGAAAAACTTAACTTTTGACGTTCTAGAAACATTAGTGAAGTACGTCGCACAGAACGAATGTCTTTTATGCTTTTTAGGTATGGTGACGAATATGTCAAACAAAAAACGCGAATTAAACATCATATTTAACAAAACATAGGTTTTCAAAAATACCATTTTCATCTAAAATAACTTTGCTAAGTTGCTCAAAGACTTAAAGAGTAATCTGAAATTTCCAAGGCTGGTAAATGGACATTTACATTTCAGCGTTGTGGGTTTGTCCTGTATTTATGTACAAAAATTAATGCTGTTACAATTTGTCCTTTTGTATAAAATTAAGTATACAGAAACGTGTGATCCACTTCCACGGATAAAGGAGGAAATGATGAATAACTCTTTAAAAAATCGTCTAGCAATTGTTTTTTAACTCCTAGCGGTCCCTGTATTAGGCGTGATGGCATTCTGATTAATTTTTCCTTCTCTTAGTTCATTTAAGATAATACTGTGACTCGATATATCTATTTTTTTTCCGTAGATATACGATTTTGAACATCATAGTTCACCATCGTATGAATCTCTACTCTGATGCAAGAGTTTAAAATATTTCTTCTATTTTACTCTGGCCTCAGTTTCCTCCAATCATTTTTGGATACTTGTTGAATTACTAAATGGGAAAAATAGTTTAGTTATTACTAGTTTTTGACTTGATGATCATTATACTCCCAACTTAACTCTAACGGCAGTAGTTGCTATAACACTGTTCTTCTTTACTAAAAATTAGTCCATAATTGATCTTAGCTCTCTAGTCTCCTGGCTCAAATTTAGTTATGGTTCTTTTTATGTTTATTATTATCTCTTCGAAATAATAAACTGTCCTTTGGTTTATCTTTGATTTAGGTCTCCTACTATTGTAGCAAAAATTTGAAGCCGGTATGGTTGTTTTTAGTTTACTTCATCAAAAGAATCCTTCTTCTAGTGATGATGATGAAGAAAAGGAGACATAAATTTCGAGCTGGTATTGAGCGTAAGGAGTCGTCCATGTGAGTGTTTTCCCTTAGCAGTTCGGGAGCTGACTAGATTGAAATATTAGTCGTTAAATATAGTTGTGGAAGCAGTTTATTTCCTTTACTTCAACTCTGACCTTTGGTATTATCTAACTCACGCCCAGGTGTTCCCGATGAGAGCTGTGGGTTCGCACATGTGAACTAAATAAGGTAGGTCTTTATTTGAAAATATTTTGGTGTTCCGATTTAATGATACCTTATATGCCACACTATAATGAATTCCTAAGTGGTTGTGTTGTATCTTGGTCTCTCAATTATACCTCTGTCGTAGGGTTACCCTCTGGTACGCTGTATATTGGCAGTTCTAATTCTATTTACTTCAACTACTTCGCTTTCATTTATATTACTAGTCACGGCTTTGTTCTCCACTTTTTGAACATCACTCCAGTGAGAAGTTTTCTTAGTTTTGTTTATTAATGTCGTTGTTCTTTGATTTCCATCCTGGGATATTCCAAGCATCCAAGGTAGTTTCGTTTCATATCGATCTGCTCCATTTCTGTTTCCTTTCGTTCGCTGAAATTTACCAGCGCTCCAAGTTTGGTCATCTTTACGGAAACAACAGGGGCATAATCAGCACAAGATTATGAGGCGCTTATAGAGAATTTCTTGTTAATGAAGAACAATTGCAAAGGAGGTTCAGCGGGTAACCCCCCAAGCGGCCAAGGACTGATTCCTTCAGTGTAGCGAGTGTGTAGCCCAAAACATCTAAGATCTGTTAGTGCTCAATCTCGTGCGGCTAGAAGTCATCTGTTCCTCTAAGTAAAAACTGCGCACGGAAGAGACCGAAACTAAATACCGTCAGGCTTGGAATGTTGAAATACGCCCAGTTAGTAGGCTAGAGTCTCCCACCACCACCAACCGAATCAAGAACACGCCTTTCGGTGTCAGAGCCTGATGAGGTTTCCCGTGTACGACCTCTCCACATTTCTGATGGGTCTTCCTCTAATAGAGGTATGAATTTCCACTTTTTTATATCATGTTGATAAATATTTTATGTATAAATAGAGAGAGTTTTAGTTGGTTAGTGTTTGAATAAACAAAGTGGTAATCTGAGATTTCTATATTGTTCTAGTTGACAAAGTCAAAGTGCTTTTATTGAACCTAATGTCCTTAACTATGTTAGATATACGTGATAGTTCCTGAAATCCCAACAAACATCCGTCATTTTCTCCCACATAATCGATACAAGAAAATGCTCCCAAATGTTTCAACTGAAAATATCCATCGGAGACGAACACCCCGAATCACAAGAACAAAAATTGTGCAGAGGTGCGAAACGCTGTCAATCAACTTCATTCTCCGTAATGGGCTCGGAAAGAAATCCTGACATATCGGACAGGAAAAAATATCTGAGGGATACGTGGATGTGTGCAGAGTAATCTAACCGACACATCAATCGGGCCTTCGAGTGATCTCTCGTTTAACCAATTGAGAAAGACCGGTCGACCGACTGGCCAGACACGCGGCCTCCTCCTCGTAGCTCGTCTATTCATTCGTTATGACGGTCCGTTCGGGCCGTTAATGTCCGAAACATCGTAAATTAATTATACATTGACAGCGGACGCAGATTAAAGTAATTAAACACTTGTGTTATTAACGAATTCGATTATTGGTTGAAAGCAGAGCGCTGTTAGCGGGATTACGGGGCAAATTTTAACGATTTCCTACTCTGGGAAATCCATCGGGAATACCGGAGTGAGAGAGCGATTACGCTGGAAATATGGAGAAGTTTGATTTAGTGCTTAAACTACTATTAGAGCACTTTGTTTGCTGTGGCAACGTTTGAACTGACCACCGCACCGATGCAAATCCTTGTGGGGATGTACATGCGAAATTGACACAATAAAACGGGAATAGACAATGAAGTGATGAAGTGGATATTACAGGATACTGCTTAAATTGGTTTTAACTCAGTTGATATTTTTTGTCGGAAACAAGTAAAATAGGAATCAAATATGTGGGGCTTAAAAGTTAGTTTCAATAGGAAGAATCTAAAATCGATTTAGTGTTACATTTGAACATCAATGAAATATAATTTATATTTAAAAGAAGAACCGACTTCAGCTGACTTGAAATAAAAACAGTTTAGAAACCGTGTGCAATCAATCACTATTTTCACACATCTTTTTTTATCTGATTTAAGGTAGAATTGTATTGAAAATTTTAGCGTATTCTTATCTCTCTCTCTCCTGTTCGCTCTCTTTCTATTTCCCTGTCTAATTTTTATTCTTAGTCTATATTTTCCGAATATATTTTAACTTTTTTAGTTGTTTTATTATTCGGACCACTTTCTATAAATGTAACTCTAATTGACTCTATATTACATTCACACGGTATATGTTTCTGTGTATTGGTATAACTTATTGCTCTATCCTTTTCTGAATCACCCTGTACAACTATAATTCAACTAAACACAATATTAAAACTGTCCTGATATCTTTAAAACCACCCTGTATAACTATAAATCCTCTCCACACTATTCACTCATTTTTCTATTGTTTAAGTTATTCCTGTATACCAATTATTTTACTTCAACCCATATGTCTAGTATTCGATTTATGCAACTGCTCATGGTCTACCCTATATAACAAAATTTTTGAATCACATTTTATGACTATAATTGTACTCTACCGTTTATTTCAACCATCCGGTATATGCAACTGCTTCTAAAATTTTTTTAACCAATGTCTATAATTACCCCGTCCTACGTCCTATAATTTCAATATCCTAACTGCTTATGCTAATATAACAAATTGTTGATACACCCTGAATAACAATAATTTTACTACACACTTACTTCAAACACCTTGTATAAACAACTACTTATGTTCCAAAGTATATAACTTTTTTAAACCGCCCTGTTTGACTGTAATTCTACTCCACCTTATCTTTCAACCATGTGTATTCAACTGCTTCTGGCAATTTTTAAAGCCTTTTGATAACTGTAATTATTCTTCGCCCTATAACGCAAATATCCACTCTGTATAACTATAGTTTTGCTCCACTCTTATTTCAACCACCTTAAGTGCCACCCAATGCAATATTTTTAGAACCACCCTGTATAACTAATTCAATTCCAACTTAAATTTCAACCATGTTATGTATACAACTGCTTATGTCCCGCCTAATATCACATGCACGCATGCACACAACTAAAACCGTATACCATATAGAAGAGTTCGCCTACATAACAAATTTTCGTTTCGATAAACTAGCGGAATATTTTCTGCCATTTCACCCAACTATAAGATATTTATGATGAAAATTTGACATTTACGATGATGTTTACAGTTTTTTTGCATATAATTTTCCGATTTTCAGAAAAATGTTAAAATTTACGTTATAGAAAAATTTACGGAATTGCTCTTTCTGTTTGGTTGGCCTGTCATCTTTTGAGCCATAATACTCCTAATATGATTATGCGCCTTCCGTATTTCGTTATAGCAATTTTTATAAACATTCTTATGGCCATATTTGGTAGGCAACCCAGCCGGCAGAAGCTTATTCTTCTTTTATTTATATTTTTATAATAATTTTATTTCAGTTAAAAAAACGTAGTAATCATAGCCTGTAGGTAATTTCGAAACTATAGTAACTTTGACTTACCTCATTTGATTTACATAACACAACATGGGATACAAAAAATATTTACATAAAACTTTACAAGCGATCGAAGAAACGCCCAACACTAGGGTATAAAACTACAATTGATGCTACCAAAACAAACTCCAATACGAAAATATACCTAAGAGACTACTCCAAATAGTTTTGAAATTATTCCAATTTTATATAATAAATATATCTTGTATAATACAATTTATATCTTTGTAAAATACAATTTATAGTATTCAAATTTCTTGAGCGGTTTTAGAGAAAACAGTGAAGATTCATGGAAATTTTTTTTCTGATTTTCTGGAAAACCGTAAATGGGTTCAATTCACAAATGTGCACACTCACTTTCAATGTCTTTATTTCAATCAACACAAACGAATAATTCACTGTTTACAAAATAATGATTAATACTACAACTGACTTCTTCTGTCGATTCAATCTCACGAATATAAATTCAACTAACTGCCCAACTTGTAGGATCGCCGTCTTTTATAATTCTTTGTTATCTGAGCGTTTTTCAGGAAACTTGTCTAAATTTCCAGTCGACCTTGTATTTGATCCCTTTTTATTATTTCAGCAGGCTTTATGTTTACGTTGTTTTTATCGAAACTATAAATTTAGAAGACTTCTTAAATTTCTCTTTAGCGGCGTAGTTTAACCTCTTACTGTGTGTTATGGAATTCTCTTGACATGTAAGGCTACTAGGCTATAGTTATTTGCATTTGTTTTAATGTCTTCGCTCATTAATTCTTACATTTTCTTTCTCTTTCTTATTTTTCGCTTCTTCTTTCTCTTTCCCCTCTTTCCTCTTCTTCTTTCTTTGTCTCTTCTCCTTTCTCTTTGCCTTCTCCTTTCTCTTCTTCTTTCTGTTGTGATTGGGGTTAAGTGGTCCGTAGTTTTGAAGTTAGTTCTATTTTGATAAAAAACTCAATTGACCTTCACCAGTAAACTCTTACCTTGTCTACGAGTTAGATCTAGTAAAAGTCCGGGAAACCTGCCATCCATGTATTTGTCTGCCTTCAAGCGCGAGTAGCTGTCCTTAACCCGTATTTTGGGCACAACTAGAATGTCTATAATGTAATACGTAATGCGCACTCAAGAGGAGATGTACAATAAGTGAGTACTAGTTGCACACGCACGTTGCGGTTGCACTAGCGAGCACACAGGGTAATTTATCCCTTTTGAGTTTAGGGGGATCTGTTCTCGTAGAAAGCTGGACAGCGAATATGTAGATATTAACTATCCGAGAGTCGAATAGCGATATATATATATATATATATATATATATATATATATATATATATATACATATATATATAAGGGCCCCAGATGTCTCATAAAACATACAACGGGTTCTGAATACTTTCCCTTTCTTTTCTTCTTTCTCTTCCTCCTTTTCTTTCTCTTTCTCTTCTTCTTTCTCTTCCTCTTCTCCTTCCTCGTTCTCTTCTTCTCTCTCATTCTCCTCTTCTTTCTCTTAGTGCTCTTATATCTCTTTTCCTTCTTCTTTCTCGTTCTCTACTTCTTCCTTTTCTCTTTCTCTTTTCCTTCCTATTTCTTTTCTCCTTTCTCTTCCGCTTCTTCTTTCTCTTTGTCTCTCTCTCTTTTCCTTTCTCTTTCTCTTGTCCTTTCTCTTTCTCTTTTTGTTCTTCTTTCACTTGTTCTTCTTCTGTCTCTTGCTCTTCTTCTTTCTCTTTCAACGATAATACAGAAAATGTCAGAAATTTTAAAAAATGTCATATCCAAAATTAAAGTCTGTAACTCTAGTACACCGCTCTCCCCAGAAATTAAATTTTAAGCAATATTTTATATCGTATTAACAACATTATTAAGAACAACTAAAATGTCCTTGGGACAAAGATGGGTCCAACTCGGAAACTTCGTAATTCAATTTGAACTTTTCAAAGTTGTTTACCAGTTAACTGCTGAACAATCTAAAAAAAGGAACATATGTATAGACTAACTGAGATCCTCTTCCTTTTTTGCAGTCAATTATATAAAACAACACCATAGTTCTAAATCCCTCATTCGTTTTATGTCATTATCACCCTAAAATCTTAAAAGTTTTATCATGCATTCTTATAATTGGCAAACTTATCCAAACCACCACCAACTTAGATGATTATTAAGATTCAATCTATTGGTAAAGATAGCCAAATTGAGGGCATTTTTAATACCCGATTACTAGCTTTCAGCATAACTATTAGCGGAATTTTCTGTCTGCAAACGACCCTAAACAATTCATCCATTCTATCACGTCTTACCAAGTATTATGTCATTAGGTTAATTTGGTTGGAAAGGACGAATAGATCTAACACCATACTACATCTTTCAAAAATGTAACAGCTGATATACATACCATGGATACATTCATAAAAAAATTAAAAAGAAGACAAGCAGTAAGAACATACCATTCTGACTGCTCCTTAAACAGCGAATAATTTACAGTCCTGACAATTTCAATTAGCCTCGACACATCAATCCAAATTAAACGCCATCCCACAAAGCTCGCAGTTATGCGTAGCCTAATCTTTTCAGTCAGCACGTCCAAAGAAAACTACCACTGCCGAGGGCGCCTCCACAAAGATAAGCCCAACAGTTCTCTACATATTCAAAGCGACCCCACAGCACAGCTGAGTACGTGTAATTCGATTGAAAATTCCACATCAACCGCATATTGTCGTTCCAGTTACAAAGGATGGCCTTTCTGAAATAACACCCTTACCCGAAGATGAAATAAGTTAACGCCCGGCTTGGTTGATCAGCGGTCAACAGATGGTCGTGGCGCTGTAGTCGAATTAACAAACGACTGCAGTTTGGTCGCCGCCGCCTCGCTCTAATGACAGTTCCCCTTTTATTGCTACGGAATCTAGGATCATGCTAGATTCGGGGTGCATTTGCTCTGTCATACTGATTGCCGGGAGGACGACGAAAGGCCACCACGGCCGGCGTATTATCGTTCTCGTCGCTCGGGCGCTTAGAATTCTCTCATTAAACCCTTGCTGAACGCGCAGATAATTGCTTGTCGAGTTAAGTGCACTTTTTATTGGGGAATTCCGCAGAATATGGCATTGTAGTCGGGATAATGCTGTTGAAATATCCCGTTTGATTAATTCCTTTGTTTTGTTATGTTTTATTTTGTTTCATTAATTTTTATTGTACATCGTACGACAATGATGTGACAATAGCTGATTCTGCTTTTTCCGGATTTAGACGCGTGATTGTTTCGAATTAATTTATTTATATATCTGAACCAACATATATACAAAGTTTTCCGACGTCTCGCCCACACTTACAAGGGGTTTTTTCGAGGGTGAGAAAATACAAATGTTACTTACCTTACGGCGAACACATTCGTTCTGTCTTTTTGTCACAAACTTCACTTTGTTGAACTTGTCACACTGAAGCACAAATTGTAAATGACTAACACTTTGGATCAATCAAATGATGAAATAATAGTTGCCCCCCTGAAATTCCAAGTAGCAGAAGGGCAGGAGGTACTTAAAGGGATTATTTCCGTTTGTTTTATGGTTGTGATGATATTTTTTGATAAACGGTCAGTCGTGAATTCCCTGGTGCACTGAGGTATATCAATTTCCGAACCCAACAATTTGAGAAGAGAAAGTAGCTTGGATAGAGGATAGCCTACTAAACAACGGCTACAGTAACCGAGAGATTCACAATTCCATTTCTCGTCACCAAAATCCCGTTCCATAGAAAGAATTATTACCTAGTAAATCAGAAGCATATTTGTCATATATCAGCAAGGTCACGGATAGGATTGGGAAGCTTCTTCATAAGCACGAGGTGAAAACAGTCTACAAACCACTATCCAAATCGCAAAGTGTTACCCTCTCCAAAGGATAAACAAAACCCTCTTTCATCCAAGGGTGTTTATTCCACCCCATGCTCGTGTGGGGCAGTATACATCCATGGAACAGCTCGATCTATAGACACCCGGCTATGTGAGCACAAACGTTGTTCGAAAACGGGACTTCTTTCAAACTCTGCTGTAGCTGAAAATCATCACGAAACGGGTCACCAAATCCTCTTCGACAGCTCCTCTGTCGTGGCCAAATATTCATATTATTTCACCAGAACATTCCAAGAGGCCGTTGAAATCGCCAAAAAACCTAAGAATTTCAACCAAAACAAAGGTTTTGAACTTTCGCCAATCTGGCAACCCTGCAATTACATTTCAACACAAATACCTATTAATAAAATTCCAGGAATGTGTTCAACAAATATCATCACAACTATAAAACAAACCGAAACAATCCCTTTAAGTACCTCCTACCCTTCTTTTACTTGGAATTTCAAGGGGCCAATTATTATTTTATCATTTAATAGATCCAAAGTGTTAGTCATTTAGAATTTCTCCTTCAGTGTGACAAATTCAACAAAGTGAAGTTTCAAAGTGTGTTTACGAGAAAAAGACGGAATGAAAGCTCCTTACAAGTGTGGCCGATACGTCGGAAAACTTCGTTTATATGTTGGTTCAGATATATAAATAAATTAGTTCGAAAAAATGAGGCGGTCCAATTCCGAAAAAAACAGAATCAGCTATGACTCTGGCCGCGAAAACCTACGTTCTCAATGGTGTGACAATCTCTATTTGATAGCTGAGTTTTAATTCTGATTGTTGTCTGGGAATAGGGGTCATTTCCAAAGAAAAAAGTAATTTTTCGCGTGGAATCCGAACCAGGGTTCAGATTTGACCTGTCTTGTCAGGATTAGGAAATATTTGAGGTTATGTTCACTATTTTGACTGTTTTGGCTATATTGAAGATTAGTTTCCTTCATTAATCAGTTCCCATTATTTCTTATAGTTTGTTTTTAATTCAAACAATTAGGTATTATAGTACTCATTTTTTTATTAGTGTTTGTACTATTGCTTAAGGCTTTCGTGTTTTTATTATTAGGACATGTTTGTTTTATCAAGTTTCTTCATCAATTAGAAGTAAATGATTAAAATACCAAATACCAAGGACTTTAATTTTTTTTTATTATTAAGTGTGATAATAATGTGTTTGTCCACCAATCTATACACTCCCCAACACGTCTTGTCGTTGCCTTAATAAGATGGTCTATTTCTTCTTGAGGAATACTATCCCAAGCTACCTGTATTTTTATGTTTTAGAACCTCCAAAGTGCGTGGGGCCTGGGGAAAATTTCCTAACCTTCTACGCATAATATCGCAAACATGTTCCATGGGCGAAAAAGCGAGGATCTGGGCGGCCATGGCAACCTCTTCAAAAAAGTTTAACCAACTCAAGCAACATGCCACCAAGCATTATCTTGTTGAAATATGGGATCCCATAAACCTCACCCAGTGGGGGCTCATCTCTCCACCCGCACTACCCATTTTGGAATCTTACGAACACCACAGTTTGTTTAAGAGTTCCACGCCGATGGGTAAAACGTTCGACTCCCTTGACGGGAATCTCCCCCTTTTACTTTTCTGGACGAGACTGGCATCCGCTTTCACGGTCTAGGCGCCTCTACTTGCAGGAAGCTCTAGCCCAGTTTTAGGAGTAACAGGCAAGAGGTTGGCAAAGGGCTCTCGTCTCGAATACTAGGTCGCGACCCATACAGGGCGATGACCCGACAACTCAAGCGACGGTCCCTCTATTACCCGCAAGGTCGTCTCATCGCGACAATCCCGAAGGAAAGCAGGTCTGACGACTACTTGTATTAAAGGCTTAACAAGTCGGCCTCGTTCCCTCTCCCTCAATCCCGATGGAAAGTGTGTCCGGTGAACCACTTGTGTAAAGTTTTGACAAGTCACACTCAAAGGTGGGGGCCCTCTCCTTCCCTAGTTGCTAACGGGCACCGCCGTGTCGCCCGAAACGAAGTCTGGAATTAACTACCATGACTCGGAAAATTTTATGGGTAGCCACCGGGAAGTATTTTTGACTACCCCGTTCTAACCACATTCCAACGTTGCGGTTCTTTGCATGACTGTATTCTTTGCCCTCGATGCTCAGCGGTCAGAGGTAGCACAAGATGGTAATGCTGTAGTCCAAAAGACCTCATAGGGCGGTAAACCGTTTGGACACCTACAATATGGCATGGTTCCCCTAACCGCTCATCAGTCAAATTTCCAGTTGTCGAAAATCGGTCTCTAAACTTCATTTATGCCCTTTTGACCCGGTGTCTATTTTTCTCGGATTTTGGGTTTGGTTAAACCACACTTGACAGCATCTCATAACAGTTGTTGGATTTCTGTTACATTAGCCATACACGTACTCTAGGCATTTTAAAATTACTAAACATCGATTTTGGATCCCATCAAACAGTTTGTTCTTTAGTAAATTTTAAAAAATGCAAAAAGATTAAAGAATTAATTGATAAATTAAAAGTTCACATGAAACAACATTCATCAAGCTTTAACAAATTTTAATCATTTACTTATTATTATCAATCATCAATTTTTTACTAAAACAACATTAAATTAAAACATTTTCATCTGGGTGTTGAGATTTCTTTGTTGGTGAGTATATATAGGGTGTTGTTCACAACAGCAGTAACAAAATGAGAACCTAGCAGAAATAATTCGATATGATATATTACACGCCTAAAAAAATCTAAACCACCATAAATCTATCGATAGAAAACAAACAAGGCATTGAAACCACTCCTACTCAATCAAGACATCATCATTCTACCTGCACACAAAAGATTCGCCATCATAATTTTATAGAATTCTCTCTTCGAGGTGTCATTCCTTCATCAGTTGCGCTTCCCACAATTGAATGTCCTCTCGAACACTTCTGTATGTATTTGATACATTTCGTTAAATTTGAAGATGCGAGATGTAAGACCGTCATCTAGGATTTTCGAGAGAAATAGCACACAAAGGTTCCAAATCTGGAGCCGTCCCGTGTAATTGCTGTTCTCCCTTAACTTCTAGGACAGAATGTCACGATAAAATTTTCAGGTTACTTCACCTGTCAGAGATATTGAATACTCTCTTCGAGGTGTCATTCCTTTGTACGGCTCCAGATTCGGAACCTCTGTGTGCTATTTCTCTCGAAAATCCTAGATGTCGGTCTTACATCTCGCGTCTTCAAATTTAACGAAATGTATCAAATACATAAAGAAGTGTTCGAGAGGACATTCAATTGTGGGAAGCGCAACTGATGAAGGGTCCCTAACCAGAAACAATATGTATTATATATATTGTCTTGCGTACAAAGGAATGACACCTCGAAAAGAGTATTCAATATCTCTGACAGGTGAAGTAACCTGAAAATTTTATCGTGACATTCTGTCCTAGGAGTTAAGGGAGAGCAGCAATTACACGGAACGGCTCCAGATTCGGAATCTCTGTGTGCTATTTCTCTCGAAAATGATTTCGGTCTTACATCTCGCGTCTTCAAACATAATTTTATATACAATGGAACACCCAAAGAAAATATACTAAATGGTTCAAGAACAAGTGATTCCCAAAAATAGACTACCGTGTACTAGGTTCTGCCTAGTGGCTCGTTTTATTAACATCTGTATAAACGAAGGCAAGAAAAAATACAAACCACCTCAATAACTTGGGGGCAAGTACCTAAGAAGAACAACTCCATAAACAAAAAGAAGAAGCACCAATATGATCTTCACTTTTGTCAGTAATAACTAACCTTTTTCTATGGACACTAAACACAAACATCCGAATACCATGTCTATGATTGCGAAAAGTAGATGATACCTTTTTTGTTTGGCGTCACGAGAAATAACACTTTTAGCACACTTGAAAGGTATACATCATAAAAGAAAATTCTGGATTGAGGCAGAAACCAGTACCCAATTGTCATCTCAGGATGTCCTAGTAACAAAAGAAAAAGTCGGCACACTTGGGTATACCCAGAGAAGCAAACAACACAAAGCAACACTTACATGTTAATTCTGAAGCCAGCTCAACTATAGCTGTAGTGAAGCCTTTAGCAACCAGGCCGACAGACTAGATCACTAGAATAACTTCAAACAGGAAATAGACTGTTTAATAAGGAGTATGTTAAGTGCATGGCTTTTTCAGCTAGCACAATGAATCTCTTTAGTACAACAAGACAAACTGGTACAAAACATATTTAGGACAAACCGATATGAGGGGTATAGGTAGATCAAATGGGTACGCGAAAGACTGAAGAAAAAAAAAACAAAAAAAAATTAAATCAATGCACGTTACCATAACACATCGAACATACTTTGTAAACATTTTGTCTTATTATTTCCTTAGTCAACAATTTGTTGACACTCACCCTTTCTAATCTCATTTCTCATTGTTAACTTCATTGCCATTTTATCGCGAAATGAATTCCGACATCCAGGAGTTTCAGGAAAATCTAGCTCACAGAGACTCCAAATCCGGAGTCGTACTGTGTGTAACGTCGTTTCCCTATGATTCCTAAGATAGAAATCGCACGAAAAAATTCCTAGGTTTACTATAATCTGTCAAAGAAATTACGATACTAATTTTTCGAGATTTTAAATCCATTGAATGCAAGACAATATATTGTTTCTGGTCGAAAACCTTCATCAGTTGCGCTCCCCTCAACTGACTGAATTCTCGAATAATTAGACAGGTCAACATTTGAACTAAGCGGGAATACGCCATTCCTTATAGGGTACTGAATTTTAGATTAAGAGAAATCCTGCATAGTTGGATTTCAGTATGTGAGAAATTTTAATCGTACATTTGCAAGTAAAAAAATCATAAAATAGTGCCTCTAAGTTATGGAATGCAAGATAATATATTGTTTCTGGTCCAGAACCTTCATCATTTGCGCTCCCCTCAACTGACTGAATTCTCCTGGATGCCGGAATTCATTTGGTGATAAAATATTAAATTCAGTCATATGTACTATATACATAAATAATACAGATCAACAATTGAGTTAAGCGGGAACACGCCATGCCTTATAAGATACTAGGGGTCTTTTGGGTCGCTGATTACAATGAGAGGGTCGGTTGACCTTCATCACGTCAGGGTCAAGGGTATTTCAAGGTCAAATCGAAAGAGTTCGATCAAAAAATCTGAAAAAATTCTTGCTTAGGTTTTTGAGCTCTGTGAAGTCCGAATCCGTAGTTTGTTTAACTGCGCTTTTTCCCAAAGGTCAAATCGTGAGAGCTCTACCAAAAAATTTGAAAAAATTCATGTTTATGAAGTGTCCGAGTCCGAATCCGTAATTTGTTTGACCCTTGCGCTTTATCCCAGAGGTTATTTGAACGTCATTTGAAAATCATTTAAAGGACAAATCTAGAGAGTTCTAAAAAATCTGAAAAATCCATGCTTGTATTTTTGAGGTCCCTAAGCCCGAATCCGTAGTTTGTTTTAGCTTATCCAAGCCTGTTAAGGCAAGGTTATGATCCCGGCCAGTTAAGACAAGGCCACTCAACCCTCGCCTTGGACACTTTTTGTAAAGACTTTGACTTGTCGCATTAGACTCTACATTGTCCACCACCTTAGAGCTAGGTTGCCTGATGACGACGCCTGCGGGCCCGTTTTCCCACCTTGACCAGCCGCCGATTCTTGGTTTCCGAATTTTTTCAGATTTTGTGGTAGAACTCTCTCGATTTGACCTCCAAATGACCTCTGGGAAAAAGCGCAGTCAAACAAACCAGGAATTCGGACTCAGAAACATAAGCAAAAAATTTACAGATTTTTGGTGGAATTTTCTCGATTTGGAGAATTCAGTCAGTTGAGGGGTGCGCAACTGATGAAGGTTCTCGACCAGAAACAATATGTTATCTTGCATTCAATGTATTGAAAAATCTCGAAAAGTTAGTATCGTAGTTTCATTACCCTCGCCGTTTTTTGAAGGCACTAGTTAAATATCTTCCTAAGAACGTGGCTTTTATGCTGAAAATGAATCAATCTGTCCATTTTAAAAAGATGTTGGAGAACCGTAACTTAGAGGCACTATTTTATGATTTTTTACTTGCAAATGTTGTACGATTTAAATTTATCACATACTGAAATCCAACTATGCAGGATTTCCCTTAATCTAAAATTCGGAGACACACTGTGTCAGTTAGAAAATAAAATTTCGATGTCGTCCCGAACGTCCTAAATTCCTCTTATTCCAAAATTGATGTAAAAAACTTTCCGATTTACATGCAGGACGTATCAGAAACGCAAATCTTTACAAATTCACCCTCTCGTATTAAACATTCTGTATAGGATATCGAGTCGAAATATTGCATGGATGTATTTGTGTCACGCCATTTGAATAGACAAGCAGACCTTAGACGGATACGTTACAAGATTGAAATGGAGATTTTGGAATTGTTCACATTGTTTTTGAAACGAGGAAGTGGATCCAAAATAGGTACATATTTTTCCGTTTCGACAAAATGTATTCAATAAAACTCAAGGTTGAGTTGAAGCTTCTCCTACAATTTCGTCAATCTGACGAATATTACAATGGTCAATTTATCCACTGCTTATTCACTAATATAAAAAAGAGCGGCAGTCATTCGAGAATGAACGATGGAAGCGAAAGTTTCATAGGAAATATACTTCCTTTCTCTCGTTATCTCACTGTCTCTGTTTCTCTTTCTTTATGCCATTCTGAGTAATGGTTATAAATTACAGGTAAATTAAAATAATTAGAGGAGAGTGGGTCACACTGAATCACGGGGTATAGTGGATTATTCAGTATAATTCACTTTGTATTACTCTAATACACATAAACAAATGCGTGGCTACGGCTGTTCCATATCATTCTGCATTGTACTAGTCGTCAACCAAATATCAAAGAGGGAAGACCTGCAATTGTAACCTAGTCTGTCAGTAATACTGAAACTATTTTTACCCATTGTTTTAAAATTTGTTGTATCCCAAAGTGAATGAGAAATTCAAATGTTTATATATTTTTTGCGATTATTATTTCTTAAATTCCTTAGAAACTACCTTGTTTTGTCTTTATGATAAGTAGATTGTTTTTGGTTTTATATTTTTTTCTATAAGTGCCAATGGGTCACGGTGAATCATTTCATTTTGGGTCACAGTGGACTGATGTTCCAGTGTAAGCCCAGAAATTAAAATTAATTTCTGGTTTTGCTTAAAATTGTCTCACAGTCATGTAAAGAAAACTAGTGTCGGACTTCACACTGAAAAACAAATGAGTAAAGTTCTAAAACATATCAAATCGCTCTTGCTCTACTAATTCTTTTATGATATGAATTGCTTTTCGTGAGCAACATAACACATACTCTATCTGCAGCTGTAGCTGGTAGTTCCTCCAAAAGTATTGAAAAGAGTCCATTCCAATTCCGAAGGCTACCTAAGAGGAGTCGGCATAAAGCTAGTAGAGCAAGGGGAAAGAGAATCACCTAATGAAAAAGAAATTGAAATGGAAGAAGAAGAAAGAAAAGTCACACATAAAGACGAAAACAAAGAATGGAAAAATTTTACAAGAGAGTTGCAATGAAGACGAACATCCAACAAGTGTTTATACTTAAGAAACAACAATGATAGACGATGAAGAAGATGACTACGAAACAGTGGATTCCAACATTTTTTGCTTCCAAAGTTAGTTTTCTTAGAAGATCTGACAAAAACCAAGATAATTTTCGTATGCCAAATGTGCCTGATATTGCCAGGGTTGCGTTGCGAAATATTAAGATAATTTTACCATAAGTTTAAGTTTAAGTTTACTTGTCACATAAAGAGAAAACAGGGAATATAACACTTTGATATTAAGTTTTCTAATATTAATTTAAGTTAATCTAATTTTTGATCTCAAACTAAACTCTTAAATAATTGTTTTTATTTTACTTTAACTTTACTTTAACTGTTTTAAAGAAGTAATTATTTAAAAATCAACTTTAATAATTGTTGATTGGGCCTAATAGAAACCTATATTTAAGTAGTTTCATGGCGATCTTTGTTAAAACGTTATTAGACTATTGTGATTGTCTAATAGTACAAATAAATGAGTAATGATATGGAAATTATTATTTTATACATATTTTACATTTCGATGAATCCACTGTACCCCAGTCGATGCACTGTCACCCATGTTGTGATCCAAAGTGACCCATTTCTGGGTCACAGTAGATCATTTTCCATTTTTTTAAAAAGTGACTATAACATCTAAGTTTGAGTAAATCTCGCCTGTTAATGCCTTTTATTTTGAAGAGTACATATTTATTTATTTATTTATTCAAGTAATCAATAATAAAAATATTTAACAAATGAACCTAAAAGCTACAACATTGTGTAAAATACAAAAATAAGTACCAAATATTAGCATCTAATATATAATTATTCATATTATGATTTAATTTCGGAGACTAATTATTTAGACCTACATTTTGGAACTACAGACCTTAAGAAAAAAAATTATTCACTGTTACCCACTCTCCCCTATCACTAATTTGTTACGTCTCAAATATTAATCTTAATGTGTAATTTAATTCTGAAAAGCAACATCTGACGTTTAAGTTAAATTAAATTTTTAAATACCTAATTTTTCACATACAGTTTACTCAATTTCTTATAAAACAGATGCAATTATAGGTTCGTTGCTACTGAAGAAATAACCGATTCGCGACCGGTAATATCCGTGCGTGGTGACGAGCTACCGTTTACAATAATGTTATGCGCAGGTCGATTACCGGTTGCTTATCGGTTTTTCGTCTCGTAGGAACACAATGTGTAATCCAACAAATGCTTAATAAAGAAAATCTTTAAAAGCTTCTTTTTCACTTAAGATATGACTTTGGATTCTGGACTCTTTATGTCATTTGAAGTTATGGCACTATTGTACAAGGGGAATTCGTAAAAAAAAGTTCCCTATGCCGCCGAGATAGATTGCGATGTACTGAGAGAAATCTGGCAACACTGTTTTACTCATTAGCTGTCCCTCTCTATATCCATACCACTCGCGCCTCGCTACTTCCAACAATACCGGAATAGCTGCCTTCGAATATGGAGCTCCCTATCGCTGTTACCGCCAAATGCAAATTCGTGCTTATGATCGACTTTTTGCCTCATGGAACAACAGTAAACTTTGACAGATATTGCGACACATTAAGAAAACTGAGACGCGCGATCCAAAGCCGCGGGAGAGGAAGATTGTCCAGTGGTGTGAGGCTTCTCCATGACAACGCTCGACCTCATGTCTCAAGGACTGCTGACATATTTGGGCTAGACTATTGTGCCCTAACCACCCTACAGCCCGGACCTAGACCCAAGTGATTATCACTTATTCCCAAAATTAAAGGAACACTTGGGTGGCCTACGCTTCAGTACCGATGATGAAGTCAAGGAAGAGGTTATTCGATTCCTCAAATGATTGGCGGCAAAATTCGACAACATGGGGATAGAAAAGTCTGCAAAAGTGTTTAGACAGAAACGGCGATTGTGTGAAAAAATATCGTACGTTTTAAGCTTTAAATTGAAGTAAAAATATATAGCTGTCTATTTTAAAAAATCATGGGAACCTCATTTTACTAATACCCCTCGTATAACCTCGAATTGGTATCATCTGGAAAAATTTCTTTATAAACACATATGCTGCTCCATGAAATTTATTTGTAAATATCTTGTCATTCTACTTTTTGTTGTTCTGCCACACTAAATACCGATTTACTGATCTATCATTGTTTAACCGACTACCAAAAAGGAGGAGGTTATCAGTTCGTCTTCCGTTTTTTATGTATCTTGTTCGACAATACCTTAACACCATTCCATTTTTGTTTATGCTCTTAAAGTCGTATGAAGTATGTGCTCTAAGGTACGTTCGTATTGTGCATACCTCGGTACCTCCAGAAGTATATGCTCTAAAGTCCGATATTAAGAAATTTAAAAACAGGTTATTTACTTTAAATCCAAATATTATTAAGACATTATTATTATATAATGCTAGGAACTTGGTCTGCATAAAAATTTAGCCACCTAAGCTATTATACAGCTTTTATAAAGCTTAGTGCTCTAATGAGTGATACGTATTTTGTGGTTTTTAACACTTTTAAAAAATTTTCAACGTTTTTTAACTAATGAATAAATTTAAAAAGTTTATTACAAAAATTGTTCCTTAAAACACTACAAATCGATTTTTTTCTCTCTAATTTTCATTGATTTTCGCTTATAACTCCATTATTTATGGTTCTACGACTAAAAGTAACTTGAAAAAAGTTGGTAACAATTTTATTTGCAACAAAAAATGTTAAATACTTTTTTGTGGGACGTATAGTTTATCAGATAAATCATAAAAATCATTTGGACCACTTTTTCCAAGATGGCAACTGTGGGACAAAGGTTGCAACCCTATGCTCTTGGATTTGACATAATACTAACCCCCTTGATAAAAAATAAAATTGCGTCCTCCGCCAAATGCACTCAACGCCCAAAACAATGTAACATTTCAATTATGACTAATTATGATATGCCCCGTTTCTCGTCCCTGGGCTATTAGCAGACAGTTTGACAGTTGCCATGGTTTCAAAAACAACTTTGGGAAATTTGACGATTTAAACGGCATTATATTAAAGAATATTATAGAAAGGTTCCATATAATTTACTATAACGTGAGGTTTACAGTTTTTCAGAAAATAAAAAAAACAGAATTTAAGACACTTCATTTCAGTGAATTCCAATAAATCTACACTGTTTTCTCTACAACGGCTCAACCAATTTGAATATTTTAAATGGTATTCTGCAAAGAGATGTTCCAGCTTGATTCCGTATAATTATCTACAACGTAAAACATACCTTTTTCTAAAAAACGTAAAAATATTTGCAAAAACACGGTAATCATTAATGTAAATCTTAAATTTTTATCATAAATATCTAGCTTAAATGTCAAGATATACCATGAAAGTATGTGTTTGTAAGAGTTTTCATTGCAGTCGAGTAAAATATTCCATTAGTGTATCGAGAAGAATTTTTTTTAGGTAAGTGATGTTTTCTATATGGTATATGGTGTTAAATGTGTGCGTGCATGAAATTCAAGCAGCAAGCAATATGCACAGTTGAAATATTGGGCAAAGTAAAATTACACTTAGATAGGTGGGTTCAAAAAATCTTACAAATAAATGTGATATTGGGTACTACAGAAGCAGCTCCATATATAGGATGGTTGAAATATAAGGTGAAATAGAATTAAAGTTAAAAAAATGTTGTATTGGGTGACACATAAGTAGTTGCGTATAAAAGGTGGTTGAAATAAGAGTGAAGTAAAACTAAAAGTTATACAGAGTGGATAAAAAAACATATGCTTATGCTTAAATAAGCATATGCAGTAAGGATATTCGAGTTATAGGAAGGAGGGTACAAAAATTGTTAGAAGCAGTTGCATATACAGGATAATTGAAATTATACTAATACAGCGTTGTTAAAAAAATCGTATATAGAGTGTAACATAAGTGTAACATAAGTAACAAAAGAAAAGCAGAAACCGTCAATAGAGTGGCTTAACTGCCTAACGTATAATGTCTCCAAAAAATATTTACATTTTACACTAATTCAACCCACAACGCACTAGTAATTTACGTTATCCGAAATGGAATAGCATGGCTAAACGAATCAAGGATATATTAAAAAATTATATTTACTATGTACAGGAAGTTCCAAATATAAGAAAAACATCAAATATTTGGGATTTATACGAATTTATTTCAATTGTGGTGTTATTCCCAAGAAAACATAAAAATAATCAAGAATATGCCACAAATAGCATTTAGAACACAAGTGACTTTGTCATTAAAAAAATGCTAAAATTAACTGAACAACAACTTTGGATATGTTCATGATTTCCCATAATCTGATCGACCCTCAAAATCAGAAGAAGATCAACTTAATGTTTTGTTGGCAATACAAGCCAATCAACACTCAACACTTAACCAAATAGCTTCTAGTTTCAATATGGCAGCTACCGACAATCTTCGATGGCTAATGGAGTTTCACACTCAACATCCCACATCCTCCGAAAGTGGATGGTTCGGGAGAGTCCAAGGAAGAATTCTGGACACCTAACTGCAAAATTTTTGGAGTTTTGTTCGAGGCGACCTTATTACAAAACTAATAAATTTAGATCCAAATGAGGATCTTACTCTTTCCAGAAATTACATTTTCTTTCAACAAGATGGTGTACGTCTTCATTATGCAGCACCTTTCAGTGCTTACTTAGATGTGGTGTTCCCGAATCGTTGGATATGAGGGAGGTGAACGATTGAGTGACCAGCCAGATTGCCAGATCTGACACACCTAGGTTTGTGAGAGTCGTTAAGAAGCAAACTATACGTTACTAGTCCGGCGACTTTAGACGAATGACGAGCCAGAATTCGTCAAGAGACCATCGTATAACTCCTGTAGTTATCGACCATGTTCAACAAGAATTTGCTAACCGTCTTGGATACTGTCAAGTACCCAACGATGCACGACTTCAGTACTTAATTTAATTTTTATCATTAAATTTAATAAAATTTAAAATAATGATTTTTTAACTAATCCATCATACTGAAATTGGGTGCGGTCATTTAAAAAATTCGATTACGTCTTATATTGAATAAGGATTACGTCAAAAATAAGACTTGTTTGTCAAAAAGTGCCTTTGTTTAAAACAAAATCGACGTTTTAGACGATTTTTCGAAAAATTCTTACTTTCAGAAAAAATTAATTTATTCGATAACTTTTCGAAAGCACCGTATTTAACTTAAAAAGTCACACCATACTAATTTGACTGTACTGTATTAAAAAGTGACTGCAAAATCAATATTTTTCCGGAATCGTAAAAGCGATAAGCTATAAACGATACAGGATTCTATAAATCCATCATCTCCATCGGCTTCTATCGAAATCGGAGTCCCCTCGAAGACATTAAAATTTCAACTCTTTGATTTCCACTTGTATTCGATATATATATTTAACTCTTCTGGACCGGAATTTCCCCAATTAAAACTGCTGTTCGCGATATATCAAAACCATAAATCATAACTAATACTAAAAATAGGAGCCCTCCACGTTCATTTCGTAGCGCTGCTGCTACCGTCTCCATGCGGTTATGAAATCTGATGTCTCTTTTTTTATTTTACGCGTTCGTTTCCTCTTGAATTTCGCAACTTAATTAAAAAAGCGATGGCAGTTAAGTCGCCTAGTTTCGCTCTCTCGGCTGCAGATATAACTTACGCTTGATTATTCTTTAGATATTCATAAAACTGGAGGGTGTCTCCAGGAAATTTATTTCGTAAACATGTATATGAGACTGTGATAAGACATGAAATGGCTTTGGAGGAACGAAAAATATGCTCTTTAGGCGGTTGACAAGATTTTGATAGGATTCCGCTAGCTAGGAAATAGCTATAGGTGCAAAATTTGAACGAATTTTGAATACTAAAACGCATTCCCTGAAATTTAAAAGATAAATTGCCTTTGTCTAATATTATCACAGGAGCAATGTATATATTTATATTTTGTACATACATATTCGTAATGTATTCCGAAAACGGCTCTAACGATTTTGATGAAATTTACTAATTTCAGGTTTCTGCTGTCAGAAGTCGATTGTTGAGGATCTCAGACTTCAAATAAAATCGTATTACTGAGAAATTCAAACAATAACGTCAAAATCTACATTATTATAACAGATATGTATTACAGGGTGGCCCAAAACCCCTGAATAACTCTTCAGTAATGCATTTGTTGAATAATATTAAATACAGAAGTTTTAGCATTTTTCCCGGTCTATCTAACAGTTACCTTGACCTTGACCTTGACCATGAATTTTGACCATGACCACGACCAAGGTAAAATAGTTTTGTAGGGTTACGTATATACGGATACCCTTATAATATCACTCCGGATTTCTGCCTCTGTCACATCACAGCAATTTTTGAAATTTGGTATCAATGTATAGTTTGGTGACCCGATCAGGAGTACGTACCGTAAATGAAGAAATTTTAATTTTAGGGGTACTTATGGGGGAAAACTAAAAAAATTGACCGTTCCCCCCCCCATCTGATCTCCGAAACTACTGAGCCTAAAACTTTGAAAAAAATAGGAAATATAGAACGTTGCCCGAACTTTACAGGAAAAATAAGAAGAAACCATAAATATTAATTTTGGGGGGCAAATTATAGAATTAAATGAAAATTTAAAAATTAAAAATTTTTAAAACGCATCATGTAATACATCAAATGAAAGGTGCCATTCTGATTAAATGGAATTAAATGGAAAATATAAAATTAAAATTGTTTCTAACGCATCATGTAATATATCAAATCACAGGGCTCATTATGACCAATACAAATATATTTTTTTAATATAAATATTTTAAAACATATTAAAAAAATATTAAAAAAATTACCCATTCCCCCTTTATTCCCTATTCCCCAAACTATAAGACCTAATTTTTGTTTACAGGGAAAATACGAAGAAATCCCTATTATTAATATTGGGGGCCAAATTATAGAATTAAACGGAAAATAAAAAATATTTTTTAACGCATCATGCAATATATCAAATGAAGGGGCTCATTATGAGAAATACAAATATATATTTTTCATATTTTTTAAATTAATTGTTTACAAAATATTAACATAAAGATATAAAAAATTCTCATTTCTCGCTTTATTTCCGAAACCATACTACCTAAATTTTTTTTACCTAACCTAACCTAACCTAACCTAAAATTTTGAAAATAATTAGGGATACTGGGGCTCACTTGAAATTTATAGGAAAAAATATTAGAAAACCTCCATAGTAATTTTAGGGACAAATTATACAATTAAATGGAAAATAAAAATTCTATTTTCAAACGCATCATGTAATATATCAAATAAAAGGCTCATTATGTGAATTAGAATATATATCATATTTTTAAATCATTTGTTTAAAAGATATTAGCAAAAATATTAAACATCGACTTAATTCGCATTTTACAAACTACACTATTTAAATTTTGAAAAATATATTTTATTTGTATTTTTAAATAATTTGAATAACAGATTTAATAATTTATAATTTAAAACTTGACCTATTTTGCCCTTTATCTTCCAATCTACAGAGCCTCAAAATGCAGACAGTAGATTATAAAAGGCTTCCCTGAAAATTTATCATTAAAATAAAACTCTAATGTTAATTTTTGGGGACCAAATTAGAAAACTAAATGCATATGTATGCTTATAAAAATCAACAGAATTTTGAAGGTGGTACGGAACCCTTAGTATGCGAGTCCAACTCGCACTTGACCAAATTATTTTAATATTATGTCATGATTTCCAATTCACATAAAATGAATAAAAGTCCATTTAATATTACATAGAATATGAACTTTCAAATTTTAAATTGTTGCTACCGTTGAATATATAATTTATTGTTTTGTGTAAATGTTAGGTGTTTGTAATGATGTTAGCTAAGAACAACCCTAATTTTTCTTTGACATCTCATCTTCTAATACTGACTGAGGTTAACAAAATTATTTACAAACATTTACTAAATCTCTAAACTTATAATTCTTGGCAGATATATTTAAATTAAGAATTAAATTAGGATTAACACTTGAGTCGTAACAAAATAGTGACAATTATTTTAATTCACTTGATATTTATATCCATTACTAAGAATGACACAAAGAAAGTAAAATGACTGCCGCTCTTTTTATTATGCTTGTTCCATTATATTAACAGTAAATTCAAAAAATATTATATTTTAGGATTACTTTCAACTGCGTCCAATTGGAATTTGAAAAAAATACAAAATTTTTGTTTTCCTGGACTACAATTTTGTACACGTAAATAACCAAATCAAAGTATTGTATATACGGAACGTATATATTAGAACCAAAAGCATATTTTTGGATGTTATATTGGTTTATTTCGTATTTATTATTGATTTTCTATAAAAGAACAGACTCTTAATATATTACCTGGTCCCTGTTTTTTACACAGAATTTAAAGTTATGCATTTCATTCCTCTGCTCATCTATTTTCAAATGTGCAAGTGTGGGCATCCGTTAAAAAACTTTCTTTTCAATAAAAATGGCAACATCTTATAGATGATTTTAATTACATAGTTAACGCAACTTTAAAAACCAAAGAATATAAACCACTGTAATTGTAACCAACTTTTTGGAAAGTTAAATACTTTCGTTAGTGAAAATATGTTTTTTTTTTCATAAATATGAAAACTAACTAATATCTAATTTCATTCATATGTTAATGTGACATCACAATTAATTTATCTCAACTATTAATCATATTTTTCTACGCGGTCTGTATGCCCCATTAGCATCAAAAGGTTTAAAGTACATAACAAAGCCCTAGAGTTCGGATAAAGCTCTTTGCAGTAAAGAAACAAGAGTTCCGCTCTATTAATTTTTAAACATACACGATGTCCCGCGTACGCCACATCTTCCCACAATTTCATAATGTCTCGACTTGTTTATGGGCTCTTTTTTTACGCTGTCATTTCTTTAGAAGGAAGAACATAATTTATAGTCGCAACACTGAAAGATAGAACACCCAACGACGACTAATATTATCAGATTTCACGTTGTTTTTATTTGACTCAGTCTCACTGAAACTTAACGTGTCACATGTGATATAACTGATTACAAAAACTGATTTTGATAAAAATAATTATATAAATACTCTATTCTACAATTGTAATTGATTTTAATTTCGAACTTGTAACTTTTTTCATCGAAACATTAAAATACTAACTCTTATGTTTTTGACTTTTAGTAAAACACAAAAACATGTTCACATAGTATTTTATTATGCCAGTCAGGAGTGCCACAGGGTGCTCCTAATTTCAAAAATATTTGGACAAAAAAATAAATAATTGGGTCAAGTGCGAGTGGGACTCGCATACTAAGAGTTCCGTACCACCTTCAAAATTCTAATATTCCAGTTTCAGGCAAGCAGGGAATGAGTGCATTTTCTTATATTTACCCTAATATATTTTAAAGGAAGCGTTTTAAATTCATAAAGAATATACACTTTCATTTTCCAGACATAGATTTTTTATTTTATCTGATTCAGGATTCGCTTGATTTTTATAAGAATACGTATTTAATTTTCTACTTTGGATAATTTTTTTGATTGGTGATGGGCTGATTAGGACTGCAAAATGTATATTTTTGTTCATGTATTTCCAAGATATATAAAATTGTATAAATATAAAATTTATTCTTATGAAAGACATGATTAATTGGTTAAAATTGAATCTTGAAACCAAAGATTCCAAAATTTCAGGGGGTGTTTGAACCCCCAGACCCCCCTCCCGCTGGCTACGGGCTTGGCTGGGAGGCCAGCGATTTGTCGGTAATTTGCTGGGTCCTATGAACATAGGTTGACCTTTGGTGGTGAAGGGTATGTAGAACCATAATTAAGGAAACTAGGCTGCTGGTGGAGATGGATAGGTAATTATGTACTAACATCCGGTGGTGTTAGATAATTTTTTTTAGTAATTATTTAATCTCTGTAATAATAATTATTGCATTCTTTCGTTACATTACAAAATTAATCGTAAAGCCGAAATTTGTCGCTATGCCCTAAATAAGCAGTTTTTGTACTAAAATAGGTCTTCTTTAATAGAAAGGAAGTGTATATATCAAAAACACATTTCAAAATTTAACACCTAGGCGAAAAACAAAATATTTTCAACAATGTTTATTTATTTATTTATTTATTTATTTATTTATTTATACAATAGGTCATCTTACAGGTTGTCCCTAAGGGAAACCCTTAATAAAGATGACACACAGTGACAAATAGAAAATTACAAATAGGTGAACTCGAAATAATTAATTAACAACAAAGTTCCAAACTTAACAATATCTAAAGAGAAAAACATAAAAACTATTAAATTATATTGTGGATCATGTTTATATATCACTGTTTACGCCTGTATTATAAAACTCTTGTAACGATCTAGTTAAATTTTTCTTAAAATTATTAAAATTGGAGGAAAAGATATCTACGTTTAAATGACAAATTATATTATAAGCATTCATACTTCTTATTAACGGGGAGTTACCGTAGTAGTTTGTAGAATAGTAAGGAACGTAAAAAATCTGTTTGTGTCTTGTTCTAGGAAAACTGCAATTAATTGGTAAATTCTTCAGACACCATTCAGAACACAACATATTGTTAATAACTTTATAAATAAAACAAATATCGGCAAATTCTATTCTGATAAACAGTGGCTGAAGGTTGTAGAATCTCAAGTTGTGACTATATTCTTGGTAATGCCGAAACCTAAAATACCTATAATTAAGTGCATTCACAAATTTTTTTTGTACATGTTCTAGGGATTTTATATACTTATCATACATAGGATTCCATGCCATACTGCAATATTCTAAAGAACATCTTACGTAAGAAATATACAACCTTATCACTGTACTATGGTCTTTAAAATCTTTTGTATTTCTTAGTATATAGCCCAGGAGCCTTAAGGCTTTTTGTACCATAAAGGAAATATGGTTATCAAAGCTTAACTTTTTGTCCATAATAACTCCTAAATCTTTAATTTGGGTCACTTGAGGAATAATATCGTTATTGATGGTCATATCAACTAGTGGTGGATTAACTAATCTTGAAAATAGTATACAATTGCACTTCGTTACATTCAATATTAATCTGTGGATTTGACAGAAATTAAAAAAGCTATAAAGGTCGGCTTGCATTAATTGGTAATCATTAATGGTTGAGATTTTTCGATAGATTTTCATGTCATCAGCATATAAAAGTACATTACAAAAAGAAAAACATTCAACTACGTCTGAAATGAAAATACTAAATAATAAGGGACCCAAGTGGGACCCTTGTGGAACACCCGAATTAATAGGAGTGACTCTAGACTTTACATTGTTTAGAGCAACATACTGGGTTCTGTTGGAGATATATGAACAAATAAGATCCAGTACCATGCCATGCACACCGAAATTTATAAGTTTGGCGACCAGTGTCGGATGATGTACCTTGTCGAATGCTTTGGAAAAATCGGTGTACACAGCACATACTGACTGACCGTTTTCCATCCCATTATATATATACTGAATGAAAGGCACTAAATTAGTAGCTACTGATCTTTTCTTAAAAAATCCGTGCTGAAATATGGTAAGACGATCTTTAACCAGAAAGAATAGCTCTTGAGTCAGAATTTTTTCAAAAATTTTACCCGTTAAATTTAATAAAGATACTGGCCTATAGTTATTTACAATATTCTTAACACCAGACTTAAATATGGGGACAACTTGGGCCATTTTCCACTTATCTGGAAAACAGCCGCTTGCCAGTGACTTGTTAAAGATAATCCACAAAGGCTCGATAAGCTCATTAGCACAGTTTTTAATAAAAACGGCTGGAATTCCGTCAGGGCCCGGACCCTTGTTAATATCTAAAGATTTAATTGCATTAGTAATCTGATTTCTAGAAATTGAAGTAATATCAAAATTTATATTGGAATTAATATGATGAATCAATGAGGGATTCTTGTTATCAACAAAAACTGAGCTGAAGTACTCAGAAAAAGCTGAACATATTTCTACAGATCCTGTGTATTCCCTATCCTTATAATTCATTATCAAGGGCAGTGCGCACTTTTTACGTTTATTAGACACATGCGACCAAAACTGTTTCGGAGATTTGTTAATGTTTTCCTCCAGTTGTGTAACATAATTTTTATAATCTTTGTTTATTGTTTTTTTAACTTCTTTTCTCAATTCAGAAAATCGTGTATAGTCATTAGCATCCTTATATGTTTTCCATCGTTTATGAAATTTGTTTTTCTTCTTCATTAATTGAATTAAATATGATGAAAACCATTTAGGATTACCATGTTTGTTAAAAACCTTAACCGGAACATGAGTTTCAATCGCGTTATCAAGAATATTATAAAAAACATCAACACAAACATTGATATCATCATGATCCAGTACTTCTCTCCACAAAATATCATCAAGATTACTTTTGATATTATCATAATTCGCCTTATAAAATAAGTGTTGTCTGTAGGGCTTACGCGTCAGTAATTTTTCAACAGATAATTGTAATATTATTTCTAAAGCCTTATGATGCAAATCCTCAGGGACAAACGGTGACAAAGATTCATGAACACTTATATCAAGATTATTTGATAAAACTAAATCTAAAATTTTTCCGTGAGAATTTGCAATGTTATTGAATTGTTTTAATCCAACAAGATAAATAAAGTTTTTAAAATATTCACTTCGACCATCATGTCCTGAGGAAGGCGAAAAAGTATTCGGATTCTCATTATTAGTTTTCCAAGTTATATCAGAACAATTGTAATCACCAATAAAAAGAAAACATTGTTGTGGGTTGTTGTTTATAATATTTTCAACTTTCTCAAAGTGAGTTATAAAATCTTCGTTTGTACTATCTGGGGGAATATATACACAACAAATGAATAGTTTTTTACCTTCACTCAAGGATAATGATACCCATAAGTCTTCAATTTTTCCATTTGAATGCCACGAAGGTAAAGTCTTTGATACTATATTACTCTTAACCCCTATCAAAATGCCACCACCATCACTTTTACCACTATTAATTAAGTCACGGTCTCTTCTATACACTGTATATGTGGAGGGAATTAATTCGGAGTCCAAGATTTCTTCTTGTAACCATGTTTCTGTAGCACAGATAATGTCAAAATTACCAGAACATACCGACTGAAAAAAACTGTTTGTTTTAGTTCTTAATCCGCGAGTGTTTTGGTAGTAGAGATGAAATTCGTTGAACTTGAAAAAATGCTACACAATAATCTTAATACAAGAGTCTTAATATACTGTCACTAAGGCACTTCTGGATTTCCAATCTTCTGCAGTACATCAATGGAGGAAATCAAAAAGGATTTGGAGGATTCCGATTTTTTTATGTATATTTTGCAGTCCTTGACCCAGCAGTACTTGTAGTTATTAGATAAACTGAATTCCCTTGCTTGTTTGTACAGAATTTTATAAAAAGGAGATAAATGCTCGTTAATGAATATTTTGCCAGTACTGAAAGCAGATTTAATCAATTTATCTTTGTTTGCACGAGCCGCTTCAATGAATTTCCTTTTCATGACTTGATTTTTAAATTTTATAATTAAAATAATAATAAATTTTATATTGCGGTTGATATTAGAATTGCCCTTGTTGTTAGGATGGGTTTTTACCCGATGACACTCGATTATATGGTTATCAGCCATTCTAAATTCGATGAGCTCTGAAATACTTTGAACAATGAGCTTTAAATCCTCATCTCTTTTCTCAGAGACTCCGCACAATTCAATATTACATAATCTGCCTTGTTGTTGTAAATTTTCTAACTCAGAACTCAGTTGTGAACATTGTTTTTTTAGGACATTTACTTCTTCTTTAAGCCCTGGAACAACGCTTACGGTTTGTTGAAAGTGATCCATACGTAATCCAAAGTCGTCGATTTTATTTCCATAAAAATTTAAAGATTCAATAATTTCGGCATGTTTAATTTTGAAATCTTTCAATTCAGATCTAATTAAATTAACTGCTGTTAATAACTGATCAATTTTAGAGTTGTCATCGTTGCAATCCATTCTGCATTTTTGACAAACCCAATTAACACCGGAATCCGGAGAGAACTCACAAAAACTACTAGGTAATTTCACACATTTTAAATGATAGTTTTTTGTGCATTTGTCACAAGAAACACCTGGATTCGTTCGGGTCGTAGAGTTACTACAAAAAGTACAAATGCCGGGCATCACAAAAAATGTCCGATGTAAATTTATGACTTTGGAAATCACTGTGACGGGAAATATTTTAATAAAAATTGTAATGAAAGCAGACCTTATATCTATATGCTGAGTTTCCCAGATGGCACATGAACACTTTAATTATGCACTTGTCAAATTTCGTCTCTTATTTATAAGTATTAACCACTTATTTACGGGATTAATTAGGAGTACTTCTAAAACACGACTTAACTCACTTCGCTTCACCCGTTAAATAGTTTATGCATTGCTGTTACCGTTTTTATTTTGTCGACTCAGGTTGTTAGTTGATTTAGTAATATTATACATGCGGAAAAGTAGCAAAAATCAAAGATGGCCGAAAAGTCAAAAACTAGAAAAAATTTAGTCATCAGTCTATTTGGATCGAGTTTAAAAACTATTCTAATGGGGGATTTTTGAAACGCCGTTTCAGAACGAACCAATGGACGTGCCGAAAATCGACAAATAGAAGAAATTTATTTAATCCATATACGGGTAAACCGAAATTTCGCGGGAACATGACCAAGAAATAATTAGTCTTTAACGGGAGTTCGGGGCCGGAACTTAAGAAAACTAGTTGTCCGTGGGCGAAGGATTTAGGGACAGTGAAAAGGTGGAAACCAGACTCCTAAAAGAGAAATATTCCACCAGTCTAAATAGGGTTTCAGGGTCTTGTATAAACGTTTGTCTAAATGGTCGAGGGAGGAAACCGCGAGAGTTGCGATTGTGCTTTGATTTCATTAAAGAGTTTAGTTAGCTAGTGAATTCATTGGAGTTATATCTCTTGATTCACAGGTAAACCTTTTTGGGATTAACGGATAATTCGCATCCAAGTACCCATATTTTTCTAACAAAAGAGTATTAGTGCCAAAAACTTGGGAGTTTTTCCGTAGAGTTGTTGGTTGGTTGTAAACCCAGGCTAGAGATTTCTTACACAATCAAACGGCAGGGAAGAAACCTCGCGAGAGGGACTAATTAGCGTCGGAGTACGCAAAGCTAGGTTGTGAAATTTTAGAGATTTCAGCAGACTCCCTGGGTCGATAAAGGAAGGAAGGAACAGCAATTTGTTTTTCTTTTCTTCATATATTATTTAAATTTGTTTTTTGTATTCACTTATATCTGGCTCACCAACGTCTGCCGATATAAGGAAAGACATATTATAGTTAGGGTTTCTATAGGGCTTCACTAGGATTAAATTGCCCCTTTCCTTCCCCCATCTACTAGGTATAATTACATTGTAGTATTTTTATTCTATAAATTTATTGTTGGGTTTTGAGGTTAGTTAAAAGTCAGAATTTTGTAGGGTTATATTTTTGTGTATTGTTTAGCTAAGAATATTGAACTTTTTCATTTGCATTGTATTTACATTTAGGGTTCGAATTGTTTCTATTTTTTTTTTTTCTTCATTTTATTTTCAATATATGTGTCATTTTTTTGGGTATTACTTTTAACTTCTTCCCCTTTCCCCCTACAACCACCAGCATTTGCGAAGACTTGGGACTTACCAGGGACTAAGAGTCAAGGCAGATTAGGAGCAGTAAAGATCTTTAATTTTATTTTTTAGCCAACATATACAGGGGGGTTCCCGGAGTCTTTCTCTCCAACAACAAACATTTCCAGGTGGTGGCAGCATTAGCACTTTTCTCTCAGGTCCTCTATTTTTTATAATTTTTTCATTACACAGTAAGCCAGGGGTAAATTATCACACTGGTGGTATTATATTGAAACCAGGGGTGAAGTTATTACACTAGCATTTCGTGACGCCATTTATAAAGGCTGTTAATATTTCATGGTTATATTTATCCGACTTGACCATACAATGTATTGTATTACACTCCCTCTAAGGCACGCTATGAGTGCTTTTAAGAAAAAATTCACTAAACCCCAGATATCCTGGTTATCAAAAGGGTTTAGCTCTGTGGGAGCCCTTGCCAGGTTTTCAGGCTCGTGGTTGGAGTCGTCAGGTTCCCATGAATTTCCTGACCGTCCGGGCTGTTCCTAATAGGACAGCTTTTTACATTTTTTTCTAAAGATGTTCGTCCAGACCGAGGTATTTTAAATTGTTTAATAGATGTTTTGGAACTAGTCATGTCGTTGACATAACAATTGGTACCGTTCTGGTCTATTGTGAGCAACAGTCCGATCGGTCAGTATCGTGCGGTCCCAGTACAGCTTGTAGTTGTCATTTTCTAAAACAGATTGTGATAATTCATGTTTCAGTGCTAGTTCTTGGTGAAGCATTTTTGCCACAGCATCGTGTCGACATAATCTTGGTTGACGTCATTTATATGTCTTCCATGAAGGGGCTTCTCTTTCCATTTCAGCAGTTTCTGATCTGAGGTCTGGTGGTGTAATTGGACATGTTGTTCTGTCAGCCGCAGTGGTGTTGAGTCATCAACCTGGCACATGACTTGTGTAGAAATGACTACGCAAAATAGAAAGTTGTTGATCTAATAGTTTAGTCCATTTTCATAGTCAAGTGATCAATACGTTGAGCCTGCTTTATTCCAAGGTATTTATAAGTATCACCTTCCGCCTAGATTCAATTGAGGTGCCATCTCCCATTTCGAAGTGCCCCTGCTGTATTTTGCCTTTAACTATATTAATAATTCGGCATTTGTCTAGTCCAAGTTTGATATGGATGTCACTAGAAAACCTTTCTACTATTTTAAGCATATCATGCAGCTGTTGTTTCGTAGCTGCCATCAATTTTAAGTCGTCCATGTATAACAAATGGTTTATCTTTAATGTTTGTACGCTGTTGTGTTTGAGACTGAACCCAAAATTAGTCGAGTTCAGTTTGTTTGAGAGAGGGTTCATGGCAAGGCAGAACCACAGCGGGCTAAGAGAGTCTGCCTGGAATATACCCCTTCTGATTGGAATGGGGTCAGTTTGTATAGAAGAGTTGGCTTCATTCAGTGAGATTTTAGTTTGCCAGGTAGACATGGCATATTCTAAAAAGTTAATAATAATTCAATTTATAGAATCTCAGCACCTTAATCAGCCAATCATGTGGAACTGAATCAAAGGCCTTTTGTAGTCCACATATGCCATGTAGAGATGTTGTCGTTTGGCGTGGGCTTGATTGCAGACAACGGAATCAATTATCAGTTGTTGTTTGCAGACCATCGAGTTTTTCACGTATCCATTTTGTTGTTGAGTAATTATGTTGTTCAGCTCTCAATATTTGAAAATGCGATGCACGATGTTATGAGTTTGTATAAGGTTGTTATATTTATTATTATTATTATTCCGGTAGTTGATTTATTTCATAAAAATTACTTACACCGTATAAGTACATAAGTAAAAAATTGTTAAAAAAGTTAAAGTATTGTAATAATTAACAGTAAATAAATCAAAGAAATCAACCAACAAGAACAAAACTGTGCTATTTTTTTTATTAATTGTCCGCGGATGGTTATTCCGACTTAAAATATTTCTGGAAATGATTTAATTTACAAAACGTATTTATTCAGCTAACAACTCATTGTCTGACTGTTTAAGTAGCGAGACGGGTGTATGACTAGTGCCGTGCTTATGGCCGCGCCGACTTGAAACAGCCACTTAAAACGTTGAAGTGTTATCACGGACTGCTGGTTGTTATTGTATGAATGTGGGACGAATTAGGATAAACGGCACTTGTTAACTTCACAATGGCATTTTCTTGTTCATTGTCAAGGGGAAAAAGGCAATTTTTCAATATTGTCGCGTCGCTCGTTTGAATTAACGTTACCAAGCGATTTTTCGATGAAGATAAACCACCCCCGGGGATGATTTAATAACGCGCAAGCGGTTTTCGTGACGAATTGTTAATTTTTGCCTACGCAAGCGGCACTGTTTGATTTGCGAAAGTTGCCCTTCATAATATTAATTCTTGGACGGTTTCTTTTCGTTATAAAATTTGTGGCATCTCTCAATTTTATTCTCTAAACAATATAATGCAGATTGACCAACATACTATTGTGTTATAATTTCTTTGAATATACTCACTAACCGAGAAATCGCAACACATAGAAGGAGATCTTTAATTTTAATATTGCTTTGGTAAAATATAGAAGCTATAGTAAGGAGTAGGAGAGACCAGGTATGAAAGTAACAAGGGATCAATATAACAAATGAGATTCTGAACGAATTATGTTGGCTGCACTGATGGCTCTATCATCCATATACGTCGTTTCGAATCCGTCCTGGATTTAGTTGCCCTCGCGGTGCTGTGCTGACAGATTATGGACGTAGGGAGTTGTTGTCACAAAAGTACTGCCAAAGTATGTTTTGACCTTTTTTTCAACTGTGTTTGTTAGGGTTCCGTATATACAATATACGTATACCCTTATAATATCACTCCGGATTTCTGCCTCGGTCACATCACAGCAATTTTCTCCTAAACTACTGGACGGAAGAGGTTAAAATTTGGTATCAATGTATAGTTTGGTGACCCGATCAGGAGTACATATCGTAAAAGAAGAAATTTTGATTTTAGGGGTACTTCTGGGGGAAAACTAAAAAAATCGACCGTTCCCCCCCCTGATCTTCGAAACTACTGAGCCTAAAATTGTGAAAAAAAATAAAGAGAAACCATTAATATTAATTTTGGGGGCAAATTATAGAATTAAATGAAAATTTAAAAATATTTTTTTTTTCAAACGCATCATGTAATACATAGAAGGAGATCTTTAATTTGAATTTTCCTTTAGTAAAACATAGAAGCTATAGTAAGGAGTAGGAGAGACCAGGTATGAAAGTAACATGGGATCAATATAACAAATGAGATTCTGAACGAATTATGTTGGCTGCACTGATGGCTCTATCACCCATATACGTCGTTTCGAACCCGTCCTTGACTTAGTTGCCCTTGCGGTGCTGTGCTGACCGATTATGGACGTAGGGAGTTGTTGTCACAAAAGTACTGCCAAAGTAAGTTTTGACCTTTTTTTCAACTGTGTTTGTTAGGGTTCCGTATATACAATATACGAATACCCTTATAATATCACTCCAGATTTCTGCCTCTGTCACATCAAAGCAATTTTCTCCTAAACTACTGGACGGAAAAGGTTGAAATGTGGTATCAATGGATAGTTTGGTGACCCGATCAGGAGTAAATATCGTAAAAGAAGAAATTTTGATTTTAGGGGTACTTATGGGGGAAAAACTTTAAAAATCGACCGTTTCCCCCCCTTGTTCTCCGAAACTACTGAACCTAAAATTTTGAAAAAAATAGGAAATAAAGAACGTTGCCTGAACTTTACAGGAAAATAAAGAGGAACCATTAATATTAATTTTGGGGGGCAAATTATAGAAATAAATGAACATTTAAAAAAATCATTCGCATCATGTAATACACTCTGAGGAACACAAATATATTTTTTTTTCATATTTAAAAAAAATAAAAAGATATTAACGAAAACATATCAAAATTTACCCATTCCCCCCTCCTTATCTCCGAAACTATGAAACGTAGTTTTCAAAAAAAATTAGAGGTATAGGATCTGACCTGAAGTTTACTGTAAAAGTAAGGAGAAACCCCTACTTTTAGTTTTGGGGGGCAAATTACAGAACTAAATGGAAAATATAAAATTAAAATTGTTTCTAACGCATCATGTCATATATCAAATAAAAGGGCTCATTATGACAAAAATAAATATATTTTTTTCATATTTATGAGAGAAATTAATTAAAAGATATTAACAAAAATATAAAAAAATTATCCATCCCCCACCTTATCTCAGAAACTATAAGCTGTAAAATTTTGAAATAATTAGATGTATAGCGCCTCAACTGAACTTTACTGGCAAAATAAGGAGCAAATGACAGAATTAAATAAAAAATAAAAAATCAAACTTGTTTCTAACGGATCATGTAATATATCAAATCACAGGGCTCATTAAGACGAATACAAATATATTTTTTTTAATTTTTTTAAAATGAATATTTTAAAATATATTAAAAAAATATTTTAAAACATTACACATTCCCCCCTTTATTCCCCAAACTACAAGACCTATTTTTTTTGTTTACAGGAAAAATACGAAGAAATCCCTAATATTAATATTGAGGCCCAAATTATGGAATTAAACGGAAAATAAAATAAATATTTTTTAACGCATCATGCAATACATCAAATTAAAGAACTCATTATAAGGAATACAAATATATATTTTTCATATTTTTTAAAATTTATTATTAAATTGTTTACAAGATATTAACATAAAGATATAAAACATTCTCATTTCTTGCTTTATTTTCGAAACTATACTACCTAAAACTTTGAAAATATTTAGGGGTACTGGGACTCACTTGAAATTTATAAGAAAAATTATTAGAAAATCCCCATAGTAAGTTTAGGGAGAAATTATACAATTAAATGAATAATAAAAATTCAATTTTCAAACGCATCATGTAATATATCAGATAAAACGCTCATTCTGTGAATTACAAATATATCATATTTTTAAATTATTTGTTTAAAAGATATTAACAAAAATATTAAACATCGACTTAATTGCCACTTTAGAAACTACACTATTTAAATTTTGAAAAATATATATTTTTTTATTAATAATTTGAATAACAGATTTAATAATTTATAATTTAAAACTTGACCTATTTAGCCCTTTATCTTCCAATCTGCAGAGCCTCAAAATTCAGACAGTAGATTATAAAAGGCTTCCCTGAAAGTATATTAGTAAATAAAACTCTTATGTTAGTTTTTGGGGGCCAAATTAGAAAATTAAATACATATGTATTCTTATAAAAATCAAGCGAATCCTGAAGCTGATAAAATAAAAGGTATATGTGTGGAAAATGAAAGTGTATATTTTTTTTAAATTCAAAACGCTTCCTTTAAAATATATTAGGGTAAATATAAGAAAATGCACTCATTCCCTGCTTGTCTGAAACTGGAATATTAGAATCTTGAAGGTGGTACGGAACACTTAGTATGCGAGTCCAACTCGCATTTGACCAAATTATTTATTATGTATTAGATTAAACTGTATTAGCTATTTTGAATAATAGTCTGGCGATGCTTTGATATTTAAAAAATATCTACTGAAACATTGTTATCATACTTTAATCTATTATAATTAAAGTGACCTTTTTATATATTACCAGAATATTGAATAGCTTTGAATTATTTTAATTCCACAAATTAACTTATACGTCATATGTTCATATGCAATTATATTTAAATTAAGGGCTAAATTACACATTAGTTTAATAGTTAAATCTTAACAAAACAGTTATTTTGATTATGCTTAAGTTTTTATCCACTACTAAGAATGTCAGAAAGAAAGAGGAGGGAGATAACGAGAAAAGTGAAGTATAGTTCGTAAGAAGCTTTTGCTTCCATGGTTCAATCTCAAATAACAGCCCTCCTTTTTTTTTCGTTAAGAAACATTTACATATGACCGTTTGAAAAAAGTTCATTCTAGGTAGCGTATACCACCATAACGTTCGAAGAAGCAATTTTGAATATTGTTCCAAATTGTCAAACTACGACTACAAATACAAGATTTTGCCCATGTAAAGTACTCTACATGACCAATAAATTAAATCTTTACCACTTTACAAGAGTTCAAGAATTGTCTAGGGAAAAACTTTGAACCAATGGATTTAAGGAAAATAAGATACTCTAATAATTTTTACTTATTGTGCTTTTCATAGATGAGGCATCTTTTACCAGAAAAAGTATGATAAACTTTGACTTCGACCGGCGACAATTAAAATTTTCCACAGATGTTGTCACTATTGATAACTAAACATGTATTTTACTTAAGCAGGAATTCTATTAAAGTGCTATCTTTAATAATTTGCGGGTTAGCTCTTTTGCATTTAACATACGATATTCAGTCTCAATGACACATCTGTAGGGACACGAAAAAAGTATCGATACTTGTGGTATCCAGTACTTTTTTTGATATCGATACTTTGTATTCGATATTTTTACTCATTAAGTACATTTAGATAAGTATCGTTTCGAACAGATATTAAAAAATTACTCTTAAAAACTTGGCTTTATGGCTTATGTTTACGGCTTAGAACTTCTACTTCCTAGAGATAGCCTACAATGCATAAATACAGTGAAAAGACTAAAAAGGGGACAATAGAGAGGGTAAGAGGCCATTTCACTTGCCACTCTTTCTATTCTCCTATGCAGTCCATCGAAATCGAAAATTAGTTGATATGACGTTGATATTTGACAATAAAATAAATCCATATGTGATACTCAATAGACGTATTGTTAATTATTTTATTCTTTTAATTAATTTCAATTGCGAGAGAGACGCAACATCACTGGTAAGTATCGATAGCGTGCGCACGAGTATTATGAACAAAGGCTCTACAATGAAATAAACCCAAAAAACTGTGCGGGATGTTGTAGAGGAATTAAAATTGTCATTTGCCTTTTTGTGGGTTCAATAATGAGACTTTTTATCCGAGTTATAGAGCTTTGAAAATGGTCATTTTTGGATTTTATCCCACTATTAAAATCGCTTATAACTCGAAAACGATCAACACACACAAGAGACCTTTGTTGTTCAAAATGACCTAAAAAACGTACAAAAAATGGTTTTCAAACCAAACTTTTTTGTGTTAAAAAAAATGTTTTAACAATTTCTTGACCAGGTTACCACCCGGCAACCTTCGGATTTGTTTTTACGAGACCTTGCATAAGAATCAGCAAAAAAATACGAATCGGAATATTTTTGCTATCGGGAGCAATGCTCGTGCTTAGACTACTACTAAAGCTGACCTGTGGCCGTATTCTGTAACTCGTTATCTTCGTAACGTTTCGATATGAGTATCGACTGTCGTTATGTACGACAGGGTTGCCAGAAGATTTTCGTCTAAGTCTCATGTATGCCCTAAAGTACCAAATAAGCACACTTCTTTCTTATTATGAATCGAATCGAATCGAATGTATAATGTCAGACAACATTTAAAATATTGAAATAATAAGATATGAGAACTTGAAAAATTTCGGATGTACCTACCATGTAGCGCAACATTTAAAAAATGTAGACAAAAAGTTGAAAATACCCCGTACCTACATTTTTTAATTCAACGCTAGTGAGATGGTAACAAATACTACTCAACTGCACCTCCGAATAATGATTAACCTTTAAGTTTTCTAAATAATTTGAGTAAATCAAATTTGAATTTAATTCAAATTATATATAAATATAATTAAAAAAGATTTCAATTTAATTGCGAAGACTGCCAGTAAAAAGTGGTTAAACTGCTATTTGTAGACAAAATCGCCCAATTCGCGATAAATAGTTCAGTTTGGCAAGTATGTAGTGCAACTTTAAAACATATCGAATATTTTATCGATATTCAAACGACGATATCGTTATCATTTCGAATGATAACGACGTTGTCGTTATGATTTCGAATGAAACGGAATGGACATTCCGTGGTGTAAAATTCTTAGAATGCAAAGTTATTAATTGTTTTGTGATTCCGTGTCTACTATTGTCTTGACTCAAGACTCTTGAGATCTGACACCAAATTTAAATTTGAATTATTTGTAAAACAGATTTAAGTTTGCCAACACATTAAAAATAATGGTAGATAACAGAGAGAGAAATCAAATTTCAAAAGTCTCTTGCAGTTCACAGTTCTCTAATCGAGACACTCTCAAAAATAGTCTCATGGATATTAGACTAGGTAAATTTATATATTAGATGGTAATAGAATGTTACATTTGTGATATTAATAAATAGTAGTTTATATGTCGCTGTTTAAAATGTACATATCTATTCTTTGTTGAATAAAAAAACTCTTGAAAAATTGTGTTCATATTTATTTAATAAACAATTTACTAATGGTTTCCCATTATTAAACTAGTACAATTTGCCATAAATATGTAACTGTTGAGAGGACAAAGCAATATGAAATTAATATAAAACAAAAAATGGTACTTGATGCTATCAAAGTACTGACCAATCTAGTCTTCATTAGAAAGAACTCACACTTGTACCATAAAAATGAAGTTCTCCACAATCATTATTTGCAAATCTACACAGCCTAGTTATAGGACTGTGTACACTGTAATTAGTTTAATGGAACTGAGCAAAACAGAATTCATGAACACATTATTCAGCATAAAGTAAACATTCACAGTATTAAAATTTATTAACCATATCATTCACAAATATATTAAATAATATTAGAGCTAAATGCACTCCCTGAGAGACGTTCGATGTGAAAGAAATGTTATTGAAGTCAGTATACACAACATCAACTTGTCACTTCTCCAAAGTCCACAATAGGTGAGTATCAAACTTGAACGCTAGTAGAACGTCTAGCGGCTTTAACATTATTAAACTGAGTTGGTATCCTAATTGCACTAATATATTATAAATATTTAGAATGATACATATTTCTCAAAATGGGCGAAAGTTTTCAGTAATGCACTTTTCTCCATTGACACATGTGAGTCCGTTTCTGCGTCTGCATAATTTGGAAACCTCTCAACCATTATTTCTATCCAGTGCCAACGCTTGCAGTTCCCGTTGTTCATCATCATCTTTGCCTTTGCCGTCGAAAGGAACAATAATCATTTTAATTAATAACGGTTAAGTGTTAACCTCAATTTATTTGACACCATACGCACTATCGACTATCGACTGGATAGGTAAAAATGACATACCGTTTCGTTTCGTTTCGACTCATAACGACTTACAGAATACGGCTGCTGACGATACTGACTGACATTAAGTCATGATGTCTAGTTTGTGTGAGCATTAGGCTCTAAGAAAAGTACTTTCTATTAGATATCCTGTCCCTACTTATATGAATGTGACGTAGAGATCCTGGCTGTTAGACACCTAATTCACCTGACAAATCCTTTGGATTTTATTTCTGGGGCATTTTAAAAGAAGTTATTTATGAAACGTATGTTCATACAAAAGACAAATTAATGCAACGAACATACAATATTGCAAAATTTGCCTGTAATGAAGCTAATGGGGGTGATGGTAATCATTTTCTTTAGTTAGGCCTTTTTAGAAGATTGTTGTTTGTTATTTATTAAAGGTTTCAAATCCTAAATTACGATTTATCAATTTTCTTTACAATTGTTTAACACCCTGTATCCTAAAAGCTACTCTTTTTAGGGCATTCTATTGTATAATTTTCCTTGAGTATATTTTTGTTCGCAGTATAACTTTTATCCCAATATAAACCTATATATTCAGCTATAATTTCCCGAGTAACTTTCTGACACAGTTGAAACTTGGTGGGAAGAAAAAATATCTGAAAAGTTTTCTCCCGATTTTGATCATTCATTTGTAGCAATCTAATTGGTCTTCACATCCGGTCTGATGTGTTTTTTATGCCGATAGGATTTCCAATAATTGTTTTCTCTCGAAAACTTTATCGGAAATTAAGTCGTTTGTCTTCGGAGTGTTGCTTTTATTGGAAACTTCCGAATACGATTCCAATCTAGTAATGAAGGCTAAAAATGGCCGACTTTCCCTAAATTCAGCAAAGCTTACATCGTTGAAGATTTTAGTTACTCCATTAGAAAACTAAGCAATGCATTTTGCAAATGTGCAATATATATAAATGATAAATTTATTATAAGCCTTTTGTCAGAGGGATTACTTGTATTACCAAAAAAAATGTTTAATGAATTTTGAGGTGATTCTTTGTTATGAATACATACATACATACATACATACACTTTAACATCTTGTCACGACATAAACAGTTATATTGTTAACGATAATTAAAATGTTTGATATTGTCTTAATTTTACATCTTAAAATTGTTTCTTTTTTATTCATGGTTTCTTAACCATTGACAACGGAGTCTGATCTAGACCCCAAAAATTTTGGAATATACAGCAATTTTCGTAACTTGTGGTGTTATTTCCCAAGAAGTACTTAAACAGTATAAATTTAGAATTCAATAATTACATATTTGCTCTGTTAAGCCGTGAGTGATACCATAGTAAGTTGTAATCATACTATTTTTAATATCCTTACATGTAGTTTAAAAAAAGTAGCCAATATTTAAATATACATTATGCATACATATGGTTAGTTTTCTAAGTTTACAAAGTTTGATGTGGTTCATTGTAAGATATAAGAGTGAGAAAATAATTTAACCGAAATACTATTTTTGTGTTTATAATTCTGATTTCTTACAAGGGATTCCTTATGAAATAAATGTTACAATAATTAGATTTTATGATTTGACTAACTTTATTTTTTGTTTATAATTGGAATCTAATTAGATTTTTGAAAATGAACACAGCGGACAAATGTATGAAGGTTTAATCATCATAGTAAGCTATGATAAAAAATGCTTGGATTTGAAGGGAAAGCATTATTTATTTATTTATTTATTTATTTATTTACCAACAATTACAGTACAATACAAATGTAAGTAATGTAATTCCTAAAGAGGGACACACTGGTACCTGTACAGAGGAACTGGTATAGTAAACTCTATATTAAATCTAAACAGTAAAATTACACTTAAAATTAACATTAACTTTAAGACTGAAAGTTGCAGTCCATCAGAATAAAATGTTCTTTAGATTATTATGTTTCTATGTCATATTATGATAATTCCTTACTATAATTTGTTATTTATGAATTAATCACCTACTCTATATTTTATCGACCTTTTGATTTTAATTTATCACTTTAAGTTCGTTTGGTAATTCATTAAATCTCAGAGTAGCCTCATATGTACTGTTCTTCTCACTATTTTTTTATAGGTTTTTGGTAACATAATTACTCTTATTTCTTGTAAGGCTCGTTGAATTAGAACATTTTTGTTTTAAAGTAGGATAATGGTACGCTAGGGCATCAAAAGCAAATTGTTGTTTCCTGTTTAGTGGACGTCTATCAGTTAAGTCATTTTTTTACTATTTATTTTTAGGATTATATTCTGTAAATTCTGCAGATTTGAACGAATATTATTGTATGCTCCACCGCAGGCAAGAATGCCATATGAGGCGACACCGAAAAAACGATGCAAACAATCGAGATGAACACAACCCGGTATAGTAAAAGTTGTTTTAGTATCCATGCCAAGCAAATCTAAAATCCTGCATTGCGTACTGATCTACTACTTCATCAAACTTAGTTGTTGCTTGGCACCGACTTCAAAAATATACTAGCTTGGTAGGTAATTAATTTGTACAGAATGAGCACCTTTTAATGTTTACATTTTTTACTTTATGGGTAGGTACCTAACAACATTGCATGTGTTATTTATTTGCTAGAGTTGTATTTGGTTATAATTATTTTCAGCTTTTTAGTTATAGGTGGAAGTCGGTCATATTTTTTTTTAAATGTTTTATTTTCAACTTTTTAGTTTTTTACAAAATGTACTAGTAGGCGTAGGCGTTGACATTATAGGCCCAAAATATATTTATGCATTATGGATCACGCCATGCCACCTTTTTGAACTTTTTTTGACCACTCTCTATAACTATAGATAATTCCACTCTATGTACCAACCATCCTGTACATACGACTGCCCACGGACAAGCATAAATTTGTTAACTGCCTTCTGTAAATTATAGAACGGAGTAGAATCCATCCCTTATTTACGGGGTCAAATTCATCCTATATTTCATCTATCGTATATAACTCCTTGTGGGCTACTCCATAAATTATTTCATTTTTGTCATTTTATATTATCGCCCTGTGTAACATTAATTCTTCTCCACACTTTAAGCAACTTCATTTGGGCTATGAAATAAATATTTTTTTAATCACACTGTATACATATAATTCAACTCCAGCATATATTTCAACTATCCTGTATATGATTTGTTTACATCATATAGCAGTTTTTTAATCACACTATATAATTTTAATTACACATTTTTTCCAACATTTTTATACCTCCAAACGTCCACTGTACCCTATATTCCAACCATCTTGTATATACAGCTGCCTATGGACCACTATCATTCAATTCCGTCCTATATTTCAATCATCATATAAATGCAACTCCTATCACTTTACTTTGTGATTTTGTTTGCTATAAATAAACACCCTGTGTATAAACGCACCAAATAGTTTTCTATTAGGCCGGGAGAATGTGACACCAAAAGCACCTTCTTTGCACAATGGAAAAATTTTCATTTTAATAGGTATTTGCCTGATAAACAAACAAAACGAGCTTGGACTTAAGGAGCCGAAAATACTATACTTTACTACCTATATACTTGAGAAGTACATAGAAAATTTTTCAAATTTGCAATTAAAACTTCTAGTGCCTACAATTCCCGCACTATTACGTTGGAATTAAAATATTTATGAGGAAATGTCCGTTATGTCACCTTAATGAAATTTGATAAGAATATTGGGATTTTCCGCCATTTTCTGCAAGACTGCAAGTTACACGTCGCAGAAAAATATATGAGATCACCTAGGGATCTTCCTTAATAGATTAAACATTAAAAAACTATACACATCCATAAGGAGTTTATGAAAAATCGACCAATATGTTAGGGATATTGGTCGATTTCCATGCAGGCATGTATTCATTCACAAATTTCATCACTTTACCAATAGAATTCTTTTCCCAAATTTGAAGTTTCACCAATCCGGATATATACTCTATTAAACAAGACCATATTCATTCAAAACGGTTCACCAGAGGAGAAGAAATCAGGTAACATACATACAAAAAAAATACGCGACGAATTGATAACTTCCTCCTTTTTGGAAGTCGGTTAAAAAGACAACTAATGTTCTGGGCAATTTCCACAAATTGACCTTAGGAACTTCATCTTCATTTTCCCTTATCTAACTTATTTGCGTTTTTCAAAAATTATTGTAAGTGTAAACCCAAATGAACAATCAAAATGGCTATTTACCTCCTCAATCATTCTTAAACTACTTTACAATCATTAACTTGAACCAACACTGTTGTATCACATTATCTTGAGTACGTTTAAAAAGGGCACTTTAATCACCGTAATTAGTCACATAATTTGTGAAAAACTTGTTAGTGGTAGAAATTACTTTTAATTGGTATTATTTATTATAGCCACTCCTAGGATTTCACAATCAGTAAAATCTTATCAAAACTTAATTACTTCCAATAAAAGCCCACCGTTATCCGCCTCCAAACAATCCAACCGAAATTTCCAATAATTAAAATTGCAATCGCTTTCCACAGAGATATACATAACATATTTCACTCTCGGCTCGATATCTCCATTATCGTTATCCAGGAATACGCAACCGACCTTGTTATCTCAGATACAGCGAAAGGGTTCGAGTCTACATCCTTTTCCATTCTCACGAACTCCAAAGGTTTTCCCCATCGCATCTCCTCCTGAACGACGCTCCTTCCTGTGGCCAAGTGTGCGTGACTTTTGTTAACCTACCACCATGTGGATACTAATCCTATATTTTAGGTATAGTCGGAAAACGGTTATGAAAGGGTCGGGATTTGAAGCTGTTTTCTTCCCCGTATTTTAGCCCGGCGAACATCCTTTTCTCATATTTTCATCAAATAGGGTTTGCGTTGTTTACGCAAATAGGGGGATTACGAAGGCAGACAATCAGGGAGAATTCGGCTTTGGGCATAATGTATGTCAAGGTATGTTATGTTTCCTTTTTATTAATAATTTATGTTGAACGAAATATAGAGGAATAATATATTTCGTATCTCGAGGAATATTGTAACAAGACTGACGGTAGGCTCTTGAGCTAGAGAAACGTTATTCATGAACCTTTGGATATACAATGTGTCCCAGATTAACGCAACTACATGGGAATTTTCGAAAAGGCATTAGATGCAGGATGGCTTAAATGAGAAAAAAGTTGCTCTATCCAGCCCCATCCAGATGCTGTATCGAAATTAAAAATATCTAGAGGGGTTTTCAAAATATTAAGCAAAAATAAAATAATTTGGTCAAGTGGGAGTTCGACTCGCATACTTAAGGTTCTGTACCACCTTTAAGTTTCTCATATTCCCGTTTCAGAGAGCAGAGAATGAATGCGTTTTCTTATATTTGCCCTAATATCTGTTAAAGGGAGCGTTTTAAATTTATAAAGAATATACACTTTGATTTTCCACACATAGACTTTTTATTTTATCTGCTTCAGGATTCGCTTGATTTTTATCAGAATACATATGTATTAATTTTCTAATTGGGCGCCCAAAAATTAACTTTAAAGCTTTATTTTACTAATAAACTTTCAGAGAAGTCTTTTATAATCTACTGTCTGAGTTTTGAGGCTCTGTAGATTGGAAGATAAAGGGCAAAATAGGTCAAGTTTTAAATTATAAATTATTAAATCTGTTATTCAAATTATTAAAAAATACAAATAAAATATATTTTTCAAAATTTAAATAGTGTAGTTTCTAAAGTGGGAATTAAGTCGATGTTTAATATTTTTGTTAATATCTTTTAAACAAATGATTAAAAAATATGATATATTTGTAATTCACATAATGAGCCTTTTATCTGATATATTACATGATGTGTTTGAAAATTGAATCTTTATTTTCCATTTAATTGTATAATTTGTCCCTAAAATTACTATGGGGGTTTTCTAATAATTGATTTTCTGTTTAATTCTATAATTTGGGGGCCAAATAATAGAATTAGGGATTTTTTCATATTTTTTCCTATAAACAAAGAAATTTAGGTCTTATAGTTTGGGGAATAACGGGGGAAATGGGTAATTTTTTTATAATATTTTTTTAATATATTTTAAAATATTTATTTAAAAAAAAATTAAAAAAAATATATTTGTATTCGTCATAATGAGCCCTGTGATTTGATATATTACATGACCCGTTAGAAACAATTCTAATTTTTTATTTTCCATTTAATTCTATAATTTGCCCCCCAAAATGAATATTAGGGGGGTTTTTCCTTATTTTTCGAGTAAAGGTCAGGTGAAGAGCTATACTTCCATTTTTTCAGCTTATGGTTTCGGAGATAGGGGGGGATTTTTTTTATATTTTTGTTAATATCTTTTAATTAATTTATTTTAAAAATATGAAAAAAATATATTTGTTTTCGTCATAATGAGCCCTTTCATTTGATATATAACATGATGGGTTAAAAACAATTTTAATTTTATATTTTCCATTTAATTCTGTAATTTGCCCCAAAAATTAAAAGTAGAGGTTTCTCCTTATTTCTGCAGTAAACTTCAGGTCAGAACTTATACCTCTAATTATTTTCAAAACTTTACGTTTTATCATTACGGTGATAGGGGGGGGGGATGGGTAAATTTTGATATATTTTCGTTAATATCTTTTTAAATATTTTTTATATGAAAAAAATATATTTGTGTTCCTCAGAATGAGACCTTTCATTTGATATATTACATGATGCCTTTGTTTTTTTTATTTTTAAATTTTTATTTAATCCTATAATTTGCCCCCCAAAATTAATATTATTAGATTCTCCTTATTTTTCCTGTAAAGTTCGGGCAACGTTCTATATTTCCTATTTTTTTCAAAATTTTAGGCTCAGTAGTTTCGAAAATCATGGGGGAACGGTCGATTTTTTTAGTTGTTCCCCCAAAAAGTACCCCTAAAATCAAAATTTCTTCATTTATATGTACTCCTGATCGGGTCACCAAACTATACATTGATACCAAATTTCAACCTCTTCCGTCCAGTAGTTTAGGAGAAAATTGCTGTGATGTGACAGAGGCAGAAATCCGGAGTGATATTATAAGGGTATCCGTATATGGTATATACGGAAGCCTAAAAAATATGGTTTACGAAAAGTTGCAACATACTCGCCATCTTTTAAACAAATGTTATTAAATTTGCTAGTTTTGTGCCAATAGATTGACGTTAACGAATTTTTTTCTAGGCCTTCTAGATTTTTTGCAGCTATATTGGATATGTACGTCATTCAATAGCACACAAAAAGGGCTTTTCCTATCTTTAGATGGCAGAAAATGTAATTATTAAAAAAGCATTTTGTTACTTAGTTGGCTGTATAAGAAAATACCGTGTTTGTTGTCATAGCTATGTATCTCTCTGTCAAAACTTTATTATTTATTTGGTTCTATATATTTAGGATTCAATATTTTTTTAAATAACCTAGTTATTAGAGCACTGTTTCAATTAAATTAAATATAGAAAGGTATTGAAATTGGGAAATAATGGTTATATATGATTGTTTCGTTTTGTGCCAAAGGAACACTCAAGATATTTATATACTTGCAGCGATATCCGAAAGGAAGCATCCAGGTTTGACGACTACAGAATCCTTAAAAATAATTCAGTTGACTATGGTTACTTTAAAAAACTAATCGAAATAGCATGTGTAATGAAAATATTGAAAATTTATTTTTACAAAGTGTTATCGACAATAATCATATATCCCTTCGTCAAATGGAAAATAAAATGAAGTGCCTAAATCGACTGTTCCGAGAATTCGTAAAAAGTGCAAGTCTATATGTAGAAGTTTAGGTTAGACTCCAAAAAAATTGCATTTATAAAATCCCTTGTAAATGTAATAAATTCTATATTGGGGAAACCTCTAAACCTCTAAATGTTCGAATAAACGAACACAAAATTTGCCAACATGCTTGGAACCTTGGTCATAAAATACAATTATAAAATTCAGTTATATTACACAAAGAAGAACACAACACGAAACGAAAAGTCAAAGAGTCTGCTTTAATTTTGTTAAATGAAAACGATTGTTTCGCTACTACCTCCGTGGAGTTCAAGATATTGCTAATGGTCAAGTCCTTATGAACAACCCAATATCGGGATAGTTCATAAGTTTTATCCTAGGTTTTCCTTTAATGATTTTAACAAAATGCTTTGGTTCATTTTTGGCGAATGCACTATCTTATAACAAAGTCGCACCTAGGAGGGCGACATAAAATTTTGAAGATCACCTCTTTCTAATTCTTCGAATTTGAAAGGAACTTTATTATTATATGATCTCTAAAAGTTTCTGTGCTACCCTGTATATTATCAAATTCTCTTAGATACGTCATAAGTCTAATAATAGATATTGTGTAACACTTCAATTTTAAATTTTAGAATTGTCCCGTTTTTCATAGTTTCTTTGTCTGACTTAGACTCCGAAACGTTTGGAAATATGTGAATTGTTTTAAATTTTAAGAAGAAAAGTATTGTTTTGCTAGTCGTTCGTAGAAAAATGCCAAGAAAATCCTGAATTTCCGTTTAAGGTTATGTAATTAAATGAAAGCAGATTAACAAAATGCAGGGTATTTAACAGTCACAACAACGAGTACTGTGCCGATCGAAATCAGTTCTTCAATCGACATCTATGTTACAATATTACAAAATTTCGTCGACCAAACTTTAGAAAATTTGCCTCTTCAAGACGTGGCAAACATTTAGTTCCAGCAAGATAGAACACATCCACATAAAACAAGAACCATAACTAACTTTTTAAATCTGCAATATGGAAATAACTCGATCGGAATCGAGTTCCGGTTACCTGGCCTGCTCGCTCGGCGGACCTTACGCCTTTAGATTTTTGCATTTGGGGGTTCATAAAGATAAAGCTTATTGTATTACTTATAATACGGTAGAGAAACTTGATGCAACCATTGCTCGAGCCATTTTGGAAAACCACAATTTTTTGTTTTTTCCTTATATTTTGAATAACCCTGTAGAAATTTTTTGTTACGATACAGCAGCTAATTAGGCTTTGAATACCGCATTTTTTAGTTTAAGCCATCCCATAATTCTTGATGTCAAAAGAGGGGAGTGCTCATTCTCGACAAATATCAAAGGCAGAATTTTGCCTGAAACTCTCCCCATAAACATTTCTAGCAGTATCTGTTCCCCCTAAATGCTATCACTCGGTTGACTACCATTATACACGTTGGCCCTTGCACTGGATGTACCACGTGACGATATTAGGCCCATGTTTGTTTTATATCTAACCTAAAAAGTGCTGCCTACCTCTCGTTTTTAGTTTTTACATTACTTCCACCCAGTTACTAGCGGGAATGTGTGGGAAAACTTACAATATTACATTAGTATCCCTTATACTGCTACAGATGCTTCACTCTGTATTTTTACATTCTTTATATTACACCTTGTATGTACTGTACTGTATTGTACTGCTAGGCCATGTCATTTACAGAAATAAAGAGTATCCTGTATGTTAATACAGATTATAAACTATCTGTGTACTAAATTTCATCCCAATGTATTCAACCGTATTTGCGTGGTAGAGAAACAAACATCCAAACATTCACATTCATAATGCAGGGGGAGCCAATCAAACGGGCCGATTTGAGCACGTCACAGGAGGAAACTTATAGAGGGGGCGACCTTGGAACGTAAAAGTTGTGAATCTAGAGTCCCACTGTCTAGTTAGTTATTTGCTGTTAAAGCGTATTACCAAAATGGGGAAAATACTCACTGACAACGCTATTCAAACGTGGGCTAAGAACTTTGAAACAAGTGTTTCAACAACGCAAAAAAGAGGCGAGAAAGCCAGAACTGCGCACATGCCAGAGAATATTCAAGCGGTACGTAAATCATTGGAAAAGAGTCCACGAAAATCTCTTCGACGATAAAGCTTAATTGTCGGATAAACCTACAGCACAACAAGACGAATTTTGCATAATGTCCTTCACTATCATCCACAGAAAATTCAAATTTTGCAATCTCTCACCATTCCAGATTACACTACTCAATTAACGTTTTGTGAACAAATGTTGACTTACATTAAAGAAAACAATACCGTACTGCATAATCTTTGGATGAGTGACGAAGCTTTCATCTTAGTGGTTTCGTTAATAAACAAAATTTGTGTTATTGGTAAAACAATAACCCACAAGAATTACACGTAAAACGCCTACATCCAGAGAAAGTAACCGTGTGGTGTGCGTTTCCTCGTTAGGGATAATAGGCCCGTATTTTTTGAGGACGGTGCTGGAAATGCAGTAACTGTAAACTGTGAGCGTTACATCAATATGTTAACCAATTTTCCAACAAGATGGTGCGATATGCCACACTGTAACAATGGCTTTACTAAGATAGGTGTACCCCAGTCATCTGATGAGCAAGAACGGCGATATTCCCTATCCACCTCGTTCTCCTGACTGACTTATCCGCATGCGACTATTTCCTTTAGGGATACCAAAAAGCAAAAATGTTTCGAAGAAACCCCACAAGGAGTATCCGGGCATTAAAACAGAAGATTCGAGATGAAATGGTCGCAATAACGCTAGAAATCCTGCGCAATGTTATGGGCAGCTTTGCAACGAGACTTACAAAAATATTAATTGGTGTAGACTGTGTTTTCATTAATAAATTTTACAAAAGAAGATATTTCAGCCCTTTTGATTGACTCACTCAGAAAATTGAAATTTCTAAAAATAAACTGGTCCAAAATTCATCTTTTTAGATTTAATAGTTTTACTATTCGTTAAAGTTGGAATTTTCAAAAATCCTTTCTTAGTACTCGCATGAGTCCTAGTTCCAGCCAATTAATCAGTAAGGACTTCTACTTTTATATTATAACTCACCTACAATAACTACATTTTACATCTTCCATACATTTGTATAAAATCATACATTGAGATCCGTTCCCTTCAAACTGAAATTTTTTCAAGCTGAAAATTATTCAGTGCTCACTCAACATTAACGAACCAATTGACACCGGGCATTGACTCTCTTTTATGTTCCATGATAAAACAAACACGGCATAATTTCTTCTCATAATGTCACGCCGCAAAAAATCTCCGTATCAAGCAGTCGATCGTGTCTGTTTATAGTTCGTGGCTTCTATTCGATAAAAACAATATTGTAAAATCGATATTTTTCTATGACACAAACAATATTTTTATTCCAATAGCCCATCGTTTTGTGAGCAAACAGTCGTCACATTTCCCATTTTCCATTTTCCAATAACCGCCATTTCCTCTTGATAGAACTGCCTTATTCCTCAATATATCATCGCTATTTGCCTATGCCTTATCCTCGATCCGCCGCTTCCAGCGAAGCCTTTCATCCTGGAATATCAAATCCTGTCATGAAAAAGATTAAAGTAGCAACTATTTCGCCCCGATCCACCATCCCGTGCGTGGTAGAACCCGCCCCGAGGATTTTGTGTAATTATTTAATTTGTAGTGGCTTTATTCTGCCAAGCCAGCCGCGATATCAGAAACCTCACAAACAGTGATGGCGGTTAATGCTGGAAAGCTGGGATCGAGTGTTTTCCTTTGCGGTTTATCTAGCTTCGAAATTATTTATTAGGTTTACCTGAAACCCATGAGGTTTCTCTTGTTAAGGGTACAAATAAATATAATTGCTGACAGAAAAATAAAAAACAAATAAATGAGAGTAGAACCAACGTTAGGTATAAAACCTCCTTTGCCCTTGAATTACTCAAACACTTATTATTTATTTTTTTTAAGAAACAGGAGGGGGCGTGCTCATTCTCGACAAATATCAAAGACAGAATTTTGCTTGACGGTCTCCCCTTAAATATTTCTTCCTGTATATGTCCCCCCTAAATGCTTTCACTCGGTTAACTACCATTCTACACGTTGGCCCTAGCTGGATGTACCACGTGACGATATTATTAGGCCGATGTTTGTTTTGTATCTAACTTAAAAAGTGTTTTTAGTTTTTATGTTACTTCGTTCATAGAAAATCAATAAATTGTAGTCCATAAACAAATATAACATTCCATTAATATACCATATCAGCCGAAAATGTGCTTTTCGTTCTAACAAACAATTCTAATTCTGTGTTTGCGATATGTTCAATTAGAGATTACTACTACTATACAAGTCAGACCACCACAAAACAGAACAGTGCCAATGGGTCAGAGTCAATTATTTCATTTTGGGTCACAGGTCACAGTGAACTGCTGATCCAATGTAACCCGTGAAGTTAAAATTACTTTCTAATTTTTCCTAGGTGAAAATACCTTGCAATCGTGTAAGAAAAACTAGTATGGGGCTTCTCACTGAAGAGCAAATAAATGGGCCTCAAGATAATAAAAATGGTAAATCAAAACCACCATCGCCGCTATTGGCAGACCTTCTGTGCCTTGATTCAAATCAAGATATTCAATCAGAAGAACTTGGTGTTCATTGCAATGGCAGTGATAGAACGAAAACACTGGCTCCTTGTGTACTAAAGACCTTCCGTACTCCGTACAAAAATATTCAATGACAACCTAAAGTTACATTAGAACAAGACAAACTATATGCAATCACTGTTAGTGCTTCTTACTCTACTAATTCTTTTACGATTATGAACTGCTCTTCGTGTGCAACAATGACACATACTCTATCTGCTGCTGTAGCTGGTAGTTCCTCTACAAGTATTGAAAAGAGATTCCTAGGTCCATTCCAATTCTGAGGTTAACCTAAAGCGGGTCCTCGTAAAGTAGGAGAAAATGGAAGTCGACAATTGCCACCGATCCACCTAATAGAAAAGAAGTTGAAATGATGAAGAAAAAAGGAAAATTAAACAAATAGAGGCGAAAACAAAGGAAAGCAAAAATTTACAAGAGAATTCCAGTGAAGACGAAGATCAAATAAGTGTTTATTCTCAAGAAGAAACAATGAGTTGATTTTATTATTGCTGATATTCGTAGTAAAAGCCAAGCAAATTTATTATGTAGCTAAAGTTATAGGAGAAAAGGGAAATGAAATTCAAACTAATTTTCTTAGAAGATCTGACAAAAATCCCGATAAATTTCATATGTCAAATGTGCCTGATATTGTCACGATATTAAGATGATTTTACCAAAGCCTAAGTTTTGATTAAAGTTTGACTTTCATTAACTATTTTAAAGAAGTAACTATTTTTGTTTTTAACCTTTGTGTTTTTAACAATGTCGCTATTTAAAATGTCATATATCAACTAAAAGCTTAAGACTATTTATGTACGTTAGAATTAACTTTAAAGGTTGTTGGTTAGGCCTAAAAGATACCTATTTTTAAGATAATTTGATTCTGATCTTTGTTAAAACGTTATTAGACCCTTGCGATTATATAAGACTACCTAATAATAGATTGTGATTGCAAAAAATTTTCATTTTGCAATCACATCAATAAATATAAAGCCATTGACAACGAAGTCAGAATAGACTTTGGTATTCCTGCAATATACGTAGTTTTATTTCTATTGTGGTGTTATTCCCCAAAAGAACATAAAAGTAATCAAGAACTTCTAATTTTGGGTAATACTCGGCAGTTAATGGCTTTTATTTTTTAAGACTGTATATTCATATTATGATGTAATTTATTTCAGAGACCAATTATATAGACCTTAATTTTGGAACTGCAAGACATATTTATAGTAAATATTTCATAGGAACTATATTATTTTCTGTTAGGAAAGTGAGAGGAGGTTTTAAAAAGCAAACACCTCGTTGTCAACGAAGTCAGAATAGACTTTGAAACGTTTGGTTTTCCTTCAATATACGTCATTTTATTTCAATTTTAGTGTTATTGCCCAAAAAACATAAAAGTAATACAATAACATCGTTATTTATTGAATGAAATGTAAATTGTAAAAGTAAATTCGATTTTGAATTATTCTAATTTAACATATTTTATGTTTTAGTTAAAAATTAACTAACAAGTCATATGTTTCTCTGCAGTTATATTTAAATTAAATAGTAAATTACACATTTTAATTAACACTTGAATCGTAATAAAATAGTGAAGCAACTCTTTGAAGTTTTATCTGTCTGTATAAAGAATTTTTAAGTAGTTTACTTCCAATGAAGACACAAAAATACATTATTCACAAAGAAAATGTTTAAAAATTAACTTAGTTTTTATGTAAATTCTTCATGTTTGAGTATCACAAAGTAACAGCTCACAGCATCAATATTCATACATATTTTTTGTTTATTTATGGGAGACCCTACACACGTACACCACACGTTATAAGCAAAAAATACACTAAAATAAATTATACCAAAAAGTAAAGCAAATAACGCAAGCCAAAACTCATTTACAAAATTCCTAGATGTCGTCATTTATTTCGGCATAAAATTTAAAAAACCTGGCAAATGTAATAAATTTTATATTGGAGAAACCTCTAGACCTATAAATATTCGAATAAATGACCACAAAATTTTTATAAAGAAATTCGAAATACCAAAAATGTGTGAACATGCTTGAAACCTTGGTCATAACATATAATTTCATTTGAGCATATTGCACAAAGAAGAAGAAAATACAAAACGAAAACCGAATGAGATTTTATTTTATTAAATGAAAGCGATTGTATGGAAAATAATTCGATAGAATTTGGCCGTTCCTGATGAAATGAATAATGACAATGTCACAGCCAGAATTCAGAAAATATAACAAATAATTATAACAAAATACAACTAGAGCAAATAAATAACACATTCAATGTTGTTAGGTACCTACCCAAGAAGTAAAAAATGTAAACATTAAAAGGTGCTCATTCTGTACAAATTAATTACCTACCAATCTAGTATATTTTTGAAGTCGGTGCAAAGCAAATCTAAAATCCTTCATTGCGTACTTATCTACTAATTCATCAAACTTGATTGTTACTTGGCACCGACTTCAAAAATATACTAGATTGGTAGCTAATTAATTTGAATGAGCACCTTTTAATGTTTACATTTTTTACTTCCTGGGTAGGTACCTAACAACATTGAATGTGTTATTTATTTGCTATAGTTGTATTTTGTTATAATTATTTTTAGCTTTTTAGTTATAGGTAGAAGTCGGTTATATATTTTTTTAAAAATGTTTTATTTTCAACTTTTTAGTTTTTTTTGAGCTCAGGTCGTTTTTATTCCCTATTTTTTATTTTGTATGTATAACCTTAATAGACAGAACCAGGTAACATCGAAAGCCTCAACATTACACAATGATCCTTTATCATTTAAATTGACAGGTAAATCTTTACGAACAAAATGTACTAGTACACGTTGACTTAATAAGCCCAAAATATATTTATGCCTTATGGACTACGCCATGTAACCTTTTTTTGACAACTCTGTATAACTAGATAATTTCACTCCAACCTATGTACTAACCAGCCTGTACATACGACTGCCCACGGACAAGCATAAACTCGTTAGCTGCCTTCTGTAAACTATAGCACGGAGTAGAATCCATCCTATATTTATGGAGTCAAATCCGTCCTATATTTCAACCATAGAATATAACTCCTTTTGGGCTAGCCCATAAATTAGTTCATTTTTAACATTTTATTTTATCGCCCTGTGTAACATTAATTCCTCTCCACACTTTATGCAACTTCTTATGGGCTATAAAAGAAATAATTTTTTAATTACACTGTATAAATATAATTCAACTGTAGCATATATTTCAACCATCCTGTATATGATTTGCTTATGTCCACATCATATAACAGTTTTTTAATCACCCTATATAATTTTAATTTCACATTTTTTTCAACATTTTTATACCACCAAAAGTCCAGTCCACCCTATATTCCAATCATCCTGTATATACGACTGCATACGGACCAGTATCATTCTAGTCCGTCCTATATTTCAATCTTCATATAAATGCAACTCCTTCTACCACTTTATTTTGTGATTTTGTTTGCTATAACTAAACACCCTGTCTATAAGCCACCAAGTACCAGTTTAAAGTTTGACATGTGTTGTCACTGAGTTTTCTATTAGGCCGGGAGAATGTGACAACCAAAAGTACCGTCTTCGCAAAATGGGAAAATTTGCAATTAAATAGGTATTTACCTGGTATACAAACAAAATGAGCTTGGTACTCATTGATTTAAGGAGTCGAAAATACTATGCTTTGCTACCTATATGCTTGAGATGTACATAGAAAATTTTCAAATTCGCAATTAAAACTTCCAGTGCCTAAAATTACCGCACTATTACGTTGGAATTAAAATATTTATGAGGAAATGTCCGTTATGTCATTTCGTTGAAATTTTTGATAAGAATTTTGGAATTTTCGGCGATTTTCTGCAAAACTGCAAGTTGCACGTCGGAGAAAAGTATATGAGATCACCTAAGGATCTTTGTTAATAGATTAAACTTTAAAAAACTATACACATCCATAAGGAGTTATCAAAAAATCGACTAAAATATTAGGGATATTGGTCGATTTCCATGCACGCATATGTTCATTCACAAATTTTATCACTTTACCAATAGAATTCTTTTCCAAAATTTGAAGTTTCACCAATCCGGATATATACGCTATTAAACAAGACCACATTCGTTCAAAACGGTGCACCACAGGAGAAGAAATCAGGTAACATACATATAAAAAAAAAGCGAAAAAATACGCGACGAATTGATAACCTCCTCCTTTTTGGAAGTCGGTTAAAAATATAAATTTTCTTAATGTGTGTGTGTGCCACGTTCCATTCAAATTCATTCAGCTGTTATTATGTACTTGAGAAACAAATATACAAACTTTCATATTTATTAATATTAGAATTCTAAACATTAAATCAGATCCAAAGTTTACAAAATGCGGTCATAGTTTTCTTTCCAAACAAACTGTCCACCCCAGCAAGGTATACCGCACGCTCCAAAAGTCGACAACATTCTTGTTTCGCACACCCTCTAAAAGCACTGCTGCAGTTCTGAAACAGAATACACCGAATGAAGGACCATCGAGGAATCCTCCTAACTTCGACGGTCCTTTTCAGATCGAATTTCTCAAAGGGCGATGATTCACAAAAGGACCGAGAGTCTGCGAATGATTAAAATTACACATGTGAATTCAGCCCGATCTGCTCAAAAGGATAGATTTGTGGAAATTCGTCGGAATGAATCCAAATCGAAGGCCTTTGACATCGTCGACGACAATACTTCCGAAATACAGTTGTCCAGATTATCGACCAGAGGCATTTCAAAACTGGACCTCTTTGTGGCGGTGCATTTACCACTGGCAATGAGTTTTTTTTATATTTATAAAGCTGTATGCGCTGTGTTCCATTGAAGCTTTAGGGGCGAATGTAAAAACAAATTTGCATGTCATGTGCAATTAAGTGTTCATTTGTACTTTATTCCTGCTGAAACTAAATCACTGAACATTTTTTAACCGCAGCCAAAATTACTCGAAAATTTGTACCTATCCTCTCTGCAAGCGGCTATTAAATTTATTTATTTATAAAAAGGGTCATAAAATGGGCAGTCAATAAGTAATTGTTTACTCTCTTCGAGGTGTCATTTCTTTGTATGTAAGAAAATATATATATATATAATATACATTGTTTCTGGTCAGGGACCCTTCATCAGTTGCGCTTACCACAATTGAATGTCCCCTCGAACACTTCGTTAAATTTGAAGACGCGACATCTAGGATTTTCGAGAGAATCAGCACACAGAGGTTCCGAATCTGGAGCCGTTCCGTGTAATTGCTGTTCTCCCTTAACTCCTAGGACAGAATGTCACGACAAAATTTTTCAGGTTACTTCATCTGCCAGAGATATTGAATACTCTCTTCGAGGTGTCATTCCTTTGTACGCAAGACAATATATATATTATATATTATATATCATATACATTGTTTCTGGTCAGGGAACCTCTGATTCTCTCGAATATCCTAGATGTCGGTCTTACATCTCGCGTCTTCAAAAGTATTTGTTTGACAAAAATTCTTATTGACATTTTTGACGATTTGAAACGTTTCCATACACAGATAAGTATTACACAATATACAATACATTACTTATATACAGGAATACTGGTTGATCATTTTTGTAGAGATCTCTTTCTCTCTAACTGTGAGGAAGAATCTCTGTACGGACAGCCAGTAATCCGGGCAATTTTACGAAATTGCCTTACTACACTTTGTTCTACATATACAATTTTTAAATACTTATCTGTTGCAGGAAAAAATTTGGTGGAGAGAAAACCCAATGAACAGACAAAATGATTTGACGTTGTTGACATTTTTACGTTTTAGGCATTTTTGACTTTTTTGACGTTTTTGTTATTTTTGACAATTTTGACATTTTTTGACATATTTAAAATTTTTGACATTATTGATATGTTTGACATTTCTGACATTTTTTACATTTTTCAGACTTGAGACATTTTAAACACTAAATATTTTAGACAATTTTGACATATCTTGCATTTTTGACGTTTTTGACATTTAAACATTTTTTACGTTTTTAACATTTTTGACGATTTGGCGTTCCTGACATTTTTTACGTTTTTGGCGTTTTTGACTTCTTTGTAGTGTTTATTATTTTTGACAATTTTGACATTTTTTGACATTTTAAAATCTTTGACATTTAGCAATTTTTGACTTTTTTGACACTTGAGACATTTTAAACACTAGATATCTTAGACATTTTTGACAATTTTGATATTTTTTACGTTTTTGACATTTTTAACGTTTTCGGCTTTATTGGCATTTTTTTTAACTTGAAAGTGTGTATATTTCAAAAGTCCAAACGTTTCGGGGTCTAAATCAGACCCGCTTTTCAATCGTATTAACACAAAATGAACAAGAAATTAAGAAAATTGAAAAATTAAAAGGATTCTCAATGACAAATATCATAATCACAATTTGACATTAATGTTTGACATTAAAAGTGATGTAACTAAGGGAATTTACTGCAAAATTGATATATACAGGGTAGCACAAAACAATTTAAAGATCATGTGAAATAACAAAACTTCTTTCAAATTGGAAGAATTTCCTGGGGCGTTCCTAGGTACGACTTTGTTATAACATAGTGTGCATTCGTCAAAAATAACACCAAAGAAATTCTGATGTTCCAGAGATCTCATTAAAGTCATAAGGGAAAACCTAGGAAAAACCTTATGAACAATCCCGATATAGTGTTGTTCAAAAGGATATTACCATTATAAATTCATCGTTGATTATTGGCAACCAGGAACGGCTGAATTCTATAGAAGTACTAGCTATACAATCGCTTTCATTTAATAAAATTAAAGCAGACTCTTTCGGCTTTCGTTTTGTGTTGTGTTCTCTTTGTGTAATATGATAGAATATTGAAATTGTATGATATGACCAAGGTTCCAGCTATGTTCATTTATTCGAACATTTATGGGCCTAGCGGTTTCTCGAATATAGAATTTGTTACATTGGCAAGGAATCTTATAAATGCAGTTTTTTAACAATTTTAACATTTTTGACATATTTAAAATTATTTTTTCTGTTCATTGGGTTTTCTCTCTTCAAATTTTTTTTCCGGCAACAATTGTATATGTAGAACAAAGTGAAGTAAGGCAATTTCGTAAAATTGCCCGGATTATTGGCTATCTGTACTGAAATTCTTCCTCACAGTTATTCTGAGAGAAAGAGATGTCTACAAATGATCAACCAGTATTCCTGTATATAAGTAATGTATTGTATACTGTGTAATACTTGTTTTGTTTGGAGACGTTTCAACTCCGAGTCTGGAGTCGTTGTCAATCGTTTAGTATTGTTTTCGAAGTTTTTTCTAAAAAATGTTTGCTTTGATCTTGAATTTGACACTGACAATTTGTCGTTTGGCGATGTTCTTTTTTTCCTTACTTCTAAAGGTCTTAAAGTTTCACCGGTATAAGAATGGCCACAGTCACACAAAACACTGTACACAAAATTTTTGGAACTCTGGGTTGCGTTAAACGGTTTGGTATGTGCGAGGATAGAGCGCAAGGTATTATTTGTTTTAAAAACAGTTTTAACACTGTATTTCTTTCCTAACCGCTTAATTTTTTCCGAAACACCTGGGCCATATGGAATTATGTTCATAATTTGGTTTTCTGTTTGTGTTTGGTTGCCATTAGTGTGATGGTTATTTGTGCTGGTTTGTTGTTGCGATTTTCTTTCTAGCTGATTTTAGTTTTATTTATAAAGTCTTGGGGATATTCATTTTGAAGTAGATGTTCTTTGATAATTTTGACTTCGTCGTTAAAGATTTGGGTGGATGAACATATGTGTGCTTGCTCTATCATATAAGCACTTTACAACACCTTTCTTTGGCATTTTCGATATTCTTGACATTTTGACATTGTTTACATTTTTAACATTTATAACATTTTTGAGATTTCTGACATGTTTGAAATTTCTGATTTTTTTGACAATTGTGACATTTGTTCCCATTTTTGACATTTTTGTCATTTTTGACATGTTAGACATTTTTGACAATTTTACATTTTTTACATGTTTTATATTTGTGACATTTTTGAAAATTTTGTGATTTTAAACATTTTTACAATTTTTGCAAAAAATCACAACTCGATCCGGCTTACTGCACAAAAAATGGGCAAAGCATGTATAAACAGAAATTAGGTTAAATAAAAGCATATACAAAAGTGGGTAAGGATTTTAATTAAAATAATAAACTGCGTTGGGATTGGAAATTCAACAAATTAACTAAGGGCTTGAGCAAACGGTGTTTTTTGGTACGAACATTCCGTGAAATAAAACTGTGAGCTACATTTAAATAAATGTTAAAAGTTATACACGTCAAAAAAATTCATCAGCACACATGTATTTCGTTAAATCCGAATCTGAGGTCCGTTTGACCTGTACCCCCTCAGATTTTGAGTAAATTCCAAAAAACGCAAAAATAGCCATTTTTAGCATTTTTTTCTTTACCCGTGTTATAAATGCTGATTTTCTAATTCCCGACTATACGCTGAAGATAGAAAATTTAGTTGATTTTCCAAATATTCACAATAATTTCTACTAACAATCTTTTATATTTTCAAATTGAACTAAAATTGTACATTTCGCCAAAACCCTGTCTTGAACAAAAAACACCCTATATATTAAATAAAAACAGTAGCAACATTTTTCCTATAGATTATTTCATTTTATTTAAAAAAATTAACGATTAAAACAAACACTCTCAGTATGTTCTAAGCAAACAATACGATTCACAAGAATGAATATAAAAATAGACTCAGTCATTTTGGGTGGAAACAAATTTGCTGCATTAAAGGATTGTCACTTTTCATTGGCCCACATATTGTTCGAGGCTACGGCGTTACACGCCTATATCCCAAAATAACGTTGTTTATTTAAAAATATTTTGACAAAATACGCGTCTCAAATTGTATTACACAACGAATGACAGAGTAGCATTTTCTTTTGTTGAACTGAAAATAATGAATAGAACAAAAAGTAAAACAAAGCTCGAACAAGATAGCAATCCCTGGTTCTTAATTCTGTACACACTTCATTAAGCAAGTTGTAAAAGACAAGTTTAAAAAATAGCTGAGATTTTTTTCTTGGTTAATTAAAGTGACAACATTAATTATTTGCGACTGCGACAGATATTTGAATATGCAATTAAGAAGTGGATTTTTGTTCATTTTAGTTGTAAGTGTCAGAAACTAAATTGAGTGGTTTACATTCTAAGATTTGCAGCGTGTTTTGCTTCATAACACCTTAGTTAAGCTTTCCCAGATTCCGATTGTCTGATTAAGTGATCATAACTACAGTTATCTTAATCTCATTGTTTATTTTGCACCCTTTTTGATAATTTGTTTCTTGTGTAGACAGTTTTCATGATGACAGTATAAGGTCCTATTGATTTTTATTAAACACACTTCTAACTTTTGTTTGGTTATTATAGCTGTAGACCACGGTCGATAATTTTTGAAAGCAAAAAAATTATAGCAGGATGAGACCCATTGGAAAAGGAACAATATACAACAACTATAAACTATAAAGCTACAAGCCTTATGATAAAAAGTTAAATGGGAAAGTTGTAGGTAAAAAAAGATCTACAATTTTTGTGTTTACACTTTTTTCACATAACCCCAAAATTTATGTGAAAAAATAAAAAATAAAAATTTTTAAATTTTATTTTTCTTTTACAAAACAAATTCAGGAAATGTGGCAAACACACTGTATTTTTTTTATTTTAAAAATATATTTTTTTAACCTTATTTTGACTTCTTTTGCCTATTCATTGGGTTTTCTCTCCTCAATTTTTTTTGAACAGATAAGTAATTGAAAATTGTATATGTATTGTGTAGTAAGGCAATTTCGAAAAAATGCCCCGATTACTGGCTGTCTGTTCAGGAATTCTTCCACAATTATTCTGAGAGAAAGAGGTATCTACAAAATGATCAACCAGTATTCCTGTATACAGAGTAAGTTTTGTTTTGATGATCAGTATGGGGATCTCTGAAACTAGCGGAGATAGAGCAATGATTAAATTGGGAAAGATTTGCAATTTTACTGGCCCAATTTAATGACACTTTCGGATTTTTGTAAAAAATCATGGCTTAGTATATATTTTGAAAAAAAACTCCTTTGTTTTTGATTTTATAAAAAAGTGTAAATATCAAAATTGAAGACAATTGTATCCCGAATATGATTGCCATGTCCTCGTTTGCGAGGACGATTGTTTTCACTTTGACGTTTCCTCATTTGAGAGTAATTTGATTAGTAGTGCTGAACTGACAGTCGATATTAAGTTTTCGTGATAAAATGGAATATTCTAACGAAGAAAAACTGAATGTTATCATATTCCATAAAAATTCAGTTCGTGCAGCTGAGGAATACTTTCATAGATATTTTAATCGTCATCAACCTGCTCTATGTACATTTAAGAGGCTTTACGATAGTTTACGCAGATATGGATCTTTTACTAAACCACCAAAGGAACGTAATCAAATTAACGAAGCAAAATGTTTTGGCAATGGTAAATCAAAATCCATCTACATCAACTCTTGAGATTGCGGCAGAAGCTTGCACATCTCAACGAACAGTAGTTAAGATACTGAAAGCGCACAAGTTCCACCCGTACAAACTTTCAGTTTATCAAACTTTGCATGCTGGTGACGAACATCGACGTATTTTGTTTTGTACATGGTTTAGAGACATGTGCCTTGACAATCCACAGTTTCCAATAAAGGTGTTTTGGTCAGCTGAAACTAGATTTACTAACTGCGGTATGTTCAATAGACACAATGAGCATATCTAGGCTAAAGAAAACTCTTTTCATGTAGAACAAAGACGACCCCAGATAACATTTGGTTTTAATATTTGGTGTGGTATCATAGGGTCTACTATTCTGGGGCCTTTTATCTATGACTAATTCGTCAATGGCTTTGACAACGAAGTCAGAATAGACTTTGAAACGTTTGGTTTTCCATCAAAATATGTCGTTTTATTTCGATTGTGGTGTTATTGCCCAAAAAAACATAAAAAAATAACAGAGATTCTTTCGCACAATTACCCATTACTCCTGTATATAAATTTATATATGTATGCATATACATATAGAAATTATCAAACTGTATACTGTTAATATGTTGGTTTAAGTAATAATCATTTTTCACTTTAATCCACTTCGTTACAAGGTTTGGTATATCTGAGGATAAAGCGCAATGTATTATTTGTTTTAAAATCAGTTTTAACAACGTATTTATTTCCTCACCGCTTAATTTTTTCAGGTACACCTGGGAAAATATGGAATTATGTTCATAATTTGGTTCTGTTTGTGTTTTATTGGTATTAGTGGTTTGTTGGTTATTTGTGATGAATTGTTGTTGCGATTTTCTTTCTAGCTGATTTATAGTTTTATTTGTAAAGCCTTAGAGATATTCATTTTGAAGTGGATGTTCTTTGATAATACTGACTTCGTCGTTAAATATTTAGGTGGATAAAGATGTGTTTTTGCACTTTTCTTTACATTCAAGCGATGGTTGGAGTTAAAATATATCTATTAGTATTCGTAGGTTTCCGATAAGTGCTTGTACTTACTTGCTGTTTGTTCTATCTATAAGTACATCAAGATAACCAATCTTCCAACTATATTGTAAATTTTATTGTGTCTTCTTGACTATTGATATAATCTAGGAATAAGTGCAGTTCTTCCACACCGTATTCTCAAACCACAACATGTCATCAACTTATCTTCACCACACTTTTGGTTCTGATAATTGCCTATGAACGTTTCTTCAAAACATGTCATAAATATATGACGATTTTAGGCCATACCAAATTCTTGTTTATAGAAATCTCCTTTTTTTCGAAATTACTTATTTTGACTTAACATCGTAAAAGCACCCTAATTTTCAATCAAAAATTCTCACGTCAAAATATCTGCTTATTAAAAAAAGTATGTGACTTTTTGTTCGTTGAAATCTCTACTTTCTGATGGTGCAATAAAATATGTACATTACTATGGTACAACTAAGGCACAGATCCTTCTAGTCCCTTCCCCACTTCTCTACGAAATACCTTATGATGGGCTGAAATTTTCCGTAGGTCACTCTGGTAGGTATATAAGTATAATCTTAAAATAGCAATAAATAGGCATCTATGCATATAATTTAAAGAAAATTCTATAATTTTCTCAAAATATTTTAAATGTCTTATTAAATATTAACTTTTATTATCCAGAAATTCTCTGACAAGATATAATGTTGTCGGCTCCGTGGTGTTGAAAAACAAGTTCGTCTTCTACAGCCTATCATCTGACTCCAAAATTTCAGTTATTATTGGGTCTACAGTGTTTGCAAGTAAGTCTAAATACTTATCTATGAAAAAGTCTCCAATGATATGATCAGCTAGGATTCCGGCCTACACAATTTTTTTTGGTCAGCAAGTTTATAAGAAACTTTAATGGCTCATGGTAGGTTTTTCCAGGTCCAGGGAGCAGCTGAACAAATGAACAGTGCCCAATTTGAACATATTATTTAGCCTATAATTATTGTAAACATTATTATATATTATTAAGATGGCACACAAAAGCTTCAGAAAGAATATATTAAATTTTAGAATGATTTTAAAGCTGTAAAGTTTTTTTGAAAAGAATAATGTTTCACTTCTTTTTATTTGTGCCTAAGTACTTCCTTAATTTCCAATAATCTTGTTTGAAATCGAAATCTCCATTATATTACCAATAGTCATGTTTACCATATTATTTACAAATTACTACTGTCGTGCCTTAATTTTACCGCCAAACAAAGTTAAATGGATGATAAACATTTCCGTAGGAGTGAAGTTCATTCTCATCTTTTCTCTTATTCACGTTTGTAGCATTTTTATGTAATTGTCTAATTAAGAGCAATGAGTGGCAATGAAGCCACACTCTTAAACTTGGTTTTTTAACGACCTCAAGAATCTTTAGTTAAATTCAGTGTCATTCTTTAGATGATAATTTTTAATTCCTTTTGGTCCAGAAATGAATAAAATTAAACCTATAAAAATCGAGGAACATTTATTTGCATTCTAAACGAGCTTCATTTACCAGGTATGTACATAAAAAAAGAAAAAGGAAAAAAAACTAAAATTTTCTGTTCATAAAAAATGTATCCTTTGACAAATCCAACAAGGACTGCATTAGTAAAGCTACTTTTTTCAAATATTCGCTGAGGTCAGAGGATGGTACTTACGAGGTGAAAAATTGGAAAAACAGCCCGAAAAAAGGCAAAAACTATAAGTCAAACTATTTATCTTCTAAACGTTGTTTGTGGCATATTCTTGATTACTTTTATGTTTTTTTGGGCAATAACACCACAATGGTATTCCTGCAATATACGTCGTTTTATTTCTATTGTGGTGTTATTGCCCAAAAAAACATAAAAGTAATCAAACTATTAATCAAATATTGTTGACAAACAAAGTTTTGAATGTCGAGATCAATTTACAAGTAAAAAATTCAATTAGATATATAGGGTGTTAATAAATTAGATATAAATATATAAAAAAACAAAAACCGACTACAGAAAAGAAACTTAACTAAAAAGCAAAAAAATTCTGCAAAAATTAAATACTTATTCTGAATTGAGTACCAAGCTGAACATCAGAGTTGCAAAGTACAACTTATACACTTTCCTAATTATTTAATATAAGTTCTGAAAAAGTAGGTGCATATATAATTGTAGCAGGAAAAAATTTAGTTTTTTCTTTTTGAAGTTCCATTTTTTAAGTAGGTTTTTTTAATGTATTCATTTTACAATTTTAGTAATGTAATAGCTTAAGTGGATGCAGTTTTCAAATTTAATAACCTTTTTTGGCATTGCCAAAATAAATAATTACTTTGCTTTTAAGCAACCTTATTTTGACCAATCTCGTTGTTTCTTGGTTAGAATAGAATAACTTGTTTTCTAAATTTATTACAAAAGTGTTGCATATGATTCCAACTTAGGTGAACCTACTGTATTGCAGACTATATGAAAATCTTCAACTTTTTTACGTTTATTAATTAATTATCAGACATTTTGATTTAGTTCCAATTACATTCATTTAATGAAATTTTATAATAAATCAGGTTTTTATAAAAAAATGCAATATATTTTTTTTGTGATACAGACAATTGGATACAATTTTTAATTATAATAACGTTTGATAAGAATATGAGATATTATAAAAATTAAAGGTACTTTACTTTTAAGCAAACCTAGTTTATATTTGAAAAAGTTACATACATAGTTTATATATTTTTAGGTGCAATGGCATAATTAGATGTGTAAACTCTTCGAGGAGTCATTCTTTGTACGCAAGAAAATATATATATATATATATATATATATATATATATATATATATACATATTGTTTCTGGTTAGGGAATCTTCATCAGTTGCGCTTCCCACAACTGAATGTCTCCTCGAATGTTTCTTTATTTACTTGATATATTTCGTTAAATTTGAAAACGCGAGATGTAAAGACCGACCTCTAAGATTTTTGGAGAAACTAGCACATATAGGTTCCGAATCTGAACCCGTCCTATATAGAAATGAAACGATACGAGTAAATACAAGTACATACTCGATACTTTTCTCCGATACCAAGTACTTTTAGTATCGATACTTTGCAATTAAGTATCGAGTAGGTATCGGTCAAAAGCAATGAGTAACTATACTCACTGCTCAAAATACTTTACTCACTGGTCAAAAGTACTCATATACCCATGTGAATGTCACTATTTCATTTAAACATAAAAAATTGCATTCTTAAATTCTTAGGGCATACATACACCTTCTGAAGGTAGCCTGCAGTAAAGAAATGTCATGCCACGGATAGAAAGAGAGGGCAATAGAGACTCCAGAGTATAGAGGCTATTTCACTCGATTGGTAGATGGAGCGAATGAACTTATTGGATGCAGTTCCCAGTCGAGGGAAATAACCTCTTACCCTCTATATTGCCAACTCTTTCTAACGTTGCCACGATTGTTTTCGTTCGGTCGGTGTTAACATTTTAATTTTTTGACTGATTGAAAATGGGGCCTCCGAATTCTAATGTGTTACTACATTTTACAAAAAATAAGCATATAAAAAGTCATTCTGCCGTGGGACTCTGATGATTAGAAAAGTAATGTAGAATCGAAAAGTGACGTCATTTTGTCGTCATAAGGCATAAACGTCGTATAACGATGATACGAGTTATGAGTGCGAACATTTCTAAAGTGACGTCACTTTTCGATTCTACAAAAGTTTTCTATTGATCGGAGTCCAGGGCCTCCGATCTCTAATATGTGACTATATTTTACAAAAAACGATGACAAAATCGGAACCTGCAAAAAATGCTTTAAAACCGTGCGGTTTTGTGGCAATACTTCTAATTTGCATAAGCATTTAAAAAGTCACTGTGATTCGATACGAGTAAGTGTCGATACTTTTCAATTGATACAGAGTAGGTATCGATACTTGACGACCGATACGGTATCGAGTAAAAGTATCGATACCTTGGTGGTATCGTTTCATCCCTAGTTCTATGTGCTAGTTTCCGCGAAAATCCTAGATGTCGGTCTTTACATCTCGCGGCTTTTATTTACTTGTGTTTATTAACAATTTTAGATATTAATAACAAAAATAATCGTACTTCACTTTTAAGCAAAATTCATATTTCCTGACAAGCCTCGTATACAGTTGAAAAAGTGACATGTAATGATTACAGTATAGACTGCAGACCATGTAAATCATTTTCTGAAGAATAACTTTTTCTCTAAATATTATAATTTATAAGAAAATTTTTCGTTTGATTCCAATTTATCAATACACACTGTATATAGAGAACCATCATCTTAAAGTTAATTAACTATTTTCAATTTATTACAGCCCAGGTTCCGATTAGAGGCAGTTTTTTTAATACTATCGCCTCCGCCAAAACTGTATTCGAAATTCGGTTAAAAATTTGTTTTAGATTTTCTCAAAAATGTTATAATCTATGTCCCTGAAAATAAATAACTAATAAAAAATCTGGGGGCACTTCGGGATCACCCTTAGCAGAATTTAGTTTAATCGATTCAAATTCTTTGAGCCGTTTGAGAACCTCTTTCTTTTTGAACTCGGTTTAAAGTAGAAAGTATCTCAAAAGAAAAGCACTACTTTTTTAAAAAAAAATGACAATTAGAATATTTAAAATTATTCTATATAATCAATTTACCACTTGGGCAGTTATCACCTATACATAAACGCCACGTGAATATCTTATATTATGACATTGTTATGATTTCGTACATTTTCAACAATTTTAACGATAGAGGAGCATATTTATTTAATACAGTATTATGGTTGTCTTCTAAATGTTATTTGTGGCATGTTCTTGATTATTTTTATGTTTTCTTGGGAATACCACCACAATTGAAATAAAAAGCTGTATATTGAAAGAAAATACCAAACGTTTCAAAGTCGATTCTGAAGTCAGAAACGTTTGGTAATTTCTTTCAATATACAGCTTTTTTAATTCAATCGTGGTGTTATTCCCAAGAAAACTTAAAAATAAACAGTATTATGGTGTTTTTTATGAAAAATTTCCTAGCCTTGCGAAAATTATTTGATAAATTCAATAAAACTTATTTGGTGATAGATATAAATAAATCTAAATAAACATACTATATAAATAACGCAGTTATTAGGTTCAGTTTACGATAACCCGAAATTATTTTTAAGAAAGCGAGCACAACAACTATTAAATTTAAGCAAAAGTGAGTTGCAAATTTTTAAGCAAAACAAAATTGAACTTTTCAAGCCAATGCTGTAGCATAGACTTGAACCTGGAGATGAAGAAAAAGTAGAATTTTATTTACGGATATGTGGAATACCTTGAATACTAAAATTTTCACAGATGTATTGTTTCTACTGCACAAATGGGCAAATATATTCACAAAATAACCGATAATCGAAATTACAATATCAATGTTTTAAAAAACTTATTGCTTGCTTTGGAATTTTTTTGTTCGAAGTATTGGTCCATATTTTATAGAAGTAGATTTGAAAATTTTGGTAACATTTGTCTTACCATTTTTTAATACATCAGAACAAGAAATACGCAATAATGTACTTTTGGCAACAAGACGACTGTTCAGCTCATTCCACTGCATAATATTTTTGGGGCAAGTTAAATGGGCAGGTTTCACCCAATCAAGTATCCAGCTAGGTCGCCAAACCTTTCATTTTTGGACTTTATGGGGTGCCCTAACACAAAACGCAACCTGCCACATGACATGTTAATATTAAAAGAGTGCATACAAGCAGCAACTCAACGTCTCAATGAGCACACGAATCATGCATTCATTCATCGATGTTGCAGTTCATCATATAAAATAGCACTTGCGACCTCGAGAATTTCAAGATGTCTGAATATCAAATTTCAGATTTATACGGGGTATCCCATATATCAACGCCAAGCCAGAACCTGGTGATAGGCCAAGTCAAACTAACAAAAACGTATTTAAAAATCATTAGCATTTAAAACTTTTTTTAATCCACACCCTATGACCGTCTTTTCACTTCTGTTGATGCAAACCTTTACTTTTTTTTAATTTCATTTTCTAAAATTAATAGCCTCCTCCTGCTTAGAACAAAATGTCATTTTTGACAAAACCAGGTATTCAAAATCAATACTTCCATCAATTTTAAGTGACTGTATTTAAAAGAAAAGTACTATATGAAGTTGGCAAGTAATTTGTAAAGTTCGCGCATTTAACAATGATTCCAGAATGGTACTTGCGAAATTATTACTTACATTATGGTCAATGTTTTTTTTTTTTTTCTAACCTAGTATTGAATTTTTTTCTTCTTTTCTTAAAAAGAATGATAGTGTACCCAAATTAAAGGTTCCTCCTTGCCTGAGACGGAAGAGTAATTTAACGAAGTGAAAGCGAGAAAAAAAATTATATTTAAAGTAATATTAGTAGTATTATTGTAGAAAAGTTTAAATTTATTAACTTAAACTTCAATAATTTGAATGCAAACATTTATTCATTTTACAATAATTTACAATAAATGTTCATAATGTTATAACTAAACTAAAAAAAATTGCTGAGGTTATATTTAAATTAAATCTTCTTGAAAAAGATCGAATCTTTCCTTAATAACAAATTCAGTTGCTGCCATTAATCTGTGCAGTAGCTGAGCTATATTTTCAATTGACTTTAGATAAACTCTTTTGTTTACCGTTCCCCATTAAAAAATCTAGTAGATTTAAATCGAGCTGACGGGCTGGCCACGAGATTACACCAGACCGCCCTATCTATCTACTGGGGTACTCTTCATCAAGATATTCTCTAGATGATCTGGCACAGTGGGATGGACAACCGTCTTGCTGGAACCACAAATCCCTACAAATAATTAAATTCACGTCTTCCAATAGATTTGGTTTATCATTATTTTGTAACAAATCTAAGTAGAATTCATCAGTCAAGACTTCTGACAGCTCAAAAGGACAGAACATTTTCCCATTTAAAATGTCGGTCCACATGGTTATTTTAAGGTGGTCCTGTGATTTTTCTAGTCTCATCAAATTTAGATTTTCTACATCCATGCAAGTTTCTTTATTAAATACCGACTTATACAACCACACAATTTTCTCAAAGACAAAATGACTCTGCTCATCTCTGTCAATTTAGCGTCACTATTTATCTCGCTCACACTCCTCCGTCTAATTCAAAGTAAAACCTTGAGTTACTGTGTTAAGGAAATCCTTGAGTACACTAGAAGTATTTTTAATTAAATTTGAAAAAGAAATTCAAAACTGGGTGACATTACAAAAATAGTGTCCACAATTTAAGAAATTATCTAGCTAATGTCATACCATTTTCGAATTCTCATAAAATATGCCAACTTTACAAGTTACTTGCGAACCTGGCGTAGCACTTTCATTCCCTATACAGTCACTCAAAATTGGGTGAGGTATCGATTAGAATATATTTGAATATTTGGTTTTGTCAAAAAATGACATTTTCTTCTAAGCAGGAGTAGTTGACTATAAATTTTGGCAATAGTGTACGCAAGCATTATTCAGTATTACATCAACATAAAAAAGAATTAAGAAAAGTGAAGGGTTGCAATAAAAGGAGTGAAAAACCGGCAGATGGTGTAGGTTCTTTTCCTTTTTTTTGATGTTTATCTATACTATTATAAAATTGTAGTTGTCTGTTTGTTTGTTTGTTCGTTTGTTTGTTACCTCATCACGTAAGAACTACTGAACTGATTTTCATTAATCTTTTTTTATTGCTTATAGTTTGACTTAAAATCTGGTTTACATTTTATCTCCCTAAATTGACAGAAACCGTAGATACAGCGAAAAAACTGCTACCATGTTTGGTAAAAGAATTACTCAATTTGTTCCACCGCACGCACAAAATATTAGATACTGGCATCAGCTTAGATTTTATTCGAAAATCAGAATGTTCCAATGTAATATGTTTAGATTTAAAAAAAATCAACTGGTATAACAAGCGTAAATGTAATTATACAGGGTGTTCTGTATATAGGAAACTTAATGTGGAGTAGAATTACATGGATTTAAAAAATCTAAAAAATAGTTATATCGGGTATCCTATAAGCAGCTGCATATATACAATGTAGTTAAAATAAAGGGGAGTGGAATTAGTTATACGGGATGGTCCAAAAAAGTTATATTGAGTGGACCATAAATAGTTGTATATACCAAGTGGTTGAAAAGGGTAGAAATTTATAAAGTTTGGATAAAAATATCTTAGTTAGGATCTTTGAATTATGTTCAGAAGATATTACTGTTATGAAATGGGTTGAAGAAATGTTAGAAGCAGTTGTAAATAGAGGGTTGTTGAAATATAAGATGGAGTCGAATATATTTCAAAATAAGTTGCAGAGATAGGATAGCTGAAATAAAGATTGGAGAAGTGTTATGGTTAAAAAAGTTATATTGGTTGGCCAATAAGCAGGAGCGTATACAGGATAGTTGTAATACATACAAGATGATTCAAAAACATGTTGAATAAAACTATTATATAGGGTGCCCAATAAGCTGTTGCAGTTTTGGTGAAATATATTGGGCATTGATGGATTTATACAGGGTGGTACAAAAAATGTTATACTGGGTGACAGAAAAGTAGTTGCAATAGTGGATGGAGTAGAATTATAGTGTGTTTAAAAGAATGTTAGAAAAAGCTGCATATCAGGGGTGGTTGAAATTTAAGGTGGAGACAGATTATACTTTCAAGGGTGGTTGAAAAAAATAGATATGTAGCGTAGTCCACAATCAGTTGCATATATAAGATACTGAGTAGTCTAGTTATAGTTAAGAGTTTAAAAAATGTTATATTTGGTAGCTCCTAAGTATATGCCTATACAGGGTGATTGAAATATTTTGTAGAGTAAAATTATGGTTATACAGGATGGATCAAAAATAAGTTATAAAAAAATTGTCATATAGGGTAGAATAGTTGCATTCTATTATATGGAATATCTGAAATATGGGGAGAAGCAAGATTATACTTTTAGAGTGTGTTTAACACAATGTTAGAAAAAGTTGCATATAAAGGGTGATTAAAATATAGGGTAACGGAAAATTGTCCTTTAAAAGATGGTTCCAAAAATATCTGAAATAATTGTTATACAGCGTAGACCATAAGCAGTTGCATAACTAAACTATAGGGTAGATAAAAGTTATAGTTAAGTGTTCAAAAAGTTATATTGCGTGACAAATAAACAGCAGCATATACAGGATGGTTGCAATATAGGGTGAAGTAGACTTACAGTTATCCAAAATAAAACAGTTATATAGGGTGACCCATAAGTACTTGCAGGTTGGATGAAATATATTCGGAATTGGTGGACATTCTGTACACGGGTGAAACCGCGGGTAACGGCTAGTAATCTTTAAAACTGTAACATCATTTTTTTACATATTTTTAAAAATACGAAAGGACTACTACATTTTTTTTCGAACAGTCACTGGTAAAATATTAACCACTACTTAACTGCTAGGGCGTGTCTGAACTTGAAATTTTTAATAAAACACCCTGATTGGGGACTAAATAAATTCATTCTATTGACTCAAATTTGAAATCTGTAAAGAAAATTGCATAAAAGGAGCTGCTTTTAAAACATCTCGTAGAATTAAGTACACAGTTTTTATTTACGAAAAAAATATATTAAACAAATCAAACCTTGTATATTTATTTGTGAAAACTATTAAATTGTTGTATTTATAAATTAATTCAGTAAGAAGATCCTGAAAAAATGTTAATTTCCATTTTTTTTTGGTTCTCTCACAACGTTTTCGAACAAAGTAGCAAAATTAATTAATCCTCATGAAAAGTTGTAAACTCACCGAAGAAAATCTCGATGACGACCAAAAACAGGGTTAAATTCCACTCGAGAGCAGCCGTGAAAAACAACCTCCCCATTTTCGGAAGTGTCAACAGCACTAATTCACCTTCAAACGTCAACGCTTTCAACGGCTTTTACATTATCCAGCAATCCTGGAAATGTCAAAAAAATATATATCAAAGCACTCTTTTCCCAGAAAGGCTTGTCAAAGCACACTATGTCGAACGATTTATTTAAACTTCAACTGCAATTTTTCCAGTTCGTATTTGAACTTTATTTATTGGGAGGCCGCGACCAGCACACAAAAAAAGTTTCCAACGAAAAAGAGTTGGTGAGAGAGCTTTAAGTTCTTCCCGGCGAGCGTGACTTTAGAACGCGACTCTTGCGTACGTCCTCTTGGGCGGGTGTTCGCGCTAAAACTGATGGAAAAGAGCGTGCTTTTATCCAACCGCTGTTGCCGAATCGGTTTCCTGATAGCTCCTGAAATGACTCCTCGATGGGCCTTATCAGCTCGAGAGGAATCGCTCTTGACTTTGGAAAATTTTCATTAGTTTGTTGGCAAACTAATTTCTGTTACAGAGAGTAAACGAACATAACTGAAGAATGTGGAAATACATTTTTAGCACCTTCATCTTAATACATGCGTATTTGTTTATAGAACTGTTTGTGCATAATATTTTAGATGTAAACAGGAAATCACTTCATCATTGAATAGATATTACCAAAACAGTAAGAAGACGAATTTATTTCGGACATTAACAAAATCTTTGAAGCATATCTTCAAAAATAACATCCTGTTTTGTGTTCGGAAGGATACTGTAGCATTCTCTTCATACTATTTTCAGATTAATTGGGATCAACAATCACATATGAATGTCGAATGTTTAAAATCATAATTAAGATATTGTTATAAATGGAATCACAATGTGAAACTTGTATTTACAAAAATATATGAAAGTAGTATATCTACCATAGGGAGGCGCTAATTTTTTTAATTTCTAAAAGTTAGCTCCCTCCCACCATCTGGTTTCAATCAATAAAAAAAGCGGCAGTCATTTGAGACTGAACGGTGCAAGCGGAAGCTTCTTACTAAATATTCTTCCCTTTTCTCATTATATCACTGTCTCTATTTTTCTTTGTTTGTGTCACTCTTAGTAATGGCTATAAATATCAGGTGAATTAGAATAATTGTCACAATTTTTTTACGAGTCAAGTATTTATCCTAATTTGATTCTTAAATTATAAATATCTGCAAAGAAAGATAAGTTTATATATTGAATAAGTGTTTGTAAAAATAGTTTTGTTCATCTAAATAAGTATTTGAAGACAAAAGGTCAAAAAAAGTTCGTTCTGTTCTTAGCTAAAATTATTACAAACTATGTGTTTGTAATAATTTTAGCACATAAGATTTATACAAAGCAATAAATTATATACATATATATTCAACGGTAGCAACAATTTAATTTTTAGGGTTCCGTATATAAAATATACGGATACCCTTATAATATCACTCAGGATTTCTGCCTCTGTCACATCACAGCCATTTTCTCCTAAACTACTGGACGGAAGAGGTTGAAATTTGGTATCAATGTATAGTTTGGTGACCCGATCAGGAGTACATATCGTAAAAGAAAAAATTTGATTTTAGGGGTACTTTTGGGGGGGAAAACTAAAAAAATCGACCGTTCCCCCCCCCCTGATCTCGGAAACTACTGAGCCTAAAATTTTGAAAAAAATAGGAAATATAGAGCGTTGCCCGAACTTTACAGGAAAATTAAGGAGAAACTATTTTGTTAATTTTGGGGGGCAAATTATAGAATTAAATAAAAATTTAAAAATAAAAAAATATTCAAACGCATCATGTAATATATCAAATAAAAGGTCTCATTTTAAGGAACACAAATATATTTTTTTCATATTTAAAAAAATTATTTAAAAAGATATTAACGAAAATATACCAAAATTTACCCATCCCCCCCCCCTTGTCTCCGAAACTATAAAACGTAAAGTTTTGAAAAAAAATAGATTTATGGGTTCTGACCTTAAGTTTACTGGAAAAATAAGGAGAAAACTTTACTTTTAATTTTGGGGGGGCAATTACAGAATTAAATGGAAAATACAAAATTAAAATTGTTTCTAACCCATCATGTTATATATCAAATGAAAGGGCTCTTTACGACGAAAACAAATATATTTTTTTCATATTTTTAAAATAAATTAATTAAAAGATATTAACAAAAATATAAAAAAATTTACTCATCCCCCCCTCTCTATCCTCGAACCATAAGCTGGAAAATTTTGAAAAAACAATGTAGCTGTTGCCCCTCACCTGAACTTTACTGGAAATATAAGGAAAAACCCCTAATATTTTTTTTGTGGGGGGCAAATTATTGAATTAAATGGAAAATAAAAAATTATAATTGTTTCTAACGGGTCGTATAATATATCAAATCCCAGGGCTCATTATGACGAATAGGTACAAATATTTTTTTTTTTTTTAAATTGAATATTTTAAAATATATAAAAAAAAATATTTTAAATAATTACCCATTCTCCCCGTTATTTCACAAACTCTAAGACCTAATTTTTTTTTGTTTATAGGAAAAATATGAAAAAAAATACCTAATTCTATTATTTGGCCTCCAAATAATAGAATTAAACGGAAAATAAATTACTAGAAAACCCCCATAGTAATTTTAGGGACAAATTATACAATTAAATGGAAAATAAAGATTCAATTTACAAACGCATCATGTAATATATCAGATAAAAGGCTCATTATGTGAATTACAAATATGTCATATTTTTAAATCATTTGTTTAAAAGATATTAAAAATATTAAACATCAACTTAATTCCCACTTTAGAAACTACACTATTTAAAATTTGAAAAATATATTTTATTAATATTTTTAAATAATTTGAAAACAGATTTAATAATTTATAATTTAAACTTTGACCTATTTTGCCGTTTTTCTTCCAATCTACAGAGCCTCAAAACTCAGACAGTAGATTATAAAAGGCATTTCTGAAAGTTTATTAGTAAAATAAAACTTTAATGTTACTTTTTGGGGACCAAATTAGAAAATTAAATACATATGTATTGTGATAAAAATCAAGCGAATCCTAAAGCGGATAAAGTAAAAAGTCTATGTGTGGAAAATCAAAGTGTATATTTTTTATAAATTTAAAACGCTTCCTTTAAAAGAGAGCAAATATAAGAAAATGCACTCATTCCCTGCTTGTCTGAAACTGGAATATTCGAATCTTGAAGGTGGTACGGAACCCTAAGTATGCGAGTCCAACTCGCACTTGACCAAATTATTTAAGTTCTTAATCTATGTAATATTAAAATGAGTTTTAGTCATTTCTTCTCTAATGAAAATCTCTACTATTATAAAATTGTAGTTGTCTGTTTGTTTGTTTGTTACCTCATCACGTAATAACTACTGAATCTTTTATTGTTGCAAAGCTTACAGTTTGACTTAAAATCTGGTAATGGAAAAGGTTTGGAACCTTTGGTGTGTCACAAATGTAAAAAGACGGTTTTGCACCCTAACACCAAACCTTTATTTTAAACACTCAACACCGTTTCAACAACTCTAAGTTGTCATCTTCAAGGAGTAAACCAAACTTTGGTAGTACTTGCAAATACAATGTGGGTGAAATAAGGATAAAATAGAATTATATTTATACAGGGTGGATAAAAGAATATTTATGTAAGCAGTGAGGATATTTGAATTCTCTTGAGCTATTATTAAAGTGATGAAATGGGTTGATAAAAATGTTAGAAGCAGTTGTTTATACTGGGTGGTTGAAATATAAGATGGGGTCGAATGATAGTTTGTAGGGTGCTAAGAGAATTGATTTATATCCACAAGTAGTTCACAGCGTATTATCGGATGGTTGAAATATGTAGCAGAGTATGATTACAGCTATACGTAACGTTTAAAAAATATTATAAATTAATGTTATAATCGACAAGGCGTATGGTATATGACCGGATAGATAAAATATAGGGGGAAACAGAAATCTAAATATACAGAGTGGTGAAAAAATGTTATATTGGGTGACCCATAAGTAGTTGCATATACATGGTTATTGAAATATAGCGTAGAGTAGAATAATAATTATACAGTGTGGGTAAAAAAAGTTAGAAGAATTCTGTTATATAGGGTAGAGCATGAGCTGTTGCACATATGAAGTACATGAAATATGGGGGGAAGTCAAGTTATCGTTATACAGTGTGATTCAAACAAGGTTAGAAAAAGTTGCAAATGAAGGATGGTTTAAATGAATCTTTGGTGGACATAAAAGCCCCGCATGTATATAATACATCAGGCCCTGTACGGAGTACTTTGTTTATTACCATTACAGAACGATGTAAACACAGAATATGCTTTCCTTCATGTGTATCCTGCTATGAGTCTATATTTGTTGATCATATGAAAGTTTAATAACAAGTTGCCTTTTTGTTTGGTATTGTTTTTAATTTCTGACGTATGAGACTTATCATAAAGAGAGAATTGGAGTGTTTATTAGAACCAAAAGCAAATTTTGTGCAGGATTTCTATATTACTTGGATGTTATATTCGTTTGTTTCCAATTTATTATTATTTTCTATAAAATTATTATTCAGAAGTTTTAATGTAAAATGCTTATTATTATGAAGCTAGCCAATACATCTAATGGCTACTTTAATGGTGTTCTTTCTGATGTCTCACGTATGTCAAGTCTCTAATTTAATGTATCGCAAAGAAAGAATTGGAGTTTTTGTTAGAACGAACAGCAAATTTTGTGCAGACATTGTATATTAGTTTATTTTCTATATATTATTGATTTTGTATGAAAGAAGAGACTCATAATATAATACCTGATCGCTGTTTCTTACACAGAGAACTGAATTGGATGGGTATTTCAAGATCGAGCCAGTGTGTAGGGTGGGTCGGGTCGGGTCGAAACAAATAAGATTTAAAGTTATGCATTTCATTCCCTTGCTTATCTATTTTCATATGTGTAAATGTGGGCCTCCGTTAAGAAGCTTTCTCTTCAATAAAAAAGAGGAGTTGGTTTTTAAATTAATTTTCGAGATTCACAACCCCTACTTCTTCTATCTGAATAGCAGTCTGCTAACTTTAGTTATTTCTTTAGCCGTATCACGAATTTTATCAACAATGGGATCAACCGTAGAATAGTGTGAAAAAAATAAAATCAACAGCCAATAATTAAAGACCAACTCAAAATTATTTATATCATTATCAGCAATCATCAAATTTAAAACACAGCACCAAATCACAAATGGCTGCTCAACTTTTGAAACTCTTTGTATATACAAGCTCTAAATATTTCCGTTCAACCCAAAAGTCTTCTCTTATTAGCAGTGAAATTTCGCATTTTCTACATGTTTTATTACCGTCTCCCATGAGTCCCTTCATTCCTAGCTGATTCCTTTTCTGATAACAGCTGTGTCAATTTACAAGATTTCTGACCTTTATAGGCGGGATAAATTCTGAAAGGCCGATATTAAAGCGGAGAACCCATTCTAATAACTCCGATCGAACTGTCTTTCGCAGATGGCTCTCATAAATATTGTGTACCTAGCAATGAATATCCACACTTGGAAGAACTGTAAATTATTTTCTTGAAATTTAATAATTTTCCAGAGAAATTTTAATCTGGTTATGAGATATATACATATACCGGGTGGCCACGTTTTAATTGACAGTGCAGAGATATCGTATATTGTTACACTTCTAAGGTGTTTTTGATATACTCGTATTGGCTTTTTCGGAGATTATTTGAAAAACTACATATTACAAGATATTGGACAATCTCGGGATCTTTCTTAACAGAATGCAATTTTTAAAAAACTATACAATGCGGTGAGAAATCGTACAATTTACCTTAAAAGTAAGCAGGTATATACTCAGTGCCAAATTTCATCTCTTTACGAAAAAAAAAATCGCCAATCCTGATATACACTCTGATTAACAAAAAATAATTATTAAAATCATTTCACAACCAGAGAAAATATATTAATCGATACCAAAGTAGGAGTAAAAAAGGAAAAAATTCGAAAATGAAAAAGAACACATAACACTTTACAATAAATATCACATTCACTGTTGTTAAGTACCTGCACATAAATTAAAGAATTTAAACAATAAAAGGTGCTCATTGTGTACAAATTAATTACACCACCAAACAAAAAAAGTTGTTTGAAATATACATGCGACATATGATTTCCGATTTATTTTCGCCCCAAAAGACGAATTATGACTCAGAATTGCTCCATCACCCTTCAAAATTGAAATTGTTCGTTATAAGTACAAAGTTTCCCAAAATTTTTGCCCGCTAAATACGGGTATATATGATCAATCTTCATTCTTCAGCGACATTCACAAGAATCTTCAGAAAAATTATGACTTTGAGCTTGCTAGTTGAAGCTTGTCGTGTGATATATCTTTTCTACGGCATTTTTTCTGCTGAACTCGGATTTGTAATGTATATTTGTATACCGACCCTTTGTCGTCAGCAAAATACAGAAGAATCTTGAGGAAAATTAAAACTCTCTATTTGTTAGTTGAACCTTTGCTTGTGATACATATTTTCCATAGTATTACATAAAAAAATTCAACTCGCAACCACAGTTATTCTGTGTGTCATTATATTCCGAATCCCAGTTTATCAGGAAAAATGCTATAGAAAACATCTATCACACGACAAGCTTCAACTAGCATGCTCAAGGTCTTCATTTTTCTGAAGATTCTTCTGAATTTCGCTGAAGAATGAAGGTTGATTAAAAACCCTCATAGGGGGCAAAAATTTTAGGCCACTTTGTATTGCTCAACGAACGTTACCCATCTATGAGATCTATCATTAAGGAAAATTTTCATTTTTCGGAAGATTCTTTAGCATTTTGCTGAAAATTGAAGTGGGGTGGAGTAATTCTGACTCCGGATTCGTGTTCAGCAAGCGAAAATACATCGGAATTCATATGTCGCATGTACATTTCAAACAACTTGTTTTGTTGTTGTTTTCTGAAGGATAGTTGTGGTAATTCTTTAGGAATGACATAGCATATACTTGAAAGTCTGTATATTTCAAATAGTCTAAACGTTTCAGGGTCGAAATCAAACCCTGTTTTCAATGGTATAACAACACACATCAACAAGAAAAAAATTAAAAGTTAAAAGGATACGTAATGACAAATTATCATTTTGTAAATCAATTTTGACATTAATGTTTGACAAGTAAACAGATGTAACTAAGGAAATTTACTGCAAGTTTGATATATACAGAGTAGTACTAAAAATCCTATAGAACATGTGAAATTTGAAACAAGCCTTTTCAAATTGGAAGAATTTGAAAGAGTTATCTTTAGAATTTCATGTGGCGTTCCTAGGTACGACTTTGTTGTAAGAGAGTGCATTCGCCAAAAATGAGGCCAAAGAAAATTCTGATGTTCCAGAGATCTCATTAAAGTAATAAGAGAAAAGCTAGGAAAAATCTTATACATGATGAAATAATTCCCAGTATTATTGAATTCCACTTTATTTAGACACACTTGTGACAATTGTTTCGCTACATTGTAGCTTTTTCTGACAATGAAATGAAATAAAGTGGAATTCAATAATACTGTATAATATTTCATCATGAGTCTTAATTTCCACCAAGTAACGGCCAACTCCATTCAGTGTAAAAATCTTATAAACTAATTCGATATGGGGTTGTTCGAAAGCACATTACCATTATTAATTTTATCCTTGATTATTGGCAACCAGGAACGGCTGAATTCTATAGAAGTACTGGCTATGCAATAGCTTTTATTTATTAAATTAAAGCAGATTCTTTCATTTTTCTTTTGTATTATGTTCTCCTTTGTATAATATGGTTCAATTTTCAAATTGTATGTTATGACCAAGGTCCCAGGCATGTTCACAAATTTTTCCTTCCTGCCTTCATGTTGAGTCATTTGCAGCCGTTTCTTTTTAAATTTAAATTATTTTTAAGAGCATTAACTCCTAAATACAGATTTTACAATAGTTTGGGAAAATGATCAATACTTGCCTTTCAACAAATACACCATCAAGAGACATGGATATCTCACAAAAAGTCTGGGTATGTGCCTACATTCATTTTAATATTGAACTGCTGAAATACACTTAAAATATAAGCAACAGCGTATAAAAATGTTTTGAATATTAACTAATTTTTAATTATGAGATGGGTTTTTGTTGTTTTCTTTGACAAACATTAATTTCGACTCTTCTAGCCAGCCCGCATACGTCTACAAATAATAAACACGTCAAAGTTTTGAAAAATATTACCTTTTCAATTGGTCGTTTTCCCTCTCTCCATATTAGAATGTAATTTCACCATTCATCCAGTGGTAACAGTTAATTGTCGTAATGGCGTCCTGCTGATGACTTAATGTAAGCGAGGGAACGTCAGTTGTTCTGGCTGATTTATTAAGATTCGCCCTAAGATTATTCTTCTAGGGTGTATAGTAATGCTGAACCTAAGTAAAAGGAAAAGGGTCTTTGAAACAATCTTAAATACAATCCAGTTGAAACGAATGGGTTTTAGAAGTAGATTAAGCAATGAACAAGTAAATGTCTGTTCAAACTAATATAAAATTTATATTTTAATTTTAAAGTTGAGGACATAGTGGCAATTATTACGTTTTAAGATATATGAATTTTTATATACAATTTATATAGGGTTTTAGATTTGAATTTTAATCTACTTGAATCTTCAGATAATAAGTATTAATAATCGTTTTCTTCCAATTTATTATAAATATTGACATTTTCAATTATATTTCTTTAATTTTTCATGAATTATTTTTTGTTTTCAATGTTATTTAGATTTGTTTGTTTTTAAAATTCCGAAGATTTATTTTAGGTGAACAATAATATTTTATAACCGACATCCAAAAAGGAGGAGGTTATCAATTCGTCTACAACTTTTTCTAAAAACGGCTTGGGCAATTTTGATGATTTAAACTACATTATATTAAGGAACATACAGAAAGGTCCCATATAATTGTACATAACATGAGATTTACGGTTTTCTATAAAATCAGAAAAAAAGTAAACAAGGGACTAGATTTCAGGGATTTTCAATGAATATTCACTGTTTTCTCCAAAACGCTCATGCAATTTGAATATATTATAAATTGTATTATACGAAGATATGTTCCAGCTTGTTTCCGTACATTTTTCTATAACGTAAAACATACCATTTTTCTGAAAATCGGAAAAATATATGGACAAAAACTGTAAACATTATGGTAAATGTCAAATGTTCATAATAAATATCTAGTTAAATGTCAAGATATGCCATGAAAGTATATCGTAGAGGGTATTTGTAATGATTTTCATTTTGATTCTTTTGAAGTCAGTTTATTTTGGAAACAAAGTTAAGTTACAGCCGCCTGAAATTGCAGAAAATATTCCGTTAGCTTATTAAAACGAAAATTTGTTACTCCGGCGATCTGTTTTGTGTGGAGTACGGTTGAAGGTGTGTGCGTGCGTGCATGTAATATTAGGTGGTACATAAGCAGTTGTATAAATAGGATAGTTGAAATATAAGTTGGAATTCAATTTGTTATACAAGGTGGTTCTGAAAATATTGTAGTGGGTAACACATATGTAATTGCGTATATAAGGTGGTTGAAATAAGAGTGGAGCAAAACTATAGTTATAGTGTAAATATTTGTGTTATAGAACGGAGAATAATTACAGTTCTACAAATGCCTTTAAAAATTGTCAGAAGCAGTTGAGTATACATGCTGGTTGAAATATACGGTGGAGTATAATTACAGTAATACAGGGCGGTTTAAAAGAGTTATAGAGTTTGGAACTTAAGTAGTTAATTAGTTTCTAACCTATGTGATATTAATGAATGTTTTCTCAGTCACCTTTTAGATTGTGTTAAGGCAAATAATTAACTTGACTAATTGATACGAGTATTTATTTATGGTTTAGCACAATTAATTTCGTTTTTATTGTGTCAATCTTGATTATATGTTTTTTTGTTCTCTATTTTGCGTAGCTTTGTAAAAATAAAAATCAATTCATATGTACTTCAAACAACCCTGTAATTGGGAGTTTATCCTGTTGGGTAAATAAAGATTATATTATTATTATATTATATTATATATATATATATATATATATATATATATATATATATATATATATATATATATATATATATTATATTAGTTGCTTAGACAAGGTGTTTAAAGTAATTACTGTTATTGAGGGTGTATCAAAAATTTGTTATATAAGCATAAGCAGTTACGATATTTGAATTATAGGACGTAGGACGGGGTATAATTATAGACAAGGATTAAAAAATTTTTAGGAGCAGTTCATATATCGGATGATTGAAATAAATGGTATAGTAAATTTATAGTCATAAAATGTGGTTAAAAAGGTGAATTTTGTTATATAGGGTAGACCATGAGCAGTTGCATAAATGGAATACTAGACATATGGCGCGAAGTAAAATCATTGGTATACAGGAATAATTTAAACAATAGAAAAATAGAAAGAGTCAATAACGTGGAGAGGATTTGTACTTGTACAGGGTGGTTTTAAAGATATCAGGACCGTTGTAATGTTGTGTGGAGTTGAATTATAGTTGTACAGGGTGATTCAGAAAATTATAGGCCACTAAGTTATATAGTAGTGACCAGTGCACAGAAGCATCATATAGAGTGTGGATGCAATATACAGTGAATTAGTTACATTTGTAGAAAGCTAAAGTATATTTGGAAAATATAGACAAAGAATAAAAATTAAAGAAGGAAAAAGATAGAGGGAGAAAAAGAGAGGGAAAGATAAGAATACACTAAAATTTTCAATTGAATTGTACCTTAATTAAATCAGATAAAAAAACAGAAATGTCTGAAAATAGTGGTTGATTATTCACGGTATCTAAACTGTTTTTATTTTAAGTTAGCTGAAGTCGGTTCTTTTTAAATATAAATTATTTTACAATTGCATGAATTAATTGATTGAATCATTTGCTATATGAAAAGACGTTACATGTTACTAGATACATTTACTCACTCACAAATAAATCACAACATCCAGAAGGAGATGTTTAATTTTAATATTGCTTGGATAAAACATAAATGCTATAGTAAGGGGTACATTTTTTTTTCAATTAATATTGTAGTCATTTTTACTTTTTTTAATTTACCAAATAACTGTTTGATGGAATCCAAAATCGAAGTTTAGTAAGGAATATTAAAATGCATAGAGTGTATGTCGAATGTACAGTAAATTTGAAAGAGGTAGAATTATTGGTTTACGGCAGGCGGGTTTTTCATTTCTAGAAATCGCTTACCGCATGGACAGAAATCCAACTTACTGGTTTGATAATACCCAAAATCGGACAAGAGTAGGCACCAGACGTCGCAGGGACTCAAATGAAGTTCAAGATCAACGTTTAAGACTTATGGCCTTTAGAGACCGAGTTTCGCTGCTAAGTGGTTAGGAGTACTGGCGGATCCAGGAAGTGGGCTAAGGAGCTGAATTTGAGTGGTATGCTTTTTAAGTATTTATTATAAAATCAACCTTCAGTGACGTCAAGCCTGGTCCGCTACTGGTTAGGAGAACAAGGCCATCTTGTAAGTGTCCGTATGGTTTACCGCCATATAAGGTCTTTTGGATTGCAGCATTATCGACCTCAACTTGTGATATCCCTGACCGCTGAGCATCGACACCAGACTACAGTTGTGCAGAGAACGATAACAGTGAAATGCGGAATGGCATTAGGTCGTTTTCTCTGATGAATCTCGATTCTGCTTGGTTGGAAATGATCGCCGAAGAATTCTTAGAAGACGTCGTGGAGAAAGACGTTAACCTCAATTTGGCATTGATTGACAAGTACATCGAACAGTAAGCGTTATGGTATAGGGTGCTATTGCACATGAAAGTAGAAAGAAAGAAGAAGCTGCACTTTACGATTTGCTTGAGACGTGTCAGTGTTGTTTCGGTGACGAACTAATACCTGAAGAATGTATTTTCTGTCAAAAAGAATGCGGTTTTTGTTTTGATTGCGTCAAAAGAGGCGCCGAAACTGTTATAGGCAAAGGTGATTTGAGATTCCCTTGCTACAATACATGTGATGCAGAATTCAGCCTCCAAACTTTGCAGATGGTCCTTCCTAGAACACTTTTAAACATCTTGCTCAACGTATAGCCAGTGAAGAGATCAAAAACGCAAATAGTGAGGGCTTGGAAACTTGTCCATTTTGTGGATTCGCTATGATACTTACAGAAATGGATAAAATCATCAAATGCAACAATATCGATTGTATGAAGGAATCTTGTAGAGAGTGCCGACACAAGTCTCATATTCCCAAACGATGTAACGAAATTGAATATGACGAAGATGTGAGGAGAAGAACTTACATTGAAAATAAAATGACAGAAGCCCTTACTAGGACATGCCACAGTTGTCACAAAACTTTTATCAAATCTTGCACTTGTGGCGCTATGATGTGTTATATTTGTAACCAGCCTATTAAAGATTATACACATTTTGGAGATAATAGATGCCCTCTTCATACGAACGACGCAGAAATCAATCTGAACAGGATTTTAGAAAACGCACAAAGAGCCAAACAAGACTTGGGAAATGTTGAGATTAAATTCGATCCTTCAAGAAACATTCGTGAGTTCTATGATTAAAGTAAACAAGTATTTTTATAGCATGTTATTTACTATGTGATATTTAACGTTAAGTGCCATTATTATTCAGAGGAATAACTTTGTGAAAATGTTTTCCCGTTTAACATGAGCTTCCAAATACGAGTTTTTGGGAATTTTATGTGGTTAAGATTTCTAATTTTATAACATTTTTTACGATTGCAAATGTTAAAATAGCGTAAATAATGTCGATGAAAATGTTTTCTATTTATTTCTTCTTCTTGGGAGAAGCTGCTTTCTTCGCCTTCGAGGATGCCGCGGATTTTGCTGTTTTCGGTTTTGGAGCTTTCGGTTTTTTTGTAGGGGCACCTTTACTGGTTTTTTTTTACTTTCGAAGGAGACTTCCCTTTGGATGCAAGCGAAACTGATGATGATGACGATGAAGTTGTTGTCGATGGGGTGGATTTTGGAGTCGAAGTCTTCTTTTCAGTTGCGGCAACTTTCTTAGGTTTGGTTGAAGTCGTAGTCTTTTTGGCTGTTTTTTTTTTGCTGTTCCCGCAGCCGCCGGCTTCTTTGTCGGCTTGGGTTTATCGCTGGAAGCTGCTCGTTTTGCAGGTGACTTCTTTGCTCTACCTCCAGCCCCAGTTTTTTTTTAGCACAACTCAGTCGACTCATGGATTCCAAATTCCAACAAAGTAATGCTTGGCCTCATGTTACTCCACTTAGTTTAAACTTTTTTGAAGAAACCCATATGAATCTGTTGCCATGGCCGCCCAGATCCTCCGATCTTTCGATCATAGAACATGTTTGGAATACGATGGGTAGAAGGCTCGAAAATTTACCCGTCCCCAGGGACTTTGGAGGTTCTAAGACATGAAATACAGGTATCTTGGGATAGTATTCCTCAAGAAGAAATAAACTACGTTATTGAATCAATGCCAAGACTTGTGTGGGAGTGTATAGATATCCACGGTGGACTAACACATTATTAGCAAACTTAAAAAAATATATATTTAAACTCCTTGGTAAATTTTATTCATATTTTAATCATCTACTCCTTACTATGGAGTTTTTCAAAAACAATATTAAATTTAAACATCTCCTTCTAAATATTAACTAGCTGACCCGCCACGCTTAGTACAACGCTATTTGTGATATAAATGTTGTTAGTTTATTCACATTCTGAAAGTTTTACATTTTTTATTTCGGTTTTCAGCACTGAATTTTTGAGACTTGACATTTTTGACATTTTTGTCATTTTTAACATTTTTGGAATTTTTGACATTGCTGCATTTGCTACATTTAATGTATAATTGTAGTAGTTAGCAATTAGGTCGACCGTAATTTTATTGAAAGATTTTGGTTACGAGTACAAATGGCAAAATAGGTTAAATTTTTTATGTGGTACAAAAATATGTGCTTATAATGCAGTCTCAATTAGTAAGTAAAGATGCTGGGTTACCCTGAAAGACGCTAAGACACACATAAACGTTTATGAATTCCACAGGTCAAAGTACCTCGTTACACGCCAAAAAGGGAACAAAGGTGAAAAAATAAAGGCAGGTATGCAAATCAGCCCTTAATGTAAAATAATTAATTAAGTTTTACAGTGAGTCTAATACCTTGAGTAATTATATTTTGTCCAGCAAATAAACAAATAATTTCCACTAAATAAATTTAAAAACTAAAGACATTTTTGACAGGTTTGATGTTTTGGTCATACTTGACACTTTTAATGTATTTAATATTTGTGACGTATTTCACATTGTGATATTTTTTACATTTTTACATTTTTGACCTTTGATATTTTTAACACCCTAACAAGTTTGACATATTAACATTTTTGACATTTTTGAGGTTTTTGGACGTTTTTTAACATTTTTTACATTTTTAGCTATTTGAAATTTTTGATGTTTTTGACATTTTTGGAATCTTGACATTTTTGACACATTGGTATTTTTGACGTTTTTACATGTTTGGCAATTTGACAATCTTGACATGTTTGACATTTTTACATTCTTGACATTTTTATGTTATTGAAATTTTTCACATTTTTAACATTTTCGCCATTTTTGACAATTTTTACGTTAATTCTATGTATCGAAACACAAATCTGTATATTTAAAGAACGTTTCCAGGTCTGCTCTGACCTCGTTTTCAATGGCTTTAAAATTTGCTGAAAATATAAAATGCAAAATGAAAGTTTGATATATGACATTTAAATGTCATATATCAAACTTTCATTTTGCATATTATATGTTCAACACAAACGTTTGGTCCTTGAATATACAGATTTTTGTTTTGATTGTGGTGTTATTTCCCAAAAACACATAAAACGAATCAAGAATATGTCACAAATAACATTTAGAAGACATTTTTTACGTTTCTAATATTTTTCACATTTTTAACATTTGACAATTTTGGCATTTTTGACATTTTTGTCATATTGACGTTTTTTAACATTTTTTAAATATTTTTAGCAATATGAGAATTTTGACATTTTTTACATTTTGGACATTAATGGAGTTTTTGACATTTTTGACAGTTTTGGAAATTTGTCATTTTTAACGTTATTGAAATTTTTAACATTCTTCACATTTTTGACATTTTTTAGCATTTTCGACATTTTTGACATTTCTAGCATTTTCGACATTTTTCATGTTTTTGACATCTTTCACATTTTGACATTTTTTACATTTCTGATATTTCTGACAGTTTTGATACTTTTCACGTTGTTGGCTTTTTTGACTCAATGACTTTTTCATTTTTTGACTTTCTTGACATTTTTGACAGCATAACACGCGACTATTCTCTTGTAGGAAGCGCTACTGATAAAGGTTCCCTGACCAGAAACAATATATTATATATATTGTCTTGCGTACAAAAGAATGACAAATCGAAGAGAGTAAGCAACTATTTGCGTCGATATTTTAGATGACTACTATTAACTAGAAGTTCCTAAAAAAGAAAATTGCTAAAACTTCAAAATTCTAAAGCCCTTAAAGGTATTACAGTAATTACCCTGGATCGATTTTTATTATCGTTCCAAACATTTTTCTCGTTGTGTAAAACTTTCAATACTCCCGGTTTCTCCTGACATCATTGAATGCCATATCGTCGGGAGTTTGTATTCTGTTATAAAACTAAACTTCAGAAACAACTTTTCCAACAGAACGAGAAATATAAATTCCACATTCGTTCCTAACGTTCGAACTCGATACAATACCGAAATCATTGGACGTAAAACGGATGCAAAATGTACCCGATAACTATTTGATATCCCGCATAAAATTGGAATTAAGTCGGTTTGTTCGTACACAAAGGACGACGACGGGGGTATTGTTACAAAAGGAGACAATTGCCACCGTCGAGAAGGAGAGTTCCAGCGAGAGAGATCTCATTTTCTCTCGGATACAGAGCAAGAAATGGGCCACGCCGTTACAGCACCTTACAACCTCACCTCCATGCTTGCTGCCTCTATATAACGGAGAGCAGCCAGCGAGAAAACCTGAATCGCTACGATCCATAATTTAACTCTAAATGAAAGAACAAGTAACGCGGTAGAACAGAAACGTCAAATGATATTAGAAAACTTACGAATACCAACCCGTTACAATAATTGAGAAAGGAATGAGTCAGCAAAATTGTTTTTATGTACGTCGTTCGATTTTTGAGCTAACTATGAACCGTCAAGCTATTTTGGGCGTACCAACAATTTTTAATTTTGACAGTGTTGGCACAAATTGGAACGACGCCACACGAATACTCATGCTTAGTGACATTTTTAGCATTTTTGACATTTTTGACAGTTCGGAATTTTTGACATTTATAGCATTTTTTCATTTTTACGGCATTTTTTTAATTCCAGCCATAGAGATTTCTATTTCTCATTGATATGAAGAAGAAATGAGTCACGCCGTTACGACACCTGACAATCTCACCTCTCTCCACGCTCAACAACAATTGACCGAACAATAAGAACCACCACCAGTCAATTAAGCATAAAGTAAACTACCCAAGTGAAAAGAAAAGCATCTTTTGAGTTATTGACGTTTTACACCTTTCTACACTGTACATTTTTTACACCTCACAGTTTTGACATTTTTGACAATTTCACCAATTTCCTCGTTTTCGAAATTATGGATATTTTGACATTTTTGACATATTTAACATTTTTAAAATTTTTGGCATTTTTTGAGGTTTTTCGGGGAAACTAGCACACATAGGTTCCGAATCTGGAGCCGTTCTATGTAATTGCTGTTCTCCCGTAACTCCTAGGTTAGAATGTCACCATAATTTTTTAAGGTTTAACTTCATCTGTCAGAGATATTGAATACTCTCTTCGAGGAGTCATTCTTTTGTACACAATTGTTCCTATTGTGGGAAGAGCAACTGATGAAGGTTCCCGACCAGAATCAATATACAGGGTGTTCAAAAAGTCCGAGTACGGCTGATTTACTCAGTGGGAAAGCAATATAGGTGAAAACGTTAAATGGATAACTTTTAATATTTTTCCCCAGCTACCCCATGGCCAAGGCCGCCTTGATATTTCCTTCAAGGTCATAGTCAAGATCAGGTCTATTTCTTCAAATGGGAACCCCATTTTTTATGTCGGAAATGAAAAGAGCGGAAAATTTTACGTCCAAATGTAGCCTTGACCATTTTTTTTGACATGATCTTGATGATCAAGGTCATAGTTGGGCGTTAAATTTTCCGCTCTTTTCATTTCCGACATAAAAAATTAGATTAAAAGTAATACATTTAACTTTTTCCTCTAAAATGCTTTCTCACTAAATAAATCAGCCGTACTCGGACTTTTTGAACACAGTGTATATTATATATTGTTTTGCCCACAATAGAATGACACGTCAAAGAGAATATTCAATAACTCTTTCAGGTGAAGTTTAACTTAAATAATTGTATCGTGACATTCTAACCTAGGAGTTACGGGAGAACTACAATTACACTGAACGGCTCCAGATTCGGAACCTCTGTGTGCTAGTTTCCCCGAAAGTTCTAGATGTCAGTCTTTACATCTCGCGTCTACAAATTTACCGATATGTATCAAATACTTAAATAAGTGTTCGAGATGACATTCACATGTGGGAATCGCAACTAAAGATTCCCGAAACAATATATATATAAACAACATCCATTGCGGAACACGCCACCACGATGTCACACCTAATAGACTTTGAGAACACCAGAGTACTGGCAAATATAGAACACCCGAAATCAAGACTCGTAAGAGAGGCAATTGAAATAGCGAAGAGGCCTCACAGTCTAAACGCGCGCAATGAAATTCAGAACTTATCGAATTGTTGGAAAATTCTATTAAACTCTGTACCGGCCCGGACCCGTCCAATAACAACTCAACCGGAAATAACAAATCAGCAGGCGGGAGGCGTGCCCACTGAGCGCCCAGGTCCAATCACACGCAGCCGTTCACAGTGCCAACCAATAGCCGCGGAGCCGCGACTATATAACAGCGCGAGCAGGCAGGGAAATCACCTAAAACATTTAGTGCCCGCGAAAACTTAAAAACACATATATATATATATATATATATATATTGCCTTTTGTAGAAAAGAATGACACCCCGAAGAGAGTTTTTAATTTAACATTTTTGACAATTTTGACATTCCAGTGAAGGATATCTCATTTTCTCTAAGGTACAGAGGGCATTGTCGCTATAACACCGTACAACCTCACCTCTCTGTTCGGTGCCTCTATATAAAGGAAACAAATTTATGAATTACGACAAAACATTTTAAAACATACCGGAGGAGTCTTGGTTATAACAGTAGGTATATCTACAATTTTCAGGATTACATAAAAATGTAATATAAAGTACAAGAATGTTGAAATTAAAGACAAAGAAATGGGAAGCCCATTAAGAGTATTTAAATATATATCATTTTATGGTTATTAACTACCTAAAGCTCTCAAATGGGATGCTGTTTTGTAACTGTTCGGTAAGTGATAAATTACAATGAAGGGAATTATTATGGCTTTTGTAAATATCTGTATTATCGAATTGAGTCAGTTTGAATTGCTATTGACAAGGGGGTCTGACCTAAACCCCGAAACGAAAATATACAGAACTTTCCATAACTGCACAAACATAGACATCTTCGTCAAACTTGACTTAATAGAGGAGCTGCCATAATAAGTTATTAAATTTTATTCAATACGCAACTACGAACTAGTGAAATAATGTACAAGGAACTACTATACACTCAATATATACCACAATTGAAAACATACACAACCCTAATTTGGCAGTAATATAACGGCAATGAATATTCTTTCACACATTTGAATAACCCCTAGTATGTAAAGCACTAAATTTCCATCTTGCCTAGCACAGACGTAATCAAAAAAAATGGCAACTTTATAATGGGCAAATTAACTTCCCCCAAAGAATACTTGCCGAGCTGTCATGAAAAATATATAAGTAAGGGAAATTGCTAAGAAAAATAGATCATAATCGCTTCTGTCAATTAAACGTAGAGGGGAAAATTGAAAATGAGTCACTGTGTAGGGGTGTTGAACAAGTAGAATTGAGGGTTGTACAGCCAACCCCAATTGTTGAATAAGACATTGCGTGACCCTAACCTTAACGGGATGCTGCGGAACGCCTGGGGCGATAACTCATCCGTAATTTCTCGAGAAACAGTCGATTGTTTTGATTCAGTAAGGAATTGAATGGTTTTGATTGTGCAACATATTACGTTTTAATTTACGAAGGATTCTGTCCAGACAACATATAATTCGTTTTATAACGATGTGGCGTTTTACGTCATCTTAACAAAAAATTACCTAATACAAATTCCAAAAGATGATCTTCATAAAAAAATTGAAAAACAATTAACCGACCTCAAGTCTCATGTTCTTATTGAGCGTTTACGACTACCATATTATTATCTTTCTCTATTTTGTGCTCTAAGCAGTAACACATCTGCGTTTGAGCCTGTTGCAATTATCTTAGCCAGCAAAAATTCTTGCGCCATCTATATTTTTCCTTCGATTTTCCTTTGTACACTGTCGGAAAAACTCATATCGAGATCCTCTAATTATATGTCGGAGGTATTCAAGTTTTCGTCTCATGATATTATTCAGAAGTTGTCTGTCGTGTCCATTCTTCGAAAAACTTCTTCATTTCTCGTTCTGATGGTCCCAACCCTCGTCCTAGATATTTTGAGCAATATTCTGTTTGTCCACATTTAGACCAATCAATAGAGCAAACATTAACTGATAATGTGTAAAAAATATCAGGATACCGACTGTGCCATCACAATAACAAAGATTCCTAGCGATATTTTGCTGTTTTCCACTCGCAATTAAGATTTTTTACTTTGTTATAAACAACTGAAGCAAAAAAAAGGTTTTTTTCTTAGCATGTTTATAAAATCAAAAATAATAAACTAATCTCAATGGTGTCAACAGGTCAATTGTAAAGCATGAAAATACCAATGAAATGAGCCCAGGCTCGATCCGATTGGATCATTAGTAACAGATAAAAACAAAAAATACTGAAAAATGTAGCATTTTTTTTTAATTTTATATTCGTCACTTTAGAAGCTGTAGAACTGGGCTTGTAAGAACTGATAGTAATTTACATCTATTTTATGTATGCCAAAACCAGGCGCTACCGGTTTATTAGTTTTTGAACAATTGTGATATAAAGTTTTCTGTTCACTATTTTTGCATTGTGCCCCCATGCGTCATAGATAATCAAATTTCAATTTTGAAAAAAGTGGTTGAAAGTAGAGGTGTCATTCTATAAAGCTTCTATTCTCATTTTTCACTAAATGTCTGTGAAATATATGAAAAATGTTAGCAAACATGACAAAAAATGGGCGAGCGTATGAATGGGGGAAACACGGTTGTTGAGGGGAAGCGTATAGTAATATATAGTAGAGGCACATACATAGATCGTTTTAATATTTAAAATCCTCACAAGTAAGAATTTTTCTAATGACCGCTCTCTTTCGATATTCCGTAAACCAAAAATCCACAAATTAAAGCAAAAACGAGAAACCATTTACATATAAATATATTAATAAACAAAAAGTTCTCATTTGATATAACAAAATCGAACAAATCACTCTGTATAGAAGTTTTTTTAGCGATTAGATTCTTTCACCATCTGTCAGAGTGACAGTTACTATCGATAATAATTATTGTTAGCAGTTCCCCTCAACAACCAGGTTCCTTCCCACTACTCGAACACATTCATACGCTCACCAACTGTTGGTCATTTTTACTAACATTTTTCGTATATTTCACAGACATTCAATGAAAAATGAAAATAGAGGCGTTGTAGAATGATACCTCTACTTTCAACATCTCTATTCTGAATTGATATTTGACGATCCATGTCGCATGGAGACACACTGCAAGAATAGTGGACTAAAAACTTCAGATCGCAATTATTCAAAAACTAATAAACCGATAGAGCCTGGTTTAGTCACGCATGAGGTAGATATCAATTACTATCAGTTCCCACAAGCCCAGTTCTACAACTTCGATAGGGACGAAGTTGTGATAATATAAAGAAAACCGCTAAATTTTCCAGTATTTTTTGTTTTTCCCTATTACTAAAGATCTTATCGGATCGATCCTAGGCTCATTTCATTGGTATTTCGATGCTTTACAATTCACCTGTTGACACCATTGAGATTGGTATATTAGTTTTCATTTTATAAACATGCAACGAAAAAAAACGCAATTTTCTTGTTTCAATTGTTTATAATAAAGTAAAAAACCATAGTTGCGAGTGGAAAAGGTAGCAAAATATCACTACAAATCATTCTTAATGTGATGGCACAGGCAGTATCCTGATAGTATTTTTTGCACGAAAAAATCTCTATTGATTGGTCTAATTACATATGGTTCGATATCATTTCTTTATTAAGCGTCGTGGTCTAGCACCCATACAAAAGAATTGGCCACACTTAACATTTTGTAAACTTGTGGTATTGAAAATAACGACTCTGAAATTCACTTCTCCAACGGTTCTTCGTTTAACAGTAATAGAGTCTAGCTGTCATCTACTTTACTAACAACCATATATTTAGTCCTATTTAAGTTAATAATTCTTTCCTTACAGGCTTCGTTGAGTCTGTTTACCATTTCTTGTAGATCTACAGGGTTTTCTGCTATAATGACGGTATCGTCGGCATATCTAATATTATTAACTGTTTCTCCTCCTGCTATAATTCCATAATTCCTTTCTGGCGTCTTGCGGATTCTCTGAATATGTTTTTCGAATAAATGTTGAAGAGTGTTGAGGAAAGTAGGCATCCTTGTCTCACGCCCTTCTTGATCGTGACTGACATCAAAATTGAATTCAAAAGTTGAAAATAATTAACTAAACAATAAGGAAGTAAGTAGATAATGAATATCTGTTCAAAAAGTAAGTAATAATAGCACATTCACAGTTTCTTATCAGAGTGTCCACATGCTGGAAAATCACTGAAATGTCAATGAAGCTCATGGAAAATCAGTGGAATCGAGAAGCCACCTATAAAGTCAGGAAACTATTTAAATTTTACCCTGTCTCCCAAAACGACTAGATATCGGCTAAGTTTGTTGAAACTCTGTATGTACTAGTTCTGAATTAAAAGTGTCTATTAGCACAAACTCGGGATGTCATAATTTTTAGTGACAGGTTCTCAGACTTTTATAATGTATTGAAACTAGGTTGTTTGATAGTTCTCAGCCTATGGATTAGAAATCTTAATGGACAAAATTTCGTCAATTTCTGTTCATATCCATCATATCATTTATTGATCCAAGATGACCAATAGAGTGGCCTACATTATAACCTGAATTGACCCTTAGCGACTTTTTTCTATGGGCTTACTTGGTTTACTTAACAGGTAAAAAAGGCCGCATCAAATTTGCAAAACATACATGCTTACCTTAAACTAAGTTACCCCTCGACCCTTGTTCCCGTTTAAGATTTTGGGGTTATAGCTGACTCCCGCGGGGGGTTGAAGTGGCAAGGCTGATAATATGATCAAAATATATCCGCTGTTATATGAAAATGACTCGTTCGAGAGATTAAAAAATAACAATATATGAAAAATCGGCCGTGTTTCGCTTGATTGGCCCATCCGGTGTGGGTCCCATCCATACTTAAGAATATCAATTACAAGATTTTCAGCTCTTCTCAAACCCAATGTTATACATAAAATTGCGATGTATTTTGTTTCTTGTGCTACATAAATTGTAATGGAGAGACGTACTGATGATGGTCAAGGGGAAGGGGGGGGCTATTCCCGCTATATATTGTTGACTGTAAATGCGTTTCGAACTCCTACACAGTATTTTTCCTCCCCACCGCCCAAGGAAAACGCTATTATATTTTTCAGTGAAGATACACTCCCACATTGTATTATATATTTTTTTTAAATCTATCTAAACAAAAACGCAATTGATAACAACTTTCCGCAAAAAATATTAAAAACTGCCCATTTGCAGTATCTTTGTATTGATTTTTCACACCCTCTCGAATCAATTTTATGAAATAATTATTATCTAAAGTTAACTCATAAAGCGACGAGGGTTGGAAGTGGTTAAGGTTACATTAAGGTTGCCAAATGAATAAGGGGTGGATGAATTTCAACTTAAACTTTTAATCATTTTATATTATTATCGGGGATATAAAAGACGCTTTTTCAATGGGTGGATAAAAGCAACGAAGGTTAATCCTCTTTATGAAAAATTAGGGAATTTTTAATTATTTGTTACAGAAATATATCGATCAACATTAGGCAATGAAATTGGGAAAATTTTTGGAAAAATTGTGGGAGATAATGTTACTAAATTTTATACTTAGAGACTGGCTAAACTTCAAATAGTATGACTATGGAATACAAATCAATACGGTTTTAGACAATGACTACGTTTTTGTCAATTTGAAAAAAAAAATCAAGTAGGTAAGTATTTATTATATTTAATATTATATATTAAATATAGAACAATGCACTGTTTGATACTGTGTTATTCTAAGAATATTTTTATTTTAGATAAAATGCAAAATTGTGCTATTTTGCACTAGAAAAATTCAAAATTGTATTGGACAGCACAGATTTGAAAGGCAATATTTTACTTTGTTATAGTCGAATAAGATGTTTGTAAGCATAGTTGACAATTTATTGTAGTATGGATCATTTACTAAACCTGTTGTTAATACAAGCATATCATGTAATGAGGTAATTGAAAATCATGTTGGCAGTATTTATAATGGAGGATAAGTTCACTTAAAAACAGTTGAATAGGTTAATGTAACTCCAAAAGCTACAGCACATTTTAAATTGCGTGAGAATCTGCCAAGGATGTGGAGTAAATGAAAGGGAAGGACATTTTGAGAATCACTATGTAATGTCAAATGTAGACATCAACATTCTTTCGATTTCAAAATGTGGGTAGAAACTTTAGGTATATACAAGAATAACTATTATAAATATCGTGGGTTCAAATTAAATTTATAAACTCACATTCACTTTCAGTTTCTAGAACTTTATTTGCACACAAATAATTCCAATATTTATTTATTTGCAACAGCTGATTTCTCCGAAAACAATTCGCACCGAAATATAAACTCAACTAAACCCCATGAAAAATACAACGTTCCTTTACCTTTACCTTTACCTAACTAGCGAACCCGGCAGACTTTGTACTGTCCAAATATGGCTTGGGGCTATTACCCCGGGTTCACCAAATGTTTTTTGTGCGAGCTACAGGCTCCAATTGTGAATCTAAACCATCCAGGGACCCACCCAAACATACACAAAAAAATTCATTAAAATCGTTCCAGTCGTTTAGAAGCAATGAGAACCCCATATTAGTGCCACCTACTGGGTCCAATTGTGAATCTAAACCGTCCAGAGACCCACCCAAACATACACAAAAAAATTCATTAAAATGCATCCAGTCGTTTAGAAGCAGTTAAAACCCCATCTTAGTGCCACCTACTGGGTCCAATTGTGAATCTAAACCATTCGGGGACCCACCCAAACATACACAAAAAAATTCATTAAAAACATTCCCGCCGTTTAGAAGGAGTTAGAACCCGATCTTAGTGCCACCTACCGGATTCGATTGTGAATCTAAACCAACCAAAGGCACACCCAAACATACACACAAAAAATCATTAAAATCGTTATAGCCGTTTAGGAGGAGTTAGAACCCGATCTTAATGCCACATAGCGGGTTCAATTGTGAATCTAAACCGTCCAAAGGCCCACTCAAACATACACAAAAACATTTCATTAAAATCCGTCCACCCGGCTAGAAGGAGTTAGAACCTGATCTTAGTGCCACCTATCGGGGGTTCAATTCTGAATCTAAACCATCCAGAGACCTACCGAAAAATACACAAAAAAAATCATTAAAATTTATCCAGCAGCTTAGGAGCAGCTAGAACCCGATCTTTGTGCCACCTACCGAGTCCAGTTGTGAATCTAAACCATCCAGGGACCCACCCAAACATACACAAAAAAAGTCATTAAAATCTATTCAGCCGTTTAGGAGCAGCTAGAACTCGATCTTTGTGCCACCTACCAAGTCCAATTGTGAATCTAAACCATCAAGGGACCCACCCAAACATACACACAAAAAATCATTAAAATCGTTATAGATATTTAGGAGGAGTTAGAACCCGATCTTAACGCCACCTACCGTGTTCAATTGTGAATCTAAACCGTCCAAAGACCCACAAAAACATTTCATTAAAATCCGTCCAGCCGGTTAGAAGGAGTTAGAACCTGATCTTAGTGCCACCTATCGGGTTCAATTCTGAATCTAAACCATCCAGAGACCCACCCAAACATACACAAAAAAAGTCATTAAAATTTATCCAGCCGCTTAGGAGCAGCTAGAACCCGTTCTGTGTGCCACCTACCGAGTCCAGTTGTGAATCTAAACCATCCAGGGACCCACCCAAACATACACAAAAAAAATCATTAAAATCTATTCAGCCGTTTAGGAGCAGCTAGAACTCGATCTTTGTGCCACCTACCGAGTCCAATTGTGAATCTAAACCATCCAGGGACCCACCCAAACATACACAAAAAAATTCATTAAAATCGTTCCAGTCGTTTAGAAGCAATGAGAACCCCATATTAGTGCCACCTACTGGGTCCAATTGTGAATCTAAACCATCCAGAGACCCACCCAAACAAACACAAAAAAATTCATTAAAATGCATCCAGTCGTTTAGAAGCAGTTAAAACCCCATCTTAGTGCCACCTACTGGCTCCAATTGTGAATCTAAACCATTCAAGGACCCACCCAAACATACACACAAAAAATCATTAAAATCGTTATAGCCGTTTAGGAGGAGTTAGAACCCGATCTTAACGCCACCTACCGGATTCAATTGTGAATCTAAACCGTCCAAAGACCCACTCAAACATACACAAAAACATTTAATTAAAATCCGTCCAGCCGGTTAGTAGGAGTTAGAACCTGATCTTAGTGCCACCTATCGGGTCCAATTCTGAATCTAAACCATCTAGAGACCCACCCAAACATACACAAAAAATTTCATCAAAATCAGTCCAGCCGTTTACGATTCTATAAAGGACATACAGATAAATATTCTCATTTATATATAACGATATGGAATTCTCTCGTCTTTCTGGAGGTTAGTGGAGTGTCGATGTCAACGCTTTTTTGTTCCATAGAAGATTCCGGATTGTGCCGTTTTTATTATCTCAGACGGTTAATGTTTTATTTTCATCGAAATGACTAATGTAGGAGGTGTCTCTGGTAGCGGAGAATATACATTTTGTAACAATATATTTAGACATTTGTTTACCACGGATCATTAACCTCAGAGCAATATTGAAATGCATTCCAGAATAATAATGACAAGCCAGTAGAAACACTGAATACCTTTTTGGGGGATACCATATCTCGAAAACTCCAAATGAAACTGAACTGAAATTTAGGTGAGGCGCTATTAGCAGCCCTAATTCCATTTTAATTACTTCAATATGGTTATGATTTATGGAGAGAATAAAGTATTATCAGGAACTTGTATGACATTTGCTGCTAGATATCCGGAGAAAAAGAGGCCATCAGAGAAACAATTCATATACAACATGAAAAAATTTGATTCGCACGAATGTTTAGGGACAAGACTTGGAGGTCTTTTACAGACTTTTGGTGTACTAACGAACTTAAATTCCTGAACTGAGTCCATTGTCTATCACTTTATTACATCGTGATACGAGTAAATTATATCATTCATTAAAAAACTACGCATATTCAAATTAAGAATGAGCAAATAATAGCGTCATTACCAATCAAATATATTATGCTGTGGCTGTGGAATTTCTCTGTACAGTTTTTCCTTTCCAATTGCTCTGTGGTTATCCGGTGGCAACCATTTTCAACAACGAAAGTTTCACGTACGCCCAAGTCACAACAACAATGCAAATATAACGAAAGGGAAATTAAATGATACAATACTTCCTTCAATCCGAGTCAGCATTGCTGATACTATAAACCCACAAGGCGCTCCTGATTACCATAAAACATTTCCAGAATTTCAACGAACATATTGAACTTTGTTTCAACGGTGGCGTCGAAAGATTTAGTATGCTGGAGATCTTTTAATTTATCTAATTATTCAGAAAATAATATATGTACAGGTTGTCCCAACGAAAACGAGCTATCTGGAATATTTCCCAAAGTCATTATTTTGAAAATCGCGAAAACATGTCAAAAGATTTTCGAAGGGAGAGATATTTGGCCATACTAACCGTCAATTAAATTGCACCCTCGTCAACCGAGCGCTAGGTACTCAATATTTTTAGATGGAACCCTACCATTAGTGACACATTGTTTCAAAGCCTGTTTAAAAAGAAAATTGAAATTCCAACAACATTTAAGGAAACTGCGAACTAAAACTTGATTGCTGGATATTTTTCTGATCTCTCATGTTATTGATGAATAATTTGATCAAGTGCGAGTTGGACTCGTATATTAAGGGTTCCGTACCACCTTCAAGATGAATGAATGAAAGTATATCTTTTTGTAATATTCCAGTTCCAGACAAGCAGGTAATGAATCTTTTAAAGGAAGCGTTTTAAATTTATAAAATTTAAACATTTTTATTTTCCACACATAAACTTTTTATTTAATCTGCTTCAGTATTCCCTTGATTTTTGTAAGAATACATATGTATTTAATTTTCTAATTTGGCCCCCAAAAATTAACATTAGAGTTTTATTTTACTAATCAACATTCAGGGAAACCTTTTATAATCTACTGTCTGAATTGTAGGCTGTGTAGATTGGAACATAAAGGGGAAATTAGGTCAAGTTTTAGATAATATATTTTTACACCTCTTAGACAAATTATTTAAAAATACACATTAAAAATATTTTTTTAAATTTTAGATAGTGTAGTTTCTAAAGGTAGAATTAAATCGATGTTTAATATTTTTTAAACAAATGATTTAGAAATATGAAAAAATATATGTTTGTAATTCTAATAATGAGCCTTTTATTTTATATATTACATGACGCCTTTGAAATTTTATTTTTTTTTTTTTATTTTCCATTTAATTCTATAATTTGTGTCCAAAATTAATATTGAGGTTGTCTACTCATTTTTCTTATAAATTTCAAGTGAGCCCCAGTATCCCAAATTATTTTTAAAATTTTTTGCGTTTAAAAGTTATTTTTTTTTTATTATTTTCAGTTAATTCTATAATTTTACCCGCCAAATTTGTATTAGGGCTATCTATATAAGCTTAATTTTTTTCTTTTAGATCGGAAATAAAACGGGGGAATGAGTAATTTTATTTTTGTTAAAATCATTTAAAGAATTTATTTTAAAATTTGAAAAAATGCATTTGTATGCCTCATAATAACCTCGTTGTATTGCATATTTTTTATTTTCCCATTAATTCTATAATTTGACCCCCAATATTAACTTTAGGGATTTCTTCGTATTTGTCCTGTAAACAAAAAATAAAGGTTTTATAGTTTGGGGTATAAAGGGGGAATGGGTAATTTTTTAAATATTATTTTAATATATTTTAAAATATTTATTTAAAATAAATTAAAATATTAAATTAGTGTTTGCATAATCAGCCCTTTGATTTGATATATTATTTGATCCGTTAGAAATAATTAAATTTTTTTATTTTCCATTTAATTTTACAATTTACTCTCCAAAATGAAAATTAGGGATTTCTCTTTATCTTTCCAGTAAAGTTCAGGTAAGGAGCTAGACCTCTATTTTTTTCAAAATTGTCCAGTTTATGGTTTCGGAGATAGTGAGGGGGAATGTGTAATTTTTTTATATTATTATTAATATCTTTTAATTTATTTATTTTAAAAATATGGAAAAAATAAATTTGTTTTCGTCATAATGAGCCCTTTCATTTGATATATAACATGATGCGTTAGAAACAATTTGAATTTTATATTTTCCATTTAATTCTGTAATTTGCCCCCTAAAATTAAAAGTAGAGGTTTCTCCTTATTTTTCCAGTAAATTTCAGTTCAGACCCTATACCTCTAATTTTTTTCAAAACTTTACGTTTCATAGTTTCGGAAATGAGTGGTAAATAGGTAAATTTTGGTATATTTTCGTTAATATCTTTTTAACAATTTTTTTCAAATATGAAAAAAATATATTTGTGTTCCTCAGAATGGGACCTTTCATTTGGTATATTACATGATGCGTTTGAAAAATTTAATTTTTTATTATTAAATTTTCATTTATTTCTATAATTTGCCCCCCAAAATTAATATTAATGATTTGTCCATATTTTTTCTGTAAAGTTCGCGCAACGATCTATATTTCTTATTTTTTTCAAAATTTTAGGCTCAGTAGTTTCGGAGATCCGGGGGGAAAAGGTCGATTTTTTTAGTTTTTTTCCCCCAGAAGTACCCCTAAAATCAAAATTTCTTCATTTACGATATGTACTCCTGATCGGATCAATAAACTATACATTGATACCAAATTTCAACCTCTTCCGTCCAGTAGTTTAGGAGAAAATTCCTGTGATGTGACAGAGGCAGAAATCCGGCGTGATATTATAAGGTTATCCGTATATTGTATTTACGGAACCCTACAAAATCTTAAAAATAAAAACAAAAGCAAAGAATCTTTTTTTCTGCAACAATTAAATACTTTTTATGAAGTCGAAGCCATGTTAAAGTGAAAATAATTGTGGAAGTACACTTGAGTTGTACTTTGCAACTATGCGGTTCAACTTAACACCGACTTCAGTAAAGTATATTATAAGTTTAAGCTTTTAAGAAAAAATATATAATATTGCTTTTTAATTAATTTTAAATTATAAAAGGAACTTAAATTCCATTGATTTTTTTTTAATAGCTTATTATTCTTTAAAATTTATTGATTATCATATACAGTTCCACTACTTCCTCCCATTACTTGTTTTTTTTTAATATATTTCATTTCATTCCAAGTTTCATTCCCAATATTGCCAGAAGAAAAAAAACTGATAAACATAATTATTTTAAAAAGTAAACTGCTTTTTAGACATCAATCAATAAATCAAATCTATCTCAACAAAGAGTGTATTAAAGTAATACCTAATCCAACGTCTGTAAGGCATCGATCTTAAATTTAAGCTCTATTATCTTTGCTACAATTTTCCAATAAAACCGCTAATTACTAATTACTGTTCGCACTGACGACTGCTGATACCTATGTTTACATCATTGTTGGTATACAAACCGCCCGATATAATTTGAATGCGATCTATATGGAATTAACTTCGTCATGACAATTTTCCCCAAAATTAATATGCAAATTTATTCACTTCAATGCGTTCTCCCACTACAGGCACTATCTTCACGTTGATAATTAATAACTGTACTGATAAAAAGTAAGGACAATTAAGCAATTTCATCAGTATATAAATGGTCATTAAAGAAGTGCTCAACTGAAGCTCAAGAAACAACAGAGCTGAACAAGTTAAAATCAAAGAAATACGCCATGGAATTTGTCATTGGGGGTTTGGCAGCTGCTAGTGCTGGGTTTTTCACTAACCCCTTGGAGGTTATCAAACATCAGATGGAGTTGAACAAGAAAAGTCAGATCAACGCCAGCGTTAAAAAGAAACATTTCTTGAACGTTGGATATGAAATTGCTAAAGAAGAAGGTTGGATTAATTTGCAGAAAGGGCTCTCACCAGCGCTAGGGGCTCATCTGGTCAGTTACGGTATTAAACTGGGTAAGTCTTTTAGTTAACAGCTGTGTTTATTTTATATATACAATGGAAAAGTAAATTTACAAATATTTTTACGAAAGTTTTTAAAATGGGAACTTTTTTGCAATTATGTGTGTTCCATTTTGAGGTTTATTTTGTTTTTATAGTACTAATTCGGATTTATCGAAACAGTATTTTACTATTTAATCAGTAGTACGTTTATTGATATATTCTTTTGATTTTTTTAACATTTTTTCCTATAATAATAAATAAAGAAGTTCAAAAAATGGCAAGACCTCTCAATTTTTTCGTCCAGCATCGATTTGTAAAAAAAATGGGATTAGACTCATTTCACCCTCTAATTCATTTTCTATATCGTGCCTTTTTATTTTTTAAGGGTGGAGTCTACCCCTAAAATAGCATTTGAACCTTAATATAGGTAGAATTTGGTTTGGATTAGTTAAATAAGGATTGTTTTATGCTTTAGGTTACAATTTCATAATGTTTCAACTGTTAAAAACCAACCATTATTAGAGCTTAATGTAAAAGAAAGTATTACTCCTGAAAATATAATTTCATCTTCCATCGATTTGCACAAAAATCTGAAATTAGGCTGGCTGGTCTCACCCTATACTTCGAATTCTATATCATGCTTATGGGCACTGTTTATTTTTTATAAAATAACATTGTAAGTCTTAATATGTGTAAAATTTGGTTTGGATTTGTTAATTATTGATGGTTTTTTGCTTTAGGATATAATATCATAATATTTCAACCCTTAGAAATCACCCTTAATAAAAATCTATAAATTAACATAGTTCTTTCATTTTTGGCGGTAAAAAGTTTTTTCGAAAACTGTTTGTAGTGATCGCTAGTAAATAGAGATTTTAAACCGTTAAATCTCGCCAAATATTCACTGTACAGAAAATCTCGGCACGCCAAAAATTTTAGTAATTGAAAAAGCTACAATTTAATACTGTATCATTTTTTCGTATGTCCAATATTTACGGAGATATTTTGAAGAAAATGTTGAAAAATACTAAATTGCATAAAATCGTCTACTATTAAAACTCCATTTTTTCTAAAATTAGGCACTTTATGTTGGTCAAACTTCTTTGGTGTATCGATAATACATATATAAAGAGGTTCAGAGAAGGGTAAAGATCAATTTTAATTAGGGGGCAATTAGGGGGTTGTTTTCACAGATTTTTTCGTAGAGAAAAAGTAGGTACCCACCTTATTTTGATCATAACTTGCTCAATTTTCATGCTAGAGACTTTGTTTTTAAAAGGTCTAATTATATACTTTTAAAAAGATTATATAAGTTTTCTTCGAAAAATGAAAAGTTTTCTCGTTATTTGGCTTTGAATCTTCCAAATTATGCATTGACTATAAAAAACAAACTATTAATATGCCATATGTAGGTTGGCTTTGGTAGTAGAGAAATTATAAAAAAGTATTTTGGTTGCTTTTTTAAAAACTGCAATTTTGCTGTCTACAGTTTTGTTATTAAAATGCATTTTTAGGTTTAACTCGAAGAATATTAGTTGTACGAAGAAAGCGTAATATAAAATGATCCTTGAGTCTTCTGTGAAAATTTCAAATAAATCCATGCTGAACGAAAAAATTGCCAGCCCAAATGCTTCATTTCCTGTACTACTACATTTATTAGATCTTTCTCTGAAAACACTTGAACCATCATCCTTCATGAGAGAAATTTATATCGCATCTTTTTTCGTGAGGCAATTTGTAAAAATTTTGAAAAATACCTTTCAAGTTATTTAATTCGTAGTCAAATATTTTGTCATTATTGATGTTCACTAATTTTTTACGTTTGATATTCTAGTTTTTTAAATATTTTTTGATATTTGTGGCACTTTTTATATTATTCGCACTTTAAGGTTTTTAATAAATTTGGCATGTATTACATTTTAAGTATTGAAAAATTCTTGTTTTATTTATTATTTCCTACATTTTGATTTTTTTACCATTTGCATTTTAAATTATTGCCATTTTTTATATTTTTGAGATTTTTTCCATTTTATATATTTTTACAATTCTAAGGTTTCTTGATATGTGTCATTAACTATAGCGGTTTTTTAATTCGTCATTTGATAATTCAATTTGTCATCTGTTAATTTTCATATTTCTGACATTTTTTAGATTTTCTGGAGATTTCATCAATTTTTTTCAAAATACTTTACCACAGCTGGCATATATTTCATATTGGCATAATGTTTTTTCATTTAAAGAATAAAATAAATCTCCCCAAAATTAAGCATTTTGCAAAAAATGAAATAATTGATTTTTTTCATGTAAGGAAAGCCTATCTAAACTATGCCTGTATCACTTTTTGATTTTGACAAATTCATTTTCTTCGAGAAGACTGGAAACCCGAGCTCCTTTTAGAATTGCATCTAATAACTTAAAAAATTATTCCTATAATAATTGCCATGCTTGTATTATTTAAAAATTCGAAAAAAAAATACCCTCCTGCCCCCCGCCAACTCTGATTCTCGCAAAATGATAGAAATGCCTTTAATTTGTAAACACTTTAGGGAATAGAGGATATATTCTTTCTAATATAATACATGTATGTACTTTCTGTTTCCAAAATACGGTATTTTCATAAAAACAAAAGAAGCCCCATTTCCCCCACCAAATAAAGAATCAAGAAGGTATTAACATTTAGTTTCTCATCCCTGTAATAGTTTTAGGTCAGAGCAATAGTGAATTGTTTAGAAACTAGTTCTTCACCTACAGATAATTAAAGATAATTCAAAATGTATATCAATTCTATACCCGGATTACTGGCTATCGTTTACGTTCGTGCTCTGAAAAAAATCAGATAGCCTGTAAACAAACAAATACATTTCCTTTACTTGTTACCAACTTGTATCAACCTCAAATCTGGACTCCTTTTGGGTTAATTTCTACCCACAAACACAAAGGTTACTTACTATTTTTTTAAATATACACCCTTTCTTTTAAGCACAACTTTGGTGTCATGTACCAAAAAAAAAAACATAAAAAGAGTGAATGAATCAATGAATGAACTTTATTGAGCAAAAAATGGTAATTCATACAATACATCTGCAAAAAAAATATAATTAAACTGAACAATTTCATACATTACAAATCTACAATTAAATTAATGAATTTCATTCATTGCTTCTTTAATATAATTACATATTGGAAGAAATTTTTCTTAAATATTTTAAATAATTACATAATTTTATTGATTCAGGTAGGTTATTGTACATCACCAAATCTTTTGTCAAAACAGTGTTTCTGGCCTTGCAAGTATTTTAATTACAGATATAAAAAAGCAGTGCTATTTCTTGTTTCATTGCAATGAATTTGGTATATTTTCAATCATTAACAAATAAGCCTCAGAAAACAATAATTTTAACCATAATTTTCTATATTAGTATTATTATTGTAATTTTAACTAATAGACTTTTAAAACATGTCACGTTATTTAGTTATTAATTGGTTTTGGTATGTTTATTTAAGATGAAGGTACGTCTGAAATACCTTAACCTAAAATCGCTACCTCATAATACCAGATGCAGCTAATGTTTACAAATTTAGAACCTGTATTCCTCTCCCGTACTTTTTTTTTCTACAAGGAACTTGATAAACCATTTTTTTGGTTTTACTGGGTGGTTCAGAAAATGATAGACAATCAAGTTATATTGGGTGACCAATACCCAGAAGCATGTATAGGGTGATTGCATTATAGTGTGAGCTAGAGTTATACTTATACAGAGTGGTCCAAATAATTCACATTAGAGAGAACTTAAAAAAGTTTGAAAAAAATTTAAATACCATAATAATTATTGTCTGGTAGGACTTTACTAATTGGGGAAGTGTAAAACATTCCATTTTATCTTCTACCACCCTAAAATACTTTAACCTCTTCCAGGTACATATCAATTTGGCCAAAACAGAGGCCTCACAACGAATAGTGATGGTGAAGTCAATGTCACCAAAAGTATCCTAATGAGCAGCATGGGAGGACTAGGAGGCCAATATCTCTCAAGTCCCTTTTATTTAGTAAAAACTGTCCACGATATCGACAATGCCCAAAATAATGGAAACAACGATAAGAAAAACAGCAGCTGTATGGATGCGGTTAAGAAAATATACAAGGAACAAGGAGTAAGTTATGTCTTCCCTTTATAATATTTCATATTTAGTAACTTTGTGACAATAAAATAATTTATTGCCTTATATTATGTAGTAAATCTAAACTAAACTAATAAGAATTTTTAAATAAGAATGTTTGAATAAAGTCTGTTCGTCTTAATTGATTAATCAAAGTTGAAAATGCCCTTGTTCAAAACGGGTGATGACACATCATAAGAAAAATTATACCAGAGATAGGTCGTCATATCAAAAACACAACAAATACAGTAGAAGTCTTTAAAAAATGATTTTGTTGATAATTTATGTAATTTTGTAGAATTTGTTTGTTTTTGTTGGGCAACATAGGGTAACAGGCTCCACATAATAGCATGACCCTTTAGATTTAGATGATAAATTTTGACAATATTATACGCAGAGTTATTGAAATTGAAAATGTATTAAAACAGTAAACATAGATTCACCTTGGCGCCTCTTTGTGCCTCTTTACATGTCAAACACAACTCTCATATCTTGGTTGATCTTTTACGACAGAGTCATTCTGATTTCTACAAAAATCCGATTTACACCTCCCCTGTAAGCCACAACCTGCCGTTTCCCTCAGGGGCGGATCCAGACACGTGCCACCAGACGGGAATCTTGTACTAAATTTATCAAAGTATAATATCAAACTGTTATGTGGTTTAAACCCATAGAGGTGACCTTCTTCTAGGCCCTTGGAGTTAAGATTACCTTGTTTTAATATTAAATTTACTAACTTTCAGGCTCTCGAAGGGGGCGATCGCCCCTATCACCCCCTCCTTGGATCCGCCCATGGTTTCCCTAGTACCCAAACCAAAAGCTCCCTTTGCTCAAGATAGATTTTCATGTTTGTTCGCTGTTACTTTCTTTGTTACTCGTTTTATGTAACGCTAGGTATTACAATGAATGGTTAGCAGGACAATTTTGAAAATTTTCCCAACTTACTGGTTCTATTTTACAGAAAGTCTTTCTCAACAAACTTCTAATGTGAAAACACTATCAACAATATAAGTCTTCCTGTGCACGACGGGTGAACCAGTCTTAAGGGAAGATGTTAATTGTGAACCACACTTAAATCTCAAGTTTGGTGTGACATTTCTTGGGACGTTTCTAACATTCAATCGTTGACTAATGCAATAATGCATGGGTACTCCAATGAGCAGCCTTTTATGAAAGTGGGCGTTCAAATCAAAATGCATGTCATGAAATTAGTGATTTTTTGGTCGGCATAATAGATCAAAAATGTGCCTACCACACTTTCATCTCAGTGGATTCATCAACAAGGAGAATTCCGCATTTGGGCAAATGAGAATCTAAAAGTGATGGTGGAAATGCTGATGCATTCTCAAAGAATGACTGTTTTGTGCAGCTTACGGACTGGCGGCATCATCGGGCTGTACTTCTTAGAAAAGGAGGTCGGCCAGGCAGCTATAGTGAATGGTGTTCGCTATCTCGAGATGATAAAAAACTTTTTATGGACGATATGTGGTTCCAACAAGATGGTGCCACTTGCCACACAACTAGCGAAACAATGACTCATTTGCGCTAAAAATTTAATAGCCCTGTTTTCTGATGATGTCAATTGACCGCCTAGATCATGCGATGTGACACCGTTGGACATCTTTCTCTGGTGTAATCTGAAAGAAAAGGTGTACGTGGATAAGCCTACAATAATTCAAGAACTAAAGGATTAGATAACTCGGCACATTAACGATATTGAACCTCAATTATTCCTCAGCGTCATCGAAAATATAGACCATCAAATGGAAGTGTCCAGCAGCAGTCGTAGCGAGCATTTGGGCTATATGTTGTTCCACAAATAATTGCTATCAACTCTTATTGATAGTTCCTTCTTTAATGTATATGTAGGTCTGAAGCTAGGAATCTTCAACTTAAGGGAACCCTTAATCTAAATGATCATAGTAGATATTGGGGCAGTTATAAGGTCTCCTCGCCTTTTTTCTATTTGAGACGACGATTCTGGTGGGCTGGGACTTGACGACTGTGGGATCGGTTATACAAGATTATCTGCTCAGATTGAAAAAATCGAAATTTAAAGTGAAAAGACATACACGTTGCTCGCCAGATTGGGGATGTACCGTGAGGGCAGTGTCATCTGTCAAACAGAAAACATGAAAATCCACAGAACACAAACTGGTGCCCGACATCCACCAGCAGGATCAACTAACATTATTACAACAAACACTCGTTAGTCAGTCGTGAACAAGATGAGTAAAACATAACAACAATCAACTCAACGCCACCAAACGATCAACTCTAATCACCAAGAAACAACAAAATGGGCAAGGATGTGTAAACTGTAACTGTATCTGAATAAAAAATGAAATCTGCTGTCAAACACTACCAAAATACTAGTGGATAAACTCATACAAGAAAGCGCATTTAGTCACTGAAAATTAGCAAAAAAATTAACACCAAATAGTTTAACAAAATGTAATATGGCCAGAGAATACACAGACAACGAGACGGCAACATCAAAATGAACGTAAACGCAAATTTTACAATTTAGTTAGTCACTTGTCATTGTCACATTTATTTGATATTCTCCAAAATTCGCTAAATACATTTTAAGGCATATTTAATTTAAAAAACTGGCAACGACTCAAGGACTACAAAATCTATTCGGTAGCTTCTTAAGAAAACAGCGACATGTTTTAGCGGTTAAATCAATAATTTGTTATCATGGGCAACTCTACCACGGGTTCTATTTCGTTATCGACTCTAGATGTCAGTAATCATGTAAGATTGGTATACTTTATTTGAAAAAGAAGCACAGAAACTACCGAAATATATGTTAACCTGGAGACTTTTGGTATTGATGTTTAAGGATCAATGGCAAAATGACCTAAAATCTCAAACTGTTCAGCTTCAGTTTAAAATCCCTTTTGAATTTAAACTTCTAGAAGTGATGTTCACCCCCGCTTAGGGGTTGAAACCGCAAGGTGACTGATACATGTAAAATGTGTCCCCATGTATCTTTTAAAGATATTTTAAAAGTTTCTTGAGGTGGCTAGTTTTGAAATGAAAGCGCTGTATATGGCTGCAACTCTTAAATGTTGACTAAAAATAACTTTATATTTCAATAAAAATACACAACTTCTGAGATATCTCGTGAGACCATCGAATTATTGCAAGAAAAAACCGCCTGAGCGTAACGTATCCAGAAATGCAAATAGAAATTGGACAGCAAGATCCTGTATATGCCACGTTTAGACGTTTTTCTATGGCGCTATTAGATGATATTTCTAAAAGACCATTTTTAAGTACCATCCGTGAAGACTTCTTTTGTAGAACTAAAAAAAAATAAAAACAGGGGAATAAAAATTTGCCAATGGCGAAATTGTCCAAATATTACTGTTTAAAAAAGCATATTTAAGTATTTAAACCCCTGTATCTTAACAGCAACTAAGCACTTTAAGGAGACCTGAAGCCTACATCACAATTCATGAATTCACACTAGGTCAATTTTTTGGTGTGGTGCCTTGTTGTTCGCATATACCAACACCCTGTATAAATGTATGATTTACTAATTACATGATTCAATTTCTGTACAATTGTTTCTCAATTCTTGTAGGTTAAAATCCACTTATACTAAACAGGAAACTATACGATAATTTGAAAAACTGCAAACGGTTGAGATAAATTGAAGACGGTTAATTAGTAAAATTATCAGTTTAATTTAATTATTTATCAGTTCCAGACAGCTTCTGAATATTTCCTCTAATTAATGCAAAATCTAGGAAAATTTTGATCTAAAAGCATTGATAACAGTGAGTGATATTATTATTAACTGTCTGGATATTAAACGTGACTCAAGCAGACATCACTTGATCGGTTCATGATATTTAATTACCAATCAGTCTGGAACAAATTTATATACAAAATAAAACGAATAATTTTTTGATATTCATTTTAACACGTTTTTATTCGTGTGAGTTATAATTTCCTAAGTTATTGTAATGTTTTTATTTTCACAATCAAGTTCTTGGATTTATTTAAAAACACAGTCCATTTCGCTCTAATTTATTTCCACTCCTATAATTTATATTCTCACAACTATTTACAATTTATCTAGAACACCTGTGTTTACTAAACTGCAGTTGAATACTGAATGAATCCTTCCATCAGCTCCTCGTATTTATATATTTCTTCTCGGAATTTTCCAGAAGGTCAAAGAGCCGCCGAGAAATTTCCTTCAATGACTCTCAAGTTCTTCGAGAACTTATCAAAGCGAGCCGCCGACCTCGATGCGCCAGACGAACAACATTTCGGATTCCCCGAAATATCGGATGAATGCCGATTTCACAAATTGTCGGATGAATTCCTGTAACATTATTTTACCTCGAAAGATTTAAACAAGTTTAGTAACAACGTAAATATATTTTGTCATGAAATGTTCTGATTACTCTCAAGAAAAGGGAATCCCTATACAAATTGTACCTAAATAATAACACGAAAAAAAATCAACTGCAGTTCTTACTCGCAAATTATCTACGACAACTTTGAAAACGGCGCAATGTAGTTTTCAAAGCAAGGTCCTTCATCAATGCCACTACCTTGAAAGGAGTGAAATCTCTCGTTGTTTCTCTGAAACTTCCTATTAGAAAATAAATTAATACATAATTTTTTAACTCACTAAAATATGTTTACTTTCCTTTTCAGTTAAGAGGATTCTTCAGAGGAGCAACAGCGTCTCTGCCAAGAGCATTCATCGGCACCACTCAGTTGACTTCTTTTGCTGTTGCCAAAGAATGTTTAAACGAAATGGAGATGTTCAAAGAAAATAAGTTGGCAACAACTATGGTTGCAGGAATTGTAGCAGGAGTTGTCCTTAGTATGGCGACTACGCCATTCGATGTTGTTTTGACCAGCATGTACAAACAAGGTACGAAATTTCTGTTTTGTATTATTCATTTTTCTTTAGGTACTGACTTCGTTCCATATGTACAAGATATCGACAATGCAATGGATAATCATTGTCAAATGAATGTTGTGTTGATGTGTGCATGGCAACCTTTTATATTTCATTAAATCATACTTGCAAAATAGAGTACAATATCTCACAGGTTGGGAAAAAACGAACAATCTAATTGCAATAAAGTTACATCTGGTATTCCCCAAGGGTCCCACCTCGGACCACTTCTTTCCTGTTTCTTTAGAAATAGACCATATGTTGATGGTCTTAAGGTCTGTCATACTGTAGAAAATATAGAAGTCTGGCATCACTTGCAAGTTGATTTTAATAGATTTGAGCTTATTGTATCTGTAATAAATTAGTATTAAATCTGGAAAAATGTAAATAAGTCACATTTTCAACATTAAGACATAATATTCCTCTTCATTACGCACTTAGCATTAATATTTTACATGTAACAAACTCCAAGGACCTTGGCATAACATTAGATTCCAAACTTTTAGTTGAATTGTATGTTGAGAATATTGTTTGAAAGGCCGATCTCAACCTAGAATTTAGTTTAAGATTTACCAACGATTTCTCTTCTGTAGAAGGCCTTAATTGTTCTTTAGAACTCTTTAGTTAGAACCACACTTACGTGAAACGAATACAAGTCAAATTCATTAATTAATTTCAATTATCGGTAATATTGTTATAACACAGTATTGCACCCTAACACCAACGCCGTTTCAGCAACTCTAAGTTGTCATCATCAAGGAGTAAATTTGCAAATTGTCAATAAAAATCAGGTTGATGCTGCATTTGACCTATTTTCTTCTGGCAATTATTGAATACTTAAATTTAACAAAGTTTAATTAAGAATAGCAAATGTTGAAATTATATAGATATCCTGAGATTTACTATAAATTGTCCGATCTGGCAACTCAAACACTAAACAACTTGGTAAACATTCAAATAAATAATTACAATGTATTTGGTTTTCTTTTTCAGCTATTGGGGTGAAACAACCAGGCGATCGCTACAACGGTTACCTTGACTGTATGAAAAAAATCTACACTTCAAAAGGTTTAAAACCATTCTACAGTGGAATAGGCTCGCTATACATGAAAATTGGTACACACACGATGCTTTGCCTAGTATTTTGGGAGGAATTCAAAGGATTTTACGAAAAACACAAGGACCTTGAATACATGGAACAAAAGAAACTTCATCCTGTACCAGTGGATGGGTTTTATGAGAAGATTGGTTTTCTAAGTAGGGAGCAGCACAGTTATACTCACATTTTTGAAGATCACATAGACAAAGATCACACGATCAGCGTTTACTGGAACTGAAATCGAAAATGAAAGAACTAAACAATATATACTGATCACTTTGATATTTTTATAAATATTTTTAGATTTTATTTCTACGTTTTAACATATACAGTGTGACATATTTGTTTTCGGGTTACCTACTGTAAATTGTTCATTTATTGTGCGATGTTGACAGATCTTTTATATCACTAAGGTAGATGAACTCACTTTTTGGGCAGAACGGTTCACATCAGTTTTTGTGAAAATATTTATATGGACATCTAACATTTTTTGAGAAAAAAAAATTTAAACGCCTATGGTGTGTCCGTCTCACAAATTGGGCTCCTGCAAAAGTTCTTTATAAATATTGAAGTAATGATGATTTTATAGCACATTCTAATTTTTATAAATTTTTGGGTTATCCCGTTTTATATAAGTTTTTTAGTTTTGTGAGTCGTTTCACGCATGTTTATGGTTACCTAGTTCATTTCTTTATTATTGTATTGTGGAAGTTTGTGGCTAAGTTTTGTTTTAATACTCCCCACAGAAGAAATCGAATGACGTCAAGTCTGGCGATCGTAGAGGCCACTCCATCTAAAGATTGTTTTACAATTTTTAAAATGGTAAGTTGGCCGTTCTTTAAAAAAACATCTTTATAAATAAGATTTCATAGCAATACTATAATCGTTTTTCCTCATCCCCAGTTCCAAACTATGCAAAATTTTGGACTTTTAACACTTTCTCTAGGACTATTCTAGACAGTGGTCAGAGTTACACATCTGTCCCCTTGTCTACGATTTAAAAATACTCATGCACTAGAAGACGTACATTTTCTGAGAACTTAAGTTTTCGCGGCCAGAGTCATAGCTGATTCTGATTTTTCCGGATTTGGACCGCACCATTTTTTCGAATTAATTTAATTATTTATCTGAACCAACACATTTTCTATTTTGTATGACTTAAATTTTCCCTAATATTAATTATAAACACTATAAGAGCTGTTTTCAATAACTTTTTACACCTTTCGATTACTTTTTTGGAAACCATATTAATGTAGATTTTTAGAACGGAGATAAATTTATTGGCATACCAAAAAAATTTGATAATAGTCCTAAAAAGAGAGAAAAATTGATGTGTTCAAAAACAGAGATACAAATAAATCAGTCAAAATGGCACAATAAATTACTATTAATAAGGGGATAACACTGTATAATATTAATATTAAAGTCAGCTACTGTTCTGCTGCCTAAGTAGAAGCAAAATATATGTGATTAATTTAGTTCCTATTATCAATAATCAAATAGTTTCTAATATTTATAATATTCAAAATTGGCTACAAAAAATGTATGATTATAACATTTCAAGTATCTTTTTTTGTGAATAATAAATAACAAAAATAAAACTTCCAATGTTTCTTTTACAGATTTCCTCCTCTTTCCTAATTTTGTGGCAGAATTCCAGGACAATGGTTCGCGCGTTCTAGACTAGACACCACGAAGCACTAATTTATTTCTACTTTTTATTTAAAGTTACGATCCTGCAGCCGTATTCGTTAACTCGTTATGAGTCGAAACGAAACGGAACGTTATAGTTTTGTTAGTAGAGAGCAGTTGTCATTAAGTCCAACGATTAGAAAGATTCCTCGCCAATCGAGTGTCGGCACAGCCAACTGTCAACATCGCTGATTGGTGGAGAACTATTGGAATTAATGGAGGATATGTTTACGCACGATACACTTATAACGGTATGCCGATGCGCATCCAGCAGTCTGGTATGACGTCACGTTGGAGTCAAAATTTAAAATTCTTAAAGCTAAACACATAAGAGAGTAGCGTTTTCGTATCAATAATTAATTTCAAAGACCTATTTTGTAATACAACTGAATTGGATATATTATCGAACATGTGTAACAGTTAATGATTGAATGTAAATGTTATTTTCCACTCAATTATTATAAAATGAAATGAACATTTTTGTTTTCGATAAAACCGATTTATTTTTATTCATTTGCTGAAGGAGATATGATGGTAATTTTCTTCTGGTCAACATTTACCTTTCAAAAATACTTATACCTATCATGTAAAAAGTACCAAATATTTAAAAACATCTGTTAACAATAAAAATTCTACCTATATTGTATTTGACTTGATTCTTTTTTAAAACATTAACATTATCGTTAATAACAAAAGTATTCAGGTGGTTCTATTTTCTGTTAATTAGATTTTTGTTGAACTAGTATTTCAACAACTACAGGGAGAATTAAATCACATATAGAATAAATAAAACGACAGTGTCGAATGCGAATTATTTTTTATTTGTTAATTTATATAGTTTTTTTCCAATTTTCTTTGGCAGTTGCTGTAACTTATTCTACGGTTCATCTCTCGTAGTCTAATATATGTTCTTGTCCTACTTAAACAAAGAATTACTTCATATGGCACTGATGTTTTTGGTAAGCGATGTAAGCTTCTTTCAGCTAAACTATGGAAGATATTTTCCTCGTTACTTAAAGAATTTCTATGCATTTGGTAATATTCTGCTTCTATAATTTGAGCTACTAGCCAAAGATCATCGTTAGGGCGTAAAAGAGAACCAATCGATATTTTGTCTAACCAGTCAGGTATTCTGGAGCAATTTAACTTTTCTGTAGAAACCCCTAGAGAATATTTCTTCTTGAAATTATAGGCTACATAACCTGCAACATACTGTAAACATTCCAGGCTATTTTTTTCTTTAATTTCATAATTCTTCATCAACTCATTTCTAGTTAAATCCTCTTGTAAGTAATCTGGTTCTACAAATGCAAAGTCTTGTTCTTCATACTGTGATTGAATAATTTCTTTTGGTCCAATCAAATCGGACAGCATTTTTTGTGTTAAGCAAACATCTTCAGTATCTGACACTTTACTTGTGGATGGTTCTGTTTCATCTAAAACATTCAGTAGACATGACTCTCCTACTTCCACGGTATTTCTGTTTTCTGTAAAAATAGTCAATAGTCTTTGCCTCATAGAAACTTCAAAACAATTCTCCTCAAAATGTAAAGAACATATACGGGCTAAAATTAAAAAAAAACAGCAACAATAAAAAAACTATAAGATTAGCATTTGTATTAAAACAGTAAGAGTGAACTCTTTACTTACCATTTTTTAAATTGATTTTATCTTTTCGATAACAAGAATTTATCCATTGTTTCGCTAAATCTTCATTTTTTGGAAATCCAAAATATTTAGACCCGGAACCTAGCTTAGTTCATATATTCATATATTCATATATATATATATATATATATATATATATATATATATATATATATATATATATATATATATATGCTTCTTATGACCGACTATACTGCCATAGAACTGTCATTATACTAACAAGATAGGTATTCTCGGCAGCCATGTTGGATCCAAGTGCCACTTTTACACTATGTTCAGTATGTTTGCAATATAGTTGGACTGTCTAACTTATATACGAATTAATCACTTGTCTGCTCTGCTTTTTGCTATTGAGTACACAGAAAGGCTAGCATCGTGTCGGATGATTAAAGTGCAACATTTGTCATGAACTCTGAAGGTTGTGTAACTCATTATGGTCGAGAAGTCACGGAACATTATGTCACATAACCCCAAAAGGTCATGCAAAAAACGATTCTGTCATAAAACATATAATAAATCTGCGTTCTAACGTAACTTCATAATATTATAACGAGTTATAGAATCCCTATGCAGCAAACAATAACCCTATAGCTAATCAAACGGTATTCCTGGGGTCGCTTTGTGTATTTCATGGAATTGTCTGTCGCATATTCGCACGTTTAATGCAAAAGTTACTACTATTTTAAACCAATTTTCCGGCATTATAATGAAAATTCAGATAGACAAATTGAAATGCATTGCACGAACTTTAAAAATATCTTTACCATATCCTGATCCGACCAGCCTGGTTAATATAGTGTGTTTTGTAAAATATTAGCTCTAAATTATTTAAATTACAATTGTTAAAAACCAATTATTCGACAGTATCCATCTAGAGTTCACATAACCCTAACATTATAAACTATCAGAAAAATATGCATTTTTTAAAAAATCCACTTTTTACGACTTCCGACTTTTCTTGGTGCAAAATGATCCCAACAGGACTTATAATAGCTCATTAAGAAAGATTTCTGATTATTTGCAACTTTTGACAGTATTACGATCCCTTCATTACTTCTCATATTATAAACAAAAACAATATAAATCCATGTTTTTATAATTTAAGTAATTTATTTCTAGAATTTGCTGTTATAATTTTTTCAATTATTCCCAATATTCAATCAATTTTTTAGAATATTTTGTTTTATAAACTGGTATAACAATGAATTAAAAAAATGTGCAACTGATGCCGCCCTCTTACGACAGAAAACAAGTTCCAACAAATAAAGTGAAATGAGAAGAAATATTCTAGATAGACGCCTGTACGACTTTAAAACAAAAGACAATATATTACTGGCTATTAAAACGCCATGTTTCCTAAAACTCCTAAAATTTTCACTAAAGCATAATAATTGTAAACAATTCTCTCACTCCGTTATTACAATCACCCTCCATTTCAGTAACTCATTGGCTTTTATTTGTTGAAAGTTGAAAATATTTATGGGACAAATAAATCTTTTGACAGAACATGCCCGTTCGCTGTTAGTTACAGCGCTGCGCTAGTTTTGGGGGTTATTTGTTGCTTTTATTCACTCGCAATATTCGACGACAATAATTCAAGTAATGATGAAAAATTCAAAAGAACGGAATTCGATTAAACGATACTTTTGAAATCCGGATAAATATGGATGTGTGTTTTGTTTAGTGCCAATTTAATTACTTAATTTTCTCTTTATTATTTACTTGGATAGTTTTAGGAATGGTACATAGCACTGTCTATTTATTTGTTATTTTGTTCAAGGATCAAATAAAGAGTAGTTAACCTGTTTTATCAAACTTTTTTGGTGAAACGCCCGTGATCTGACTTAGAATGTGGTACATAATTTATCACAACACCTGGGCTGCAGTGGGGAAACCCAACATTGTTCTGAGAAATCCAGGTACGACACCTATATTCTCCCAGTTCTCCCTGATGGCATGGAAACCATGAAATTCGTCAGCAAAAACATTAAGAACACCTCAAAGAGTTATAGAAAGGGCTATATTGGGATTCTCCCTAAGAAACCAGAGAGAGAGAGAGAGAGAGAGAGAGACGTCCGGTACCTACTCTTCTCCGATTTTGGATATTATCAAACGACCCTTGAAATCTCATAACAATAGTTCAACTTCTGTTAGTGCTGTTAGTGATTTCTCAAATTGAAAAACCCTCTTCCCGTAAAGCAGTAAGTCACTTAGCAGGCGATACATTCAGCGTACACTTACTCTAGGCATGATAACATTACAAAACATCGATTTTGGATCCAATCAGTTTGCTTTTTAACCGACTTCCAAAAAGGAGGAGGTTATAAATTTTGATCATTTAAGCATTATGGTAAGTAAAATTACGGAAAGGTAGCATATAATTGTCTATAACATAAGATTTACGGTTTTCCAGAAAATTAGAAAAAAAATTAAATAATGGACTAGATTTCAGTGAATTTCAATGAATCTTCACTGTTTTCTCTAAAACCTTTCAACAAATTTGAATATTTTAAATTATATTCTACAAAGATATGTTCCAGCTTGATTCCGTATATTTTTCTATAACGTAAAACTTACCATTTTTCTGAAAATCTGAAAAATATATGCAATAAAACTGTAATCATCATGGTAATTGTCAAATTTTCATCATAAATATCTGTCAAGATATGTCATGAAAGTAGGGTGTTTGTAATGGTTTTCATTTTAATTCGTTTGAAGTAAGTGTTTTCAGAGACGAAGTTAAGTTAGGGGACTTATAGTCAGGTGATATGGCAGAAAATATTGCGTTAGTTTATCGAAACGAAAATTTGTTATGTCGGCGAACTCTCCTATATGGTATACGGTTGTAGGTGAGTGCGTGCGTCCGTGTAATATTAGGTGGTAGATAAGCAGTTGTATAAATAGGATTGTTGAAATATAAGTTGGAATTACTTAGACAGGGTGGTTCTAAAAATATTGTATTGGGTGACACATAAGTAGTTGCTTATATAAGGTGGTTGAAATAAGAGTGGAGCAAAATTATAGCTATACAGAGTGCATATTTGCGTTATAGGACGGAGAATAATTACAGTTATACAAAAGGCTTTAAAATTGCCAGAAACAGTTGAATATACAGGATGCTTGAAATATAAGGTGGAGAATAATTACAGTAATAGAGGGCGATTTTAAAAAGTTATATAGTTTGAAACATACGTAGTTGCTTAGACAAGGTGATTGAAGTAAGGGTGCAATAAAATTATTGTTATTAAGGGTGTATCAAAAATTTGTTATACAAACAAAAGCAGTTATGATATTTGAATTATAGAACCGAGGACGGGATATAACTATAGACATGGCTATAAAAAATTTAAAAGCAGTTGCAGATACAGGGTGCTTGAAATAAATGGTAGAGTAAAATTACAGTCATAAAATGTGATTTAAAAAGGTGAAATTTGTTATATAGGGTAGACCATGAGCAGTTGCATAAATGGAATACTAGACATATGGGGCGAAGTAAAATCGTTGATATGCAACAATAATTTAAACAATAAAAAAATAGAGTTAATAATGTGTAGAGGATTTATACTTATACAGTACAGGGTGGTTTTAAAGATATCAGGACCATTGTAATATTGTGTTAAGTTGAATTATAGTTGTACAGAGTGATTCAGAAAATGATAGACCAATAAATTACATAGGGGTGACCAGTACACAGAAGCATATACAGTGTAGATGCAATATAGAGTGAATTAGTTACATTTATAGAGAGTAGTCCAAATAATAAGAAAGTTAAAATATATTTGGAAAATATAGACAAAGAATAAAAATAGAGATTGTACTTTAAATCAGATAAAAAAAGAAGATATGTCTGAAAATAGTGATTGATTGCAGACGGTTTCTAAACGGTTTTTATTTTAAGTCAGCTGAAGTCGGTTCTATTTTAAATATAAATGATTGGTAATTTAAATAAATGCAAAAACCACTACAATATTAATTGATAAAAAATGCGTAAAAAACATTCACCAAACATTACCAAATTTTATTCATTTACTCCTTACTATAGCATCTATATTTTACACAACCAATATTAAATTTAAACCTCTCCTTCTGGGTATTGCGATTTCTTTGTCAGTGAGCATATTTCATAAAATCCTCGATCCTCAATAGGCAGCTTGTCCTTTGGCTTGGGCTTCGGGAGTAGGCAGATTGAGGCCCTGAGTTCGAACTAGACCATATTTCACTTCCACTTTTTTTTCTTACGTTTTATCTCATGATAGTAGCTGTAAAACGTCGAGTATTTCACAAATTTAGACTCGGTGAGAATGGCATCTACTTGACATGAGATGAAATATGGTCCAATGGGAACTCGATGCCTCAATCTGTCTAATTCCTAAGTCTCACTGATAATTGACCTGTTTGAATCCGAACCGCTTCCTGTGTTTATCGTTGTCGCTCGGTTAAGAGGCGCGGCGATTGGCCTCCGGGAGCTGGGCGTGTCACACCGCTCTAGTTTGGTTATTGTTTGTAGAAAAGCGAGTGTTACCGTCATGTCGATTAAAGCAGAATAGAGGTTTCGCTATTTCAATAGCTCCGCGAATCCTAGAGGACCTTAGAAAATTGAGGGATATGCTCTCCTCTAAATTAATAGGAAGTGTTCAAATATTCGAAGATTGATGCGTCTTTTGGTACCACCATGGGCTTACCGAGGAAGGTTGCCCCCTGGACACTAATCTAAGCAAAAAAAACTAATCTTCCCCTATCTAGAACATTTTTTTCCCTGATTTTCTCCTCTCTAAACCAAATGCTGGGTCTGGCCCTGGCCCACCAATGTAGATTTGTTTACATTTGCGATATAGTATTTCGTAAACTCTTCGATCCATTTTAGCCACCTTGTCCTTGATTACTCCAATACAGTGATGGGCAAATGTGTGGAAGCAAGCAAATATCTCTGGAATTATTAGAGATATCAAAATGAAATTTGGAAGGTGGATACTGCAGTAGATTGCCTATTTGTATCCAAATTTTTTTACAATTTTGGACTTCCTGTTTTACCGGAAGTAATGTCGATTTTAAAATTTGCAATGAAACACCCTATATAGTATTTTAGTTTCTGATGAAACATTTTATTGCGAATACAAAAATATCGGGTTTGATATTGTTTACTTCAATACCTACCGAGATATTAACAGAAAAGTAATTAAGGAAAGGAAAAATCTAATATCCATTAAAGAAATACATAATCATAATTATTAATTAAATCAAAGTGATTTTCAAAATATTGAAACTTAACTTAACTAAACTTAATGTATTAGATGTTCAAACTGAGCACCGTTTACTTCTTGACAATAAGCAAGTCGGGTTTTAAATTCTGTAGTAACATTAGCTGTTTCTTCTGATGTAATTCTCTGGATGTCTTGAGTTATTCTTGCAGCTAATTCTTGCAAATTATTTGGTCTATCAACATAAACCTTAGACTTTAAGAAACCCCACAGAAAATAGTCTAGTGGATTAAGGTCCGGACTTCGTGCAGGCCATTCATAAGTACCCCTTCTTCCAATCCATCTGTGATGAAATGTCCCATCTAAATGATCTCGAACAATGCGAGCGTAAAGGGGTGGTGCTCCATCCTGCTGAAACCAGATATTATTTGGTAATTGTCCATATACCTCCAATGCCGGAATAACTTGTGTCTCCAAGAGATGTAAATACCTATATCCGTTTAAAGTTTCTTGTAGAAAGCAGGGTTCCACGATTCTATTGTTATAAATGCCGGCCCAAACGTTCAATTTTTGGGGATGTTGTGTATAAGCCTCTTGTACCCAATTAGGATTACTTTGCGACCAGTAGCGGCAGTTATGTCGATTAACCGTACCACTTAAACAAAATGTAGCCTCGTCTGAAAACACCACATTTCTTATAAAATTATTATCATGGTTACAAATATCCACCATCGTTTCACAAAATTGCAAACGTCTGTCGAAATCGCCTTCGGAGAGTTCTTGAACAAGGCGAATTTTGTATGGATGATATTTTTTTCGCCTTAATATCCTTCCTATTGAACGACGGCTAATTCCATGCATATTGGCGAGGTCGATAGAGGATAAGTGAGGATTTTCTTCCAAAGATATAGCAATATTTTGAACTACACCTTCATTACCTGCACTTTTTAACCGCCCACTTTTTGGTAAATTGCTAACTATTCCACTTGTGTCGTACCTTTTCGTCACTACTGAACGGAATATTTGTGTATTCGGATGAACAATGTTAAAAAGGTCACAAACTTCTTGATGCGTCCTTTTCCTCTCCCCATACCCAATCATCAATAATATTTCCATTCTTTCTCTTTCACTTAATTCGGCCATTTTACGATCAAATTAAAACAATACTGCAAATTCTGCAATGTATTTCATGGACTACTAAACTTGATTCAGATTTAATTTGCGCCTGATTTATTCGACTATGGAACAAGCAGTGCTGTTGGCTGTGACGGTATAATGCCACCGATTGGCCAATAGAAATACAAATCCTTACCGAGCAGTTTGTTTATATCGGGCGTAAATGAAATCTGAACCGAGTTTAGGTACCATCGAATTTTTCCGTTCCTTAGTTACTTTTCTGTTAATATCTCGATAGGTATTGAAGTAAATAATATCAAACCCGATATTTTTGTATTCGCAATAAAATGTTTCATCAGAAACTAAAATACTATACAGGGTGTTTCATTGCAAATTTTAAAATCGACATTACTTCCGGTAAAACAGGAAGTTCAAAATTGTAAAAAAATTTGGAAACAAATAGGCAATCTACTGCAGTATCCACCTTCCAAATTTAATTTTGATATCTCTAATAATTCCAGAGGGATTTACTTGGTTCCACACATTTGCCCATCACTGTATATGCCTAAGAATGCTTTAAATACAGAAATCAGTTCGAATTCACACTTACTTCAGTTATTTGTGAGACATGAGAAGTAGACAGATATTTGTCTTCCTTTTTTGTCTCTTGATAATGCCTCCCGCGTAGGAGCCGAAACGTCTAAATTTGTGAAATACTCGACGTTTCCTCTCCTATCTTAAATCTAATCAAGAGGCTTTGTTTCGGAGGGATATATGACATTAATTGATTGTAAAGAATTTACTTATTACTGACAATTTTGTACAGCGAAAAGAAGAATGGGTGAGTGATTTGTTTGTGATACCTTGTAATATTTTAATCTCATAATTTAATCTACATTACTGTATATTCTTTTAAATTAAATTTTAGAAAGTTTTGTTGTGTTCGATATTCCATGCTATGTAAATAGATATAATGTAATTAATAAAATGAAAGTGGAATATAAATTCAAACATTCAACAATACTATGGATAATTCTATCTACAACAGCATCTGTAGGGAAAACATTCTGTAAAATATAATCAATAATCACGGTTATTGATCTAAATTTTCCTGCTAAACTTTAATTCAATTACAACTTCAAAAGTTATCTGTTTGAGAAAGGTACTGAGGTGAGAAAACCTCAATGAACACACAGAACAATGAAAGTTATCCAATTAAATAGTAATCTATTGTGTTCCATTTTAAAATCAAATCCAGCCCGAACGATGGTTCACCCTATATGTGCCCAAGTGATATTCATTATGTCTGCATAATCTGCGAGCTTATTTAAGCATATAACATCGGAATACATTTGGTCTGGTAGTCGTTGTACGTATTGTTAATTGTAATTTTCTCGCTATAGACTCCAGTCGAGTAGTTTAATGAAAACTGCCTGTGCTGCGGCTGTCCAAACGTATCCAAACTTAGGAAACCACATATCAGAACAATGGCTTCCTTTAGTAATTCCATTGTTCGTACATGCGTATATATTTTGCTGTAGCGAAAAGCATTTTTATTCCCGGAGAAACGTAACAATAGTTTTCCTGCTCGAGCGGATCTCGGGATGGATTCAAAGGCTGAAATTAATTCCGAAATTCGGTCCTCCTTTAGAGCACGAAACGAGTTTTATAGCGGGGCACCCCCGAGACAAGCAGACCCGGTTATGAGAGAATGACAAGTATTCTTTTTCTGGGCATAAATTTCCAATTTTTGTTGGGGAAGAGTTTTTTTTGAAAATGTCATCTGTGCAATACTTTTCTCGCGACAAACCGTAAGAAATGCGAAAAACAAAGTAGTCTTTATGGTGACCTTTGTGCAAAGAAAATAAACCTATGTAAATAAAAATAACACAAGTGCATCACGAAGAATGTTTGAATCGACCCAAATTCAATAGTAAATGGTTGATTAGGTCTCACAGCCCCACAAAAAAAAAACAAATTGTCTGCTCCAAGAACTTCACTATGATAACTGGGGTCGCGGTTCCGAATCCGGGGTCCGTTTGACCTTATCAGGTCAGAGACAATGTCATTTAATAATAATAATAATAATAATACAGACAAAATACAGCAGGGGCACTTCGAAATGGGAGATGGCACCTCAATTGAATCTATGGGGGGAAGGTCATACTTATAAATACCTTGGAATAAAGCAGGCTCAACGTATTGATCACATAACTATGAAAAAGGACCTAACAGCAGAGTTTTATAGAAGGGTAAGACGACTGTTGAAAACCAAACTAAACAGTAAAAATCTGTTTCAGGCTATTAACACCTATGCGTGTTCAGTGCTCAGTTACTCTTTCGGTATAGTTAATTGGTGCAAGACTGACATTGAACAATTACAACGAAAAGTTCGAGTTTTACTAACAAAAGCTCAAAATCACCATCCAAAGAGCTCTGTCGAACGTACCACTTTGCCACGGTATGAAGGAGGAAGAGGATTGACAGATCTAAGTAAGCTATTAGATCAACAAATTTCTATTTTGCGTAGTCATTTCCAGAAACTCGCAGAATTTTCTGATCTACATAGAGTCATGTGCCAGGTTGATGACTCAACACCACTGCGACTGACACAACAACATGTCCAATTACACCACCAGACCACAGATCAGAAACTGCTGAAATGGAAAGAGAAGCCCCTTCATGGAAGACATATAAATGACGTCAACCAAGATTATGTCGACAGTGCAGCGTCGAACTACTGGTTGATCTCTGGTCATATGTTCCCTGAAACGGAAGGCTTTATATTGGCAATCCAAGATCAAGTAATTCCAACTAAGAACTACCTAAAGTACATCGTTAAAGACCCTTCTATTAACAACGATAGATGCAGGTACGGTTGCCAAACATCTGAATCTATCCAGCATATCACAGGAGGTTGTCAAGCGTTCGCTGCAACTGAATACAAAGAACGACACGATGCTGTGGCAAAAATACTTCACCAGGAACTAGCACTGAAACATGAATTATCACAGTCGGTAAGATTACCATACTATAAATATAAACCAGAATCTGTTTTAGAAAATAACAACTATAAGCTGTACTGGGACCGCACGATACTGACCGATCGGTCTGTTGCTCACAATAGACCAGATATAGTTTTGGTCGATAAAGTCTCTCGAAAAACAACTTTAATTGACATAGCAATTCCTAACAACAATAATATAAATATCAAGCAGGCTGAGAAAATAACCAAATATAGAGATTTGGAATTTCAAATAAAAGCTCAGTGGAATATGAACAACACACGAACTGTACCAATTGTTATGTCAACGACAGGGCTAGTCCCAAAACATCTCTTAAACAATTTAAAATACCTCGGTCTGGACGAACACCTTTACAAACAAATGCAAAAAGCCGTCCTGTTAGGAACAGCCCGGACGGTCAGAAAATTTATGGGGAACTGCAGCCACGACGCCAACCACGGGCCTGAACCTTTTTGATATGTAGTATATCTGGGGTTTAGTGAATTTTCCCCTAAAGGCACACCACGTGTGCCTTAGAATGAGTGTGATGCCATACATTGGCTAACCTGAATCTATGGGGGAAGGTCAACTTATAAATACCTTGGAATAAAGCTCCCACGCTTTCGGTAGAGCTAAACCCGAAAAGTTTTGAAACAAAAAAACAGAGCTATCACCATCCAAAGTAGTATATATGAAGGAGGAGAGGATTGACTGGGATCAACAAATTTCTATTTTGTTTAGTGAATTTTCCCCTATACTCAACACCACTGGCACTCTTAGCGTGCCTTAGAGGGAGTGTGATGCCATACATTGTATGGTCCAGTCGGACCCTTCTATTAACAACGATAATAGCGTTTATTGCCCAACATAAATATAAACCAGGTTTTAGAAAATAACCCATTTACAGAGCAATTTGAACAACACACGTACAATGAAATAATTCCGCCACGACGCCAACCACGGGCCTACAATAAAATAGTAAATTAAAGAACAAAAATAAAGAAAACTTAATTTTAAATACGAATAAAAATATTAATAATATAGAAAAGTTAAATTAAAATAAAAATGTAAAAACATACATACTAAAATATATAATAATATAATTTTATGATAACAGTAGTGTCGTAATAATAAACCTACCTAATAACAATAAGTATAAACAAGATAAAAACAGAATAATATTTCTCTGGTCGCAGTAATTTAATAACAGTAAAATAATGATGAAATAACATACTAAATAATGTCTGCTTGACTCAAAATGTAAAATTAGTGAAAGAACTTTTTTCTTAATATAAGATGTTAATTAAATGTATTAGGACAAGCTTCTCTCAAATCATGTAAGTTGCATGTAAAAATGTCACAAATATTGGATATCTTGTTTGCATTTCTGTACATTAAATGCAAAGGTGATTTTAATAATATATTGGTTTTAGGTGTTTTACATAAAAATGTATCACTTCGTCTCGAATTCAATCTAGGGCCTAAAATATTAATTTGAGATAGTAGTTGTGGACAATCCACACTACCTTTCAACAATTTATGTAGAAATGTAACTGATACTTGACATCTACGATTCGCCAACGACACATAGCCAAATCTATGAAGCAAGTTCAGATAGTTGTTTCCTCTTGGTGGATAGTGTCCCGTTACTTTAAAGTTTAGGAATTTTAAGAAGTTTTTCTGCACTTTCTCAATACCATCTGCATATTGTGTTATATTGGGTTCCAAATGATGCCTCCGTACTCTAATTTTGACCTTACTAGGCTAATGTATAAGGCAGATAGTGCCGAGGGGTTGTCAAAATTTCTACAGTTCCTATATATAAAACCATAAGTACGATAACCAGAATTAACGGTGATATTAATATGATCATTAAACTTAAGTTGATTGTTAAAATGGACTCCTAGATCTTTGATTGTATTCGTGCGCTCTAGTACAATATGGTTAATTGAGTATGGATGTTTCACCGGTGTATTTTTACGACAATACGTTACGATCTTACATTTGGATATATTCAAATACAGTTGATTCTTCAGACACCAGTCTTGCAACATATCAGTCTGCTTTTGTAATTTAATGCAGTCCTCTGGGGAAGAGATCGACATATATATTTTTAAATCACCCTCAAACAGTAATTTGTTACATTCTAAAACATTGCATAAATCGTTTATGAATAATAAAAATAATAGTGGCCCTAAATTTGATCCTTGGGGAACTCCACTTGTTGCAAGATAAACGTCTGAACAATAACCATTGTAAAATACATATTGTTTACGTTGATCCAAGTAAGATCTTATAAGTCCCAGATCGTTATCACTGAAACCCAAACAAGTTAGTTTGCGTAGAAGTCATTTGAAGGTCAAATCGAGAAAACCCTTCAAAAATCTGGAAAAACTCAATATGAGATTTTTGGAGTCGCTGATTCCGAATCCGAGGTCAGTTTGATAAAAAATAAATACGTTATCACTTTTCCAGTTTTTTGGAACCATTCAGACCCATGAATTCAAGATCCAGATCATGCAATGTTGTTTTGGCGATAGAGTTCACATTAAAATATGAAATAACTTCTCTTTCACTATTTGTTTTTTATGGTACCTGACCCGATCACAAGGGAGTCATCGGTCCAGGGGCTGATAACTCTCGTACCTCTCAGCTCAAAATATGAGAGCTTACTAACTTTGACAAGGACAATGTCAAATCGTCGTCAGACACACTACGGAATCATTCTCATACCTTAACGTCCCCCTGCAAAGCAACATGCCATCACTGGCTTTGTTACCAAGTTGGGGTTGAGAACGAATCATTCTACACGTCTTCTATCGAAGCAGTTGACATCGTTTCAAGTATCAATCTTGGTAACAGGATTTTAAGATGTGCTATTGTTGGTATATTGATTTGCAATCAAAGAAATCAAGTGAAAAAATCTGATTCGCACTATACATTGGATGTTCTTGACCCTAATTGGAAGAACTCATAGCTCAAAATATTGTGCTCCCTTTATCCTAGGTCTAGGTTACTCAGAAAACAATTGGAGAGCGGTGAGAGCTTTGCTCAGAACAGGAGGTTGCAGTGCCATTGCCAATAAGAGCAGATATTGAAGAGAGACGAAGTTCAAAAAGGGGACAATGTGATTGTTAATCTACTGCCACAACAGAAGGATGTCGAGTAAAACTTCAGATTCGATCTTAAAATGACATGTTATTTATTCATTATAAGGTTAAATGGAGCTCGGATTCGGAATCAGCGACCCCAAAAACCTCATAATGAATTTTTCCAGAATTTTTAAAGGGTTTTCTCGATTTGACCTACAAATGACCTTGACCCTGACCTGCTAAGGTCAAACGATCCCCGGATTCGGAATCAGTGATCCCTAAAACCGCCAGTTACTATAGTAAGATACTACTCAGAGATTTTTTTGTGTTATTCCGTCTGTTATTTTCATTCCTCATCACTTTTCTCTGTAACAAACTATAAATAATAATAATGTGTATTTATCAAACAATGATAGCCAATATTTAAACAATTGATTTTATTGATAAATTAACAATGGAATGTCACCAGAAGGTAATACCTTACGTAGAAAAGGGAAGAAATAAATAAATAAATAAATAAATGATTTATTGTCCAACAGTCTCCCATTTACAGGACAATTTAAAAATCCAACATTGCGGTACTAACTATTTGATTCAAGGTACATGTAAAAATATCACAATAAGCGCATATATTATTAAAATTATTGAACATAACATAAACTGGTAATTTCAACAAAATGATTGTTCTTGCTGGCCTTAGAGCTAGGTGTTTCCTTGAGTGAAACGTAGGTACATTAAAATTAATTTGATTTAACAATTCCGAACAGTCTACCATATTATTTACTAATTTAAACAAGAATACAACAGATGCATAATTTCTCCTTAATTGCAAAGAAGGCAGTTGAAAACGTTTACATAACTCATCATTAGGTATATTCCTTTCTGGATAGGTGCAGAAGCAATTACCTACATCAATTTTTACACAAAAACAAAAAAATACAATGTACATTAACATGCACATTAACATTATTTAACCACAATAAACCGTAAACAATTGATACGAGGGTGAATCAAATATGAACCGGACTTTTGTTTTAAAAATTTTATTGGTACGATCAATACAAATTTTAATACATATTGTTTTTCTACATAGTCTCCTCTTATGTATACATTTTTCCACCGAATCGGAAGTATTAATACCTTTCTCAAAGAATGAAATGGTCGTGCGATAACCAATTACAAACGTTTCTACACCTTCGTTGTCCTCAAGTGGTGGCCTCAGTTCTTCTTTAAAGGCCCAAACTGTGGTAGTCACATGGCGACAAATCAGGACTGTAAGGCGGGTGTCAAGGGCTTCCAATGCATTTTGTTAAGTTCCTTGAGTCAAGGCAGCTGTATTGGCCGAGCGTTGTCCATGCAAAACAGAACCATTCGGATAGACATATCCGACCTCTTTGCCAATAGGCAAGGTTTCATTGTTGAAGTAGTTCGCAGTAATACTCAGCATTTAATGTAGAGGCGAAGTGCAAAAACGATCAGCAGTACGCCTTTTCGATCCCAAAAAACGTGTGCAAGAATTTTCCCTGCATAAGAAGGTCTTGGCTTTCGCGTGCTACTCTCCAGGGTTTCGCCACTCCATGCTCCTTGCACGTTTGGATTTCTCGGGATAATGACTGCACATGACCTCACATGTGACAATATGTCTCAAAAAACGATCATCCCTTGCTCCGATATCTTGCTAACAGCCTTTCACATAGGGCAGACGGTTTGCTTTCTGATCTTCCCTTAAAGGCGAGGAACCCATCTTGCACACACTTTTCGGTAACCCAACTCATCTGAAATGGTTGATTGACCACTCCCGTATGATATTCCAACGTGTTCAGAAATTGCAATACTGTAAGATGACGGTCACCTTCAATCAGCTCACGAATTGCGTAGATATTAAATCATGCTTGTCGTGGGACGGCGTGCATGAGGCTCATTTCCACTGTCTCTCGGCCATCTGAAAACTTTTTGTGCCATACGTACACTTGGGTCCTTAAAAGTGTTTCATTGCTGAACTGTGCAGATAGTCGACGCAAAATTTCAGACGGTCTAACGCCCTCCCGCGCCAAAAATTTGATGCGCAACAGACGTATGCACCTTCTGCTCTGACATGATGCTACTAACAGCGCATCGACTACGCCTCGCCAAACAGACGAACTCCCCTCTTCTTAACATCCCTACCTAACATATATGGAGGACGTCACGCCACTCGAATTACTACAGGGCAAAACAGAAAAGTCCGGTTCATATTTGATTCACCCTCGTATTTCAAAGATAAATCCTTGTTCGAGATTCAAGTAGTCAAACAGTAAAGTGAGTAAAGTGTAGTTAAATATTTTATTATTTATATCTTAGTGACATTTCACATGTAGTATTTGTTTTGAACACCCAGTATATATTAAATCTGATGCATAAAGTAAAGGCTTCCTATAAAGTACCATTTTTGTATATCCAGTTGTCTCAAATAACAACTTACTGATATATTTAGGTAACTGTACTAATGAATAATACATTGTTTTTAATTGTTTAATATCGAAAAAAAAACTATTAATTTTTACGCTACTACAAAGGAATCCTTCTCCAAATTAATCATCTTGAATAAAAACTACTCTCCGCAATAAACAACAAAAGACAAAAAATTCTGAACACACGATTGATGCTGAAATAAATACCGAAAATTCTAGTCCATTCAAGACAGCAATGGTATACATTAGAAAAACAGGATTATGACGGAATCCTTCTAGAGCAAATGCGATAGGTAGGTGGGGGCAAACTTAAAATAAAAAATGTATATTTTTTCAAGTGTAGGGTGTAAAATATCAAATGTACAGACTCATTATGGGAAACAAGAGCACCTACATTTTTTGTAATTTTATTATAATTTCTTAAAAAGTTATTAAAGAAATGATACAAAATGAATGATTGAATGAATGAAACCTTATAGGAAAAGTAAAGCGAATATTTTTTAATTAATATATTTTTTACAAGCACCATTTTATTTGATTTTTGTTAAATAATTTAATTAGAAAATATGGAAATTATTTATAGTTTTTTGTATGGTATTGACATAAATGAAGTTTTACCAATGTATTAAACTTCATTTTTGTCAGTTTTTATACGACATACGCCCTTAGTCGAGTGGTAGAAACATATACTTAATACTAATAAGAATATGGGTAGAATGTAGAACCTTGTATGATCTCTGGGGCCCGATTCTAGAAAAATTCGACAGCTCTATATAGTAGACTTTCGATGTAAGTTGAGGTAAATCAAGTTTAACCCATATATTAAACTTCATTTATATCAGATTTCATACGACATACGTCCGAAGTCGAGTGGTAGAGCCGTCGAATGGTTTCAAGAATCAGGGCGCTGACCACAGACCTAGGTCTATGGCCCTGACCGTACCCTTAGAAGTCTTTATTGGCTGGTGTATAAACAAATTCTGAAATGGAGCTAACAAAGGTTAGGGTTAAAAACTAATATATTAAAGCAAATTGTTTATCCCAAAAAATAAAGAAAAATGAATGATCACTTACTAATTCATCTATACAATGCTATAAGTTACTTCAATCCGTTTTTATTTCTATAGTAATGAGCAAACATGTTTGTTGATAATAACAATTATTTAAACTGACCCTTGAAAAAAATATGTTTATTTAAATGTTAAAACATTAAGCAATTTAACATTACTGGGGGATTAAACATTAAACACACCCTAGATTAAACTATTTTTCACTTTCATGTACCTACTGTGGCGTATAAGCATTAAATGTCGAAAGTAATACCACAAGTAATACTGCTAGCGCCATCTACAAACAGAAATTCAAATCTTAAAGTTTGTAATCTAATGAGTTTATTTTAATATCAAGATGAAGTTTAGCTGTTCCCCTAGTGACTGTAAGATGACTCTGGATAACACAGTAGCATAACTAAATGTAGATTGCCGATATAGTTTGAATTAAAATACTTTTTTCGCCAATACCATAATTTTTATATAGAAAAAACAGTTCTTGAAAGAAAAGTTTCTTTCCTATCCAGAATGGACGTAATTTGTCCATGGGTCATTTATGGCATATTCAAAACCCTACATTTATCTTTTTTTCGAAATAATAGAATCGAGATACTTTCGTATCGCAAAATAAACCACTATTAATAATTTATAGCTAATTTCTGGCCCAAAATATGCATAACAAAACTAGTAAGAACAATAAGTGTTTGTTTTTCACTTTCTTCAAAATCCATGGTAAAAATTGGTTATATAAATTTAAAAAACACCTCCAGACTGTAGACAGGCTTTAACAATCCGAGAGGAGGGGGTCATATAAGCCCAATTAAAGAGTATGAATTCAAAATACTTTTTGAAGGGTGCACTTCCACCTTCCATGTTTTTTGTTACTGCTCATAATTATCAATTGATTCTAACACTCTTCTTAAAGAACCACAAAACATTTGTTGAACTTGGGTCTCTAAACCACGTATTGCAGAACTTTGGACTTTCCTGTATCTCTATGTTTAATAAGAAAACTTGCATTAAAACTTTAGAAATTTTGAACCTAAAAGGAAAAGTTAACCACTACAGTGATAGTAAAATTCAGATTTACTTTAGTAGAAAAAATACTTGATGATGGCTCTGTTAAACATTAAAGTTAAAATTTTAGCAGTCTTGCACAAAAAGAATATGAGGTGTATGAATTTCTTAGAGCTGGGAATAAAAACACTTAACCAACTAATATTCATATATAAAGGAGTTAAATAAAAGCACTGACTTCATCACAGATGTGTTTTATTTTTGAAAATAAAAAATAATATTAAATTTACTTCTTTTTGGATACACCAACAGTACGTCCACGACGACCGGTGGTTTTGGTGTGTTGACCACGAACTCTGAGACCCCAGTAATGTCTCATACCTCGGTGAGCACGAATTTTCTTCATCCTTTCTAAATCTTCACGAAGTTTGGAGTCCAAAGAAGAGGAGGTCAACTGAAAAAACCAAATAAAACTATAAAATATCAAGGATTCAATTAGATTAAATTTTGAATGGTTTAACTAATGATGATATTCTGTACAAAAAAATGACTTGTTCAAGTTTCAGTCCACTCTAAGGGCGGGCGCAAACGCTCGGTTTCCTGATTAGGTTTCCTGATCAGGAATTCAGATCCGGAATTCCGCGTGCCTAGCGCAAACCATTCGTTATTTTGTATTAGGAATTTACACGGTCAGTTCGAATAGAGACGCTTCTGTGAAAGCACAAATGGTCGACGAGCATGAATTGATCGCGGTTCCGAATGGAAATTTCCGTGCGTATGCGGCGAATTATGAGAAATGTATGTGAGCGCTGCGTTCGGGGAGACGCCATTAGGTTTTTTTCCGTTCTGACCACCCGAACGCACGGAATAAATTCCGAAACGAACGTCAGGTTCTTTTCCGTTCGGAAATAGTAAGTACGTGTGCGCCTTGTTGAACATTTTGTATGTAAATGGAGCATTCAGTTTTCCGAATCTGAATTCCTGATCAGGAAACCTAATCAGGAAACCGAGCGTATGCGCCCGGCCTAAACAAATTTGGCAAACCCACAAATAAGACATTCAAAATGTTGCAATTTTTAACAGAGGGACACCAAATCATTTTAGAAAACCCATTATTACAAAATTGTAGTAGTTTTGGTAAACCATGTAAGCTATTTTTAACAGAGAACTGAAAAAATTGCGGGTAAAAAAACACTCAAATTTCCAGTACTATAACAGAGTGAATCGGAGTTATCGGTAGTAACTGCGTTAAAGTATATACGCCGCCATACAGCAGCAGTAGATCAGTAGCAGGCTCTGATTTGACAATATCCGAAGTGAAGTAATAGTCTATGGAAACTAGTGTAATATTTATTGATAATATTCGGTGGGGAAATAAAGATTAATTTTTGGTGTAAAAATTTGTTTATAACCCATACTAATATATTTTGATTAAATTTAGAACATTTCAATATTATCCAGTGGAAGTCTGATTTCCTATTAAAAATTGCTACCAAAATGATCATTTTCAACATTGGAATTTATGATTCTGTGGTGGTAGTTCTACTTTAAATGAGTCACAACATTAAACCAAAATTGAAAGCTGAATCATGTTAAACAAAATGTCATTTTTACAATGTTGACCATCCATTTTAAGACTTCGTAACTACAATTGAAATTTTGAATACTTTTTACCTGACCCTGAACATAACTGCAGAATAATTGGGTTAGAATAAAAATTGTTTAGAAACCTTGTGCAATCAATAACTATTTTCTGACATATTTTTTCAACTTATTTGTACAATTCTACTGATTATTTTAGTGTATTCTTACCTCTCCCTCTCTCTCTAACTTGATTTTTTTATATTATCCAGATATTACTTAACTTTTTAATTTGTATGATTGTAGAAAAACAAATTACTTTGTTTTACATCACAAATTTATTCATTTATTTAAACAAATTCATGAAAATGACATAGTATTTTCGAACCTAGTCACGGTTTTTATGTTTATTTATTAAATAAATAAATAAATAAATTAGTGATATAAAACAAAGTAATTCATTTTTCTACAATCATAATGATAGTATATCACAAAGTAATGGCTTCCACCATCAACTATTTTTTATTTGTTTTAGTATTTAGCACACTCTCTATAAGTGCAACTCTAATTCACCCAATATATTTTTTTTTGTCTATCATTCTTTGTATCACCCTGTACAATTATAATTCAACTCCACAGGATATTGCAACTGTATAACATTTTTTAACCACCCTGTATAACTCTAATTCCACTCCACCTTATATTTCAACCATCCTGTACATGCTACTGTTTTTTTAAACCTCTGCCCTATAACTCAAATATCCTTACTACATATGCTTATTTGACAGTTTGTTATTGACTCTGTATAACTATAGTTTTACTTCATTCTTATTTCAACCACCTTGCATACCTATGCAACTACTTATGTGCCACCCAATACCACATTTTCTGAACCACCTGTATAACTTCAATTCTATTTTACCTTATATTTTGAACCATCCTATATATCGAACTGCTTATGTACCACTCAATATCACATATATTTGTCAAATTTTTTGAACCCACCTGACTAATTGTAATTTTACTTCACCCAATATTTCAACTGTGCACATTGCTTGCTGCTTGAATTTTGATGCACACACACACCTACCACCATATACCATATAGAAAACATCACTCATGTAAAAAAAATTATTTTCAATACACTAATGGAATATTTTGTGCCATTTCACTTTACTGCAATGAAAAGCTTTACAAACACCCTGTATGATATACTTTCATGGCTTATCTTGACATTTAGGCTAGATATTTATGATGAAAATTTTATATTTACATTGATGTTTATTGTGTTTTTGCAAATATATTTACGATTTTCGGAAAAACAGTATGTTTTAAAGAATATCTCTTTGTAAAATACAATTTAAAATATTCAAATTCATTGAGCTATTTTAGAGAAAAGAGTGTAGATTTATTGAAACTCATTGAAATGTAGTCCCTTAATTATTGTTTTTTCTGATTTTCTGGAAAACCATAAATCTCACATAGAAAAATATATGGTACCTTTCTATAATATCCCTTAATACAATGCTGTCTAAATCATCAAATTTGCCCAAGCTGTTTTTCAATAATCACTGACCATACATAAAAAAAATGACAAACTGACAACCTCCTCCTTTTTTGGAAGTCAGTTAAAAATATATATATTTTTAAGTATTCTAAACTATTTACACTGGCCCTTCTTGGAATATATTTTGCCCTCTAGAACAAAAGTAAACAACTTGCAGACAACAGTCCAGCAGTGGGACTCCAATCAATAGAAAACTTTTGTAGACTGGAAAAGTGACTCTACTTTAGAAATATAATGACCAAGTAATGTCACTATTGCATTTCACAAAAGTTTTCTTTTGATCAAAGTCCCACAGCTGATCCAGATTGAGCAAGGTTGAACACTGGACTTTAAAAATTTTCTTAGAGCATATGTTATTTAATAAATTATTTAAAAATATTTTTCTGAAGATATATTATGTTTACTAATATGTTTCGAGGAATTGCATGACTAAATTGTTTTTTAATCATACTTAGAAGGTATATGAAATTTGTCTGGGCCTTGATAATAATATTTGATAGTGTCTTGATATCAGTGTTGCCGATCTGGGGGGAATTCCCCTTTTTGGGGAGAATTTCACTTATGTGAGGGGCAAAAAAGGGTTATAAGAATAAAAGGGGAATTTTATACTCCAAATGCAATAAATATATAATTTATACTTGGTACATCTAATAAGGCTGGATGGGCTATGATTCTTTTGCCTGTCCCCTAAGTTGATAAAAACAAACTAAAAAAATGTCTATGGCTGGATTTGTTGGCAGCGTCCTGCTACCTTTCTCTAATGCATCCGTGGAACGTGTATTTAGTTCTTTAAAAAATATTAAAAATGATCATAGAAATAAACTAAAAACAAGCACGATAGTTGCCCTAATGCAAACTAAAGACCAAATAAAAGATTGTGTAAAATTTGAACCAACAATAAATATGCTCAAAGCAAACCTATACAAAAAGTGATGTATTTGTTTTAGTTTTTGGAATAAAGTTTTCAGTAGTAAAACATTTTTTTTCTGTTTTTCCGACATCATGAACTTTGAGGGGAATTTTGCTATAAAAAGAGGAATTTTTCAACATATCGCGGGGAATTTACAAATCTAACTGTGGCAACACTGCTTGATATTGAGTAACTTATAACTTATGAAGGGTGACAGCAATGACACAACAGTCACACATTAAAGTTATCCTTAAGATGAGTATATAATAAAAATGTTGCACACTGAGCTCAAAAGTTATCCACAAATCAGTTTCTGCTTCTCAGATTTCACTAATTTGTGACTGATTCACAGGACCAACTTCAAGAACAACCACGATAACAGTCACATCTGCATTAATTTTGCACAGGCTACCAGCTAATTTCATTATTTGTGTAATGAAGCGCCGTTTTACTGTGCCAAAGTATTAAAAATTGTAAGACTTACCTGAGTATATTTACCATCAATTATATCCTTCTGTCTATTCAAGAACCAATCTGGAATCTTGTACTGTCTTGGATTTGCCATGATGGTAACAATTTTTTCAACCTCTTCTTCGGAGCATTCCCCAGCTCTTTTATCAAGATTAACGTCTGCCTTTTTTAATACAATATTAGCGTATCTTCTACCTACACCTTTGATTGCCGTCAAGGCAAACATAACTTTTCTTTTACCATCTATGTTCGTACCCAAGATACGAAGAATGTGTTGGAACTTTTCAGGAATAACCAGCGACTACAACGATAAATTATTTAGATATTTTAAATAGATACATACCATTATGTTTGATTAATATTCCAAGAATTTCGTTCTTGTTTACAACCAATTGTAGGTTATTTGAAAAAATATGATCTCAATTCCCAAATTAGGTCGAATAAAAGTAATGTACTAGTTTGGTGGATATTGCTACTAGTGAGGAAATTCTTAAAATATTATCGATTACAAAGATATTTCAAGATTAGAGAAAAATAACCAAAAAACCCACCATCTTTGCAGATTCAACTAATCAAAAAGGACGGCATGAAACAGTTATTTGGAAAATTAAAACGTCAATAAGTACAGAACAGCAAAAATCGCAACGATGATTAAACAGCTCATAGAGAATTATATTACATTTTTCTGTGAAATTTTCGACTATTTTATGAGTAGCATATCATAATCATATTTTCAATTAAAGACAATACATATTTTATTTACAATATAGGACAAAAATTTTCTTTATTGTGGTTAAAATAAATCATTCCGTAGAAGGCAAAACCAAGGAAGTCATTGTGTAACCTTTAATGATCTCTATCTCTCTTTCTCTGTATGATTTGTACTTTGTACGTTCATTGGTTCATTGTGCATACCGATCTGTGGTGCATACTGCATAGAGTATACAAAAGAAGAAATTTGGTTTGTGGAACTTGGCTGCACAAATCTGTGAAATGTGAAAGAGAGAAAGAGAAACTCACAGTGTTAATTTTCATAAATAACCAGTTTCTATTTATCATTTATAAAATCCTAAAATCTAATAATTAATTGAATGAGTAAGTCACATGCAAGTTCTATCTGTATGATCTATGTATTCACAACACGGTTCTAATCTTGCACCGAGATACAAACCAAGTAAGCAAGAAACCAAATTATAATCTTAATCATAAGTTGTAAGTACAAACTGCAAATATTTGAATTTGCATCACCTCTTATTGCAAGGAGGTTTTGAATGTAATAAGAAAATGCAAGACGAAGTCAAATCTACCTCAGTTAATAAGATTCTAACAAACGATGAACAGTTGAAATTATCTCTGCAAGATTCCCGTATAGTTGACAAATATATTGCTAAAATGCTGGAACGAAATGCCAAGAAAAACTGGGACTTGTTTTATAAAAGGAACGAAACGAGATTTTTTAAAGATCGTCACTGGACAACAAGAGAGTTTCATGAACTTTTGGACACTGAAGATTTATCACCTAGGGTACTATTTGAAGTGGGCTGTGGTGTAGGAAATTTTATATTCCCTTTAGTGAAGGAAAAACTAAATTTTGAAATATTTGCTTGTGATTTATCACCTAGAGCAGTGGAGATGGTGAAATCAAACCCCAATTATAACTCAGATCATATAACAGTATTCCAATGCGACATAACAACTGAAAAAGTGTTTAATGATGTCAAAGAAAATTCTGTAGACATTGCTACTTTAATATTTGTGTTATCATCTATCCATCCTGGTAAATTTAGTACTGTTTTAACAAATATTTACAAACTCCTAAAACCTGGGGGACTTCTATTATTTAGAGATTATGGTCTGTATGACATGGCACAGTTAAGGTTCAAACCAGGTCATAAAATAGATGAAAATTTTTATGTGAGACAAGATGGCACAAGATCATATTATTTTTCACTTGATTATTTAGAGAAATTATTCAGAGAAGTGGGATTTGAGATTATTTTGAATGCATATGTGCATAAGAAAACCATTAATCGAAAGGAGAATATATGTGTACCTAGAATATTTGTGCAGAGCAAGATTAGAAAACCAGCAGAAGGTAATATAATTTGAATTGTCATAATAATATATATAACTAAATTTAAAAAGGAGATTGTTGTTTATAACAATATTGAATTTTGATATCTAATTTTTTTCTTATACTAATTGTGTGCCCAGTTGGATAAATATCTGTAAATATCTTTCATTCTCATCAGTTCTCTATATGTTTCATACTTTTATTTTTAGGTTCATCTATAACATTTTCCATATAATAACACAGGCACACCAAAAAACAAAATGTGGTCTATATATTTACCCAGATCCATTGCATTTAAATGCTAAATCTGAAGTTTTTTTGGCCCATACATCCTAAAAATTTTAAGTAAATTGCAAAAAAAGCTAATAGTGACCATTTTCAACACACAAAAAATGTGCTTTTTTTTGATTATGCATTTCACTTTGAATCTGATCTCTGTTTGACCCGTTAACCCTCAAAATTTTGAGTGAATATTTACATAATCTTAAATTGGTCAGATCTAATATACAAACCAGTTGTTGTTTTTTGTGTACTAGTGAATTTACAAAAAAAATATGCTGTACCTTCCATCATAATAACTATAATTTCAGCTTCAGCACATCATCAATGAAGAAGAATTGCAAGTTTTCACACAATGTGTGGAGGCACCTAAGAAATGGGAATTTTCTCAAATGAAATGAAGATGATCTGCAGGCACTTTGAAACCACAAAGGCTGCTGCAGGCCATAGCAGACTGTATGCAACTTTGATAACATATGTGACTGCTTATTTACTTACCTTATTCCAGTACAGCAATTTATTTATTTAGTTAAACATCTTCATTTTTTTTTCATATTTATGCCTTTATCATCACAAATTCACAGTGGCTAATTTGTTTGTATAAATAAATTGTTATCTTGAAGTAATTAGTTGTTTTATTGACAGACTTCATTACTATTTATCCACCATACAAGATTAAGTGGGAAATTGGTTTATGTGAGTAATTGTTAACATTGATAATCATGTTGAAATCACAGATATCCTTATAACAGACTTTATAGAAGGACTCAAAATTAAAATTATAATTATTATATAAATGTTTTTTTACATGTAACATATTTGTCTGACCTGTAATTATATTTTCTTTTCCTGACTTAAATGTCAAGTCTTCAGTCAATTATGCTATATGGAGTGGTAAATATTTCTATCTATGCTAGTGGGAGACACTACATCTGCCTCAGTTGCTATGTCTCATTAAGTTTCTAATTCCACCATTCTACAAAATTAGGTCTTTCTTTGGTGCATATATTAGAGTAACTAGAAGCCTAAGCAGATGAATATGAGAACTATATAAACTATATATAGGGGCAGATGTGAATCTACTGAAACATCATTTTGCCATCGATCCCAGGAGGGATCAGTTATCAACTATGCTGCCCATAAAACATGAAATATTTATAAAATAATTTTGCAATATTTCTTGTTTTGATTTGAAACATATTAAAATATTTCTGAAATATTGTCATGTCCATGACAAAACCCTATTTGAAATAATTCATGAAATGTCCCTGCAATAATTTATATAAAATTTAATGATATGCAAATTTCAAAAGTTTGTTTGTTACAGATATAAAAATAGTTTAAATAATTAAAAGTATTTTTTCAATATTTCATGTTTGTTTTGAAGTATTATAAAATATTTCTGAAACCTTCATATTATCATGACCAAAAACCTTTTTCATATGAACACCAGAAAGTAAAACTAAGGCAAAGTGCTGTATTTAATGAGATTTTGCTGAAATATTTTGAAACGTTTCAAATCAAACCAGAAATATTTCATGCAGTGTGGGAAGTGTCCTTTATCGATTCGCAAGTGTTACCTTCAACGCTATCTAAGCGCAACGAATTTGAAACAGAGGGAAACGGTAACAAACCAATTTACAAAAGTGAACTTTCTAATTATTTCTGTGTGACAATATTTTTTTGATACATTATACTCATTTAATACAGAAAAATCAAAAATATGGTAAGGCCCGAGTAATACTGTTGTCAGCTTTAAATGACTAAAGACGAAAACAACTAAAATAAATACGGAAGTAGAAGAAATCATGTAAGGAATAAGTAAACCGAACAAAGAGGTTTATAGGTAGAGTGAATTAGGTATGGGCGTTACTGTAAATGGCAATGTAATAACAGTAGAAAGAGAAAGACAATATCAGGGAGCGCTTGCTATGTCTCTACACTACCAATAGTAGGCGTCACCACTGACACTGACCAATTAGGAAAGACACGCTTATTCTCTCTCTCTTTCTATTGATATTACATGAATTTCGCTACTTCACGTGCTCTACAGTATTAACCTCTTTGAAACCGAAATGTCCAATTGAACTTGCTAAATCGACTTTTTGAGGACTCTCAAAAAGTTGATATTTCAATTAATAAGCATACATGTCTTATGATATAGTAATAGTACTCCAAAACTGCATTGTTATTGCCACATATAAGCCTATCTCCATATACTTTAGTATTAAGTAAATGCCTATCTTAAGGCACTCAAAGCATACAAATGACTATTTTGTATTTTTCTGGCAATTGTGTTTTTCGAACCAACCATTGCTTGACGCTTCTTATTACTAGGTGGAATATGGAATATTTTTGTCTAACCTTGTGCAACATGAATATCTTGGCATTGGCTGTAGACAGCTATGAATTCAACATGTTGAGGCATGGGCTGCGGCACTCACGAATGGTTTGAGAGATGTCGGTGTCCGCAAAATAATATTAAAATGGACTATAACAATATAATTTTAATTTTACAGTACTGCAGGTACAAACAAAACATTGTATTGTTATTATTTCAATTTTATCACACATAAATAGTACTTATTAATTTGATTATCTTTACAAAAAAATTAGGCAATTTTTGCGGACTAATGCATTTTGCAAACCAACCGTCATGAGGCGTCATACATCGCTTAACATATTGAAAACTTTATGGTTCACTGTGACCATAAAGTAGGTAACATTGTGTGATCTGTGGGTGATTTCTTTGAGACTGTGACTTATTTGGTGTTTTGTGGGGTTTTCGAAATGTATTTAAATGACATATGGAAACTAAATTTTTCTTTTCTTGAGAAAGTGCAGGAAGCTGAACATTACAAGATTTTTGTGTCGTGAGCATTAGTGAATATTAAATATATGTAAGTACAAATTTATATCTTGAATTATTTTGATAATCAATCTTATTTTTTTAAATTCAAGTAATTACAACTGTTGTAAATTGTCATAAAATGGACTAAAGATAAATTCTTTCTGTATTATCATTTAAGTAGTCCCTAATAAACTTATTTTTCATCGATTATAGCTGTGGCATATAATGGCAGACATATATTTATTTATGTAAATCATGTGCAAATGGCAAATATCGTCTTATAAATTTATAGAAATTTCATTCAATTTTTACATCTCACAGTTCCATATGAAATTTAGTTCGGAATTTTGTTAGAGAAAGGACTGGTTTAGTAGAGGTTATATTTACTTGAGTCGTAAGGCTAGCCGCACATGGCAACTTTTGTCAACCAACTTTTTAATCACAAAATAGAACGTTATTTCTTATGACAACCCGCACACATGCGATTATTTAGTTGCGGTCAGGATTGCGGCAACTAAAAAATTCCAACACGTTCGATATTCCTGGCTACTAAATTGTTGCCGGCAAAATAGAACGTACATATTCAGATCTGTTTCCGCACACTGGCGATTAAAAAGTTGCTCTTGGTTTTATTTTTGAAATTTCGTCGTGCTTTTACAAACATATGTCTAAGAGTTTATAGAGGCAGTTAAATTATGGAATGATCAGTAATTTTTGTTTATCACATCTATATATTAATATGGTGCTAGTTTATAAATACTATATTTGAAATGAAGTAATGCATCAGTATTAATTCACAAACAAAAATTTAATATGTTATTAAACTTAATTTTAGAATTAAAATTAGCCTTTTGCTAAACAATGGTTGAACCCAATATTTTCTATATTTTTCGTCTTCCTTAGAACAAAATCACTAACTAAAAAGTTCCTTACTAGTCTGCAGGTAGCCTAAGGTGGTAAGGTTTTAAAAATTTTGTAACTCACATTGGGCCATAAGCTGATCTAAGAAACATGTCATATTGTACATACATAGTAATAAAAAAAGTAGTGAGCACCATTGTCAGCCCACATTTATTTGCAGTATGCTATTTTTAATTTCATTTATGGGGCAGTATTTTACATTTTAAAAATCAGTATTATAAAAAACAGGTTTTTTTGAACCAGTATATTTCCTCATGTGCAATTAGCTAGATTGCATATGATCGTCAGTTTAACAATTGCAGTAATTTTTGTTTGATCTAATGGTCCAATAAACAAAAGTATAAATAATCTGTTTTAGTGCTAGTAGACATAATACTTTCTATCACATAACAATCTTTTACTATAATGATGAATCAATTTTAAATGAAAAATTATGATTATTAATTAGCTCTACCTGATTCCACTAATATTAACAAGATAAGATTAGTTTAATACTTTTTGGTGATTTAGAATGTTATCTAATTTCAGATATCGGAAGACATGTTCAACCACAAAGTGCCAAAAGCTTTGCATAATGAAATGGTGAGTTTTCATATTTCATCTATTTGTTACAGAAAAAAATGTGTTAGTATTTTGTTTTTTTGCCTGAAAGTGCATTACAGGTAATCGGAAGTATAGGGACCTTTTACTAACTATCTTTTAAAAACAAAAGTTTATTTGAAAGATTGGTCAAATGTTTGTTGTATTATAAATAGGTACAAAGAATTTCCAAAAAAATTGTTTAGAATAATCATTATAGAGGAAGGAAGTTTACTGGAACACCAAGCCTGATGATGCTAAATTTGTTGGATCAAGTATAGCAGTTACTGCACCAAAAGTTTAAAAATTTTGATCATAATTATTTCATGTTATTTAATCATAAGCCTTTCATCATTCTTAAGAATGGCATTCTTGTGTATGTCATAACTGAAAAAGCACCTCACCTGTTATGAAACTCTAAAAGTCCTTGGTTTTCAGTGTAAAAGCTTCCAAAGTCAATTTATTACATATAACATGGCACAAAATTGGCTTTTGGCTAATTTTATTGAGACTTAATATTTAGTAGTTCTAAATGCTTGAATCAAGTCTTCAATGGACACCAAGTCTATAAGTCCTTTGTTTTCTGTCTACACTACCTCAGTTTATTTTTCTATGCAGTAAACAGTAAAATGTCTATGTGGGCCATGTGTGGGGCTGCAGATTGAAAAGGGGGCATTCTTTTATACATGCTCAGTGTGATTTTTGATCCACACATGGTTGCCTCTTTTTTTGCTAAGCAGTTTATGGGATAAACAAATTCTACTTTTGACAGGCTGCAAATTAAGAAGGTCCCCAAGAGCCGAAAGTCGATATATCGGAAAATAAAATATTAGAGGAAAATTGAGTCAGACATAGAAAATGCATAGAATTTGATAGCAACTGTTAAAAAAATGTAATCTTGATTTTTGGGGGTGGTTATCTCTCTGATCCACCGAGCCGGGGTGGGCTAGGTCAACTAAATTAAGGGTGTTGTTAGTTTAGGTAGTGCATATTGTGCTGCCTGAATTTCATAATTTTATATTGAACAGAAGTACGTTTTTCGCCCTGGCCCCAAGAGCCGAAACCCAACCCAAATTTTGATGATTGTACCTCATATCAGTGCACCAGACTAGCGATTCAATATTTTAAAAGTGATTAATAATAACCAATTATAAACTAAACTGATCATATTTAAATCCATTTAAAGTTTGTCATAAATTTTAGTTTCATTGCTTTAATAATTGAAAACAGTCTAGCATTTTTTTACACTTAATGATTCTGTGTTACAGAAAAAAACATGGCAGTATTGTAATTAAGCAAACCTTGGCATATTATTTTTAGTGAAAATAAAAAAAGGGTTTATACTTAATGATGACAACTTCTCACCACTGTATGAAAATAAATGATTATATTTTTTCAACATGCACTACCAACTGAATATGCAAAAATTATTTAAATTTCTTTATTGACTGCAATAGCTGTGTTTGTTGAATTTTTAAATTTGTTTCAGGTTGAGGCACAAATTTTCATGCAGAAGTCTTGGAAGGAGCTTATATAAGTGTAAGTAGTTTCTATTTTGCATCATAATTATAGAATATTTGTTGAATGTGATGAGTTCATAGTTCAAATGAATGAATGTGATTACATTGCTTAATTTTGTCTTTCGCTCCTATCTGATAAATTCTCCCCGATTGTTTATAAACAATTATTGTTGCAAGAAAATTAATTTTACTCATATTTTTTACAGAATTCCAGCCTAGACAATCAAAATGTGAAAAACCATTTGCTCATGGAGAAATGATCACAAGAATGCAAAATTGCAATAGACAAAAAAGTGGGTGCTCTAGCCTTAGATGAGTCAATGGATATGTCAGATACTGCTTAGGTGTTAATGCAAACTATGATAATACGAAACACTTCTTGATAGAACTGGATTTAACCCACAGGCTATAGTATGGAGGTTAGATTATGGAATGAAAATACACACAAAAATAGGTAAAACTGTGTTCTTATAAACTTTAATAAAACAAATATTTTTGTTATGATGAGTTCATAGTTCAAATGACAAATAATGATTACATTTGCATTTTGTCTTTCGCTCCTATCTGATTAAATTGTCAATCAATCATTATTTGAAAGTGTGGTTGAATATAGTAAGTAAAGTTTAATTTATTTCAGATCTCTCCACAAGATGTAATTGGCAATTAATCCTGTTGATCACAAGACTGCTAAGGTAATGTTACATACAATTTAATAATTGCATTCTTCTGAAAATTGATGGTGCTTTTCTTTATTGATAAAATTTATGACTACTTGCAAATCATATACCTAATACTCATAGACTGCTAGCAGAGTCTAGAAAAAGGTGCAAACATCACTGTGCAATCATATGTATGTGTATATTGTTTTACTGTACTTCATATCTTATGTGCAAGTTTGAAAATGCGGAATTTTTCATTTCTGTCCGTGGGTTTTTTTTCTCTCTATTTGATCTGTGGTTAATGGTTTCCCATCACATTTACATTCTCTCAACAGAGTTGCAGCGCTTACGCACACTAGGTCAAGTACTAAAGATGGGCAAGACTGCTATTTTTAAAGAACAGTTGTTATTGCTATATGCCAATAACAGATTGAATTTTTTTAACTGGCAAAAATGCTGTCACCATCTCTTGGAGAGAAACAAAAATGTGCTAAATTTATAATTGTTGGGTAGGTATTAATAAAGTAGCAATCTTGTTTAGTATTACTTTGAATTTACTTATAAAAGAGCAATGAATTTTAAATTAATGTTATATGGTGAAGTACAGTACCAATGAATTTTATATAATGTTAAACAGGAAGGTACAGAACCAATGAATTAAATGCAGTAAACAAACTGCAAGGTTTTATTTATTATGCATAGTATGTATACAGTGTTGTTATGTAAATTATTGTTTTTTTTGCATAATTTTCAATTATATTTAGTTCTGTTTATAATTCATACATAATTTGTTACCGTTGTCATGTCAGTGCCCTGCAAGAGGCTTTTCTGAAAAGTGTAAAACTCATATTGTGTCACAGAAATATAGATTATCTGTTGATAAAAGTACAAAAATAATGTATTTGCATCATAGTCTGTAATAATTTATCACTAATAGTCATGTTCTAGAAATATATTCTTCAACTCAATCTTATGTTTATATGATTTACTTATTGCTGCTACGAATTGACATTTAAAGAGCTAATTCACTATATTGTTTTATTATTGTAGAAACCATTTAAATAATTTTTTCAATAATATATAATATAGTTTCTAATACATATTAATGCTTATCTATTACAAATTCACTTATTTATAATTAAATTTTAAAGATTTCAATAATGACAACAATAAACAAAAATTTATCCAGATGACCAAAATAAATTACATTATTTATTTACTACGTCAAACATACTACTGTGATTTTTTAATAATTCAATTCTGCTTGGCTATTGTCTACTATTCACTCTATTAAGTTATCAGCGTTTGCTATTTAGCATATGTTATGTTTTACAACAACAACCACAAACTGCTAACTGCTATTTGTATTATCATCCGTCGAATTAGCTCCGCTGCTTTTCGTCAGAAGCACGTGAAGTTAGCTGCTTATGTTATTGTTTGCTAAGTTACAGTAAATGTATTTCTGTTGTCTGTTATTTTTTTAGTAATAACGCCACACCACTATGAAGTACAGTGAAATGTTATAATCTGCTCTCTCTTAGTCAGTGGTCCTTCCACTTATGGGGAATAGCAGTATATTAGTATTAAGTGTATGTAGCAAACACTCATTTCTCTTTGAAGAATTTATTCTTTAATGAGTTGATGTTTTGTTATCTTATTTACATGATGATGGGCATGCACCACTCTTACACTCTATGCAGAAAAACATGCCATAAGTCTGAAAAAATATATATATTAAACAACTTTAATAGTCATATTTATTGTTTTTGTATAATGCAATTTTAATTTCAGGGATGAGATCTAAGAAACTGATCATAGCCAGATTTGACTTCAACAATGGAAACTTCATTTGGCATCTGAATAGTTTGTTTCAATCCTTTCCAAACTGAGATCTGAATCTGTTTGAAATACCAGAATTTTGTCATGTGTTCTTTATTTTGTTGTATAATATATCTTATAAATGTTGAATCCATAGTTTTATTTAAAAATCATTTATATAGGTTTAAAGTCATATTTTGAAAATATAAAAATGTACTAAAACAGAATATAGTGAGATTTCTACAAAAATTGCCTACAGAAAAAAAATTGAAATTGAAAGTCTTGTGTGTGTGTGAGAAAAGATCTTCAATATTAAGCAATATTTGAAGTGAGGTTCTGTCACTAGACGGCAAGGTGGCAGAACTATAACAAACTTCTTTTGATAAACAAAAAAATTTGCCTTTTCAAAAATAGACACTATATAAGGAATATTCTGTTATTAGCTTGTATGATATTTTTCTTCATTTTTGATCATGTATTAGCAAACTAATTTAGAATCAAATTTATAGTACAGTTTGAGAAAAACCCAAAACCGTTGAATAACAAAATGGTGTGAATTATCACTGTCTAGGCCTTTTTGCAGTATTATCTAATAGGGTGACCATAAATTACAAGTGATTTTTAATGATGTCCAATACTGTTGAAATTGGATTATTATTACTATTTTGCTCAACTTTTTCTGGAATTATTTGTAGAATGTATAATTTTCCAATTTCGTCTCAATTTTTATTTCAAAAGCTCCCACGATAACTATTACTGAAAGTCTAACGCGCGTGAATATGAAAATGAATTTCTGATTGTTAGCGAATGTTACTGTTTCATATACATATTTTTAACTGATAATGGATTCCATTAGCTTTATTCCCGGAATAGAATTCTAAACCAATTCGTTATCAATTCAGTTCTACTCAAGGGCGCATGCATTAGAACTGTAAAAGATACTTTTGTACCGCGAATGCCAGCAACTAATTCGATAAAAATCTCTATGCTCTCATATATACATACGTATTTGTCTAAATGAGCCAGTCTGTATTCTGCTAGTGCTATTTATGGTAGAGGTTTGAATATTCTGACGGGGCGAAACGATTTGCTCCTACCCTTTTACGCATCCGAAAATGAAGTGATGATTTAAATACACAATTGTTAAAAATAATCCAGTGTTTGGACACTCAAATTTCAAGTTTTCCATATCCCCGTACTTGAAATTAAGTCATCTCACAAATATCCTAAATAATTTTAAAGCACAAAACAATAAGTAAATTTCATACCCAAAATACAATTTACAAATTCCAGAAAATTATTCAAACGCGCAAGAGAAATCCTAGTAAATTCGCTACTGGTTAAGAATCAATAATGAATAATTTTCTTAGACCGCAAACGCAGAATATACTGCCATTCATTTTCTGCGCTATTCAAACGCGCATTGTGTGAACGAATTGTTACCGCGATAAAGCTATTATTTATTTTACTAAGGTGCATTATGCTATAGTCGATTATATACGCTACTAACCAAGGACGCCGTTATTTTAAATTTCCAGTGTACAAACAAGTTTGTACCATACAGCACATACACAGAAACAAAAAGAGAAACGTAACGCTACTATGTACCTATAATATTTTGCATACGCCACTTAATCAATGGCCGCCACATACTTTGGGAACGCTTGCGCAAAACGGTTTAGGTACAATTTGCTGTCTCTTTTGGTAGGTGACCCTTCCACTTATGGGCGATAGCAGTATATCAGTATTAAGTATATGTATACAAAATTCTCATGCATGGCGGATGGCGGCCATTGTACCCTTGTATTGCAGTGGCGCCACCATGCGGTTGACGTTCCGTGAATCTTCCTCATTGGTAGATATATCGTTTAAAGTCTATGGTTTTTCATACAAAAGTTTTTTATACAATACAGAATACAGTATTGTCAGTTGTCAAAATTGCAAAAACTCTCGTCATTTATTTTCTCATTTCATAAGAATTTAATATTGTGTCAACTGAAGATTGCCCCTTGTGGTTAGTCATACTTTTTCGAAAGACCCAATCAAATAAAGCTTAGTGTTTCCCCTTAAATATTTTTGTTATATTGACCTTTAGATTCTGGGTTGGGTGTACATCTATTTATAACTGTGGGCCACATCACATCAGAAAACGTTTAGAGTTGACAGTAGTCACCGGGACCAATATCCTTATTTAGTTCTCGTAGTACTTTAATTTTACAACCAAATAAAATGAGTTTACAGTGGACCATTATAGCCGGCTTTTTGTACGCCGAAATTGCCGTCGTACTACTAATGGTACTGCCTATAGCGAGCGCAAGAAGATGGAACATGTTATTCAAATCGAAATTTTTGCAAGGACTCCAAAGGCAGGCTGGTATGTATTTTATGATTCTTCTGGCAATCCTTGTCCTGTTTCTTTTGGATGCTATCAGGGAAATGAGGAAATACTCGAACAGTGGTAAGATTATCATATTTTGGTGTTTCTTTTGCTAAACTAAATCCTAATTATTTCTATAGAAACACAAGTGGTGGTCATGATCATTTGGACAAAGAAATGCAAGGAAGCATGAGACTGTTCAGAGCACAACGTAATTTCTACATTTCTGGTTTTGCATTGTTTTTGTCATTGGTGATTAGACGTCTTGTTATTTTGATTTCTGCACAGGCTAATCTCCAAGCACAGTCTGAAGCTTCGATGAGACAGGCACAGAGTGCAACAACTGCTGCAAGAAGTTTGCTTGCTCAGAAAGGAGAAAATGCCCAGAATGAAACTAATGAAGTCCATGACAAAGAGGTAAGAACATGTTTTTTTGATAAAGGTTTATGACATAAAAAAAATGTAGTAAAATTTTGTTTTATTACTCTATTTTTGAAGAATTGTGAGTTGGGACATTATAGATATCTATTTTTGTGTGAGTTTGATAATTGTTGAGAGAAATCAATATGCTGGTGAATCACTTTTTTGAGTTTGTACAAGTTTGTTTACCATAAAAATATAGCAACATATTCATACAGTTGGAGTAATACACACTTACAAGTGTTTCTTATCGTTTAATTGAATAAAAATATCAATCGAAAATATATGTTCTTTGGTGATAGAACCCATACATACAAAAATGTATACATATGTAACTAGTATCAAAACGGTTAAAACAAATCAATATGTTATGCAATGATGTAGTTACTCATGTAATGAATAAAAAAAATTGAACAGAATTATTAAATAATATAAAACTGAACCAGCAACTCACAGTACATGACTGACAACCTGCCACATAGCCCAGGCATTAGCTTTTTTGAAGAAGGTCTCAAAATGACACAGCAACTCTCAGTTTACTACCTGACAAGGCAGTGGTAATGTTAAGTGAGACTGTGATGAAAGGTAAATTATATATATTTTAGTTATAACTTAGCCCTAGTTAAACACATTCCTTAGATCTGATTGATTTTAAGCATTAACCATTTCTTTCATACTCATAAATTTTTATAAGTATCACAGTTTTTCTAAGAATATATCTCACATAAATCATTTTAAAAAGTACTTGAAAAATTTAAAAAAAATACTTCAATCAAAAGTAGGCAAACATGTAAATTTGAAGGAAAAACCAAATTTGAAAGTTATTTAAAAGGAAAAAGTTTTGAAAGTTATATGTTATTTTATTTTTTTTTTTTTAAATTTTGTTAACACTATTGAAAAAAATAAAACATAAAACTCAATAACTTTTATATTTTAATAATCTAATAATAATAGAATACATTTTCATTTTAGATTACAGAGTTGAAGAAGAAAATTACTTCATTAGAGGAGAAATTATCACTTGAAAAAGAGGACAAGGAAACTCTTAAGAAACAAGCTGATAACCTTGCCAAGGAATACGACCGCCTTGCTGAAGATCACAGCAAACTGCAGAAGAAACTCACTGTTGGTGGTGGTGATAAAAAAGATGATTAATTGCATTTTTATTGATCAAATACTCCACTTTCAAATCCATAAAGTATTTTTATGGTTAATATTTATTTATTAATGGTACTGATATGGGAATAATATAGCTTTTATAGGTAACATTAAAAACCATGGATGTGGTATGTTTGTTGTAAGTACATTTTCAAAATTTATTAAGTGTTAACAACACCTAAATTGATTTAATCCAAAATGTAAAACAGAATTGAATTTTCAATTTATGTTGAATTTGATGAAAGTACTTTTGAATACCTGTGCCTTATTAATTTTGATTTGTTGTAAAAACATGTTGTACTTCTTAAGCAGGATTTTTACTAAGCTGCTTCTAAGGTTTCTCTCTTGATTTAATTTCATTAGATATGTATGTGTTTCAATTTCCTTCTAATTTTTTATACCTGTTTTGTTGTAATATATTTGTTTTGTGATATTGGTTTATTTTGTTATTCAATTGATTCAATAGTTAAATATTTACAAAAGCCCTCTCGAAAAGAAAACAATGCAAAATGTTGGAGTATACTTTTGCACATGCAAATGAAAAACTACCAACCCAAAAAATGAAAAGTAACAATCTCAATACATATAAAGATGATTAGTGGTCACATAAAAGTACATGTAGTACAATATGACCAATGCAAAAAGCACAGCAAAAGTGTACATCAAATTAGAAATATTTATATTCATGATTGAAATAGTTTAGAAGTCTTTACAGCAAATAGTAAAAATGGGCAAAAATTGTTACGCATTTTTTAAAATTAATTTGAATAGTTTGTCATTGTTTAAATTTGACTGAATTAGTTAAATCTTTGCACCTTTTTTAGACACTCTTCGTCGCACCAATGCTAATTTACATTTCGAACGTTTTTTTACGTCTAAATAAGACAACGCCGTACAAAACGGGCGCATTTATTTTGTTGTTATTGTGTTATGATTTCGCGAGTTACTTAACTTCGGTCGTAACAATTTACCTCATTTTGATGCTCATATGGGGGAGCTATAATTGTTTCTCTCGAGTTTACGAATGGCGCTTTTTTGTTTGTTCAATCGAGGAACATTGTTCGTCGCCATTTTTTTTGTGGGTCACCTTTAGCTTTAGTGGCAAATATATCATCAGGCATACTTCAATACCTATTTTTGATTATTATATTAAATGCTTAATAATAAAGGCCTCCACAACAACTTTTTCGAAATAATTTCTTACCCAGTATTGTTTTAGTATTTTTTTATTATGAAAGTTTTAGTTTAACATCAACATCTGGCATACTCTTGAATTGGAGGTTATGGCAAAATCGTTGATTTGCTCTTTGTTTGAATTTTTTTCAATTTCAGACAGCAAAATAAATAACCCACAAAATTAGTTTTTTTGTAGTTTTATTTTATATGAAAAGTGATAAACCAGTAAAAATAAGATAAGTAGTTCTCGAAGAATTGTATTTTAAATACTTTAACAGAAGCAGTCGCAGCCGAAAATTGTCTTGATAGCCAGTGTCATTGCTTCGCCGAGTGTCGCATATTTGCGCTTCATAGTAACCATTAACCAATTTCCCGGAATTATAACGAATATCCAAGACAAAATGAAGCGCATTATATGAACGTTCTAAATATGTTTCATGTATCGCGATCGGACTAGCTTGGTTAATACGGTGTGTTTTACAAAATGTTTCCATTAAATTACGATTTAGAAACTACCTAACATAAGCAAAATAAACAGAAAATGTTTTTTTTCATGTATTTATTATTTAAATAATTTACTTCTAGGAATTAGATGTTAAAATCTTTTAAATTATTACTGAAGTAACTAAACGACCTGCAACTGGTTTGCAGCAGATTTTGCGACATTGAAAAATTCCCAGGGGAAAAATCCTATGACTTTTGTCTGAAATACTTTTCTGACATTTGCATTCATGGAGAGTTATTTTTATATAACTGCTTGCAAGATTTTTATAAGTAGTGCCAGGATTTTTTGAATTAGATGACGAATTTTACAGAGAATAAACCATTATACTTTATTATTTAAACATAGTTCTTTAGTCAAGCGAGAGGTTGGTTAAATAAAAATATTTACTAACAATTGAAATACATTTTTATTAAAGAATATGATAAAAAACTAGATATTAGATTGCATATATATCTTAAATTGGTTTGATTCCAGTATAGTAATAATATAACAACTCTCAAAACAAAATGATTTTATCACATATTCAGGCTCTCCAAGCGATTAAAAATTAAACAATTTAATAAGAAAATCGTCCTCTGGGTTAAACAATCGACCAAAATAAATCCCATTAAAGAGTGGATTTGGTTAAAAACTCAAATCTTTCTTATCGTCGGCAAAAAGAACGATTTTCTCAACGTATTTACCACCATAGGTGTGGTCACGTTGACATCCCCTTCTGGAGTACTCCACTTCTTTTTGGTCACCTCATTTATAACGCTCGCGCAAATGTCAGCAAAATGTACTCTGAAAAAAAAAGTCAAAATGTACATTATTTACTGGTTCAACGACAGTGTTCATACATCAACAGAGTGATCACAATTTTGGCGAATGCACTATCTTATAACAAAGTTGCATCTAGGAGCGCCAAATTCTTCCAATTTGAAATGAACTTTATTATTATATGATCTTTACAAGTTGCTGTGCTACCCTGTATATTATCAAATAAAATTCTCTTAGTTACGTCAGAAGCCAAATAATAAAGGGTGTTCCAATTTGAGGTTAATTTTTAATAAAATACACAAATTATTTGAGAATGATCAAATCTAGAGGTGTTAGATCGCAAGATCTAGGGGGCCAATTAATGCTTCCTCTTTGAGCAATTATTTGATTACCAAATTTCTGTTTCAAAAGATTGATTGATTCACAGTAACAGCATTTCCATTGTCATCTTCAAAAAAGTATGGACCAATCACTCCAACAGCCCAAAAACCACACCAAACAAGTTACTTTTTGTCGATTCATCGGTCTTTCCATTATTTCTCGTGGATTTCCTTCACCCCATATTCGACAATTTTGCTTGTTAACAAATCCAGCCAATTCAAAATGTGCTTCATCGCTGAAGATGATTTTGTTGAAAAAATTCACATTTTCAGGTTTCTGTTGTATGGCCGAATTGACGACGTAAACCAAAGTCTGTTGGCTTTATTTCTTGCGTTAACTGAAACCTGTAAGCATTTAAATGAAGATCTTTGTGCAAAATTCTGAATAAAGTGGTATTTGGAATGTTCAATTGCTATGCACGATGACGAATTGATGTTTTTTGGTTGTTCAACAACCCTAGCAGTAACAGCTGCAATATTTTCTTCTGAACATCCACTATGATGATATGCTTTGCTTTCTTCATCTTTTACTGAACTAGTTTCCACAAATTTTTGAACAATTTTTCCAATGTTAACATTTGACGGACAATTTTCTCTTCCATAATCTGTACGAAATTTTCTTCCAACTTCTACAGAACTCTCACCAAATTTAAAATAATTTTTAATAATAAACACGAGTTGCTCAGTCGTATATCTCTCCATTTTTAATAACCGGAATATTCCTAGTTGTCATCTGTCAAATAACATATAATATTCTAGTACAAAAAATATAAATGGCGGCAAATTTAGAAATTAACCTCAAATTGGAATACTCTTTAGATAATGGGTGCATTCAGGGAATTGTAGCGATGCAGCGCTTTGTTAAAGCGGTGTACTAAAGAGTGCCTGCTTTACCCACAGCGCTGCAGTGCTTTAATAATGCAGTAAAGCATATAAATTCTCCGCTTTACCGCTTTATAACTAAATCAGCTGTCAAATTCTGTATTGATATTACGCAAGTATCGCCAACAAGTAAACATAATTACTTTTAGGTTTTTTTGGGCAGTAACACCACAATTGAAATAAAACGACGTATATTGAACGAAAACCAAACGTTTCAAAGTGATTTATATCAATAAATATAAAGTCATTGACAACGAAGTCAGAATAGACTTTGAAACGTTTGGTTTTCGTTCAATATACGTCGTTTTATATCAATTGTGGTGTTACTGCCAAAAAAACATAAAAGTAATCAAGAATATGCCACAAACAACGTTTATAAGACAAGTAAACATAACTAGTGAAAATTACTAGAAACAAAAGTTTTCATTCAGCGGAAGCAAAGCGCTGTGGCGCTTCAGCGCTTTTATGCTATAATTCCCTGAATGCACCCATTGTCAAACATTTTAATTCTAATTAATTTTTTATTCATAGTTTCTTAACCATTGACAACGGGGTCTAACCTAGGCCCCGAAACGTTTGGAATATACAGCAATTATTCGTGACTTGGTAGTATTATTTCCTAAAAAGTACTTAAACATTGAAAAATATGCCACAAATATCCTTCAGAAAACAACATTTTTTGGAGTTTACAGCGCTGCCGCAGTCTATACGAAACGCCGCTAAGTCACGTCGTTGGTTTATAACGGCAGAAGCAGCAATACTTACTTATTTCCCAGGTCTTCCATTTGTTTACAGAAAGACTGAATGAACCAACTCCCATCCTTCTTGTGTCTCACAGCCGCATAACCTGGAACTGTGGCCCAGAATGTGAACATGTCTGCGTGTTTCGGCAATACTTGCCCGTTCACGTTGTCAGTCGTTAAAGAGCTGCTGTCATCGTCGGAACTGTCTTCTTCACCACTGCTACTGTCATTAACTAGAATTAAGAACAAGATTAACCACTACTTACGAAGTTCTGTAGAATATTTATGTTTCAGACATAAAATAACAGTTGATTACTAAATTGTTTTACAGCATCAAGCTTTGACAGATCCAACAAAATTAGACATTCAACGTCAAATTCTATTGATGTCAAACAGTGACCACTGTTGTGTCAGAGTGTTAAAATACAGCAGTCGCTCGATAACATAAACGCTCCATATTTAAAACATTGCACAGGGGGCCAAATCTGGTGAATATGGTGGCTGGGGCATGATTACGGTGTTGTTTTATGGCCAAAAATTACGAACAAGCTAGGACGAATGAGCATTATCGTGATGCAAAAGACATAAATTGTTTGGCCACAATTCCGGACATTCTCTTCGTATTGCTTCTCGCAAGCGGTACATAACTTCAAGATAATACTCCTTATTCACCGTACGACCAAGTGGTAAGAACTGATGCACTACGCCAAGGTAATAGAAGAAAACAGTGAGCAAAACCTTGACATATGATCGAACTTGGCGTGCTTTTTTTGGTCTTGGCTCCCCAGGGCTCTTCCTTTGGGACGATTAAATCTTTTTTATGGTATGTTATGACCCTTTGAATTAAATCTCGATCGGGGTTGATATCATTCAATAATTCCTGAGCTATGCGTATTTTTTAGTTTATTATTTTACACAATATTTGATGCATATTGTTTGATAATTTGAATAGCAAAACACCTCTAATTTTTATGCCTCTCACAAACTAAACATGCTACATAGCTGGAACTGTAAACATATGTTCGAGACGAGTGTACCAGCATAACAAAAACAAAATCGATAATCAAATGTACGTAGGTCGCAAAATTTGGAAATTCACCTTATTGTTTGAGCAGACCTCATATGTCTGAAATGTTATTATACAGAGTGAGTTTTTTTTGATGATCAGTATGGGGATCTCGGAAAGTAGCGAAGATAGAGCAATGGTTAAATTGGGAAAGATTTGCAGTTTTACTGGCCCAATTTAATGACACTTTCAGATTTTTGTAAAGTCATGGCTTACTAGATATTTTGAAAAAACGAAACTCTGTCGATTTAGTCAAATCCCTCTAGCTTCTTTGTTTTTGATTTTATAAAAAAAGTGTAAATATCAAAATTGAAGGGAATTGTATCCCGAATATGATTGTCATGTCCTCGTTTGCGTGGCAGCTCTCGTTTTCGAGATATGACACAAACTTATCTTTTTTTGAATGGACACCATAGTTGGCTATGACCTCAAAAAATCGGACATTTTTAGAGCTTTTCAACGATATAATACTCGATATAGTTATTCATAAAAATAACGGAGTTATGGATGCTTTTCTCTCTTATTTTCACTTTTAACGTAGTTAGCCATGAAATAGATTGATTTATTAATAACTATTCCAAAACACATTGAACAATTTTTTTATTAGGTATATCAGATATAACGAAAAAACTAAATAAGTATGTACTTACTAAAAACTTAGGAAATTAAAGTACATAATAAAGGTTACAATTTATGTTCGAAAAGTCCACCATTGTTATTTAGACAAAAATTGCATCTTTTTAAGATTGACATTACCGCTTTCCTCACAGACCGCCTATCAATTTCTTCAATTCAATATCGCCTCCCTTAGGTCACCAACTGTCTCATACTTTCTTTTGTATACTTTGTTTTTTAGCGCACCCCATAAATAGAAGTCTATAACTGCCAAATCGGGAGACCGGGGTGGCCATTCGCGTGGGCCATTTCTTTCTATCCATAGATAGATAGATATTATCTAAGTGTTGTCTTACTAATAACGAGTTATGCGCAAGTGCTCCATCATGTTGGAATCACTCAATTTCTAAAATCTAAATCATGCAACATGTCTTGAATAGTGTATTGCAAGAAATGCAAGTAGCGCTCCCCAGTAAGTGATTCGTTATAGATAAAAGGCCCCAGAATAGTAGATCCTATGATACCACACCAAACGTTAAAACCAAATTTTATCTGGGGTTGTCTTTGTTCTATATGGAAAGGGTTTTCTTTAGCCCAGATATGCTCATTGTGTCTATTGAACATACCGCAGTTAGTAAATCTAGTTTCATCTGACCATAATACCTTTAATGGAAACTGTGGATTGTCAAGGCACATGTCTCTAAACCATGTACAAAACAAAATACGTCGATGTTCCTCACCAGCATCCAAAGTTTGAGAAACTGAAAGTTTGTACGAGTGGAACTTGTGCGCTTTCAGTACCTTAACTACAGTTCGCTGAGATGTGCCAGCTTCTGCCGCAATCTCACGAGTTGATGTAGATGGATTTTGATTTACCATTGCCAAAACATTTATTTGTTCTGCTTCGTTAATTTGATTACGTTCCTTTGGTGGTTTAGTAAAAGATCTATATCTGCGTAAAGTATCGTAAAGCCTCTTAAATGTACATAGAGCAGGCTGACGACGATTAAAATATCTATGAAAGGATTCCTCAGCTGCACGAACCGAATTTTTATGGCATATGATATAACATTCCACCATATTCAGTTTTTCTTTGTTAGAATATTCCATTTTATCACGAAAACTTGTCAATATCGACTGTCAGTTCCACACTACTAATGAAATTACTCTCAAATGAGGAAACGTCAAAGTGAAAACAATCTTTTTCATGGCTACCTACGTTAAAAGTGAAATTAAGAAAGAAAAGCATCCATAACTCCGTTATGAATAACTATATCGAGTATTATATCATTGAAAAGCTGTAAAAATGTCCGATTTTTTGAGGTCATAGCCAACTATAGTTTCCATTCAAAAAAAGATAAGTTTGTGTCATTATCTCGAAAACGAGAGCTGTCACGCAAACGAGGACATGACAACCATATTCGGGATACAATTCCCTTCATTTTCAAAATCAAACACAAAGGAGCTAGAGGGATTTGACTAAATCGACAGAATTCCGTTTTTTTCAAAATATCTAGTAAGCCATGACTTTTTACAGAAATCCGAAAGTGTCATTAAATTGGCCAGTAAAACTGCAAATCTTTCCCAGTTTAACCATTGCTCTATCTCCGCTAGTTTCCGAGATCCCCGTACTGATCGTCAAAAAAAAAACTCACCCTGTATATTCTTGAAAAACTGTATATTCCGTCAGTGAAAATGATATGGGACCAACCTGTAAGTATAGTACTTCACATGAAAAAGTAATTATGGAAATTGGTTCATAATGGAGGAAGTTCTAAGTCGTTAAAAACTTACTTAGGCCGGGTTCCAGATTGAGAGAGGTCTAGAAAGCCGGTATAGCCTCAACGCAATTTGAATTTTAAGTTACTTACTTTTCTGACATTGCTGTCCCTGGCAAGACTGCAACATTAAAATCTTCGGTTTCCCTTGTAAATTTATTTTATTGATTTTACATATTAACTTTTGGATTCCGCTCACCCGCACTCTGCAACTATTCGATCCATAAACGATACCTGAAGAATAAAATTTCCAAAATTATATTCAAAAATATGACTCGATTTCACTTACCTTTATCGCCGTGGGATAGAATGCAAATAAACAAACTCGCTTCATTGGTGATACTTTTAAGAACATCTTTAATTTTTGAGACCATATCAATGTGCGTCAGATTATTCTCGACGATTACTTTGAATCCAAATTTTTCAAAAATATTTTTCAAATCGTCTCCGTCCTTCTCTGTTCCACTTCGAGATTCTAACTTTTCAGATGTTTTGGGAGGCAATAAATGCTGTAATGGAATAATTTGTATTTAAAAAAACACCGACTTCAAATGAATAAAAATAAAAACAATTTAAACACCCAATAATTATCATCAACGAATTTTTCATTTAATTGTACTGCTAATAGACCAGGGTCGATAATTTATGAAACCAAAAAAAAAAAAAAAAAATATATAGTAGGATGAAACCCATTGGAAAAGAGAATACAAAACAATAAAAGGAAAAATAATGTACGGGTGATGTGAGGTCGGGAAAAAAAAGTTTTAAGGGTAAAAAATGGTTTATCTCGATTTCCAGCAAAACCATAAGTCCTATGGAAAAAAGTTAAATGGCAAAGTTGTAGGTAAAAAAAGATCTACAACTACACTTTTTTAACATAACATCAAAATTTATGTGAAAAATTTTTATCTTTTACAAAAATTTTCCTTTTCACACGAAATTTGGTGAAAACTGTCTCAGGCACACTAATTTTTTGATAGAAAATATTTTTTTCACCTTATTTTGACTCAATATCGAAAAAGAACCATAATTTCGAATAAAAAATTCTCACATAAAAATATCAGGTTTTTTTCGTTTCTTTGGATTTTCTGAGAACATTTATCATAGTAATGTATATATTTTTTACATCAGAAAGTTCAGATTTCAACGACCAAAAGCTCGTATCCAAAGCTAAGAAATTAATGACGAGTTCATTTAAAAACCACCGATGCCGGCTCCATAACACCTGTACCAATTATTTGTGCAAAAGATTTAATAAAATGGAAAATATCGTAAGAATTAAATCTGGGTTAGTTTCTTAGATACACAAATATTATTAAAATGGTAAATAGTGCTTTAAATTTCCAAATACTAGTGGTCGCCCAGTGGTCGAAATTGTAAAACAGAGTTGTGGAGAAATCGGAGAAGTAGCTGTAATGACCAAAATTGTTCACTCATATTGACAAATCTATTGAAATAAAAAGAAAATAAAAATGTAATCAAATATCTGTATTTTTTTATGACAAATGAATGACCCCTCAAATTTTTGGCTGGAACTGCACCTGGCAAAATATTCGATATAATAATTGGAAGATTGTTCTTTGCAACCTAAAAGTTTTCGCCATTTGCGGTTTCAATCAAGTTCAGGAATATTCAAGAAAAGAGAGGACCAATACATTCTCTATTGTGCGCTGTCTAACAATTTTTTACACAACACCTTCGGGAAGGTTGTGATAATAATATATTAATCCAATAATTAAATTCACATTAAAAACAGAATATTTAATATGAAAGTTACTGCAACGCGTCCGAAAAATCAATACTGATCTACTACATTGACTATTTTACCACTAAACAATAACAATGCTTGCATGCCACTTCCAAAAGTTCCTGCTCTAAGAATACATCTAACGATCGCTCCTTATATAATTACTCAATGTTTTGAGTTTTGACCGTCTGGCGGCGGCGGCACTGACAGTTGTTTGGCATTGACAGTATGGACGTAAATATTGAATTTCTAACATATCTAGAATCGCCCTGCATAATTATAATATACAACGATTACTTTACCACTAAACAATAACAACGCTTGCATGCCTCTTCCAGAAGTACATGCTCTAAGTATATAACAGCATTGGTCCGTCTATATATAATTACTCAATGTTTTGAGTCTGGCGACGGCGGCACATTCAGTGTTTGGCGTTGACATTATGGACGTAAACAATGAATTTTTATTATATTTTATTTAATGAATGAACCAATATTATAAATTAATATTAGCATTCCACACTAAAGTTCGTCAGTAGCTACTAAACAAAACAAAAATGAAGAAAATCGGTTGAGTAACAGAGAAGAAAATGGTACCTAATCGTTTTGTCTTTGCCTATTTATATATAGATAACTCTAATACATCAAGCCATCTGGCGACGAGGTAAAGAGAACAAGAAAGGCAACTTGACTTGAACACAACAATGAAAAATCATAAAGGCAGACTATACATATTTTTCTTGTTTTTGAAAAATGCAAACTACTATAAAGAAAATTAAAATAATGGATTTTTTGGTAAAGAGTATTTCCTACAATTATGTGTGACAATGTAGTTTAATGCTGAAAAAAATATACAGCAGACTGGTAATGTCAATTACTGTGAATGCTACACATGCTACACACATCTAGTGACTAAAAATTTAAATCCTCAATAAGGGAACGCATTTTTGGTATTGTGGAAATAGGAAAACCTTCTATTCTTACATCGTGGTTTAATCACATAGAAAAAATGATATCGTTAAAATTAAAAATCACAAGAATATACATTTTATACACTTACCTGGTATTGCTTTTCATATTCCGTGTAGAATTCCTGTTGGTTTATAATCAAAACTACACCGGGATTATTAGGATCTATGGAGTACTTTAAATTTTCCGATATATAAGAATTGTGTATAGACGGAGATATATATTCTTGATCATAAATGAACTCTCTCAAACCCCGATCTGCAATATTGTTATCCAAACCTGTCATTCGATTGAATTTCGGTGGAGAGTGCGAAGTCAGTGTTGAATCTGCCAAACTGGAAAAGCCGCTACCCAGGAAGCTTTCATGTTCAGGTCTAGATAAAGGATTCATGTCTTTTTCGAAACCTTTGTTTACTTGATTAATAATCTAAAATGCATGATAAATTATTATTATTAAAGATTGTTTGAAAACGAATAATAGCACAGTTTTTATGAGAAAACAGGTAAAATACCAGATGCCATCAGAAATCAGTAATGTACAATTTCCAAAATATACTTAGGTATCAACTGAAATTCATATACTAATATGTAAAGGAAAATCTTTGTTGCCTTTTTTTAAAAATATTAGGTGTATGAAGGAGTGTGCCATTTGACACAGTTAAACCTTATATGGATAAATGTATTAAAAATAAACACAAAGCGACTTCAAAAAAAGGAATTTAAAAAATAAACATTTTTTTGTGCAACAATTAAATATTTTTTTCTGGAGTTGGTGCTAAGTTGAACAAAAGTTGCATAGAACAACTCATATATGTACTTCCCGAATTTATTTCACTTTAATTTAGGGTTTGTGTTTTAGACCATGCAAATCTTTTTATGAATACTATCCATAAGAACGTTTTTCGTTTGATTCCAACTAATGAAAACACACTGTATACAAAGACCAATTGAGGACCTCTACCTTGAAGTTGATTTATAATATTTATTTTGATTTAATTCCAATCTATTTTAAATTTATTACACCCCAGGTTAATAGAGACATTTTCTTTTTTAACAGACTTCCAAAAATGAGGAGGTTATCAATTCGTCGCGTTTTTTTTTCGCTTTTTTTGTATGTATGTTACCTGATTTCTTCGCCTGTAGTGAACCGTTTTGAATGAATATGGTCTTGTTTAATAAAGTATATATCCGGATTGGTGAAACTTCAAATTTTAGAAAAGAATTCTATTGGTAAATATCCCTAATGTTTTTTAGTCGATTTTTCGGTAACTCCTTATGGATGTGTATAGTTTTTTAATGTTTAATCTACTAAGGAAGATCCTTAGGTGATTCCATTTTAGGCACTGAAAGTTTTAATTGCGAATTTGAAAATTTTCTATGTACATTTCAAGCATATAGGTAGTAAAGCATAGTATTTTCAGCTCCTTAAATCAATGAGTACCAAGCTCGTTTTGTTTGTATACCAGGCAAATACCAATTTTGCGAAGACGGTGCTTTTGGTTGTCACATTCTCCCGGCCTAATAGAAAATTCAGTGACAACACATGTCAAACTTTAAAATGCTATTTGGTGCGTTTATACACAGGATGTTTAGTTCAAACAAAGTTACAAAATAAAGTGATAGAAGGGGTTGCATTTATATGATGATTGAAATATAGGACGGAGTAGAAAGATAGTGGTCCATAGGCAGCCGTATATACAGGATGGTTGGAATATAGCGTGGATTGGACGTTTGGTGGTATAAAAATGTTGGAAAAAATGTGAAATTAAAATTATATAGGGTGATTAAAAAACTGTTATATGACGTGGACAGAAGCAAATCATATACAGGATGGTTGAAATATATGCTGGACTTGAATTATATTTATTTAGTGTGATTAAAAAATTATTTCTTTGATACCCCATAAGAAGTTGCATAAAGTTTGGAGACGAATTAATGTTACACAGGGCGATAATATAACATGTTAAAAATGAAATAATTTATGGAGTAGCCCACAAGGAGTTATATACTATGGTTGAAATATAGGACGGATTTGACTCCGTAAATATGGGATGGATTCTTCTGTCCTATAGTTTACAGAAGGCAGCTAACATATTTATGCTTGTCCGTGGGCAGTCGTATGTACAGGATGCTTGGTACATAGGGCGGAGTGGAATTATTTATAGTTATAAAGAGTTGTCAAAAAAAAGTTGAAAAAAGATTACATGGCTTAGTCCATACGGCATAAATATATTTTGGAATTATTAAGTCAACACGTACTAGTTAATTTTGTTTGTAAAGATTTACCTGTCAATTTTAATGAAAATGTATCATTGTGTAATGTTCAGGCTTTCGATGTTACCTGGTCCTATCTATTAAGGTTATACATATAAAAAAAATAAAGAAAAGATGAAAACTACCTCAGTTCAAAAAAACCAAAAAGTTGAAAATAAAACATTTTAAAATATATATATAATGTTTTATAATACTATCGCCTCCACCTAAGGTTGTTATATAAGAAAATGGGTTTAAATTTTTCGCCTATTTTTTAAAAAAAGGTATCAGCTATTAGCTTGAAAAAATAATGAATCACTTCGGTATCCCTTTAACAGAATCCATTTTAGAAGATCTAAATTCCGTCAGCCGTTTAATCAGATGAAATGAGAACTCCTTTTTGAACTCGGTTGAAAAGGAGTGCCGAATGCTAAAATTAGAGGAAGAAGAATTTGTTTAAGTGCATACCATCCTTGCACTTGATTATAATGTAGGTAAGTCATAAATACAATTTTATAATTTTATAATTAGACATAAGCAGGAAATTAGTAGATTTTCTTATATTTTCCTTAATATCTTTTAAACTATGCGTTTTAAATAATATATATACGTTTTACAACGACCCTGATGAATATGATTTATATAAAAATATTTAATTTTCTAATTTGGCCGCTAAAATTAAGGTTTTCACTTTATTTACAGAACGAATTATTAAAAAAAGTTAAATACCTTAAAATCAGTCAATATAACCCAAAAATACATAATGAAGGTATTTCTAAATAATAATAAAAAAGAAATTTTACCAGTTATCTTCTTTTTAAGGTTTTAAGATCAGGTATTAAGCATAAATCAGATTTACTTTAAATCTGTTATTAGATATTCATTGAAAAATAAAACAATCTTGACTAACACAGAGCACAATAAAACAACTAGGAATGCCCTAAAAAACAAATTTGAAATTCCTAAAACAACACATACAGCTGTGCAAAGAAGTGTTTACTATTCTGATCCAAAAAGAATGAATATGCTACCAGATCAGCTGAAATTAAAGCCATATTACAAATCTAAAAGTGAAATACATAAATGGATTTTGGAATATGGGAAACAATTTTTAAAAATGTTGTTTGATCTCATTTGCATTTAATACTGTTGTTTAGTATATATTCTAGTAGTAAGATAGAAAGGGATATGTAAATTAAAACCTGAAAATGCAAACACAGCACTGCAGAGACTACTGTGCATTCAAATGTTTCAGGCAACATAAATGTGTATATCTATATTTGTTTTTTTTACATTTACAATTTACATTATATCAAATTCATTTTTGTCAATAAATAAATAAATATTTGTATGATGATCCCTTTTATTTGATATATTACATATGAGCGTATTTTCCATTTTATTCTTTAATTTGCCTCTCCCCCCTATATTTTAATTTTTTCCAAAGTGTAGGTCGGTGGTTTAGGAAACAATCGAGGGGATATATTTTAATTATTTTGTTTAAATGAAAACAAAAGAATTATTTGTATTGCTCACAACCTTTCATTTTCTATATCACATGATGCGTTGTATTTTTTTTAATTTTTGATTTAATTTTATATTATTTTACTACTAAAAGTAATATTAGTATTTTGCTTTTAAACACAAAGTATTTGATTTTTTTTGTTGTTTTTCATTTAATTCTATAATCTGCCCTCCAAAAATTAATATTAGGATTTTCACATTATTTCCCTACATTGCTTTTTTTCAAATTTTTAGGTGGTTTTCATTCCTCATAAAGATCTCTTTCAGTTGTTTGTTATATTACACGATGAGTTTGAAAAAAAATTTTTACTTTTAATGCTATAATTTGCTCCCCAAAAACAATATTAGGATTTTTGCTTATTTTGCCTGCCAATTTGTGTGCAACGTCCTATATTCCAATCTTTAAATTTTAGTTCATAGGTATTTTAATAGAGAAAAGAATAGAGCCAATATTATTTCTGTGGAAAATAAGGAAGTTGATGAAAATATTTTCTTATCGGAAGATACGTCTAATTTTATTTATATGAAGTTTATGTGGTGTGCTAATACTCAAAATATAATTCAATATTATTATTTTTTAGAAAATAAATGTTGGAATAATTATTGGTTAATCCCATAAAAGGTATTTGATGATTGTGTTTTTTTTGTGCCATAAAAACTGTGCTATCAAACATTTCCAAATAAACTACAACTAATGGAACCAAATATTGAGCTATAAATGTTCTTTTAAGTGTCTTACCTGTGCATTACTGGACTCAACATCCCGATCTAGCGCACTTTCTGAGATTATATTATATATTGAGTCTTCTTCCATAAGTTTAAGCACTACCCTGATGTTAGACAAACTGTTTGGAGTTATGTAACCCAAAAGCTCCCATTCCAAGAAATACATTTCTAAATAATTATATTCGCCGTTATATTCACGGTTGAAGTTAACTTTTTTAGTTTGGATGTCTCTGTTTACCAATTCAATAAATTCGGTTGTTTTTCTCTTGTTCATTTTTTCACAGATTGTATAACAGACTTTCCTCATTTTATTAACATGCAGCGCTGCACTAGGTTGGTGGGGTAAATAGTGTTCAATTGCTGATTGTTTATTATAACCTGGAAAACATTAAAAATATATTAATTACTCTTTATTCTGCCTGATCAGTTTCTTCTTTAAGTGGAACAAGAAGTAATTTTCTCTTGATGGACTTAGGCGGATCGAGCAGTTCACTGAAATCCTGCCCGTTCAAAACCCGGAATAAGGGAAAAAGTTGCTATAACCTGACACGAAACAAACGAGTGCAAAAAAAATTAAACACACGTAAGACTGGTCTGTTGGGACATCATGCCCTGGAACTCAAAAGAAACTGACATACAACTGGGATTGAGACAACAAAAAATTGACAACTGCACGCTACCCAAAATCAAACGCAAAGAGATGTAGAACGGCCAATCTCTAAGTGTAGGTTCTAGAAATATAATGATGCATATATTATCTCCGGAATTACCACAGTTATCCGAGTAAATGAGGGTAGAATCTAAGGTACCATAACTGATTTAAACAGCATTTCGCTGTTTCACTTTAATTTGGCTTGTACTGAGACATGGCTTAATCTTTAAGATAAGCATATGACTACTGGCAGGATCACCAGGGTATATGCCTTATAGAATACGGGTTTGCACTTTAATTTAGCGTAGTAAATAGAGCACGCTAGTAATAACCCAAAGGTCGAAATTCGAAATTCAAATTAATACGTTTGAACATCTTTCAGGTTCTTTTGTTTACAAAAGCATTATTAAGAATTACATCATAACAAAAAAATTTTATTAAAGTAAAGATTTGCATCAACAGAAGTGAAAATACCCTCACAAGATGTAGATTTTCATTTTTTTTTACGACAAGTCGAGTTCCAGGTTTAGACAGTGCTACGTAATATACGAGTTTTTGTGATCTAAATACGCTCATAAGTAAAACATAATCTTAACTACAAAGTACAAAAATAAGAGTAACAATTTGGTCACCTACTGTATACCCCAAATAAGTTTACTTACCCAGTTGTTTAAGTATCTTGAAATTTTGGATAATGCATAAAGCTTCAACGAATTTTTTGGCCCACGGTCTATCATTTTTTGCCTCATGCCTAGCCCAGTTCTCTAAAAGCTTTCGTGACTCATCCCTTAACTTCATCGAGAGTTCTTGTAAGTTGAATTGATTTTCCTCGCAAAGAAGATACATTAACGAAACCTATATAGAGAAAAGAAAACATATGAACAAATGTTTGCTTACTTTATGTGCGAACGTCCGAAATTGGTATTATCAGAATGCTTGACATAAAATCTCTAAAACTCTACTGTTGAGTAGATAGGATTGGAGCGATAATCTGTTCAGTATGAATCATTGCTATTGTAAATAAGTTGAACGTATTGTGATTTATTTTGGTGTGAATAAAGGCATTTATATTAAGCTTCTAGATGTGTAGTAAATCCGAAAAAAATATATAACAAGTGGTGTCAGAAGTTGGCTAAAGTGAGTTTAAATGGATAAGACTAGCAAAAAATTATTCAAGCAACTAACCGATAAGCCCGACGGAAAACTAAGTCAGATCCTGGAAAAACTTAAAAACTTAAAAAATAGAAACAAATTCGAGAAGAAATCCAACAAAGATTAATGCAATCTTTTGGTGAGAAACGTAAAATTGAATTGGAAAATCTTGTAACCTTAGTAGATGAAAAGCAACAAAACCTGGTAAGTAATATAGATGAAAACCTTGTATCTTACATAAAAAATGAAATCATTACCAACACGACAGATGAACTCAAAATATTTGATGAATTAAAAATGTCACAAGAACAAACTCAGTCAAAAAGACAACAATTTGAACAACTAATTCAATTACTAATACAAAGTAACGAAGCAGTTAACCAGAAAATACATATTATGAAATCAGACATAAAGCCAATTAATAATGAAACTGAAGTTCTAAAAAGTTCAATGTATAGTTTCCAAATCAAGGTCAAATATGACATTAACTCAATTAAAAAAAAGTACAATGTGAACTTAACACTCTCCAACTCGAGTGGGAACGACGAATAACGACAAAATGTACAAAGGAAAATGTCAGAACACCGTAAGTACCAGATACCAGAGGTTTCTTTATGAAACCAAGCCACGAAAAGTCTAAGTTTTTAGTAATAAGTCCGGCATTACAACTTTTTCAGTATATTCAAGTGGTTGAACAAAGTAACTTCGAAAAGATGATTGCAGTATTAGATAAGAGATACGGCAATCATTCATTAAGCAAGTACACCCAGTGCAACTGAGAGAGAAACCACAAAAATCTGAAGAAAGTTTTCAAGAGTTTAGAGTAGATATTAGAGGTTAATACACTTATCCAGAGATACCAGAGGATGTTAAAAATCAGTTGCCTACTGAAAGTTTTACAATTGGTAATAAAAATTTGGCACACCTTACATCAGAAGAAAATCAGAAAGCCAAGCAATTTATCTTAAATCTTAAATTACTGGTAGATTTTTAATAGTCAAGATGGTACCACCTGGCATACGAACATTATCCAGCACAGAATAGATATTGGAACAGCTCAATCCATAAAAATACCACCTAGGCGACTACCTTTAGGGTAACAACAAGGAGTCGAACAAAATAATAAAAAAAAGAAGATGGAACCAACAGGTTTTGTGTAGATTACAGAAAATTGAACGACGTGAATTGAAAACACTCTGACCACACTAGCCACTAGCAGTCCCCTTTGGTTTTCCGCCCTGGACCTAAACAGGAGATATTAGCAGGTTGGACTTCACGAAAGCGACAGACAAAAGATGTTTTTCACAAGTATAAGGCTCTTTCACGATTAGTATACCTCGACGAGATTCTGGTCATGGGTCACAAATTCGATAACCATATAAAGAACCTGTGCGAAGTATGTTCCAGAGTTAAGAATGCCAATCTATTTATTTATTTTATTTATTCTTATACGGGTAACACCATTTACATAAAATACCAAAAAAAAAACAACAATTTAGTGTAAATAACATTAAATCTAAAAAACATATAAACCTAAAATTGACATGTCTAACATTGGACTAAAATTTTAGAAATAATACATAATACAGAATGTTGTCGCGAAGAAAAGAAAAGAACACATGAAAACAAAATGCAGCATTAAATATTTATAATATAAGGAGCGCTTGATTACATTGACGGAGTTATAAAACACATAAATATGCGAGGAGTACTGATTGGCTGTACGCATTAACCTAGTCATTGCTGAACAAAATCAATAGTTAGTTCTATGAAATGAAACATGAAAGAGTTCTGAGCAACGAGTTCTAATTGTTGTATTCAAAGAAATTCTGTCTAGTAAGGAAGGACAGTCAAGTTTACTTGACAACTTGTATAGAAAACAAATATCAGCTATGTTACGCCGATTTTGCAAAGATTGTAAATGCATTTGTAATAAAATATCACTATATTGATAATTCTCCCTGCTCAAATCCATGTTAATGCTAGTATACGAAGAAATTTATTTTGAACTGTCTCAATATTAGCTATATGTGTGTTATAGTGTGGGATCCATATAACAGAACAGTACTCCAGAATAAACCGTACTAGTGAGCAATATAGTAAACGAATCGTATTATGGGAAAATGGTTTAGATGAACGATTGATAAAACCCAAAACCTTGTAACTCTTGGAAACAACTGGATCAATGTGTCTACGAAAAGTCAGGGAATTATCGAAAACGACACCAAGGTCACGAATTTCACTTACTCGCTGTATCGTTTGTGAATTAATAGCGTATGAAATGATTATAGGTTGTGAAATTATTGAAAAAGTAGTAATAAAACATTTATTGATATTCAGGTCAAGATCATTGCTGATAGACCAGGCAAATAAAGAGTTTAAATCAGATTGGAGTAACATAGCATCATTGCAAGTTGCATTTTCTTTAAACAATTTGAAATCATCAGCATACATTAAGATATTACAGTGATTAATTATTTTGTCAATATCATTAATGAATAAATTAAAAAGAAATGGTCCCGCGTGGAACTCCCGAAGACACACCTATAATACTGGAATCCTGAGACTCAATCCTAATTTGCCATCACTGCCACACATACTATTGAAGAAGTGACCTTCCGTTGGAATCTGGATTGTCAAACAGCACTTAGACGTAGTATTTTGTTTTTGTTCTCCAAGTTTGAGTTTATTTTCCCAAAAACATATATTTACAGGAATATCCATTTAAAATACAAACTGACAAGGATTCCCTGAACAATACATTCACCAATTGTGGAGGAGTTTCTAAGAAACAGCCTGTATACACAAAGTATTACTACTGTCATCTTGAAATGGCGAGAAAATTAAAAAAAAAAATGAAAGAGAAGTTTAATCCATAATAAATACTTACAATTTCATACTCATCCAATTCATTTTCAATTTCGTTGATTTTCTCAAAGTTCAATGTGCTTTCTGGTTGCGGTAAAGACGCGAATATTCTTGGAGCAGCGTCCGTAGTGAAATTTGTAGCTGAAAAAAAAACAAACGTATTGAATTTGTTTACATTTTACAAGTAACTTAAAATGTAGTTATGTAATATAGATTGGATAACCCACGCATGGGAACAAATTAGGGGAATACTGACAATGCTGAAGAAAAAAATGTTTATAAACGAGTTTAAAACCTTAAACAAAAAAAATGGGTGTAACCGTTACGGGCGATGCAGAACTTCTGTCACATATTTTCATAAACGAATGAGCATCTGTGATGTTATGTTGGTTGTATCAAAATGTTACAAGTCATGTTATGTTAATTGCATAGTTTTCCAATTCATCATCGCCGCCCGAGGAAAGTTCACAGTTACCATCAAGTCACATCTAAAGAAGTTTTACTTCACAAATGTGTCAGAAAAACATTCGATAACATTTTCAAATCAATTAAAAGAAAATACTTGTTAGCTACATTTATATCCACCTCACAGTGTTGGTAAATAGCATGATATTGCATTCATATACTAAATACATACTGTGACGATTATTCCGGCAGTTCGTGGAATCGGCATTCGTCCGATATTTCTGGGACTCAGAAATGTTTGTCTATCGAACCGAGGCCGACGGCTAGCGTTAATGGAAGTTTGTCGAATTTTATCGAATCTTCGAGAACACATTTCACGATGACTCGTTGACCGTCTGGAGAATTCCGAGAAGAAATATATAAATACGGAAAGCGGACAGAAGCATTCATTCAGTATTAGACTGCCGTATAGTTAAGTAGAGATAAATTGTAAGCAGTACTATGAATATAAATTGTTGTTTTCTGAATGATACGTGTGGCATATTTTTCAATGTCTAAGTACTTCTTGGGAAATAACACCAGAGTTTAAAGAAAATTGCTGTATATTCCAAACGTTTCGGGGTCGAGGTCAGACCCCGTTATCAATGGTTAAGAAACTTGGATAAAAAAGGCACAATTCTAAGATGTAAATTAAAATATTTGACAATGTATTATTTGATTTCTGACGTTAAGAAGTTTCTTAACCATTGACAACGGGGTCTGACCTAGACCCCGAAACGTTTGGAATATACAGCAATTTTCTTTAAACAGTGGTGTTATTTCCCAAGAAGTACTTAGACAATATAAATTGTGTTAAAGTAGTGGAAATAAATTAGAGTGAGTTGGACTGTGTTTTTAAATAAATCCAAGAACTGAACAGAAACCGATTGTGAAAATAAAAACATTACAATACTTAACATGACGTTAAATGTCGCTTATATTTTGTAATATTACATGATTTTTCTCTGCAGTTTATTACGTTTTTATTTACTTGTTTATTATCTCTGTTTACTGTTCTTAATTAACACACTTTTTCCACTGACTGGATGCGCCACTGTTAAGACATCTCAGGAAACGTAAGGTAGCTCGTCTAAGCCAACATTGACAAGTATTATTAATATATTTTTAGGACATTGTGAAAATTGCAGATATACAAAGTAAAGCGCATTTTATGTTTTTAAATTATATTTTGTATATCGCCATCGAACCATCTTGGTTAATATGGTACGTTTTGCAAACTATGTCTATAAATTATCCAAATTGCAATTGTTCAAGATTTACTTAACGGTCAATATAGATCTCTTCGGCCGAATCAAATATTACAGTTCCAGAATTAATTACAACAAATGTATGAATTTTTCTAACAAATTTATTTTTTACCAGTTTTTTCGGCTTACCTCTGTGAAAAATGTTCCGATTAGTGAAAAATCTAGTATGTAAAATTTTACGTGATGCACAAATCTCATCATGGGACAGAGAGGATTTACCGATCCTTTTATATTTAGATCTACGAATAAGTTTTTTTATTATTTTTTGGTGTTATATCGTCAATCACAATTAAACAACCTTAAAAGCAGCAATACATACCATTTTTAAAAAAACGTAACGGGAGTAACGGACAACAAAAAACAAACCGTTTCATATTTAACAAACACAGAGATGATCGTTGCTAATGGAATATTTAACTAATATTATCAACTAAACTTTTTCAGTTAAAAAGTATTCATTAGGAAAATGCTTGGTTTTCGCTAAACTAAAATGCTGAATCGCTACATGATAGCAATTTAAAGTGTCTTCATTTCCAGAATATACAAACACCACATCACGAACATTATGTTTATAATAAGGATCTCTAAGTCCAAGAGATTATCGATGGCTAAAGATGAGTTGCTGATGAAAATTTTATGCCTTTAAGTGCCAACATAAATTAAGTAAACTGTGAAGTTACAGCAGATTCTCTTGGTATGGTGAAGATGAACCAAATTCTACACACACTGAGAAAAATTGTTTATACCAAAATCAAATGATATGAAACTATCTTTTTGAGAGTTTCGAGAACCTTCGCGTAATCTAAACTAATATATAAAGAGGCAAAATTTTGTTTGTTTGTTTGTAGGGGGTAATCTCCGAAAGTACCGAACTGATTATAAAAATTCTTTAAGTATGCACTATCCGCGAGTAACATAGGCTATATTTTACTTTGATAAAATATTTGATATCGCGATGGGGGGACAGTGGGGAGTCTATTGTTTTTACTTAAATTTAATATCTGGAAAATAAAATTAATTATCTCAGGGGATCAGGTGGCCAATTGTCTAAAAAATACCTTTTTTGAGAAATAAAGTAATTCAGACATGTGAATTAAAACGTTGATTCCCTTCTTTAGGTGAAGTAATACGTGATTCGTCATTTCGCGAAAATTGAAATATTGAATGGGGGAAATTGTCACTATTGTTTTACTGAGCACTCAATATCTCCGAGATAGAAAATATTGCTGGATATACGAGGGCTGCCTTTTATATTTCGGGATTGGACAACCCTAGTGTTGCAATCTAACAACTGACAGCTCTATCGTAAAGTTTGACATTTTTGAGGTTATACGTAGTCAGAACGTTTTGACATACGAGCGCTATGTGTTGTTTACAGTAACTTAAAGCATTCATCTCGGCCAAAAAATGGAATTAAATAGTGAACATTTTCGTGCGATTATTTTTTACAACCTTCGACCTAGATTAAAAGTCAGCAAGAGTGCATGGATGAACTTAATTTAATTTTTGGCGATGAAACTCCATCAAGGACCACTGTTTATCGATGGTATGGTGAATTCAATCGAGGTCGTAGTTCACTCCAAGACGAATTTCGTGAAGGTCGCCCAAAAACAGTTGTTGTTCCGGAAACCATTGATGCTGTGCGCGAACTGATAATTGCAAGACCGTCATGTGACCTATCGTGAGATTGAGTCAACCTTACACATTAGTGGCACCAGCATACATTCCATATTACATAAACATTTGAATGTCAAAAAAAATTGTTCGCGTTGGATCCCACACAATTTGTCAAAAATACGATCGGTGCTTTAAAACACGTTGATGACATAGTGACAGGTGATGAATCGTGGATTTACGCGTATGAGCCCGAAAGTAAACAGCAGTCGACTGTATGGGTGTTTCAAGATGAGCCGAATCCAACAAAAGTTGTTCGCGCACGAAGCACTTCCAAGCAAATGATCGCCTGTTTTTTTCGGAAAAACTGGACATGTCGCAACCGTACCACTAGAACAACGCAGAACACTCAATTCTGAGTGGTACACAACCATTTGTTTGCCAGTTGTCTTCCAAGAAATGAGGAAAACCAACTGCCGAAGACGGATCACTATTCACCACGACAATGCGGGCTCTCACACATCGGCTCAAACAACTGCATTTTTGACCACTCAAAACATCGATTTGATAAGTCATCCGCCGTATAGTCCTGACTTATCACCAAATGACTTCTTTTTATTTCCGTACGTAAAAAACAAACTGAGAGGTCAACATTTTTCGACACCTGAAGAAGCGGTTACTGCATTCAGAATGCATGTTTTGGAGATACCTCAATCAGAGTGGAAAAAGTGCTTCGACAATTGGTTCAAACTCATGCAAAAGTGTATAGATCTTCATGGGGAATATTTTGAAAAACAATAAAGCGATTTTCGATGATTAATATTTGTTTTTGTTCTCTAATCTCGAAATATAAAAGGCAGCCCTCGTATACATATAATCTTCTAAAATAAATGAAAGTGGGTTTTATCATTTTTCGAACGTTCAGTTATCCGATATGAGGCAACTGGGGTAATCTTTAAGAAAAATTCTCTAATTTTTGGAAATCGACAATAATACAGGTATGAGAATTATGATATTAATTCTTTAATTTAATAAATTTTGGATGTCATATTTTGCGAAAATTTTATTATTGAATGGGGTAAGGGTTTCGATAATTCTATGGAATTTCATGTAAATGATATTCCCCTAAAATGATTTGAGGCATAATTCTTCATTCAGATTCCAATATTTAATTTATGGGGGAGGGGAAAAAATAAAAAATATTAAGTGACAAAGATTTAAAAATTAAATTAATTTCCAAAAAATGAAAAAATATCATAAACGATCACAAAAATATGAAAAACGTCAAAATTATTCTGTCAAAAACCTACAATTAGAAAAATCTAAATAAAAATGTACAAAATGTCAACGTCACGGTATATGTGAACAAGTTAAAAATATCAAAAATGTTAAAATTGCCAAATGTCAAAAAAGTAAAAACAGTTAAAAATGTCCAAAATGCAAAAACGCCAAAAAAGTAAAATAAAATAAAGACATTAAACGCAAAAATATAAATATTTGACAAAATAGTCAAAATTATTCTGTTAAAAACCTAAAATTAGAAAAATGTACAAAACAACAAAAATGTAAAAACTAACTGAAATAACCGAAAATGTCAACGTCACCGTAAATGTGAAAAGGCCAAAAATATCAAAAAACGTCAAAAATGTTAAAAATGCCAAATGTTAAAAAAGTAAAAATGTCGCAAATAAAATAAGTTAAAAAACTGACAAAAATGTCGAACGTTACATCAAACGCAAAAACATAAAAAAATTGAGAAAATTGTCAAAATTATTGTAAGAAACTTATAAATCAGAAAAATGTACAAAACAACAAAAATGTAAAAACTAACTGGATTAAGTAAAAATGGCAACGGCACTGTAAATGTGAAAAAATTAAAAAATCTGAAAAACGCCAAAAATGCAAAATATCGTAAAATAGCAAAAAATGTTAAAAACAGGAGTTTTGTTCTTACATGTCCTATATTAAATTTTCATAACAAAATTGAGAAACTTTCATCATTTATTTACGTCCATACTGTCAAAGTCAAACAACTGACAGTGCCGCCTATTGGATCTTTGGTGCTGCCGCCGCCAGACGGTAAAAACTCAAAATATTGAGTAATTATATATGAAGGCAGCGATCGTTAAATATATTCTTAGAGCATGTACTTCTGGAAGTGGCATGCAAGCGTTGTTATTGTTTAGTGATAAAATAGTCAATTTAGTAGATTAGTATTGATTTTTCGGACGCGTTGCAGTAATTTTCATATTAAATATTCTGTTTTTAATGTGAATTTTATTATTTGATTAATATATATATATATATATATATATATATATATATATATATATATATATATTCCCGAAGGTGTTGTGTAAAAAAAATGTCAGACAGCGGACAATAGAGAATGAATTAAATAGTTCTCCTAGGGATGTTGGTCCTCTCTTTTCTTTAATATTCCCGAACTTGATTGAAACAAATGACGAAAACTTTTAGGTTGCAAAGAACAATGTTCTAATTGTTATATCGAATATTTAGCCAGGAGCGCTTCCAGTCAAAAATTTGACGAGTCATTCATTTGTCAAAAATATTTGGAATACCGATATTGGATTACATTTTTATTTTCTTTTTATTTCAATAGATTTGTCAATATGAGTGAACAATTTTGGTCATTACATCTACTTCTCCGATTTCTCCACAACTCTTTTTCTTATAAAAATATACTTTTACAATTTCATGAAATAGGGTCGAATTTCGACCACTGGGCGACCACTAGTAATTAAGAAAAGAGCTCTTGCTATTGATCCAAGGCTTTAAATAAAAATGTTGTTCTGATAGTTTCAAAAGAAATTTACAAGCTCAGAATCTGCATAATAGACAAAATACGATTTATCAAATGCCGTTCAAACTAATACTGACTAAACAATGTTTAATACACATTTTATGAGCAGATCAAGCATTAGATTGTGAAAGAAATTCTAATCCCATATAGAAATAATACTCAAGAGATTTAATGTAATATATGTTTTTTTTTTGTATTACACCTTATAACAATAAAAACTGAACATATCTTCAATCTAATATTTAAGAATAAACTAACCTGGCATATTTTGAGAAATGAACTTCATTCTTGACACTTTACATAAATATATTATACTACATGCAATTCACAAACGACAGCATCCGGACAATAAAAGCTCCCATGGGAATCCCAGCTTTGAATTTCTAAATTACACGTAGATATCAAAATTTACTTTACGTATCTGGTAAACGAACAATATTTACGATAACATTTGACGTCGGCGTGTCGTTTATAAATAAAAAAGTCTAATCAAATTCATTGTCAGGAAATGTGTGTGTTAGTCATGTGAATATAGTTTGTGAACAACTCCAAAACTTTATGGAAATACTTTGGTATATAATAATTTATAACATTTTCTCGATAATGTCTCTAATTCCAACCTGACAAGGTAATCAAACAAAATAATTGTATTGGTAAGTTCAAACATTTTTCGATAACACGGATTTATTTTTATCAACCATTTTAAGTCGTTTAAGTTATTGTAGGTTCATACTTCTACGGCTTCCAGAATCCATTTTTGTATTTTGTGCATTTAAACTGCATTATGTTAAGGAACATTACAGAAAGGTACCATATAATTGTCTATAACATGAGATTTACGGTTTTCCAGAAAATTAGAAAAAAAAGTAAATAAGGGACTAATTCCAGTGAATTTTAATGAATCTTCACTGTTTTCTTTAAAACTCAAGCAATTTTATTATTATAAATTGTATTCTACAAAGATATGTTACAGCTTGATTCCGAATATTTTTCTATCTGGTAAAACATACAATTTTTCTGAAAATCGGAAAAACATATGCAAAAAAAACTGTAAACATCATGGTAAATGTCAAATTTTCATCATAAATATCTAGTTTAAATGTCAAGATATTCCATGAAAGCATATCGTACAGGGTGTTTGTAATGGTTTTCATTTTGATTCATTTGTTTCTTTTAGAGACGAAGTTAAGTTAGGGGGCTTATAGTCGCGTGAAATGGCAGAACATATTCCGTTAGTTTATCGAGAGAGAATTGAATTGTACCTCAGATAAAAAAAGAAGAAGCACAATACTATGCTAGAAAAATATTTATTCCGTTTAGATAAAATATTTTGTAGTACAATTTTTTATTGGATAGACTTGTCAATTTTTTGATTTGGAGTAAAAGGAGTACCACTATCCTGAACTGGAATTTAAATAAAAGCATTCTTTAGCATTTCACGAGTAACTTAAAATGCTTATAAACTATAAAAGTAGTCTAAAAATAGCAAATAAACTATTTAATAAACTTCCAAATAAATAGAAGTTTTTAAATCCTTGAAGTTGTAGTATCAATAAAAAAATAAATTTATATCCTTGTTGACTTTGTTAAATTGTGTACAACATACATTCAGTTTAATTACCAGCACTAAAACTATAAACCTATTATACTAATATATAAAAAAGTAAAATTTGTTGTAAGGCGTAATCTCTGAATGTACTAACAAATTTTATTTTATTATTTTTTACTACTCCAAAAGTGACACTATTCGCGAGTAACATAGGCTGCATTTAACTTTGATAATAAAAATCTAGGAAATGTCAGGAATACAAAAATATGCTAAGTGGCCAAAAATGCCCAAAATGAAAATAAATATCAAATAAATCTATAAAATATCCTAAAAACATAAAATGTTACAAATTACAAAAATATTCAAAATCTCAAAATAAAAAAAATATCAAAAATGCCAAAAATAACCTAAATGACAAAAATGTCGACACCTACTAGAATGCCAAAGATGTTTAAATTTTTAAAATTCAAGTGTTAAAATTGTTAAAAATGTCAGAAAAATTAAAAAATGACAAAAATGTCTTGAATTTAAAAATCACAAATAGAGCTGTTTTAAACGTGAAAAATGTCGATAATAATTAAAAACATCAAATATAAGAATCTGAAAAATGAATTATGTTTTGGACATTTTATAAACCATAGTCAAATTTTGATTGAAAAGTCTGAAAACTATAGGTCAAATGAAATAGATAAAAGTATACAAAATGCCAAGTTTCTAAATGTAAAAAATATCAAAAATGGCAAATGCAAAAAAATATATAAAAAACAATAAAGAAATATAAGTGGTAAAAATATAAAAAATAACATGTATCAAAATCCTCTGAAATTATAAAAAACGAAATAACTAGAATATCAAATGACAAATATCTCAAAAACTCAAAACTGTTTAGCTGTATAAATGAAATAAATAAGCACTGTACTTTAAGAAGCGGTTGAACACAAGATGTCACTACATAAATTTCGCTCTAAAAATGTAGATGTGAAAATTATGAAACTAAAAAAATGTTATAGATCAAAATGTCAAATTGTTTACCCCCTTCAGCTAGTTTTATATATTTAGTAATGGCTTATATTTACATGTGAAATATATATTCTTGTACTTCTCGCTGTGTATTTTTTTTGAAAGCAGATATTCTGGAAGTTTGAAGGGAAATATAAAAAATGACTAAATTCTAGATCACTGACCAACATCGGTTTAATTATTAAATGTAGATCAAAGTAAAATTTATGAATAGATCATGCATTAGTTTCTAATTTTGATAAGATAATAAGATCTAAAAAATATCTGTACAACACTACAATTAAACCAACCTGGCATTCTTAACACTTTGCATTTATTAATTCTGCTTTATATATTTGACAAACGAGGACATTTGAAAAATGAAACGCTCATGGGATTCCCCGATTCGAAAATCTAATTTAAAAACAGATACCAAAGTTTACTTTACGTAACGTGGTAACTTATTGTCATTGGTGTCATTGGTGAACGAATAGTTGATGTCGCCGTGTCGTTTATAAATATCAAGCCAGGAAAAAATTCTCAATTTAGAAAAGCTTGAGTGTTATGTGAATACAGTTTTTGTGAACAACGAACTAGTTAGCTATCTATGGTTCATGGAAATACTCTGGTATTCAATAATTTCTAATAATCTATTTAGCGATAATTTCACTAAAATCTGTCCAACAAAATATGATTATTTGATAAGTTTTATATGAATCATTTTAGGTAGTTTGAAGAAATGGTAGATTCATGATTTAATCCCATTTGCAAACGATATCGTTTGTTTGTGTTTGGTAAATTTGTAGTTTTTTTAGTTCAAAATTCTACAATATTTATTTTTGTAAATTATAAAAATAGACATTTTGATAATGTCTCACTATTGGGACACTATACAAAGGGTTCAAATTTAAAACTCATTTATTTTTTGCTACAACCCTCGGACACGTAGATTTTTATTTTATGCTCTAGTTTTTTCTAGTGGTGAATTCAAGTATATAGGGTCGTCAAAACTAAGTTATGATCATTTTCTATTTTTCATTAATTCTGCAGTTTTTTCACATACCATGTCATATACCTATAACTCAACAATTACAGAAAATTTCCCTAGCTGTCCGATGGTAACCTTGATCTTGAAATTTATATTCAAATCCAGGGCCGGATTTAAGTTGATATGGCCCCTGAGCACAAAACTGATGGTGGCCTACTTAAGGGGGTAACAATATTTTAGATTTATTATTTTTAATAAAACATGTTACATAAATCGATTTTTACATACTTATATAAAATATACCCAAAAAATACGTTAAGCCAATGTATATAGAATATACAAAAAAAATAATCAAAAAAAATATAAAAAAAAATTAAATATAATTTATATGTGTTACGTGAGTGAGTTTGAAAACCCCTTTGTGCAACATTGTATCTTATCGTTGATAATTCCTTTCAAGTAATTAATATTTCTGTTTATTCCAAAATTGCTTATTTAGAGGTGAGTAAAACAGCATGTGTTATTAAGGCCACCTTAGTCATCATGACAGAACCTATAAATTGTTTGTAAAGCTGTAGGAGAGTTGATATTAGCACATCCATTACTGATATTAGTATGTATTAATATTCCAGTCAAGATCTCTCTGGCGCGACTGCAAATCTCGGCATAATTTCTGTAATAATTTTTATAATTAATTTAAAAGTAACAATTCAAAGTGTAAAAGTTAAAAAGTGTTTTAGTAAAAAAATATATTTTTTTAAAAAGTTATTAATTTTGTTCGTCGTAACATATATACGCTTTAGAATACAAAAAAGTACTAACAATTTTTCAAAATCAATATTAATGCAATACAAACAACTGTATCCTTGTTTTTTGATCGTAAACGTTTTTTTTTTGTTTTGGCTTTCATTTACAATTTTTGTTTGGTTTTTTCTTGAAATTTTTATATATTTTTATTTTGTCCCACAGTTGGGGCTCCTAGGACAGTGCCAAAATTGTCCTTATGCAAAGCCGGCCCTGTTCAAATCACAATCCCACTTTTGTGACTGGTAATCCAAAAATCGGTTGACAATATCAAACGTTAAAAAATTACTACGAAGCGACTAAGTTCATGGTCAACGTCATATTTGATTACTTAAAATTTTCCGCTATTCGACTTCGGAGGTCACAAATATAGTAGTCCACCTACAAAAAAACTTGACCTTGAAACGACCTTCAAGGCCATGGTCTAAATCAAGGGCAGCATTGAATATCCATGGAAATTACCTCATGTTCTTCCTTAAGCAGTGAGCGCAATAGGCGGTCGCGGTCCCATCGCTTCGAGGGCCCTGCTAATCCCGACCGCGCGCGGTTTAGTTTCTTCCAATATTTTATAACGTATGCATTCGCACTTGGCACTCTCGGGCTATGTTCGCTCACATCGCGTTCTTCTCTGATCTTTTCCAAAGAATCAAGACAGACCGCCATCAGCTCAGCCCATACCCGACCGCGATGCGACGGAACGCGACCACCTAATGCGTTCCCTCCTTTAATGGTTAAGGTCATATTCAAACTTAAAATATTCCGCTCTTTCGATTTCCAGGGCAAAAATATTGGGTTCCATTTAGGGAAATCGATTAGACATGAAAATGGCCTTCAAAGTAATGAAACTGTATCAAATATACATTGTACATAGGCTAATCTAATAATGGCAAAAAAATCATAACAGTTCATTCAAATCAAGGAAAAAACTATATGTAAATATTCTAATTATAACCAAAGATGATGTTAATAAAATTTTAATGAAATCAGCCTCATGGTTCTGGATTAATTGAGTTGGATCCCCTTTTTAATTTCATTTTTATATCAAAATCTCTCTACAGTATGCAGTTAAAATTATAACCAAAAGTCACCTCATATCTTCCCATGCAAACAAAATTTGCCAAATTTTTTGGAGGCTTCTTTTAGGTATGTGGTAGTGTATTACTAGCTCACATAAATTCATTCAAGTATCTTACCCATAGGGTCCTGGCTTTTGAACTACAGTATTTGATAGTTCTGAGTCTGTTTTTTTATTTCATCAGAAGTAGCTACTAAAAACCCTTTATTTTTAATCTACAGTCTTTCAAAAATGAATGTTGTACCCTTTTTACTGCATACTGTAAAAAATTAAAAATCAACTTTCAGATGGTGTGCCATCAAGACTTTTAATCTACAGGTTGCAAAGGGATCCAAGGGGGGGGGGGGGGGGCAATGAAAAAAAGAGATAATCTTAACTCCAAGAGCCTAGAATAGAGAAGGTCACTTCTATGGGTTTAAACATCCAAATGACTATTTTTAATGTAATAACCCAAAAAATCTGAGTTTAAAATTATATTTAGGTAATTTTAGTACATGATCCCCCACACAAAGCATGAAATCGCCCCTGGAAGCATGTGTCTGGATCCGCCCCTGTTTGAGAGTTTCAATAACTTTAGCAAAAAACTATTTTTGTGCTATGCAACACTATAGGTAAAAAAATAACCTAGAGAGCCTGTACACTGAAAATCAAGAACTTTCAAAGTTTGTCCTGATGGAGACATAATCTAGAACTATCAAACATCACAATTTGAAGAAAATCAGTAAGAGCCATTCTCCATACCAATTCTGGGGGTCCTTTTGGGATACAAACTGTGTAAAATCTCATTTTTTCCCTTGAGATTCCAGAAGTTTTCTCAATTTCACTAACTTTCCATGACCACCTTGAGCTTACCTGAAATTACCAGAATTGGGACATGCTGTTTAACATCAAATAAGTATTCAAACATTTCGACAATTGATTATGTCTTGGTATTAGTGCTCTGGATTACAGATCCTCTAGCCTTTAGATTCAAATCTGTAGAGGATGAACAGGTATATGCAGGATGCAGGAGCCTTGATAAAAACTTGCAGCAATACAGAAAATCAGGTACCTCAGCTCTTGGGGATTACATTGAAAACATACATAAAGCAATTACAACGATCGATATTACAGGTTTGCATGAGTACCTTAGTGCAAGTAGCAGGTAGTTAACAAATTGAAATTATTAGTTCCTATTTTTTTTTTGATCCAACTGTAAACATTTATACTAATTTCACACATTTATTAACATAAATTCACTAATAAAATTAAGAATTTTTGCATTATTGGCTTTAAATACAATTAGTGATTAGTGTTAAATTGTTAACAAAGTCCTGCCACTTATTTTGTCGAATAATAGATTAGGCATGTATTTTCTCAGGTGGATTATACAAATATGAAAGTACCCTTTATTCAATTTATTTTAAAAATTGCTAGTGTTGGTGATACCAATGTTAATGCAAATTTTGTGGATACATCACCAGCATATTCAATAATAGGACAACAGAAGTATTTGCTAAATAATAAATTTATTTTAAAAATGTACTGTTTTCAGAACCTGTATGATTCATTATGATGTCATGTGAAAATGTTATACGCACTTGGATTAGCTAACACAGGTGAAAATATCAACTTATGATGTAACTTGAATGAAAATATTAAATTTCTTATAGGCTGGTTTTCTAAAAACAGAAAGAAGTCAGTATAAAGAAATATAACAAAACTTTTACAGAATCCAAAATGTAATAATGTACAAGGTAGGTACTCCATTTTAATTTTCCTGATTGCCTGGGTTTGTGTTAGAACTGGGAATGATGTATATGTGAAAAAAAATTTATGAGATAATTATAGAACCATAACTGCAATTTTAAAACTCTTAATATATTATTCAAATATTTTTAGTTTATAACTGATTTACAGTACATTTACATTTTCAAATATTTAATTTAAATTGTGATGTACTCTATTTATCCCACTAATTTTATTTTCATTTTCAGATTATAGAAAAATATATTTAAGGTTTGGTCTAACTTTTCTTATAATAGGTAATAAACATTTAAGTAATAAAAAAAAATCATTAAAAATATATATTAAAAATAGTCCTACCACTTCCCTACTGTAAATCTATCTGTATAGCATGATTGTGTGTAATCAAAGCATATAGTAAGCTAGAATACTAAGTTACTAAAGAATTGAAATTTATATTAGAAATATAAAGAAATCAGTGCAGAATATGAAAACCTAAAAATAACTGGTGAATATCATAGCTATAAAGATTTAATATTGATCTTTTTCAAACAATAACCACTCTAATCAAGATAAAAGTTAAGTTCATATCTCTGGAATATTGTTATTTTTTAGTTGTTCTTCTTTACATAGTAAAAAACAAACTCACTTCCCACTGTCTGTCCCTCTGTATGGTTTGATCTTTTAAACCACCCAACAGATTTTAACACAGTTTGGATCAATAGATACCTGATTAAGAGGAAGGTTTATGCACATGATTTAATACCGTTTGATGTTAATTTGTTTAAATATAACGATCATTGTTCAATTATTGCCTATACTCAATTAGCAACAGTTATGGGAGAATGACACATACATTATAAACATGATATGTGCCATATAAATATGTTTTATTGTAACTTAACATTATACACCTGTATACATAAGTATTATTATTTATTTATTTAAAGTAAATGTGACAAAATTTGTTGTGTAACCTTAAAAAAACATGTTTGTATTGTCTAATGAAATAACAATATATAAAGATATCCAGTAATATAATCTAATCAGAATAGTAATATTGTTAATCACTCCACACTGACACCACTTTAGTATCTTATCTACACAGAACTAAGTGTGTAACCTTGGTCAGTCTCTAGTTTATTATAATCAATACATTAAAACTTACTTTAAAGTATGGTATTTAATTGTATTTGACCTATATGTATAACTATTGAACAAATTACACCCAACCATAGTTGACAAGATGCTAAGAACTTGTATTCTTGTACTTTACTATAAATTTAAATTTAATGATTGTAACTTACCTCTATGAGACCTTTGCAAGGGTGCTGGCGTTTGCTCCAAATCTGCCTCTGAATGAAAAGATATAGTAACTAATAAGAACGCAAAAATCAACAGACAAAAAACAAAAACAAGAGCAATTCTCACCATCAAAGTCTGAATTATCTGATAATTCATCTATGTAATCTTCTGAATTTCCGAGTAGTATTCCCACAGCATTCCCCATATTTTTCATTTGATGATACACTAGTATGTGTTGAAATTCTTATCAATGTGTGATGTAGAATAGTTAGACAATATAATTTCACTTGAATCGTATCAGTCTCGAAACTGTCTATATAAGTTTAATAGTAGAATTATTATTTTCAATAGTTATAAAAGATAAAAAAAACTATTTTAATTATTTGTACACATATAACTTTGAACGTAATTCCCCGGATTTGGATACATCATACATCTTTGACTTTAGTGAGTAATATGTCAATGTCATTGATAAACGATAAACTTATGACACAAGACACAGAAATGGAAATATATTTACACAGAATGTAAACTTAAAAATGATAAACTCCTAGAATATTCGATCAGTTAAATGTGGCGTCACGCGATGCTTGGTTTGAGAAATACATTTGTACGCATAAATTTATTTGATTATTATATTGTTATAATATTGACATAATACTACATTGTTGGTACTATAACATTACACTGTCGCAGTTGTATATAAGTTAATAGGCATTTTCATATTCGAAAATTTTTAGTGATCATGCGTCAACTTGTGACATTTTTTCGAACAAAAAAGCATTGTATTTACATGCCAATGGTGTGAAAACTGCTTGGGAACAAAAAATTTTGAATATGAAAAGGCCTATTAAAATGATTGCCTAGCTACTCAAATTACGATTTAACGAACAAGTGTATTTCTCAAACCAATCGTCACATCGGGCCAGCTATCAGTTAACAGCAAGGAGGTTGATACTGTAGAGAACGTGATTGGTCAATATCAGTGGTGACGCCTACTATTGGTAGGGTAGAGACGTAGCAAGCGCTCCCTGATATTGTCTTTCTCTTTCTACCGTTATTACACTGCCACTTACAGTACCGCCCATACCTAATTCACTCTACGTACATAATAGCTCTATGCAAATTCCTAAGTAGAGTATACCCACGGTGTAATATTATTATTACACCGTGAGTATACCTAATGCGCAGGCGTGTTCGGCATGTTCAAAAAGCGGGAATATGAAAGTTTCGAGCACTATTCACAAATATGCAGATGATACTAGTATCATTACCCTTATTATCAATGAAATTAAATGAAATATTAAAATATTAATTGCTGGGGCTTTATTTGCACATTATTCAACTAAATCACATAATTGTATTAAGTTGCAATGGTGGTTAAAGTGTTATTTTCATCTACAAGGCGAAAATGAAACTAATCTATTTGACAGGTTTGGACAAAAATGATACTCATATTGGGTTTAAATTAATTAATATGCAGAGAATTATAAAATAACTATTAGTAATAAAAACTTCAAATTTAATTTCTTTATTATTACTATGGGTTTCTCAGTCATTGTCCTTTTTACCTCAATTTGTGATGTTAATATCTGGCCATGAGTACATTATTTACAACTGATTTTGAAAAGGTTAACACTCGTTATATTTAATATTATATATTTCAGCAAGTTATTGTCTTAAAAACACATACACATAAACAAATATTATTGCTTATCGACCATCACTTAGTTCACATCTCTAACTCATAAATCACATTTAGCACATTTTAGACAAACTTTTAACTGTTTGTTCTTTTCGTTGATCTAATAAGCTTTCGACGAGATTCTCCAAAAATGATTTATTATATGTATGGCTCCGACATATTCCATGACAATAATGCTTTTTGCTCCGTTCTTTATTGATTAATGTTATACATGTTAATTAAAATCGTGATACTTATAGTTCACTTTGAGTTTATAACTATTAAAACTTTACTACTAATAGTAAATTAATAAATTATATTAAATTTATTATATTCAAGACATAAATAAACTAGTATAAAGTGACGGACGTTGACGCATGAGCATAATTTTTTTTCATTTATGTAAAGGTCTATAGGTAAGCAGTTAGCTATCCCGTACCGCTCATACCTCTGGAAGTAGCTCGCAATTTACAAATATCGTGGCAAGACTAAAAAGAGAGGACAATAGAGCAGGTAAAAGGCTATTTCACTCGCTAGGGAGCTCCTTCCAATACGTAGTTCATTAACTGCTCCAACCAAATGAGATAACATGATGCTCTCTTTATTGTCCCTTGGTGGATCTTAGAGCATACACCTTCTCAAGGTAGCCTGCAATGCACAAATATTGTGCCAAGGATAGAAAGAGAGGGCAATAGAGAGGCTATTCCACTCGATTGGAAGGTGCAGCCAATGAGCTCATTGGATGCAGTTCCCAATCGAGTGGAATAGCCTCTTATCCTCTCTAGAGCCCGCTCTTTCTAGACTTCGCACGATATTTGTGCAGTCCAGGCTATCTCTAGGAACTAAGTGCTCTAAGTTGGAAACAATTTCTAATCTAGTAAAATTGCCTCGTTTTCTTTATGGCCGTCTCTTTTTAGCCTAGTCACTATATTTGTGCATTGTAGGCTACCCCCAGAAGTATAATCTGCAAGCCCTTTTCTTTTAAGTTATGTTATCAAAATGTTACGTATTTCGTCTGTTCATTGGAGTTTTCAGCTCACACTTTTCTGCAATAGATAAGTACTTAATTGTAATAGAAATAAAGTGTTATTAGTTGTTCCTTACAGATGTTCTAACAGAAAGAAATCTTTATAATATTGTTAAAATTATGACTGTGGGTTCTAAAACACTGAATTTACTCCACAAAATGTTCGCCTTTATTTACACAGAAATTCACACAATAACACAAAACATTTTCGATTCAAAAGATACTTCGAATCAGGTGTTCCGCTTGTCGATATCTATTAAAACTTTTCTCTTGCTGTAAGTCACCCTTTTTATACCATCATAGTTAATCTCGATCTCTCCCGTAATAACCCCGTCCTGCTCAGGTATATAATTTCTTATTTTGGAACAAGACAGAACATTTTTTTTAATCGTGAGGTTAGAGAATTGGTTTTTACTATCCATTTACCCATTTGTTTGTTCACAGGATTAGTTTTTATTAAGCATGTTTAATTTCTGACAGGCTTCTCTTTGTTTAATGAACACAGAATAATTATGGAACTCCTCAACAATCGTCCGAAATTACACTATAGAGTGGTTTAAAAATTACAGCAATTTTTTCAACATAAATCTAATCAACCCATTATCTACTACACTTCAGCCAAGGGTGTTATAAAGGCACAGAATTCGCAAATTTCTGCCTTCAAAAAATTGCAATGTGACTATAAAGAATTAATTTATTTACAATAGAAAATGTAAAAATTATCATAAATTAAAACAATATATATAAAAATCTTTCATTTTTATAACCACTTCAGGTCTGATACTAGGGCTATGTGGTCTGATGGAAATACAATACTGGGTAAGGCAGTGTACTGAATAACCTCTTCATGACTAGGAAGAGGAATAACTTGAGCCACAGATAAATTATGTGTGTCATAATAAATGTAATCCAAGCAGTCTGCAAATCCAGCGGTAAAGTTCGTGTATTTGGGAGTTCCATAGGCGCTGCCGAGCTTGAAGGACTGCCTCAATTCCACATCTTGAACTTCTTCTTCTTTGTCTGGAAACAATTTTGTCCATGCTCAGAAATTATAGCTTACAATTGAATAATATATTGAAAAAAATGAAAACATTTCTTATTTTTTTTGTGATATTTTGTTAACAATAAATAGAAAATTAATGCCATATATATAAATGTTTAATTAACAACTGTACCACAAAAAAGGTTTTACAGATCTGCAGTTTTTTGTTTCCATGGCATGAGAAAGCAAGCTTAATAGTAACGACTTTTAATGAATTGTAGAATCTTTGAGTGCATGCTGACATTATTTAGCAAAGATGTGATCAAAATTGAATATAGAATAACACACTTACTGCTCTGGTAATCGATGAAATCTTTGGGAACATATCCTTCTGTGTACAATTTATAAATTCCACATTCAGGCACACTGTTGAAGTCCCCACAAAAAATTAGAGATATCCTCTTCGTTGAAACCTAGAAGTTATATTAATCAGATGTCTTAAAATTGATTGTACTTCAGGTGATAGGGCTCTTTTTGCAATAAAAAACAACCTTATTATATGATTCCATGTATTTTTGATGCCAAAACCTAAATAGCACCTTTTTTAATTTTACATAAACTCAGGTGAAGTGTAAAACATTGAGTAAACAACGTTATCAGGATTATCTGGTCAGTTTTATGAAGAGCACACAGTACAGATGTGTATATTCAAAGGTTCGTTCCTTCAGCCTAGAAAACCGATACACAACGGTCGCGTACCTGCGTACAAGAAAAATAGCGTTCCTTCAAAACAATAACCATTTAGTGAACGGTTCAGTTTCATGTTCCAAGTGACACGGTGATTGATTCGCAACTAGTTAATTAACGGTAATTTCGATCACCGGCTTCAGGGTAGAATCGGTGGTGCAGCCACCGACTGGTACATGCATGGAGTTGCGCAATAAACGGTTCATGTATCGATGCATTAACCAATTGCCGGTCGGTCGACAATCGGTTGAAGCAACGAACCTCAAATAACTGAGACTTGGAAGGAAAGTTCCACAAGCAAAGGAAATAGTGTTTGTAATATGTTTGCCTCATTCATCAAAACCATCTATAAACCATTACCTAACCAACCACCTGACCTTCCAAATGTTGATATAGATGACAGTGTCAGTAAGCTAGACGCGAGCATTTCGGACTTCAAAGTTCGCTTTGACGAGGTATTTCACCAGCTATAGCTTTTAAATACTAATAAACACCTGAAGATCTGCTGAATATGAATACTTAAGAGTTTATGGATGAATGGATGTCATACATCATCCCTATTCATAAATCAAGTGTAAATAATTGCAGACCAATTTGCACTGAATCGTTGATAGCCAAACTTTTCGAGCATTCACTTAATAGTATGCTCTTCTATATTCTATATACCAACTTCAGCAAGGCTTTTGATTTTGTCCATCAGGATATATTATTTCAGAAGCTAAATCAATATGGAGTAAGGTGTGGACCGCTGGATTGGCTGTCCTCAGATCATTCCAATATAGGCTTTTGTAGGTGGCAGTAAAGATCACTTGGCAAAGGGGGTCTCACAAGGATCGCATCTAGGTCCCATCTTGTTCAATATATTGAAAAATGATATCAGAGGCAATTTCAATTCTGAATATTTACTCATTGCTGACGACTTGAACATTTTTAGAGAAATAGCAAGTGAACGAGATATATATGCTCTTAAAAATGGCACTTATGAGTTGAAAAAAATGGTGTGTGGTGAATGAATTGAAGTGTGCGATGATAGCTTTTTCAAACTCATTTAAAATAATAAAAAAATAAACTTGGTAGTCATTGTTAATGAATGATATGGTAACAGTCTCATGATTTAAGCCATGTGATGCTTTCAGGCTTTGAGTCTATCAAGCATTGGGCTTCATCTGCCAAGTTGGTAAAGAATTTTGAAACAACAAAATGTCAGTATTTGTAAATAATAGCTTCATTTCTTATAAGCTGTTAATGTATGGAATGTGGATGAGATCTACAAACTTTTCATGATCAGTGCCTTGAATTATTACAAAAAAATGGCCGACCTTATTTTTGTTTCCAATGTTGTTAATGGCATAATTGACTCATTAGAAATATTTTGTTATAATATTATTGGTCAGCCAAATAATAATTATGTTAGTTTTGGACCAGAGAGTAGAATTGGGTATTTAGTAAACTGTTATTCACAGAAGAATATTTTTTTGAGGCCCTTACCTCTCATTCAGAATTTCCATTGAAAAAAAGATTGCTTCTGAAACATACCTTTAACGAAATTGGTCAAATATCAGTTCATGTTCTTTAATTAGTTGTACTCTTATGAATTGTATAGTTTACAACAAAACTGCAATTTCCTAATATTTACAACTTGTTTAAGGAACTGTGGTTTTAATACTTCTAAACATCTTCAATGCAAAAAAATACATGGCATCACATAGTTTTGGAAAGGTTTTATTTCTAGCATACTAGAAAACCCCTAGTTACAGTTTTATTTTGTGAAATCTAACTTTGAGACTGAAGACCTACCTTTTCATTTAATTTTCTCACAAAATCTTCCAGATATCTAATGGCGATACCTCCCTGCAACAATCTAATATGATCAGCATCAGGATGGAAGTACAAATGCGTATTTGCAACAACAATAACTTCATTGTTTTCTAAGCTCTCCACTACATTAACTTGTAAAACGGACGTTCTTTCTGTAAATCTTTTGGCCAACAGTTCGTTTTTGGAAATCCTTTCCCAAATGTCGGCGAAAAGAGCATCGCTTTGAATTTGGTCTGCAAAAATAAACCGTTGGGATTGGATGTGTTTGAATCGTTTTTTGTTATAGAAAAATGCTAAACCTTCTGCGACTTCACCACCTTTGAGTGTTAAATCACCACCATAATCGAAGTGATCTAAGAGGGGTTGAAAATCATATTTGAATATTTTTCTGTCAACTTCCTGAAGACAAATTATGTCTGCTTGGTAGCCTGAAAAACAAATTATAAATGCTGTAACAGTAATATTTGTGAACAAATCTGTCTTGATTAACTAAATTGGAGTTATTGAAATTAATTGGGATGAATTTAATACATATATGGTATAGGAGAACGAATCTTATTAAGTCATATAAGCTTTCATCTTTCTAAAATCCAAAAGACTATAAAAGAATACAAAATATACTTTAACAAAAAAACATCAAAGGCAATGGGTGTGGAGAAGCACAAACGGGAAGTCTAAATCTAAGGAGAGTTCTTATTGAGACATCAATGATAATAGCCAGGATAACACAGACTACAATAGATGAACAGACAATTATGCAACAGAGAAATACAGTCAAGGGAAAAATTATGTCCGAACGTGTAATACAGGGAAATGTCCTTACACACAGTACGACTCCCGATGTAATTTCTTTCTGAAAAATCACAGGGAAACGGCGTTACGCACAGTATCGTTCCCGCTTTGGAGTCTCTGTGAGCAAATTTTTCCTGAAACTCGTAGATGTTGAAATTCAGTTCTTGATAAAGTATTACATTCAGTTATATGTATTAAATTAGCTGAGGAGAGTGCAACTGATGAAGGTTCTTGACTAGAAACAATTTATTGTCTTGCATTCAATGTGAAAAATTACGAAAAGGTTGTATGATAATTTCTTTGAAAGATTTTAGTAAACCTACAAATTCTTTCATGTAATTTCTTTCAGAAAAATCACAGGGAAACGGCGTTACACACAGTATGACTCCCGCTTTGGAGTCTCTGTGAGCTAATTTTTCCTGTAAAACTCCTAGAGGTCATCACATAATAAAGTAATTCAGTTATATGTATTAGTACATACATAATTATTCTAGATTTCAATCACTTTACAGGAGGGCAACATATGAAGGCTCCCAACTAGAAACAATATATTGTGTCTTGGGTTCAATTGATTTAAAAATATCAAAACGATAATATCTTGCAAAATATACAGGGTGTCCGGTTATGGACTAGCGATAATCTATATACATGTAAAGCAACTATTTTAATATACAAATACACCATATACTAGGGCTCAATACTCAATATTCTCTACGTGTGAACAAAAACGTTGATATCTCTTAAAGTTTTGGTCTTACTGGGATAAAAATAGGCTTATTCGACGGACAATAATATCAACAACATTTCAAAACAAAGTGTTAACGTTTTCTTAACTTTTGAAAAAAAGAGGAAATGCAAAAAAAGGGTCAAGAAATTATGCAATTCAACAAATTATTGCAAATCAATGCAAAAGCAGTCTCGATAACCTTTCATTTTTTTTCACTAAATTGAAAGTTTTTGAGTTAAGCTAAAATACAACATTAAATTCACAACTGTATGTTTATTACTTTTGGAGTTATTGTTGTTTGAACATAGCGTATGCGCAAGCACAAAAGAGAGTTACCTTTATTATACCGTCAACACATGTGGTAGCAGCTAGATGATGCACCCGCGCACTATTCTCGAGCAGTGAGAGACTATCTGAACAATAACCATGCACCGTGGATCGGTCGCGGTAGTGTAGTAGCGTGGCCAGCTCGCTCGCCCGATTTGACCCCCTTGGACTAATTTTTTGGGGTGATATGAAATAAAGGGTGTATGCTACAGTTCCAAACACCAGAGAAGACCTCGTCGCTAAAATTATGGCAGTCGCCGAAGAAGTAAGATCAGACTTAAAACTAATTAAGCGCTCAACTGCCCAGATAGCACACAAAGCATTAACTTGTCTGCCAGCTGGAGGTGGGCACTTTGAACAACTGCTATAGGATGACATTTAATGTGTATAAAAGATTGTAAAAGTATCAAATAAAAAGTAATAAGAATTTTATGTGGTTTTAATGTTTACCTGTTTAAAGTCCCAACAAAGGTTTTTAGTGCTTGCGCATACGCTATGTTCAAACAACAATATCTCCTAAAGTAATAAACATACAGTTGTGAATTTAATGTTGTATTGTGGCTTAACTCAAAAACTTTCGATTTAGTGAAAAAATAGAAAGGTTATTGGGACTGCTTTTGCATTGATTTGCAATAATTTGTTGATTTGCATAGTTTTTTGACCTTTTTTTGCATTTCATCTTTTTTCAAAAGTTAAGAAAACGTTAACACTTTGTTTTGAAATGTTGATAGACAGTATTATTGTCCGTCGAATAAGCCTATTTTTATCTCGGTAAGACCAAAACTTTAAGAGATATGAACGTTTTTGTTCACACATAGAGAATAGGTTATCAAAAAAACAAAATGGCTGCCATATGGTGGGGTCGGGTATTGAGCCATGGTTTATGGTGTATTTGTGTATTAAAATAGTTGCTTTACATGTATTTAGATTATCGCTAGTCCATAACCGGACACACTGTATACGATGAAATGACAGTGTTATACAAAACAACAAAAAATATGAAATGCCTGAAGGGGAGATCTTAAATTACAGCTATTATAAAAGATATTATAGAGAAAACCAACAGGGTGAAAACAAGAGACAGATATCAAATAAATTAATAAATAAATAGGAGTTTTACTAAGGGCAACATGATTTCACAATAGCACAATAGAGAAAGCCTGTAAATATACAGATAAGTAATTTGTAAGCATAGACTTGGTAGAAATTGCAGATATAAGTCATGAAGAGGTTACCAACATTTACAATCTATGAATCTTAATAAAGCTCCTGAGAGGACAATATCCTCAAAGAAATTGTGACAGGAGCAATGGATTAAGAAAACTATGTAACATCTGCTTAGAAGGACCAATTCTGAATAATGGTACTTGTAAGGAAAAATACTGAATAATGAGAACAATAAAAAAACTTGTATGATATCCGTAAAACCATGTGTTACAAAAATGAATCTTCTGATGATGGAAATGTAACTGTAAATTATTTTTGTGACTTTTTTTCATCTGTATAATGTGATATGTATGATTTTAATGGTCCTAAATCAGTGTTTATTAGTACTTGTGATATGATATGCAATTTGTAGTTTAAAAAATCATTTGTCCACTGGACCTGATGACACCCCTGTAGTATTTTTGAAAGAATGCTCATTCATTTTAGCTCATATTTTTGGTATACTCTTTTCTAAGTCAATTGAAATGGATATATATCCTGATATTTGGAAAAATCATTTGTAACACCTATATACAAAACTGGTGACAAGACTGAGGTTACTAATTATAGAGAAATAAGCAAAATATCCTTAATAGCAAAGGTTTTTGAAATGATGGTAGAGTCAAAAATCAAATCCAAACTTGAATCCATTTTAAATGAAAACCAACACAGTTCTGTCGAAGGTAAATCCACTGTAAGCAACTTGCTGGTTTATGAGCAGTTTCTGAGGGGTGCTGTTGAGGATAGATGCCAAATTGACTCTACTTACACAGATTTCTGCAAAGCTTTTGACCAGGTTAATCATTTTCTAACCCTAAAAAAGCTCAAAAAGAATGGTATTTTTGGGAATCTATTGCACTGATTTTACAATCATCTGACGAACAGGATCCAACAAGTAAAAAATTGGCAACATTCTTTCCAAAGAATTTTTTGTCTTCTCCGGAGTACCACAAGGTTCACATTTGGCTCCAATTTTATTTATTATCTTCATAAATGATTTAATTCAATGTCTGAGATACTCTAAGTGCCTTTTATATGCTGATGATTTGAAGATATTTCTAACACTCAAGACTTTGGAAGACTGTCGGATGCTGCAAGCACATCTGAATGCACTGTCTGAATAGTGTAGATTGAATGGGATGCAATTAAATATAAGTAAGTGTTTTGGTGTAAGATTTTATCACACTATACACATCACTCATTATAATTATCCAATTCAAAAGTTCTACTTGAAAATAAAGAAATTGCCAAAGACCTAGGTATATATTTTGATAGTCATTTCAGTTTTAACTTCCATGTGAATCATATAACCAATAAGGCATTAAAATTATTAGGCTTCATTATGAGAACTCTACAGGATTTTAGTAATACAGCTTGCTTCAAAACTCTATTCTGCTCCTATACTAGATCAGTTCTAGAATATGCATGTCAGATATGGTCTCCACATTATGCTCATTATATAGATCAAATTGAAAGGGTATAGAGAAAATTTATTAAGTTTGTGGGCTTCAAGATGGGAATTCAGAAAGAAGACATTTCATATGAAAAGACTCTTGCAAGTCATCTCTACAGGATAGAAGGTGTTATATTGATATGAGAACCTTTTATAAAATAATAAATGGTCTAATAGATTGTCCTGAGCTGTTGTCTTTGATAAATATAAATGTCCCACAGAGAACCCTAAGAGACCACAATCTATTTGTATCCCTTTCCATAGAACAAATTATGGTGTATCATCTTCCTTAACATGTTTTTCGGTGACTGTGAATAAACTGACTGAAAGGGAAAGTAATATTGACATTTTAATGACTCATTGAGTGTGTTTAGCTCTAAAATAAAATGTCTGTGATATTTCCCTAATTCTAGTTTCGATATCTTTATTTGTAATTTACTTTGTATACATTTTATTATATTTATTGTTTCTCATGTTATTGTAAATTTATATATCTAAATGTTAAATTTATTGTAAATGGCTTGTCTATAAATAAACATTCATTCATTCAATAGTTATTTGTCAAAATTGATTTTTACCTACACTTTCAACAATTATGAACTTTTGTAATGTTTACTTTGAACTAAACTGCTTACCAATAATTTCTTTCACGAACAATTGTTTTCGATAATCAATGGACAATGCATATGGAGGGCAATATGGAAATAAAACTTCCCTTGTGTGGTCTGAGTCACAGTACAAGTCTGCCAAAATGTTATAGGTAACTACACGAAATCTAGAAATAAAAACATGTTGTAAGAAAATTATCCATTCTCTAATAAGATAATTATAATTTTCATATTATTTGTTATTATGTTTAATAACTAAAATATGCACTGCACCTACTCATTTCCAGTAGCTCTGTTTTTTGTAAACTCATGCCTAATTTCAAATGGGCATTTTCCAGGGCTTGCTTCAACCTTACATTCTGACACTGTTTCAGTACAAGGACCTTCACTCAAGCTATTTTTTGGGGTACAAGACAATTTGAGATAATGCTCAATATCATCATTAGAAGGAATACAAACATACTCATTGGCAATGTCAGTCCATGTTTTTTTATCTTTTGATTTAGACCACACAAATGTAGATAAGTGTTTTTCTGTAAACACAGTTTCAAATTTTGATGGGTACATGGGAAATGTGGCCAACATTGAGCTTGGTAATGAGATTGAATCTATCCATGGGGAATTTACAATTACTTTGAACATTCTTGACTCCAAAGACAAAACTAAATTTTTTCCAGGTAAAAATACTTCACCACAAACTGTGTCCCTTGGCACTTCATTATTATCTAGAAGTAAACACACATTTGCTTTCTTTTCAACCACCTCCTCCTCAGTTGAATCATTTTTCTTTTTCTTCTTTTTCATTTTTTTATTTGCTATTTTTTCAAAGTTTACTGCTACTCTGTTTAGAAAAGTATCGACATTTTCCGATAATCTTCTGTTGAAATTAAATTGACGGTCAATTCTGAGTTCTGCATCAACATATCTAAAGGCAATTTCAAATTGCTCCGTTTCAGTCAAGTGCCTCAAATAAGCTTTGTCCATTTTGAATATATATTGATGAATGTTTTTAATTGATGTAAATGCACGAGGAATCTTTAACAACCTTCGGAAATTCAAAATCATTTCAGGTATCAGTTCTCAAAAATCTTAAATTATAATTTTGTCATGTGAAAACATTATTGCTGTAGGCATGTCACCTTACCACATACATCATTTTCCATAAATTTTGTAGGTTATTCAGTTAATGTCATTGTTAAAATTTGTAGGTTATGGGACATTTTAAAAACCATAGACAGATTATGAAGGGTAGGGCTTAGAAGCACAATGCATGCTTAGTGATATAACGTGTCGCCCTCTTTCAGATTGGTGTGGGCCCCTAGGTACAAAACTGATCGGTAGGCTTTCGCCATTTCTGGGATTCAAAATTGGCAACCATGTTTTTTTATTTTAAATTTACAGTTTTTAATAAAACACTTCATATAAATGGAGTTTTACATACTTATATAAAATACGTCAGAAAATTATAAGGTTAAGCGTAACTTATATAGCATTCTAAAAACGAAAATAATAGGGTTGCCAACATATTAAAAAAATAAATTTAATTTATATATACCTTATACCCTTGGGAGTACAAACGTCAAAGAATCAATATTTATACAATATAAACATTGTATCTTTGATCTGCTGATTGTATTTTTTTATTTTGGCTCCCATTTACAATTTTTGTTGGATTTTTTCTTGAAAAAAAAAAAATTTGCTCACCCCAATTTGGGAGCCCCATAGGCCAGTGCCTAAACTGCCTTAATGTAAATCTGGCCTTGAATTCTCCAATTAAATTAGGGGGGAGGCACTGATATAGCAAGAGAGTGGACTTCAATCAGCGCGCCAAAAGTTTTACAGATATCTCCTAGAAGTTAAGAAAAATATATAAGTACCCTGTGTCCATTGACTTAATGATACATATATATTTTTTAAAGTTTTCTTCTAAAGTCGTTCTTCATAATTTCCCCTGCTTGTCTTGAAAATACTATTCCCGTTGAGACAATTCGATTAGTCAAAATGAAAAAAGTCAACAGGAGAATTCGAATAGTCAATCAAAGTTTTTGGTCGGAATTTACGGTTACCATAAAAATTCGATAAACGCATCTCCCATTGAAAATGTTTTCACGCCTATATAATCTCGTAGTGCTAGCACATATTTTTGCTTAAAATACCGTCACAAAAAATAGTCCATTGCAGCGAGACCGTGCTGGCCACTGTATTCGTTCATAGCGACCGATTCAGTTTTGGGTAAAATGTTCATCTAACCAATTCTTGACAATTACTTGATTATGTACTGAGCAACCTTCTTGTTGGAATACCATTGTAATAAAATTTCCTTTGTCCAAATGAAGCAAGAAGTATGTAGTATGCACAAGGAAGTTTCAAGTAATAATTTTCAAATAATAATTTACAGTCTTCATTCCAAATTAATTTATCGAACGTTAAAGTGTATAAGGGCGTACCCAGCTTTTGGTTTAGGAAGGGGCAAAATTAGCAAAAAAAAATTGTCTGGGGGGGCAAATCGGAAAAAAATTCTACTAGAGAGACGGACCAATAAGTTTTTTTGGTATAGGAGGGGGGAATCAGCAATTTATGGGAACCTTTAATGGCTCATAGCATACGTTGACTTTCCTAAAATTTTGACTGTTTGTACAGAGTTTAAGGTGGGGGTTTCCTTTGTCCAAAAGCGACAAATTTTAAGAAGAAATTATTCTTTTTCTTGAGAACGTCAGTGAATATAATACGATGATAAAATATACGGTTTTCCAGTCCAGTATGCTTTCACCTTCACTTGGGATTGATCCCATTAAGTGCCTCCTACCCAGAGGCGGCGCAAGAAGTAAACTTAATGTGGGCAAAATACATTTCGCGAGGCCCTCTGATGGGGCAAGAAGAAGGGACTACAAAATCAAAAATCATTTGAAATTAAGATTCGAGGCCCTTTGCCCCGCGAACCCCTTTGCCACGGGAGGGCCTTAGCCCCGCGAGGCCGTGGGCGGTGCGAGACCCTTTACCCCGCGAGGCCGTGGGCGGTGCGAGGCCCTTAGCCCCGCGAGGCCGTGGCCGGTAGCCCACACCGCCCATGCCTTACGCCGCCTCTGCTCCTACCCTTCTTTACCTGAAGTTTCGGGGGACCAATTATTATTTCTTTGTTGGCAAGATCCAAAGTGCCTATTATTATTATATGTTGGTTCAGATATATAAATAAATTAGTGCATGTATTTATATTTTACATTAAAAAAATGAGATGAGGGGTCTCTAGATCAATTCTTCTACTTTCCAACGGTGTTTTATTGATATTGATATGGGCATCCAATGAGGTAATATGGCTTTTTAAGAAAATGTCCATACTTTTGACTGAAATTTTGTAAAAACTAATTGTGCTGCATAAATTTGGTATGAGAGTATCTACCCTTTCAGTTAATAAAAATGTTTTAGCTATAAAACAAAAAAAAACGATTAATTTTTTGTTAGTAATCTTGGTTAAGGGTGCATTATCTAAGGCTATGTCTCACATAAACGAGATTTGCGCGGAGCGGGCGGGGCGATACGTCAATGTGACAATTATAAATTTCAACTAAAGGCTTAAACAAACCAACTGAACAATGCAACAACACAAAATCACTCTATTTGCACGAATATGATTTCTTTTTATGTGTTTGATACTTTGCACTTTCACGCAAAGCACCGCGCAAATCATGTTTACGTGGGACACGGCCTTAGGAACCAATTAACGAAATTGACCGTATAGTATCTCATTTTGTAGGTTTTTCTTTTCTCTGTAACATTGCCTGTAGTAGCAAAAATGGTTTTACGGGTGAATTTTGTTTAAAAGATAAATAATTTGGTCAAGTGCGAGTTGGACTCGCATACTAAGGGTTCCGTATCACCTTTAAGGTTTGATACAATGTATGTGAATCAAAGTATATATTTTTTCTAATATTCCAGTTTCAGACAAGCTGGGAATGAGTCATTTTCTTATATTTACCCTAATATCTTTTAAACTCAGCCTTTTAAATTTATAAAAAAGATACAATTTTATTTCTCACACACTTTATATTTTATCTGCTACATGATTCGCTTGATTTTTATAAAAATACATTTTTTATTTGGCCCCTAAAATTATTATTCGGGTTTTATTTTAATAATGAACTTTCAGTGAAGCCCTATATAATCTATTATCTGATTTTAGGTTCAGTAGATTGGAAGATAAAGGAGAAAATGAGTCAAGTTTAAAATAATAAATTATTAAATCTTTTAGACAAATTATTTTAAAAATACAAATAAATATAATTTTCAAAATTTTAGATCATGTAGTTCTATAATTGCCTCCCAAAATTAATATTGGGGTTTTCTACTAATTTTTCTTATAAAGTTAAATTTTTAAATAAAGGGGAAATGATTTTTTGTGATAGTATCTTGTAAACAATTAATTTTAAAAATATATTTGAATTCCTTATAATGAGCCCTTTCATTTGATATATTATTCTATAATTTAAAAAAGTTTTTTATTTTCCATATTAAGGATTTCTATAATTTTTTCTGTATTTTTTCAAGTGAGGCCATATAGGGCAATTTATAGTTTCGGAAATAAATGGTGGAATTTGGTATATTTTTTTCATATTTTTGTCAATATCTTTTAAAATATGTATTTTAAAAGTATGAAATAAATATTTTTGTATTGAGTCAGAATGAGCCCTTTAATTTGATACATATACATGAACCGTTAGAAATAATTTTATTTTGATATTTTTCATTTAATTCCGCAATTTCTCCCCGAAAATTTATATTTGGGGGGTTCTTCTTATTTTTCAGTCTAATTTAGGTGAGGTCCTTATATCTCTAATTTTTTTCAAATTTTTACGTCTTATAATTTCGGAAACAAGAGGGAATATCTATTTTTTTATATTTTTGTTAATATCTTGTAAACAATTAATTTAAAACATATTTTTGTATTTCTCATGATAAGCCCTTTCATTTGATGTATAGCACGATGCGATTAAAAAATTTATTTTTTTAATTTACCCTATAATTCTATAAATTGCCCCCCAAAATTATTATTAGGGATTTTTACATATTTTTTTCTGTAAAGTTCAAGTGAGGCCATACGCTTAATTTTTTTTCAAAATTATAGTCTTATAGCTTCGGAAATAAAAGTGGGAAATTGGTCTTTTTATATTTTTGTCAATATCTTTTAAAATATTTATTTTAAAAATATAAAAAAAATATTGTATTCGTCAGAATGAGCCAATTATTTGATATATTACATGAAACGTTAGAAATAATTTTAATTTTATATTTTTCATTTAACTCTTTAATTTCCCCCCAAAAATATATTTTTTCAAATTTTTACGGCTTACGGTTTCGGAGACAAGGGAGGGGGGGAGAATGGCTAATATTTTTAAATTTGATATATTAAATGATGCACTGGAAAAACTGGAACTTTTAGTGTGTCATAGATATATAAACAGAAAGTTTTGTACCCTAACATCTAAGATTTTGAAACATGCGTAGAGTGAAGAAATAAAAGGTTGGTGTAAGGGTGCAAAACTTTGTGTTTATATATTTGTGACAAACAATTTTAATTTTATATTTATCATTTAATTCTGTAATTTGCTCCCAAACATTAATATGTGGGATTGCTCCCTATTTTTCCATTAAAATTCAGATTAAGTCTATATCTCCTTTTTTTTCAAAATTTTGCGGTTTATAGTTTTGGAGATAAGGAGCGGGGGGTATTTTTTTATATTTTTGTTAATATCTTTTAAATAATTTATTTTAAAAATATGACAAAAATATAAGTGTTTTCGTGATAATGAGCCCTTTCATTTGGTGTATTATATGATGCGTTAGAAACAATTTTAATTTTATGTTTTCCATTTAATGCTGTAATATGTCCCCCAAAATTAACAGTAGAGGTTTCTTCTTATTTCCCAGTAAAACTCAGGTGAGGCTCTATGTCTCTATTTTTTTTTTCAAAATTTTACGTCTTATAATTTCGGAGATAAGGGGGGGGATGGGTACATTTTTTATATGTTTATAAATTAATTATTTTTAAATATGAAAAAAATATACATGTGGTCCTCAGAATGAGACCTTTTATTTGATGTATCACATGAAAAAATTTTAATTTTTTAAATTCTATAATTTGCCCCTAAAATTAAATTAATTTTCCTGTAAAGCTCGGGCAACGTTCTATATTCCCTATTTTGTTCAAAATTCTTAGGCGAGGGAACGATTAGATTTTTTAGTTTTTTCTCCCAGAAGTACCCCTAAAATCAAAATTTCTTCACAGAATCCTAAACAATAAATTTTTACCGATTTTTTAGTTTTTTTTTTGTAGAAAAACAAAAACGCATCAATGATAAATGTTAAATTTTATGTCAATTAAACATGTTTTATCATTAGAACACGTTGACGTTGGTTTTGTCCTATTAATTTTGTGACGTATTTTCATAAATGAGCTGGGTTCTGGGATAAAAAGTTGTATGGGTATTTCAATATCAAGAAAATGTGATGTCGGAGGAAAATCTCGAAATAAATGCAATTTTTGCATTTCAGTAACATAATCATATATTTTTAACCGACTTCCCAAAAACGGAGGAGGTTATCAATACGTCGCGTATTTATTTTCGCTTTTTTTGTATGTATGTTACCTGATTTCTTCTCCTGTGGTGCACCGTTTTGAATGAATATGGTCTTGTTTAATAGAGTATATATCCAGATTGGTGAAACTTCAAATTTTGGAAAAGAATTCTATTGGTAAAGTGATAAACTTTGTGAATTAACACATGCTTGCATGGAAATCGACCAATATCCCTAATATTTTAGTCGATTTTTCGATAACTCCTTATGGATGTGTATAGTTTTTTAACATTTAATCTATTAAGAAAGATCCCTAGGTGATTTCATATACTTTTCTGCGACGTGCAACTTGCAGTTTTGCAGAAAATCGCCGAAAATTCCAAAATTCTTATGAAAAATTTCATCGAAATGACATAACGGACATTTCCTCATAATTATTTTAATTCCAACGTAATAGTGCGGTAATTTTAGGCACTGGAAGTTTTAATTACGAATTTGAAAATTTTCTATGTACATCTCAAGCATATAGGTAGTAAGCATAGTATTTTCGGCTCCTTAAATCAATGAGTACTAAGTTCGTTTTGTTTCTATACCAGACAAATACCTATTTAAATGCATTTTTTTCCATTTTGCGAAGACTGTGCTTTTAGTTGTCACATTCTCCCGGACTAATAGAAAATTCAGTGACAACACATGTCAAACTTTAAACTGCTATTTGGTGCTTTTATAGACAGGGTGTTTAGTTATAGGACGGACTAGAATGATAGTGGTCCGTAGGCAGCTGTATATACAGGATGGTTGGAATATAGGGTGGACTGGACGTTTGGTGGTATAAAAATATTGGAAAAAAATGTGAAATTAAAATTATATAGGGTGATTAAAAAACTGTTATATGATGTGGACATGAGCAAATCATATACAGGATGGTTGAAATATATGCTGGTGTTGAATTATATTTATACAGTGTGATTAAAAAATTATTTCATTTATAGCCGATAAGAAGTTGCATAAATTGTGGAGAGTTATTAATGTTACACAGGGCGATAATAGAAAATGTTAAAAATGAAATAATTTATGGGCTAGTCCACAAGGAGTTATATACTATGGTTGAAATATAGGACGGATTTGACTCCGTAAATATGGGATGGATTCTACTTCGTCCTACAGTTTACAGAAGGCAGCTAACAAATTTATGCTTGTCCGTGGACAGTCGTATGTACAGGATGGCTGGTACATAGGTTGGAGTGGAATTATCTATAGTTATACAGGGTTGTAAATAAAGTTAGGTTACAAAGGTTACATGGCGTAGTTCATAAGGCATAAATATATTTTGGGCTTATTAAGTCAACGCGTACTAGTACATTTTGTTCGTAAATATTTAACTGTCAATTTAAATGAGAAAGTATCATTGTGTAATGTTGAGGCTTTCGATGTTACCTAGTTCTGTCTATTGAAGTTATACATACAAAATAAAAAATAAAGAATGAAAACTACCTGAGTCAAAAAAAACTAAAAAGTTGAAAATAAAACATTTTTAAAAAAATATGACCGACTTCTACCTATAACTAAAAAACAAAAAATTATTATAACAAAATACAACTCTAGCAAATAAATAACACATTCAATGTTGTTTGGTACCTACCCAGGAAGTAAAAAATGTAAACATGAACAGGTGCTCATTCTGTACAAATTAATTACCTACCATTCTAGTATATTTTTGAAGTCGGTGCCAAGCAACAACTAAGTTTGATGAAGTAGTAGATCAGTACGCAATGCAGGATTTTAGATTTGCTTGGCACCGGCTTCAAAATATACTAGATTGGTAGGTAATTAATTTGTACAGAATGAGCACCTTTTAATGTTTACATTTTTTACTTCCTGGGTAGGTACCTAACAACATTGAATGTGTTATTTATTTACTAGAGTTGTATTTTGTTATAATTATTTTTAGCTTTTTAGTTATAGGTGGAAGTCGGTTATATATTTTTTAAATGTTTTATCGCATGTCTAAATGGGGACGTTCGTTAAGAAGCTTTAGCTTTCGCTTGAAAATATGAGCATTTCAATTTCGACTATTTGACATCTTGTCAAACAACTCCTCAATATGAAGTAGGTAATGGACAACCCAGAAGAAGAAAGCCAGAATTTCCAACTACAGCATCTTTCGATCAAGGTGACCACAACAAAAAGCTTTGTGTGCGCTTTTGTTTTTTTAAAGGCGTGTCATAATCGCAGACGGCGATCATCTCTTTGGTAATTCAACTATTCAACAGACGCGTACCGCAAGTTTTCTCGGTTCTGTCTGCTCGAGCTTCGCACGCCGACGACCTCACCGGCCGAACACACCCGAATCCAATAATAAACGAGCCGAAGTTCGAAATCGGCGGTCCGCCAAAGCCCACCATGCTTTATATTCCTCAGTTTGTTTTTGACGGTTCGAGAGGTGAATGTTACGTCGTTTGGCGTTCAACGTTTATTTGTACGATCTGTTTATAAATTTCTGTGATTTTCAGTTATTTCGGATTTTATAACGAAATGGGTGAATGAAAGTGTGCTTGTTTTTCACAAAGGAATACAATTATGAGCAACATGTTGCGTTTGGTGTGCAGTTTTTTGTTTTTGTGCGGTTGTTTCGGTTTGAGACAAAGTGCCAGGGTCGAATCTGACGATATCATCCCTCCACATGGCAAATGCAAACCCATCACGGTGCCCTTGTGCCAAGGCCTGCCCTACAATCAAACAATCATGCCTAACATCATCGGCCACATGACACAAGAAGACGCCGGCTTGGAAGTGCATCAGTATTTTCCTTTGGTGAAGTTGCAGTGCAGCAAGAATTTGGTGTTTTTCTTGTGCACCGTCTTCGTGCCGATATGCACGATTTTAGATCATCCTATTCCTCCGTGTAGGCCTCTATGTCTGACTGTAAAAGAAGGCTGTGAAGGAGTGATGAAACAATTCAACTACAGCTGGCCGGAATATCTGAACTGCGACCAGTTCCCGGAAACTTCGTTGCCCGATAATCTGTGCATACATCAAAACAAGTCTGAAGATTCTAGCAGCGGCGACAGAGAGATAATAGCTGCCAAAAACACCCCGCCGAGAGTGGGGCCGCCTTCTTCGGGTAGAGATATCGGGTTCGTGTGTCCTCAACAGTTCAAAGTGCCGGAAGTTTTGGAATATTCGTTCAAAGTTGGCAAAAGAGTTGAGAAAAATTGCGGTGCCCCTTGTCACTTGATGTTTTTCGAAGACAGGAGGCAGTTTTCTAGAGTTTGGGTGGGAACTTGGGCCATATTGTGCACGGCTAGTTGTTTGTTCACAGTCTGCACGTTTTTGATCGACACCAACAGGTTCAGGTATCCAGAAAGGCCTATAATATTCCTCTCGGTTTGTTACATGTTAGTAGCAGTGGCCTACGTGATTGGATTTTTGGCAGGTGATGGGATTTCTTGTCGTGATCCGTACCCCAACAAGCACGTGATAGCTACCGAAAGTACCATAACTCAAGGCACCAAATACGAATTGTGTACCATTATATTCATGGTGTTGTATTTCTTCAGTATGGCGTCTAGCATTTGGTGGGTAGTGTTGACGTTAACGTGGTTTTTGGCTGCAGGGCTAAAATGGGGCCACGAGGCTATAGAAGCGAATTCGCAGTACTTCCACCTGGCTGCCTGGGCTATACCGGCGATCAAGACCATCAGTATATTGGCCTTAGGAAAAGTTGACGGTAAGTAAATGTTCTTGTCTAAATTATTGCTGATTGAAAATTATTTTATTTCGAAAATTTCTACCTGAAGTAAATGAAAAATGTTCCTACATATTCTTGTTTTGTAAGTGGAAAACAGTGACTTTCTATAGGCACTCATTACGTTATTTATTTCTTATAGCATAAACCTCCTAACAACTTAATCATTAAAAATAAAAACTCTTTAATTATAAAATAGCTAAAATGAATGTGCTAAGTCCAAAAGTTAAAAATTAATATCTAAAAGAAAATTATTTGAACAATTTCACTACTTCGTTGTAACAGGTTACAAAAAAATATTGAGTGATACAAACACTCACAAATAATTTTCATCATTTTTTAAATAAACGTCCATGAAATCAATAATATATTTGAATTCCATTTCAATTATAAAACTGACTCACAAAAGTCTGAATGAGTAAATTGCCTTAACATTCCAATTCTCTTGTTCTGTGATTTAGTATGAATCTGCAATATTCGAAAAATACACTGATCAAAAACTTTCAAGTGTCTTCATATTTCTTTGTTTTTATATGTTTGAGTCTAGATCTCCTTGCAGACCTTCACCAAAAATCAATTTCAACCGCATATAAGCTTTTTTAATTTATGTGACATATGCCAAATGTCAGATACAAAATTACCGGCCGTCATATTTATTTAATAAGAATAAAGAATTGTTGAGTTCCTTTAGATATTCTGTTTTTTTGGTGTTTGCTAACTTCTTTTCATTGATGTTAATTTTATTCCTAAATTTAGACATTTTTGACAAGTTTTAATTTTCCTTCCGTATGAGGCTTTTCTCTTAATATGCATGCATGTTGCGTTTTTTTTTTCGTGTTGACTGGTTGACTTTCGGTATTCCGCTGTCAGTTTTCTGGACATACTTTCGAGGTCGTCTTGATTTTATGCAATTACTACTTTGTTATCCGCATAATGTATTCAGAGTTGTGTCTTATATTCCTGTATGAAGCATTTTGTTGTGAATCCATCTATTAAAATTAAATTTATAAAGTTTTTTTATAGAACTTCCCATAGTTTTGACACAGGTACGGCATCATATGCTTTCTGCTAGAGACGGGAAAGACTACTACTGTTTTAAATAACAAATTCTTTTGCTATTGCTATTTACATATAACAACTAGTGCTGTGATCATTAAAAATGTATATCCACGGATACGGATCTGAATACCGATATTTGGTCCCAAGATCCGCTGATACGGATCTTAACTTTTTTAGATTATGCTGCGGTAAATATTGCAGATAAACCTTTGGAAAGAGACAATCTGTTAGTTTTTTATTCTCATTGTAAAAGTGATCTATAATACTTAAATATTTCATTATTTTATAAAGCTTAACACGAAGATTTAACCCAATTTATCTCATAAAGATATTCTAAATAATATTTTATAAAAACTTCCTATAATAAATGTTTAATAAATATATCAACATTTTAATAAGCTTATTACCAAGATTTGTGACAGATCTCATTATAAGGATAGTTTATTTAGTACCTTTGAGTTATGTACTAGCCGTATGGTACTCACTTCACTAGGATAGCAATATAAAGGTGCCAAATATGATTTAAAAAAATTACAAGTAATCTGAATGGAATTTAACAGTTTATCATTCTTACTTAAAAAATACTATATACAAAATTCCATCTATGAATTAAAAATTAATAAGGTAAAAGAGCCGCCAAAAACCAACCGATACGGATTTTTCTTCTCCTTCGGATATCCGCGGATACGAATACGGATATCCGGCACATCACATAACAACTGAAAATAACAGATAACATATGCTTTAACTGTCAAAATGGCTGTGGTCATCTCTAGGTTACTATTGAGGTAGATGACAATTCTAACCACCCATCAGCAACACAAACTGTCATTATCAAAACATTAATCCATAAAGCCAAAAACATCCACAGCATACTAGAGGCCCTCAAAGAAGTATGTACAAGTGAAACTTAGAGAAGACCATTTGACCAATGGATGTCCAGAATCCATCTTTAACAAGGCGTTTGAAGAACTGGATAAACCACCTAGACAGGAAGAGGAAACTTCGATAGCAACTCTTGTCGGAAAAACTTGAACGTATTGGAACCCAGATACAGAATCAAAATGATTTTTTCAAGAGCAGCAATATCTTGCGAATCATGATTACAAAAACAAAGCCGGACTGTCACAATCTCTACATTGGGGAGATAAAGCGACAGCAGGGTTAAGGAGCCCTTTGAAACGGAGCCAACAAATTCTGCTTTAGCTAATCACGAATGGAGTGAAGGTGTCAACTGGGACCAGGCCTGGGTAATTCACAAGGACTAGCACTGATATAAAAAAATTATATTCATCAGAATAAGAATATAATTAGCGTATTATAATTAGAGACTTCTTCTTCAGCCACTGCCGCTACGCATCACCCACAACCAACCACCAGATTAAGGGACCCAATGATCATAACCAGCGACGCATGACGAGGGATAATCTGAATTTCCCATAATTCACCTGATGACAGGGTCAAAGCTGTTGAAAAGTTGTAAGATCAACCATTTTAAGACGTATATCGATTATTTTGAGCAGAAAATAACAGTTGTTATTGTTATCGAGTAAATATTAGTTGTTAAAAGCAGCTATGTTAATAACGCGACATCACTATTTTCTACAGATCTACCAGCAGTAGTTAACCAACTGTTTTTAATATTGAAGCACTGGACTCCGATGCTTGAAACCTTCCTACCGCTCGGGGTAAACTTCAGTTATGCTGTTTTTCATACGGCTTACGTCATCATTCGAAAGGTAGACATATATATCATTAATTACCATTGACTGAATTCTCAGGCAGGGTTGCCAGACGCCAACTTTGAAATTTCCCCACCCAGCTGAATTCAATTTTTCCCCAAAATACTATTATTTGTAAGGACTTTTCCCCAAAAATAAGAAATAAATATTTAACTTAATATAATAAAAAGTTACACCCTAAAATCATACCTAAAACAATTTAAAAGCAGGATTATAAAATATTTGATGTTGAATTGGCGAGATTTGTTTAAATACATTAAAAATTAGGTAATAAAAATGTATCTATGTTTCAAAATTAAATATTTATTGAAATGCCTCCAAATTATTTTCTACAATATCTTGATTTGGTGTTTTTGTTCAAAATTAAATTTCTTTAACATCTCATTAGTTGGTATACATTTAACATAGGCTCCAAGATCTTGAAGGGTATAACGTTTTCTCGTAATGTGGTCTGTCGTTTTTGTGAGCATCCAGTTCCTCAATTTATCTTTTACCATATCTAGATGGAACAATTCGTCCCTCGTCTTTGAACTTACCCATACATGGATGAATAAAACTTATCACTCCAACACTACCTAAATAAACAATATGGAGTAAAACAATAGGTGGGAATTGGTCAATTAATACCCTTGATTCTCTCAAACTTTTGGGTATCTGATATAATTCTAATTTTATATCAATAAAAACACCATTGGTGTGAAAAGGATAGAAATTAACGCGGATGATGACTCGGCCAGGCGTGGCGAGTCGTTGGACGGCATCCTTTTTAATAAAAAAAAGTTACAATTTATAATATGCCTATAAAAAATCTAAATAATTTTATAATATCAAAATATAAGAATATGTGCATTTTTGTCACTATCTATGTTGCTAAAATCTTTGCTTTACAATTATTTTTTTTAAATTTTATATCTTTAATATTTAATTAGATAAAACATGTTTTAAAGTCTTATTAGACTGAGTTTTATTCACCTCTCAACGAATTACTATGTTTACATACGGACGCCGAGGTTCCTTCAGTCCACTTCCGTAACTCTGCAACAAAAATTTTTATTTCCCCATCATTTTTTATTTTCCCCAAAAATTTCCTCACAATATATTTGATCCTCAAATTTTCCCCAAAAATATTTTCCCCCAAAATGGGGAAAAAATCCCCAATCTGGCAACCCCGTTTGCAAGCAACTCTTAAAGACAAGATGATTGACGTTGTTCGTGCTATCCCTCTCTTATCTCAATCAAATATTAGATACATAAAAGTTATTCATAACAGAACTTCGTAAGTAAGACAATGATAGAACAAACTACGAAGGTAAATGTGGTGTTGTCACTTGGTGGTATGCGGTCGAATAGTTTCAAGAACTGGAGCCCTCATTCGAATTTTTGTCACAATCCTTCCACTTACGTTTCAGAATTTTGTTCATCGTTTTAATGAATTATTCCACAAATTTAAATGGCGTTTCTTTAATGGATCGATTAAAAAAATGACCGCCATTATCATAGCTTTTCGAAGTTCTTCGAAAACCCCGCATTACTTCACACTTCACACCTCTCACCTTACAGAACATTTTCTTTCGAAATTTCTTCTCGGAAACAAATTTTACGTGCCAATTTTGCCGAGCTCTTTATCTTCGGTAATTTAAAACCGTCATTAAGAAGGGCTTTTCGATATGATCGGCTGATCGGTAGCCGAGCAATGCGTTTCTCTGTATAAATTTTAAACCTGTTTTCACTCAACACAAGCAGCACCAGCACCACCAACAGCATTCCTATTCATACCTTGTACGTTGATGGTGTTTTAATGCTGGTATATCAAGTTGACAATATCGATGCTCGATATTACATTCGAAGTTGGAGTAATAAGTTTTTGTTTTCGATGATACAGCATGAAAATAGGTCAGACAGAAAAACTTGAAGCTAACTGCTAAAGTCATGCAGGAATCTGATAGTGCACAGAGATTTCTAATAATATACAGTCTGCTCAAGATAAGAATGGTATATCAGTCTTGGAGACCCTAGGAGTTAGAATATTGATTAAATTGGTAAAAACTTGCACAATTTAAATAACTTTTTCATAAAAAAATATTATTTATTTATTACAGTTATTTATTAAATTACAGTTTTTGACATAAATTGCATGTTGGATTCTTCGATGGATATTGTAAATTCATTTGCTGATTATTTTGGAAGTATGTATGATCTACCTTTCGATAATATTGTCGACGTAGGTGCGAAATACATCAGCAATAGTTCAATCATTCAGCCTTTCTTTTCAGAGGATGATTTAATAAATATAACTAAAAAATTGAAACCAAAAATGTCCAAAGGTCATGATGGCATTCCAAGTTTTATTGTGAATGATACCACTAGAGTACTAGCTAGACCGCTAGCAAAGATTTTCAATCTTTCTCTGTCTTCTGGTGTTTTTCTTGATTTCTGGAAGGTGAGCAAAAATTTGCCCAGTATTTAAAAAGGGGGACAAGAAAGACATACCAAATTACAGACTTGTATCCCTAATTTGTGGGTTTTCTAAAATCTTTGAAATGCTAATGAATGATTATATATTCTGTAGAATGAACCATTAATTTCAACTAAACAGCATGGGTTTTTGAGGGGTCGGTCAACGACCACTAACTTGTCCTGTTTTGTTCAATATTTGTCAGATGTTATTGATGGAAGTGGTCAGGTTGATGATGATGATGATAAAATTAACCACAGTATAATGTTAGAAAAACTAAGATCATTTGGCATAAATCTACATTTTGTGGATTTTTTTAAATCTTACTTAACTGGAAGAACACAATTTGTGCAGTATAATGGTTTTAGCTCAACATCTTTTGGTGTCTCATCGGGATTTCATGTGATCCATTTTCTAAAAGTTTTTATCATGCCGCGTTATATATAAACCGCCAGGCACTGATTGGATCAGATAGGGGATTAAGGGACTTAATGAGCATGAACAGCAACGCATGACGGGTTTACAGTATAAATACTACGAGTAGTCTGAACTTGCCATCATTCATCTGATGACGATAGCAGCCTTAAAGCTACTAAAACGTGTGAACGATTTCAAGACAATGGAAGGTCTAGGGAAACTTTGTGGGATGTTTCGGAATTTAGGAATATTAAATTGTAAACTGTGTGAATTGTTCTATTAATTTAGTTTAGTATATAAAAGAGAAAATTGTTATCTTACCATTGACCTGCAACAAACAAAATGATATAGATATTTTTATTTAGCACAAAAATTAAAACCTTTTTATATGATGCTACATTTAAATGTCTTGACGCTCTTAGTCTCATTAAATTCATAGGGTACCACAATGATCATTAAGAAGGAATTCTGATTCCCTACAACTTTTCTGTAGCCGGCATTACTATTATATTAAATTCGTATTTTTGCGGGGTTTTTACAATTTAAATAGCTTACTTCATTATGTTTGCTGTTAAAATCTTAGCAACTATTCTCTATAAATTGTTACTGACGTGATGGTATAAGCGAACAGCTGTTGAATTTTATGTCTGAAAATGGATTCAATTTTGCTCTATAAACTGTTGTATATAAGCCAGTAAACTGAAATTACATTTAGATTTATCTCCATGCAGACGAGACAACGTTCATTCTGTATGCCCAGAAGAATATTGTCCATGATCCTCTGAAAAGTAGAAGGTGCATTTTTAAACCAAATGACATACAAACGAATTCGTAATGAGCATTTTCGACAGAAAAGTCAGTCTTGGGACTATCTTTCTCTTGGATTTCCAACTGGTGGAACCCAGAAGCGAGATTCAGTGCCGAAAAATATTGACACTTTCCAAGTTGGTCGAGAAGATCAGAACTTTGACCCTGTTTTCGTGTGTATAGTTATGGAAAAAGTATGAAAAATTTAGTAACGAGTTTGCATCAAATTATTTTTGTCATTATTTCAGAATTTCTAAAACCCAAAAACCTGTTTATGAATTGTTTGTCTGCCTGTCCAGGATAATCTGCAAAACAATTGGCCAACATAATTTAATATCTTGTTATAAAAAATGCAAAATTCTCTTACAATTAACAAAAAAATATATCACTTGTAATTATTGACTAACGTATTAATATTGTTACGAGAATTCATCCGACAGCTGGTGCAATCGGTCATCTACCAATTCGTGGAAGGGACATTATTCCGATAAATTCTGGGAATCTGAAATGTTTTTCTCTCAACAGGCGGACCGCTGCCGTTACTGGGAATTCCCTTAAAGCTTCCAGAACATGAAAGAGTTTCCTAATGGTTCGTGGACGTACCAGACAATTCCGAGATAAATATATAAATATGAACAGCTGGCGATAGGAGGTATTCAGTTTTAGACGGTCGTATTGTACTGTTAAGATAAAATGTAAATAGTAGTTTCTACGAATATATATTGTGTAAAAATAGTGGAAATAAATTTGTGAGTTGGACTGTATTTTTAAATAAATCCAAGAACTGAACTAAACCCGAGTGTGAAAATAAAAACATTACAATATTAATTTTCATAAATTACATAAAAAATAGCCCATAAAAACTAACGATTTTGCAACAACATTAAGATTTAAGAGTACTGTGAATACCGCCGACATTCAAAGCATTCATTGGAAAAGTATTTACTTTGGTACCATTTTTGGATGTCGAGAGAAAAATTCTCGCATATTCACCGAACAAGTTAGCAGCGCTTCACCTACTTTTTTCCTCTTCACCTTTTACGTCCTTGATAGCCCATAAACACGAGTAATTACCACAGAGAACAAAAACCGCTCGGCTTTATCAGAATGTAAATATCATAGAGATTAACGACTATCGATTTATTATACCGTTTACCTTATTTTCAGCTTATAAAAACTAACGGTACTCAACTTTCACGGACGTCTTGTGTCTGTCTTTGTATCTCTCCAGAATGATAAGACCTTCGAGTACCCCGGTTTGACTTCTTGTATTTATAATGCCCGCTTGTTTTGGTTAAAAACTTGTTCCGCTGCAACATCTCATCATAGTCTAGGAAATATGCATGTAACACTATATTATGCAACTTTTTAATTAATTTATTTAATTTCCGATCTAAACCCATTTTGAACTGATGTTAGATTAAAACAATAAACTCTGTTAATTTTGACAAATTTATTAAATATTGACAAGTGTTTCGCACAGCTAACTAGTTTTGTCACAATACAATTGTAATTTGTGTTTAACCTTACACTAATACTGGGTACATGAACACCACAATGATATTTAAACAAAAATTGAGTCAGTAGCTTTAATATCAATCAAAAGGCTGAGTCAAATAAGTCACATATGTAGCCGCTTACTATATTGTTAACCTTTGGCAACTTTAACTGAATATCAATGTGACTCTGAACGCTGAAATCGTAGTAACCTGGTTATTATACTCACTGAAAAAGAAATCCCAACAACCAGAAGGAAATGTTTAAATTTAATATTGTTTTGGTAAAACATAGATGCTATAGTCAGGACTAAAAGGTTAAAATTTGAGCAAATTCTTCATTGTGTACTTATCTACTAATTCATCAAACTTGATTGTTGTTTGGCACCGACTTCAAAAATATACTAGATTGGTAGGTAATTAATTTGTACACCTTTTAATGTTTACATTTTTTACTTCCTGGGTAGGTACCTAACAACATTGAATGTGTTATTTATTTGCTAGAGTTGTATTTTGTTATAATTATTTTTAGCTTTTTAGGTATAGGTAAAAATGTTTTATTTTCAACTTTTTAGTTTTTTTGAACTCTGGTAGTTTTCATTCTTTATCTTTTATTTTGTATGAATAACCTTAATAGACAGAACCAGGTAACATCGAAAGCCTCAACATTACACAATGATACTTTCTCATTTAAATTGACAGGTAAATCTTTACGAATCAAATGCCTTATGGACTACGCCATGTAAATTATTTTTCAACTTTTGTTGACAACCCTGTATAACTATAGATAATTCCACTCCAACCTATGTACCAACCATCCTGTATATTCGACTGCCCACGGACAAGCATAAATTTGTTAGCTGCCTTCTGTAAACTATAGGACGGAGTAGAATCCATCCCATATTTACGGAGTCAAATCCGTCCTATATTTCAACCATAGTAGGTATATAACTCCTTGTGGGATACCCCATAAATTATTTCATTTTTAACATTTTATATTATCGCCCTGTGTAACATTAATTCCTCTCCACACTTTATGCAACTTCTTATTGGCTATAAAAGAAATAATTTTTTAATCACACTATATAAATATAATTCAACTCCAGCATATATTTCAACCATCCTTTATATGAGTTGCTTATGTCCACATCATATAACAGTTTTTTTAATCACCCTATATAATTTTAATTTCACATTTTTCCAACATTTTTATACCACCAAACGTCCAGTCCACCCTATATTCTAACCATCCTGTATATACAGCTGCCTACGGATCACTATCATTCTAGTCCATCCTATATTTCAATCTTCATATAAATGCAACTCCTTCTATCACTTTACTTTGTGATTTTGTTTGCTATAACTAAACACCCTGTTTATAAACGAACCAAATAGCAGTTTAAAGTTTGACATGTGTTGTCACTAGCGTTGTGTTTTATGACTCTTTTTAGTGAGCCGGCTCATTTCGTTCAGCTCACCAAAACGAGTCGTTCACAATGAGTCGTTCATTTGAACGATCACCGAAAACACAGCCGTTTATCCTTAGGCGGATTTATATAATGTCTCTACTGGTCAAATTAATATTAAAGTTTTGCTGAGTCATAATTTAAAGATCATTAATTTCCGTAGATACAAAATTTTAATTTTTGTATTATAAATAAGAAAAAACTCTAAACATTAAATTTAAACGTTCTAAACTCTCAAAACAAATAAAATTATTATGCCCAAATAGAAATTTATACAACAAAAACACTGCATAACAATAACAACCCTGTGCCTTAGTGCCTGTCATAAAAAAATGTAAAATACCCATTTATGGATTCGTTGAAAATAAAACCTTACGACCAAATTTTAAAATACCTTTCATCTCATGAACCAGACGGCTGAAGGCTCTTTTCTCTCCACTGCTCCGAACCGAGGTGACTCTGTCAGTCGAAAGTTTGAACAATGAACGAGTCAACGAGTCTCTAGTTCGTGATTGAACGTTGAACGTTTAGCACATCCTACGACTCTCGACTCGCTCGAGCTGAATGACTCTATTAATGGCGAACTGAACGAGCCACTTGACTAAACTGTGCCGCTCATTCGTGGCACATGTAGAAGAGTCGTTCGTTTTGAACGACTCATTCACGAACGAACCAAGCCTAGTTGTCACTGAATTTTCTATTAGGACGGGAGAATGTGACAACCAAAAGCACCGTCTTCGCAAAATGGAAAAATTTGCATTTAAATAGTCATGTGCCTGGTAGACAAACAAAACGTGCTTGGTACTCATTGATTTAAGGAGCCGAAAATACTAAGCTTTACTACCTATATGCTTGAGATGTACATAGAAAATTTTCAAATTCGCAATTAAAACTTCCAGTGCCTAAAATTACCGCACTATTACGTTGGAATTAAAATATTTATGAGGAAATGTCCGTTATGTCATTTCGATGATATTTTTGATAAGAATTTTGGAATTGTCGGCGATTTTCTGCAAAATTGCAAGTTGCACGTCGCAGAAAAGTATATGAGATCACCTAAGAATCTTCCTTAATAGATTCAACGTTAAAAAACTATACACATCCATAAGGAGTTATCGAAAAATCGACTAAAATATTATGGACATTGGTCGATTTCCATGCACGCATGTGTTTATTCACAAATTTCATCACTTTACCAATAGAATTCTTTTCCAAAATTTGAAGTTTCACCAATCCGGATATAGACTCTATTAAACAAGACCATATTCATTCAAAACGATGCATCACAGGAGAAGAAATCAGGTAACATACATACAAAACAAAGCGAAAAAAAAAATACACCACGAATTGATAACCTCCTCCTTATTAGAAATCGGTTAAAAAAACAAGATTACATGAAAAAACATTACCAAACTATACCAAATTATAATCATTTACTCCTTACTATAGCATCTATGTTTTACTACAACAATATTAAATTTAAACATCTGTTTCTGGGTGTTGCGAGTTCTTTGTCAGTGAGTATATAAGTACTTTTAATATTATTTAAGCTTATAGGAATTTTATATTTGGGTATACATGACAGAATTCTGATGAGTAAAAACATAACAGCGTCAATATTGGGCAAGTTGCTACTCTTTGCTTTTCTCAAATCCTGATCAATTTTGAGCAAGTTACTATGGTTTGTACTTGTATAATTGAAAGCAACGGTATCAAATTGAAAAGAATTGCTTTGCTTGAAAAATATTGTAAGTAACTTGTTCCATTCTACGAAAATGTTAGCAACAACAATGGTGTTTACCACGTTATCACTTTTTGATTGGTGTTCACTGTCACTTGACTGGGTATCAAATTTTGTGGAATTTATTTTCTAACATAGTATTAGTCTTTATTTTAAATAATTCGGTCAAGTGCGAGTTGGACTCGCATGCAAACGGTTCCGTACCACCTTCAAGATTCTAATATTCGTTTCAGATAAGCAGGGAATGAGTGCATTTTCTTATATTTACCCTTATATCTTTTAAAGGAAGCATTTTAAATTTATAAAAAATATACACTTTCATTTTTCACACATAGGCTTTTTATTTTATCTGCTTGAGGATTCGCTTGACTTTATAAGAATACATGTGTATTTAATTTTCTAATTTGGCCCCCAAAAATTAACATTAGAGTTTTAGTTTACTAATAAATTTTCAGGGAAGCCTTTTTAATCTACTGTCTGGATTTTGAGGCTCTGTAGATTGGAAGATAAACGGGAAAGTAGGTCAAGTTTTAAATTATTAAATCTGTTATTCAAATGATTTAAAAATACAAATAAAATATATTTTGTAAAATTTAAATAGTGTATTGTCTAAAGTGGGAATTAAGTCGATGTTTAATATTTTTGTTAATAGCTTTTAGACAAATGATTTAAAAATATGATATATTTGTAATTCACATAATGTGCTTTTTATCTGATATATTACATGATGCGTTTGAAAATTGAATTTTATTTTCTATTAAATTGTATAATTTGTCGCTAAAATTACTATGGGGGTTTTGTAATAATTTTTCTTATAAATTTCAAGTGAGCCCCAGTACCCTTAATTATTGTCAAAATTTTAGGTAGTATGGTTTCGGAAATAAAGCGAGAAATGAGAATTTTTTATATCTTTATGTTAATATCTTGTAAACAATTAATTTAAAAAATATGAAAAATATGTATTTGTATTCCTCATAATGAGCCCTTTCATTTGAAATTTTGGTATATTTTTGTTAATATCTTTTTAACTATTTTTTTTAATATGAGAAAAATATATTTGTGTTCCTAAGAATGGGACCTTTTATTTGATGTATTGTATTGATGTATTGCGTTTGAAAAAAAAATTAAAATTTTTATTTAATTCTATACTTTGCCCCCCAAAATTAATATTAATGGTTTCTCCTTATTTTTCCTGTAAAGTTCTATATAGAAGTTTGGAGATCAGGGGGGGAACGGTCGATTTGTTTAGTTTTTCCCCCAGAAGTACCCCTAAAATCAAAATTTCTTCTTTTACAATATGTACTCCTGACGGGGTCACCAAACTATACATAGATACCAAATTTCAACCTCTTCCGTCCAGTAGTTTACGAGAAAATTGCTGTAATGTGACAAAGGAGATATCCGTAGTGATATTATATATTGTATATACGGAACCCTAAAAATAGTTTTGTTTTTTGTTATCTCTGTATTGTGATATAGCAGCAGAAAGTAGAAACTCATATCCACCCGATTTATATTTAGGATACTAAAATCTTGTCTTGTATTTCAATGGTAAACTAATATCAATATAAATATTTTTTTGTATGTATTTTTCTCGAAACTTTTTTCCTATAGTAAGTAGACCATCGAGCATTATTGATTATACCTAAATTTATTAAAACGACTATATGATGCCGGCATTTATTTTCAAAGCTTCTATTTCACTGTCAGGTTTTTCATTGTTTTTCATTAAAATCGCCATTATAAATTTTCCCACAAATCAATCCATCTTTTCTCGACTATTTACGATGCTCTCCTGTTTTGGTTAAACGTTCGTTCCTCTGCAATATCTCATCGGGAAAATAGGAAAACGCCAATCACAGACAGGCCGTGTGTGTGTGTGTTTTTTATCTATTCTCACATCATCGCGATTCTGGTTTTGCTCTTTGATGACTGGAGCCTTTGATGTGCGCCGCTGCTTTGAACATTTTCTCTCTCTGGTGTATATTTAATCTTGGAAAAGTCGAATGTAAATACGGTGGGACGGCGCGTGAACCGATTTTAGATGATTTCCATCATTGTAACATCAAATAAAATTGTTTCGTGTTGTAGTTTAACATCGATAACATTCCGTCGATGTGTATTTTTGTTTCAACGAGATAATATTTTTGTTTTGCAGTCAGTAGAAAGAGATTAACCCGTCTATGTGAAGTTGATGGCGCGATTTTCTGTTATTTATGAGCGTGTTGACGTGTTTTGATCAGTTTGATGTTTGATAGTTATGGAAATATCTCACGTAAGGAATTTTGTTTCTAATAAATGTTGTCAACCCATGAATGATCATACCAGCTTTTGTCAGAAAAGTTATAAAACACTGATTAAAGCAATTAAAAATAATTTGGTCAAGTGCGAGTTGGACTCGCATACTAAGAGTTCCGTACCACCTCCAAGATTCACAGTATTTAGTTTTCTAATTTGGCCCCCAAAAATTAACATTGTAGTTTTATTTTACTAATAAACTTTCAGGGAAGCCTTTAATAATCTACTGTCTGATTTTGAGGCTCTATGGATTGGAAGATAAAGGGCAAAATAGGTCAAGTTTTAAATTATAAATTATTAAATCTGGTATTGAAATTATTTAAAAATACAAATAAAATATTTCTTTCAAAATTTAAATAGTGTAGTTTCTAAAATGGGAATTAAGTCGATGTTTAATATCTTTGCTAATATCTTTTAAACAAATGATTAAAAAATATGATATATTTGTAATTCACATAATGAGTCTTTTATCTGATATGATTGAAAATTGAATTTTTATTTTCCACTTAATTGTCCCTAAAATTACTATGGTTTTTTTTTTTAATAATTATTCTTATAAATTTCAAGTGAGCCCCAGTACCCCTAATTATTTTCAAAATTTAGGTGGATGGTCTCGGAAATAAAGCGAGAAATGAGAATTTTTTAATTTTTATGTTAATATCTTGTAAACAATTGATTTAAAAATATGAAAAATATATATTTGTATTCCTCATAATGAGCCCCTTCATTTGATATATTGCATGACACGTTAAAAAAATATTTTTATTTCCGTTTATTTCTATATTTGGCTCCCAATATTATTATTAAAGATTTCTTCATATTTTCCTGTAAATAAAAAAATTAGGTCTTATAGTTTGGGGAATAAAGGGGAGAATGGGTGATTTTTTAAATATTTTTTTTAATATATTTTAAAATATTATTAAAAAAAAATTAAACAAAATATTTGTATTAGTCATAATGAGCCCTATGATTTGATAAATTTCATGATACCTTAGAAACAAGTTTAAATTTTTTATTTTCCATTTAATTCTATAATTTGCCCCCAAAATGAATATTAGGGGTTTCTTCTTATTTTTCCAGTAAAGTTCAGGTGAGGCGCTGTATCTCTATTTTTTTTCAAAATTTTACAGTTTCGGAGATAAGGGGGGAATGGGTATTTTTTTATATTTTTTAATTAATTTAATTTAAAAATATAAATAAAATATATTTGTTTTCGTCATAATGAGCCCTTTCATTTGATATATAACGTGATGCGTTAGAAACAATTTTATTTTATATTTCCATTTAATTCTGTAATTTGCTCCCCCAAAATTAAAAGTAGAGGTTTCCCCTTATTTTTCCAGTAAACTTCAGGTCAGTCTCTATACCTCTATTTTTTTTTCAAAACTTTACGTTTTATAGTTTCAGAGATAAGGGGGGGAATGGGTAAATTTTGGCATATTTTCGTTAATATCTTTTAAATTATTTTTTTTAAATATGAAAAAAATATATTTGTGTTTCTCAGAATGAGACCTTTCATTTGATGTATTACATGATGCGTTTTAAAAAATTTTAATTTTTAAATTTTCATTTAATTCTATAATTTGCCCCCCAAAATTCGTATTAACGGTTTCTCCTTATTTTTCCTGTAATGCTCGGGCAACGTTCTATATTTCCTTTTTTTTTCAAAAATTTAGGTTCAGTAGTTTCGGAGATCAGGGGGGGCGGTCGATTTCTTTAGTTCCCCCCCCAGAAGTACCCCTAAAATCAAAATTTCTTTTTTTGCTATATGTACTCCTGATCGGGTCACTAAACTATGCGTTCATACCAAATTTCAACCTTTTCCGTCCAGTAGTTTAGAAGAAACTTGCTGTGATGTGACAGAGGCAGAAATCCTGAGTGATATTATAAGGGTATCCGTATATTGAATATACGGAACCCTAAAAAAGAGGGGCAGTCATTTTGGACTGAACTATGGAAGCGAAAGCTTTCTACATTGAACTATAACGTAGATACGCTAACGTAGAACACTAAAAGATTTTGCCCATTTGCAACCATTTATTTTAAATTGTTCGAACTCATGTTTGTGTTCAAAGGGCTTCTACTAAGATCCAAAATAAACAATTTATTCATTATTCCCATATCCTTAATCCCAAATTTTATAATGGCATGTTTTCAAAACAAGTCTACTGAAAATCCTCCATACTCAAATGGGAGCCAAAACACGTTCAACATGATAGACGTCAAAATCGAGAATAAATCAATAGGCCTTTTCATATTCGAACATTTCTAGTGGGCAAGCGTCAACTTCTGTCATTTTTTTCGAGTTAAAAACCATTGTATTACATGCCAATGGTCTGACAACTGCTCGAAAAAAATGACACACGGCAACAAAAAATTTTCGAATATGAAAAGGCCTACTCGATTTGACCAACTTACATGCAGAGAACAGAAGAAAACAGTTTATGTGTGGAAGTAGAAGATGAGAGGATAGAAAGTATTAGATAATACGAAAACAAAATTTACTTTTAAAAAAAATTAAAATACTGGCTGTTTTCCAATTACTAGAGCACAAACTGTTTTTGTGTCACTCTGTGCGGTAAGTTTCGGGCGATAATTGAAACATACTTCATGTTTTATGATAAAGTTTTATGTTTACTTAGTAAACTTACATAAAACATCCCAAAGGCACAGACTGTTTCCCAATTCCCGCACAATTGCGCACAGTGCGGCACAGTGCTAAGCACTAAGTGTTCCAATTACAGCACTGGTTCGCGCAAATGGGCCCAAGAAATAACTGTGCCTTTGGGATGTTTTATGTAAGTTTAATACGTAAACATAAAACTTTATCATAAAACATGAAGTATGTTCCAATTAACGCCCGAAAATTACGGCTCAGAGCGACACAAAAACACTTTGTGCTCTAGTAATTGGAAAACAGCCACAGTTATTTCTTGTGTCCATTTGTGCGAGCCAGTGCTGTAGTTCGAACACTTAGTGCTTAGCACTGTGCGCAATTGTGCGGAAATTGGAAAACAGCCAGAGTCAGTCAACTCTCAAAACATATGCGAAGTCTGGTTATTAAATAACGAGACTACGCGCGCACAATGCGTCCTAGAGGGGGGTAGGGAGGGAAACGATTGCAGCATGCAGCGTTGGATAGCTGGAACTGTCTTCTATTCCAGTACGAAACACGTTTTCGCTGCAGTAGTATTTTTTCTATGGAGTTCTATAAATTGTTAAATGAGCCCTATTGTGAGTATTCTCTATCTTGTACAACATGTTTTCAAATGGCATAAATTGTCCTCTAAAAATAACAGATAACAGATATACGTTCCCTACTGCTTAGCGCTTATTGAACCTTAACGTAAATAGTCCTAATTTTAACTGCTTTTTTTCACAGTAAAAACAGCCAAGCCCAAAACTAAACGTCCGAAAAAGCAGTTGATCTGTTTCTACGGCTAAAACAAATAGCAGATAGCAGTTAACTGAATCGTACTGGACAAGCTAAACGGCCAAGCAGAAAAGGATTATTGAAAAAGTTAACAGTAGTTTGTTTGATCCTGTAAATATTGTACATTAGGTTGGGGTTCAGATATACTTTCGTTCATCATTGTTTAAATCTTAAAACTTTAATTATAAATAAGGGAATTGGTAATAGATAATGATTGATATGTTTTAGAAACCCTATTATAGGAACATATTATTATTATAATGGTGTATTTTCTTGAAAAAAAATATGTTTAAATTGTTTCAACAATATTAAATCATTATACATAATACCTGGTATAGAATTGAAAAATATATTAACAGAACACGAATATAACATAAGCCATAAATAAGAGTAGGTATTCTTGATACTGATCACGGTATGAAAATAAAATATGTACCAATCATTATTTAAAAATTAGCAGTAAGTTATTACATATGTTGCAAAAACATATTTGTTGGTACTTTATCAGTAGATAACCAACTTCTGTGACGTGAGTTATCCAGTTTTTGAGAAAAGCCTCTTGCAAGACAATGACTTAAGCAACAGTGCCAAATAATGTCTGCACAAAATCCTTTATGGATTTATTTATAAAGCCTTGGGGATATTCATTTTGGAGTAGATGATCTTTGATAATGTTGACCTCGTCTTTAAATATATCGATGGATAAAGATATATGTTTTGCTCTATCATATAGGTAAGCACTTTAGAACACCTTTCTTTACATTCAAGGGATGATTGGAGTTAAAATTCAAAAATCTATTAGTATTCGTAGGTTTTCGATAAGTGTTTGTACTTATTGTGTAGTTTGTTCTATCGTTAGAAGTAAAGAAAAAATAACACCAATATAACATTTCAAGAAGACATGTGGGCAAATCAAATTTGGCGAACCAAGTATTAACCAGCACTGGCAGCCATAGGATAGATTGGGATAAAACAAAGATCTTGTTGAAAGAGAAAATTTTAAAAGCCAGCTATATGATGTTAAACAACACGGAAATCGGGGCCCCTTCAATCGACCTTCATTTGGGCTGGAGAGATCTGTTGCTAGAAGAGCAAAAAAATGGTACCCTCAGTATCAAGTGATCGGCAAATGACAAATTGTCACTGGCAAATTTTTTTTATAAACAACAAAATCCACATCAGGACGAATTTTTTTTGAAAAAACCTCGAAATACTCAACAAAATTATTGACAACTACTCCAGAGTCGAAGTTGAAACGTCTCCAAACAGATAAGAAAAAAAAAATTGAGGAGAGAAAACCCCAATAAACAGGCAAAATTATCATTTGTAATGTCGGTTTTTTTTAAATAAACCAGGTTAGTACGAATAGATGTTTATACTCAGTGATTTCAATTTTACCGATTAATCTGGTTTCACAAACTTTCTGATCTAGATACAGTTTTAGTAGTTCTATTGTTAAAATCTATGGAAACTATAAGTTGTGTATTGAAAATAGGTTAATAATATATAGACATCATAACAATTTCAGGTATTAATGCTTTCATCGTACCATCAAGTAATTGCTGATTCGTTCCACAAATTTTCTGCTCCGATTATAACGACCATTTTGATAATCCAAAAATTCCATCACCTACTCTTCGTGTCGTCAATTAGTTTCTCGTTAAACGTCCTCGCTTTCGATGTGTCAAAAATTCACTCTCAACCGATGACGCTGATCGCTGAGGAGAGCATTCACCGTTTCTGTGTAAAACGTTAAACTCATAATATTGGAACGCTATTATAACAGCATAAAATGAAGCTGGCCATTACAGTATTATAGTGCAGGTACCTGCCTTTAGCCGTAAGGCCGAATGCCATTGAAAATACCGAGTGCACTGAAAAGGTGAACCCTTCGTGCCTGAAAAGTTATGGTAATTATGGCGATTACGAGCATTCAAATTGTTGGGATAGTTTTCAAATTCAAGAGATAGACCAGACCAGCTTGAAAGTTGAGTCAAGCGTGTTGTGCGTTCTCAGTTGGCACAGTTTGCATTAAGGGCATGCCATTTTCAATATTTGTCTATTTCTTTTTTGTTTTGACTTTGTTTTAGGCAGAATTAATCATTCCATTCGGGGTTTTGTTAAGGTAGAGTAACATAATAAGATATGATTACTATGGGGCATCTGTTTCTAAACACAGGGTGCCTCATAACTGGTGAACAATAAACCAACTGTAGAATGAACTGTTACAATATTTCAGTTAGCATGAACATGTATTAGTAAAATTTTAATAATAAATGAGATGCAAGGTACATAAATGTACAAAATGCAAATTATCTTTTGAGTTATTGTTTGAAAAAAAAAAACAAAAAACGACTTCAAAAAAGGTATTTGACTAAAAAGCTAAAATTGAACAGCAAAGTTGCAAAGTACAAGTCTTAAATTTACTTCCCAAATTTTGTTTTGACTTGGCACCAACTTCAGAAAAAGTAGTTAATTCTTGCAGAAAAAATGGTTTTTAATTGATTCTTTTTTGAAATCGTTTTTTTTTTGTTTTATTAAAAATATATTTATTTTACAATTTTGAGTGATGTAATTGGATGCACTTTTCAAATCTAATTAACTTAATGGATGTTCCTAAAAATAAGATATTTTACTTTTAAGCAACATCCACAATTTTGACCAGTTTCGTTACTGTTGAATAGTGACTGAAAAAAAACTTCAACACCCAGAATTTTGGGAAAACATAGATGTTATAGTAAGGAGTATGTAAAGGACTAAAATTGTTACCAACTAATTAGCAACAAATTCTGAGATGTTTTTTTAATTTTTTCCTACTAGACACTGCCAGTTTTAGGGAGCTTTCACTTTTTCATACAGAATAAATAAGATTCAGTTTCAGGAGGTTCTTTTTGGGGCTAAATATTGATAAAAATTGTACTCCAGGGCCCATGTTGGGAGTGTTGCTCTGAGTATCTCAAAATGTTGTTATGCCAATACGAACTTTAACAACTGTCAATTGTTTATTTTTTGGATTCTCCAGAAAATTCTAAACATAATACATCTTCAACTGTTTTCAGATTTATTATAAAAATCAACATTAAAAAAAGTTTGTATTTCACAAATCACTACATTACACTCAATACTTAATTCTTATTTAGTTCTTGATAGTAAGCAAAAACCATTCCTGCGTTCCTTTTACTGATTTGCAGGCAGTGGTGATCAGTGTCAGTGCTATTGTCGTTTAGATTTCGTTAATTGTACGTAGTAATATCAGAAAAATGGTTCATTTAACAGAAATGCACAAAATAACCATTCTACAAATGGTGGGTTATGGAGATAACAAACTTTCAAAATTTGCCACCTTTATCCCTAAGTGATAATACGAGATTGGATATTATGCTTTAGTTTCAAGAAAACCCACATAATTCTGGCCGAAAAGCAGCCCCACTATTCAACCCTAGTCACAACTCAAATTTTCGAGTATTAAAAGAAAGTAAAATGCATCCCTATAAAATGATGCCGACTCAGGAGCCAAAGGAAGACGATTTCGATAGGATAGGATATTAATCTTTTTTTTTATATTATTAAGAAATAATTATTATTACTTGTTAGGTTTTTAGTGTAATATAGCGAATTTATGAAATAAAATTTTCTTTTTTCGATGATAATTTTTGTAACAATTCTGAAAACACTTCCGAAACAGTTGAAGATAGGTGTAGGACATTGTACATAAATTATGTCTAGAATTTTCCGGAGAACCCAAACAATAAATAATATACAGGGGCTCGCATTTAAAATAAGAAAGTTGGTATTGGCCACTGTCAGATGAAACACCCTATATATTTTTTTAGTTGAAAAAAATGTTCATTTAAAAATACAAATCGATGTGTCCAAGTATTTTTTCCAACACGCCCTCCTTTATTTGTTATCGAATTTATTCCATTTGGTTGTTCCACACTGTATACAATCGAAAATAAGGGGTCACTCACAGACGGTGAAAAAGTATTCTCAATTCAGAAAAAATGTATCAAATGAAAAAAAAAGATTGCTAGCCAGTATTTATAAGTAATAAAATCTTGACACTAAGAAGTTATTGATTGCTTTATATTTGTTTATAAACATAAGGATTTGTTGCAATTAAATGATATTTCCGATTTT